>CM072512.1:119933704-119991204 GCA_036898135.1 Oncomelania hupensis
GATGCGATCCAGGAATTTGTTAAAGAGTGTTGGAGAAAGTAGTCATCCTTGACGCACGTTGATTGTTGTTCTGAACCAGTTCCCGGTGGCGCTGTTGTGGAGGACTGCACTGGTAGCCGTGTCATACAGACTTTTGATGCCTTCAATAATGTTAGGGCTTATATTGTACACCCTCATGGTTGCCCACAGAGCTGCATGCATGACTCGATCAAACGCTTTTTTAAATCTACAAACACGTACATGATATAGATGTTGGTGCTGTAGGTATTTCTCGAAGATTATTCTGAGGTTGAAAATGTGTTCAGTGGTACTTCGCCCTGCCCTGAATCCTGCTTGTTCTGAATCCTACCTGATTTGCTCAGCTTGCGGTTTCAACCTGTTGAGTATTATTTTCAGGAGGACCTTGCTGGGATGGCTGATGAGGCTGATGGTGCGGTAGTTTTCACACTCTTAAAGGTTACCGTTTTGGGGAAGAGTGATGACAAGCGACTGGGTCCATGGTGTAGGCCACTCCCCACTCTGCCAGAACTGGTTAAAGAAAATAGTGAGGGCGTCAATCATCGCTTCTCCTCCTTCTTGAAGCAATTCTGCGGGTTTGTTGTCCACTCCCGCTGACATCCCCTTCCTCAGGAATTGCAATAAAGGGACTTTAAACCGATTCTGCAATCAGAGAGAGAGAGAGAGAGAGAGAGAGAGAGAGAGAGAGAGGGAGGGAGGGAGAGGGAGACAGAGACAGAGACAGAGACAGAGAGACACACTTTTGCTGTCATTATTTCTCCACGTGGAGAAGATGAAAATGGCGCAGTTAAATGGACGGCGGACGGCGGTAGCTAGCAAATCAATACATTTCAAAAGAAAGCATTATTGGATAAAATGGATAGAAGAATACAATCATGCAGCCGCTATAAATTTTACAGTACAAATAAAATAGTATGTTTGTATAAACCAGAATTATGTTATCGTGACAAAACCAGGTCTTACGTACTTCACTTAATGCATTTAACTATACTGTTGGTAACTGATTTACAAAGGGGTGCACATGTTATTGCACGGTCCTTGAAGCAGTTACATTGTGATGGGTCACTATGCAGTAGGTGCTGGGGTAAATGAGGGTCACGTACACCAGCAAGAAGTAATACTATGAGATTCCTGAGCAGACAAGAGCAAAGAAGAGATGGATGTTTAAATAAACGAAACCCATGTTAAGTTTTGTGCCGTTAGGCAAGTTAGGATTTAGTTTGGAACAAAGGGGATCTCTCTCTCTCTCTCTCTCTCTCTCTCTCTCTCTCTCTCTCTCTCTCTCTCTCTCCCTCTCTCTCTCTCTCCTCATTCTGCCACACAACCACCGCCTTGCATTCGTTAAGAAGTAAATCGACATCCACTCTCAGAAACCTCTTTAACTGCCATTCTCGACCATCCATCAAAAAGTTAGAACACAAACATGCAACACCTTCGTGATTTCATTTCCAAGTAATAATATTTCTGCACCTAGCGCCTATTTTTAAGACAAGAAGGGGGCATTATCTTCATAACCTTGAAATGACACGTGAAGAATTAAAGTAGGTCTATACCGCCCAGTGATAAATCAGTATAAACGTCGTTCAGAAGGGCTATTGTATAACTTTTTCCTCAGCCCAACTGTGTATTCAGTTTTGTTTATACCACACTGAACGAGGAACATATATACATTTAGATTTATGTGAAGATTAGTTTTATATTAACATGTTATTTCAAACACTGTACTAATAAGTATTAGTATATGCATGCATCTCTCTGTCTCTGTCTGTCTGTCTCTCTCTGTCTGTCTGTCTCTGCCTCTCTCTCTCTCTCTCTCTCTCTCTGTATGAAATTCCGTGGTTATTTGTGTTAGTGCCATTTTGAAGTGACGAAAAGCGTTATGTGGTCTGATTCATGTAGCTGTCCTAAACAAATTCTCCTCGACAATTATTATAGTTATTATAGTTGTCTCAAAAATGAGAGGTTGTAAGCGATGACTTTGTCCCAGGTTTTATACCCAAACCCATGTTGTCTTAGTTTATGCATCGCATTACAACAATCCCCAGATAATGTAGTACAAAAAAACAACAACACAACAGTACATTTTATCGATCGAGATGCCAATAAAAGGAGTGTGACTGGACTACTAGTTTGCTACAATCAATACACCCTCCAGAAGACCCTCGGGGGTCCAGGGCTAGGAAAATGAATGGAGGCGTAAATATAGTAACTATAGCCCTACCACGCCATAGCATCATTTTTATGCACATCCTGTACACGAAGCCGTCTTCGGGTGCCCCAAAGCTACGCGGAATCAAAGGGTCTTCTTTGATGTAGTAGCAGGTGTTCAGTTTATGCTACACGACGCATTGAGAACAAAACCATCCTTCTTGCACTTGTTGCCTGCTAATCAACATCTCATGAGCAATCGCAAAATGCCCTTTACCTGAACATTTCATCCAGGGCATCTATAGGATTCTGAGACGATTTAGGACAAGACGCTAAAACAGTCATGAATGGTTTACTGCTCTCTGGGTGAAAACAGACTAATAGTACGTAGGCTTACTCTACAGTCTTAAAAATAAAAGCTATAGATTTATGATAAGGTACGCGGAAAAAGTTTCTAAATGGCCTCCCTGACTATTCGGCTTGCTTGCGTTGTATAATCGTGACTTCGGTAAGCGCCTTTAACATCTCTTTGTTTTCAGTTGAGCTGGTGGCAAGTGTGCTATATAAGCCAAGTGCTGAAGGAAAAAGGAGAGAATTTTTTTAGTACATAGTCTCCTCTCTGAAAATCCTTATCGGGAAGAGAGGGGACTATAAACTGATATTTAAAAAAAAAAAAAAAAAGGAGAGAGTGATGAAGATCACAAGAAAATATATGGAGTCGATTGCTGCCCTACAAGGTTAAAACCCATTTGGAAAGACAGGACCATTCCAAGGTAAGGCTACTGCACTCCTTTGTCATCTCCATCTTCCTATACGCTTGCGAAACATGGACTCTCACACCAGATCTACAATGAAGAATACAAAACAAGGAGATGAGGTGCTACAGAAGACTTCTGGTCATTTCCTATACCCAGCACATCACTAACAACGAAGTCCGACCGACCATCACACAAGCAATTGGACAACACGATGACATGCTCACAGTGGTGAAGAAACGGAAACTCCGATGGTATGGCCACGTCACCAAAGCATCAGGCCTTGCAAAGACCATCCTGCAAGGTACGGTGCAAGGAGGCAAAAGAAGGGGGAGACAGAAAAAGAGGTGGGAAGGCAACATTCGAGAATGGACTGGCTTGACACTGAGCGTGGCCATGAGGGTTGCTGAGGACAGAGAAAGGTAGAGAAGGCTGGTTAAAAACGATCATCTGTGGTGCCCTAACGACCTTCGAGTTACGGGATAGGATAGGAAGGAGTAGTGAAGAAGACGCCCATATTTCCAAAACGGCACCGCTTTGACCCGTTACTAATTTGCACCATACTCTTTCGATCTACCCTGTTGCACTTGCTGTATGTGACCTGTATTTTAACCAATTAAGAAATGATTCATCGACACCAGCTAAATCTCAGTGCAACACACTTGTGAAATAGCGAAAAATGAGCAGCAAAATGCGTGTCGCGAAGAATAAGGATCAACTATTGACTATCTATGCCCAACATTATTAATTATATAATATTAATATTATACAGTGAAATTTGAAAGTATACACACTTGCCTACGTTTATTGAAATAATTTATGATCTACTTACCGGTATAGATATATATCGGTATTAAAACACACACACACACAAACACACACACACACACACACACACACATATATATATATGGTTACGTCATTCGATTTGTTGCAAGTTTGGTTTTACCTTGGAGGCACAAGTGAAGTCTTAAGTATGTACCGAAGTTAAACCAAATCCCTCCTATAGTCCGGGAGAAAATAAGCTTAGAAAAAAAGGCCACACATTATGATGTCACCATGATGACTTCACCCGATATGCATGCGTTATTTGTCATCGGGTAGGGTTCACTATTTCATAACTAAATACCACGTTTAAAAAAAAATCCGTCCATCGTTTTCAGATAAAAGTGCGCAAATGTCACCTCTGGACGGACGGACAAAGCCAAAAACAATAGCTTCCAAGCTAAACTGCATGCACTAGAACGAACAAAGGGAACTGTGACAGACAGTCCTGATAAAATGGCTCCCACGCCTAATCCTACTACCTCCAACTCCACCCTCACCCTGTTATGCTATACCAGACGTCTGCTGACTCTAACAGCCGCCAAGAATATCTGAGAGTGTTTCTGTACAAAGACTTCGAAGATCTCTCCAAAGCCCGTGCTTCCACATCCTCTAGCTCAAACCTTACAGATTCAGATGGCTCTGGTATTCATCAGTGTAGAATCCCATCATCTAAGAGTGCAGCAATGTTTTCGTATCGTCTAAGCGCGGGTGTGAACACCAGACGACATTTTTACAAAACGGTGGACAAAGACTTAACCACATAGAATGCTGGCTGAAATTGACCAAATTTTGTTTGATTTCAAAAGTCTACTTATGTTTTCATAATTGTCCTGTGAAAATGATTAAGAGAAATGAAAGAAAAACTTGTACTGTAGGTGAAAACGTAATCGAATGTCTTAACAACAAAGAGAACTAAAAAAAAAAAAAACACACAACAACAAAAAAAAAAAAAACACACACACACAAAAACACTAGAGGATCTTGGGTGCACCGAAGTTTCGTATCTGGGAATAGTTAGTTTGGCGCGGTAATTATTTACATAATAAGCAATGCGCAAGTAAGCAAGGTACACTGACGGCGAAACACCTGTTCCTTTGCCGGGTCATAACTACCCAGAAACAGTGAGATGAAGGTACACAGCCATTAATAAGTTTGCATTAGCAAGGATGCGCATCCACAAACTCGTTTAAAAAAATTTTTTAACACACATACACTCTCTCTTTTTCTCTGTCCTTCCCTTCCTTTTCCCTCCACCCTCCTATCTCTCTCTCTCTCTCTCTCTCTCTCTCTCTCTCTCTCTCTCTCTCTCTCCACGTTGGGGAAAGGCTACAGAGATATCTTTCGAAAACAAGAATAAATATGTACCAAAGCAAACTCTCTCATTCATATTCCTATCATTCTTCTTCTTCGTTTATTATAGTTTATTTGATATCTGATTCAATGATACAGGTATCCCTCTTCCGCCTATCACCTCTGGAAAAATAAATATTTTACAGCATGTTATTTCATTTACGTCAGCTGTTTATCAACGAAACGTTACGGTGAATACAGCTTCTTTTTACGTCAGAACTGTGTTCACGCAACTCCAGCTGTTTTCTCAGATCTTGCAGATGGTTTCGTAACATCCGATACATGCATTCCGTGACAATAGAAATAGCGCCATGTACAAATTATGACGTACATCTGAGGTTCAGTGTGGAATATCCATTGTATACCGCCCTCAATCTACATTTTTAACAGACTTATTACAACTGCATGTTAAGGTGGGGGTGGGAAATAAAATATAAAGCGCGGAGCTCAGACGAAACATGGGCTTCAAAACCTTCGAACCTGCATCGTAGCCTACACGCAGGGTCTTTTACACTTCATTCTTTTCAAGTCAAGTCAAGAAATGTGTATACACACAAAAAAAAATACAGTGAACATTTGGCGTCCACTCACACATAATTATTCTCACAGCCATCCACTCACACATATTCTCACATCCATCCACTCACACACATTCTCACCCTCATCCCCTCCCATTCCCGTCACTCACAACTACCCCCCACATGTGTTGTTTGTTTCAGGCGCAAATCGTCGAAATGATTTCTCAGACAAACAATATATAGTTTACAGAAACTTAATTCAACATGGTGCCTATCATATCTGTCATGACACCGGCGTTTGTATCTGGACACGCGAGCGGCTATGCCTGTGACGCGTCTCCCTTTGGTTATCTATAATACGTATTATAGCATAGACCAGGAATACTTAGACCGCGCAGTGACGCCTTTGGTGTGATGACGCGTCACGAGTTATGCGACTTGATTGTAACATGTGTGAAAATGGCTGCGTCACAGAGCGAAGATCTGATGGAGAGGGGGAAAATAAATCGCAGGAAGAGTTACGGTGACCACTGTGCAGCTTTGAACTGCACAAACGCAAGATTAAAGGCAGCATGCAAGGGGAAGAGTTTTTTTGGTTTCCCAAAGGAAGAAGAACGGTAAGTTCTTGAAGAAATTGTAGATCTATTCTGACAGACAAGAATCGTGATATAAAAGAATTATGATGACCAAGACCGGTCAATGAATGGTTGTCAATGATACAAGACGGATTGGAACTAAGGTGATGTTTCGTGTAAGAAACGGTTTGGATTAGCCCTAAAAAAAAAAAAAAAGGATTGTAAGACAGTATGAGAAAAGTAAAATTTCAGCGGCTTGTTATTTGCTGTCCACCAAACTGTGTCTGTAATTCCTCAACTTCGTATCCTGTTATAATTAAATTAGGTTGTGGCAGAATATTCTAATATAAAACACAGATGCCATCCCTTTATTTTGTCACAGGACTCACTGAATGTATTGTCAATTTGAATGAAATATATAGGGTTGATTGCAGGATGGTTTCATTTGTGATCACAAAAAGTTGCCTTGTTCACCTTTTTATAAATACTAGAGAGAGAGAGAGAGAGAGAGAGAGAGAGAGAGAGAGAGAGAGAGAGAGAGAGAGAGAGAGAGAGAGAGAGAGAGAGTATAATAATTACGTACCCTAATTATTATGTTGAAATCAATCGAAGCATATTTTTGTAAATAAATGAATTTCCGTGTGCACAACTAGATTTACGTTTCGAATTAGTCAATATCTTTATTTATATTTCGATCTCCATCTCTTTCTATCACACACACACACACACACACACACACACACACACACACACACACACACACACACACGCGCACAAATTATACACACTAAAACTGCCAATCAATCCGTATGCTGTATAACCCCATACGGAACAAAAAATAAATTACGCATGTATGACACATATTCTAGACTAGTTTGTGTTTTTTTTTAAATATTATTATTATTTTTATTTTAACTCAATTTATCTTATACATACTGTTTATTTCAAGCAACAAAACAATGCAAAAGCCACCTATATCACGGGTTACAGTTTAGGAAGCGCTCATAACACCCTTACGGTCAAGAGGCAGCAAGTCATGAACAAATAAACAGATGTGCATAAAAAAAATTTCTCAAATTTGAAAAGCCTTATTTCAAACATTTTCAACAGCAAAAGGTGAAAATCGCGGTCTAAAACATTTTTTAAAAATATAATTAAAAACCCCCATATATAGACAAGAGACTAAGAACCGAAAGCAAGCCCATGTGAGGTTGAAGGGACGTAACTCCTCCACCGTACATCACTTCTCATAGAGGCGATATCGCGAAGTGATCTCTCTCTTCTTCCTTTCTCTCTGATTATAGCTAACCAAAGGGAGACGCGTCACAGGTATAGCTAACCAAAAGGAGACGCGTAAGAGTCAAAGGCGCTCGCGTATCCAAATACAAGCGCCTGTGTGTCACGATTCCGCACAAATAATTATTGCCATTTTGCAATGGAATGTGCAAATTTCTAACAAGGCAGATCATACAATTACGTCATCATGTTTTTAAAGTTCATTAATTTATTACAATTATTTTAATATAAATTATAATAATGTTTTCGCTGCAAAGAATCAACAGATTTAAATTATAATTAAAACAAAAGAGGTGCTCTCGTTAAAATCACTCTTCAGGCACATACACATAAATAAATTTATTGATTTACATCCAAACCGTACCATTGAAATAATCTATTTTTGGCGCAATTTTTTTTCCGGAGGGGCAACAATGACTGAATTTTAAAAGGATTTGTGTCGATGAAATGTGTAATCTTGGGGCTCTTTAAAATAAAAGAGAAAGAAAGGGAATAATAATAAGAATTACAGTAATCAAGTTTGGAGAGAACGAAAGCTCAGACGAGAATTGTTGTATCAGTAGAGAGGTAGTGACGGATGGAGCTGATTCTATGGATTTCATAGTATGCCCTTCTACCAATAGATAGATAGATAGATAGATAGATAGATAGATAGATAGATAGATAGATAGATAGATAGATAGATAGATAGATAGATAGATAGATAGATAGATAGATAGATAGATAGATAGATAGATAGATAGATAGATAGATAGATAGATAGATAGATAGACACTGAAGAGCACAAAAGGGAGATAACAACTCGGTACGGTTTAGGTCTGAAATTGTTCCATTTACAGTATCCTTCAGACGTGATGTGGGGGGTTGAGGGTTGGGGAATGCATGCGGGACATGCGCACATGAAAACAAGGGAGGTTAAAAAAAACACACAACTGTATGATACCTCTCTGCCTTGATGGCTGTTCTTTCCTAAACAATGCTCAGTAAGTATAATCCTCTTTCGAAACGATTTCCACCACTTAAAATGTATCCATTGTTGTTTTCTACAGAAATCCGAAATATGTGCTGCAAACAATCGAAACTGCAAGAGGAACGAGAGGTGTCTGTTTGAAGTTGCCCCTATCCCAAATGCATACAACCAAACAAGAAAGAGATCGGTTAGGTTTGATCTGAGTGCATGCGTCTATTTTGGCAGGAGAAGGGCGCGCATTACGGGAATGGTATAGACATCAGTACCCGTAGACGTCAGTAGCAATGTGTGCATCGTGCTGACCCTTGATATTTCGTCCGCCGGCACTAAGAGCCCAAGCGCACCACCAGACAGATAATAAGAAGGCCGCTCACAGACCTCTCTCCACAGAAAGGGGTTGGTAATTTTGTGTTTCCAACCAGTCTGGATGTGTGAGATGCACGTGCTCTCTCCCTTATTAGGAGGGCGGCCATGATGGTATAGTCGGGACGGTGATGTAACGTGTTGCTAGGTTACAGGTCACCTTCAGGGGAGCAGCGAGCTGGCAACACTGAGTGTGACCTGTGCACTCACCATCACATCTTTTCTATAGTCTGTATCCTGAGGCCTCGGGAAAACCTCTTATAGTTCTGTGGTTTTTTTTAACCTTTAAATATCATCATATAAACGTGTGTTTTTTTTTAAAACCATGCCGTGGAAAACAGAGCATAAAATAAAATAAATGACAGAATTGTATTTTGCCATCAAAGTAGTATCGAACCAAACGTAAAACACTGATAGTAGTATCGAACCAAACGTAAAACACTGATATGCATGCAACTAACAAGCAGAATCGTACTATAAAAATCATAATGACCTCGTCAAAGTACGTTGCTGGATAAATTATATTAATATAATTATATATAAATTCAAGAATGAATGCGATGGTGAGTTCATTCCAAATAAAGCGCTCCTCTTTGCTGATCTCAACGTTGTAGTAAGCTCTTTGAGAGCATATGTACCGTCCCCTATACGCTTAAATGTGTCCGGGGACGGAAATTTTAATTAAAAAAAAAGAAAAAATCTCAACGTTTGTGTCAATGCACTTTGCAGTGGCTCAACTTGGCACTTTGCAGTGGCTCAACTTGAGTCGGACAAAGAGAGGAAGCATAGGGTAGGAGTAATGGCCGAAAATGAGATACTAATACCACAAACTATACCTGAGCTATACATGTTTCACCCACTCTCAAACAAACATCTATCACTCAGACATGAAGTGTAATCTACAAGCAGGAAGAACGTTATTAGAAGACGGAACGGAAAGGAAATCCAATTTTTATTTGTGAAATATTAGATTGACTGCATCCAACTGAAGGAAGTGAGGAAACCGGAGTACCCGGAGAAAACCATCGGTGACCTGAGTAATCTCGTACCTAAGTCACATAAGTTCGCCCCCTTGCGGGAATCGAACCCGGCATAAGAAACCGGCGACTAGCCAATTGCGCCACGAGGCCACCCTTATGTTTGAAATCAAACACTATTGGCCACGCAGCAGAACGTACAGCTTCACAAAGAAGGATCATAACGCCACACCGCTATATAAAAAGTGATGACAGATGCGTTTGGCGCGCACCAAGCGAAGGGTCTGAACGCTCGTTGCAAGGGACGTAATCCTCTGCTTAGCAATACGTAAACAAACCTTGCCGCAGGACTTTTTTTGAACCCTAAACATTATCCTTTTGTAGTAAAACGAACTCAAAAATGTTTTATTTATACAAGTAAATACTTTTTTTTAATTCACATTAATTACCAAAGCTGTTTGATTCATGATTTTATGCAGACCTATCACACAGTAACTGACCAGCAAAAAAGTGTGACATTAAAAACAAACACGGTGCTTGCCTTTATTATAGATTCATTACTGCGCAACCACTTGGCAACAAACCTGTTAATTAATGCAATTATTCAGTATTACTGAATTGCTCTTGTTGTGCAGTTATTGCCTTGTTTTCTCCTTTATATGAAATTGAAAGTGTGAATCTGCCTATTAATTGAGTGCATGACTGCGTGTGTATTAATTTGTGCTATAGGCCTACACATGCAACAGGGTTTTTTTCTTCTGAGAAAGCTCGAGTGCATTTATAACTTTTGTCTGAACTTGTTATGAAATAACTTCATAATGCATTCCTGTGTAGCCTACTCAGGCCTGTATGTGTGCAACTGTATAATAGGCATATTTGCCGAGAAAAAGAAATCGGTGACCATACATATAATAAGACAGGGAAAAGAAATCAGTGACCAGACAGTTAAGAAGACGGACAAGCAAGTGAAAATGAACAAAAACGGTGCATTACTGAACTTGCATGTCATTTAATTGTATTACAATACAACATGCAACAAATTGAAACATATCCATGTAAAGTGCCAAAGCACAAAAACATGCCCAAAGTTAATTGATAAGAATTTAGAGAAGCAATATGAATTATTAGGAAATCTACACACACACACACATGATTCTGAAGAAACATTTTGATTTTAATAATTCACTTTTAAGATTCCTACAAACTTGATATTAGTTTGTAAACTGTTTTTAATGTTTCAATTTCACATATACACGCATTCATCAAAAGGCCTTTCTTATAGAATTACTCAAGTTAAGACAGGGAGATAAACTAGAAACACTGAAGACGTAAAATACACAACAGTTGGAACGCAACACCAATTTACGTTTTGCTAATTTTATGGTTCTCTTCTTTCTCACATAAGATAATAGAATAATAGTTAAAACGGAATTTAAAAAAAAAACTATATTCAAGAAAACTATAAGTATTATAGTAATAAAATAATAAGTAGCTGAACTTTAATATGAATTTATCTCTCTCTGAAACAACCCCGTTCCGGTCTGACAGACAATTACGTTTATGAAAATATGAAAACATTGTTACAAACTTAGTTTCAATATTATATTTTGAACAAGTAAATCATAAAAATATAAATATTCAAATTACCGTGTCTGTCATTAACAAAATCCAGAATCACCACAGTGAAAAATAGAAATAGCATACACCACAATATTTTTGAGTCGCAAAGAATAGCATTCGCTCTTTTTTTTCACAGTCTATCTTTCATTCCAATTTTTCTATCCTAGCCCTACTTCGTCCGTCCAGTCACAGACACTCTCAGATGCATACGTGAACACCCTTTTGTTCTCCAAACAGTCTTTTTAGAGGCGAGTTGTTGTTGTTTTATTCCATTTAAAGTGCAGGAGGCTTGCGCCTATTTACACTAAACGCTAACAGCAGGATATGACAACACAATTATGACTATAAAATAACAATACAACCACAATAATATGCACATACAACTGCATTCAACTCATTTTTCACGCCATGTACACAGTGTCAGCTTTATTTCGCTCTTTGTAAAATTAAATATATGTACACACAGTTACTAATTAATAAAATTCCTGTGAGTCTCATCACCAAAATATTAATGAACTAGGAAATATAGTACCCACGCAAAGCGAATACATATGCCACGGGCCTATGTCAATAGCCTTCGCTCGTGTCCTAACTCTATAAACATGTGATGTATACACAAATGTAAATATTTATCAAGTCACTTCGTGACACATATGACCCCGCGTCCACTGTGTGAAAAACAATAATACACACAAATATTAATTTTGTCCTCTACAGGCTGCAGTGAGTGCTATATTTGGGTCTTTTCGCATGCTTGCAACCTCCTGCAGCTTCACACATGCTGTCCGCCATGTTATCAACACTAGCCGGCTAGCAAAGCTTCAGACCCCCCGCTTGGGGGCGCTGGGTGCTTTCGATTTTGCACACTTTTGAGTTATGCACCTTCTTTGTGAAGCTGTACGTTCTTTGCTATGATAAAGACCCTCAAGATTTGACGGTGGACAGGCCACAGGTTCAAATCTAAGATGGGTTACAGTCGTAACTCGTAGCATGAAACTGTGAGGCTACTTAAATCCGTACGCAAGGCTTCCGAGTTAGAAATCAGCGGTTTGCACTCGTGCAACAGGTAGGGAACTATTTTAATGGACCATCAAGTTTCGACGGTAAAATAGGCCACAGACTTTATAGGGTGAAAATGTGGGGCTACTTAAGCATTCGGGCTTCTGAGCCACAGGTTAGCAGATGACTTGTACAAGCATCCACACGTAACAGGTAAGAAATTGCAAAGCAAAGTACCTCGGTGAATTTTAACGGCGGGGCGAGGCCACGGAACGTCGTTGCGAAAATGTGAGGCTAATTAGACATTAGGCTTCCAAACCTGCCATCTTACCACCAAACACCTATGAAACACGTGAAACATATGAAACTGCGTTGATAAGAACGTGCAACGCAGCATAGCATTAAGAGTTTCAGTGTGCAAACTGGTAAATAAGTGCCGTAAACACAGGTGACTGTACCGTTTTTAACACATCGTCAGGTGGGCGTGGAACCTCTTAAAGTAGGTGGAACCATTTATTTAGCTAGGATGTCTGGAAATGGAATGAAAGCCTCGTTGTTTTTTCGTGTGTCAGGCCATCCTGACAGGTAGGTAGGATGGTTTTTGTAGCCTTCAGGCCTACTGGTGGTTAATGTCTGGAAGGATACTTCACTACCTTCCAGTCAGTACTGATGACCATCTGCATCGACTTTAATGTTGACTTGGCTAGTTGCTAGTGTGTGTGATGGTTGTGTTGATCCTGCTGACCTTTGCTTATACAGCGTCAAGCGCTATGAGCATAATTATATTTCCTCTTTATTATACTCGTGCGTTGTGTGCGAATAAATAACAGACCCACACAAGAATCTGAATGAAAGTTAGTACAATAATGAGCAAACAGAAGTCTATTACACCGTTTTAAGGATTATAGAAGACTGCAGGCGCTGCCTTATATTACTTTAAAGTGCCTGTGCAAAGTTCGTCTGTAGCCCACGGGCATCGATTGTTCATTTTAGATTCCCATCTGGAAGATGAAGACACTGTTGACGCAAAAAGTAAGACCAAGGAAGTGCTCCAGCTAGCTATCCTGCTGTCATCTCTCTGTAACACGCAAACTTTGTTTTAGGCCCATCTCACCCATCCCTTTTGTTTCATCATCATCATCATCATCATCATCATCATCATCATCATCATCATCATCATCATCATCATCATCATCATCCACACCATCACCATCTCTATGCATCTTCTTCCGTTTCTTAAAAGGCCACTTCACGTCTGATCCCAAGTCAGATGTTGTTATACGTTCTTACAGACATTACATTGGGTATTCGTCACACTGATACAGATGTATGTAAAGGACGAGTGTGGAGATGTGTGCCGCAACACGCGTCAAGTACCACACGTAAAGGCCACCGCGTCTGTACATCTGGAACAATATTTGGATCTGACGAGGAACCTACTTTCCCCCCAGTCTCCCAAAAGGCTTATGATAATTTCCTATCATGGAGCATCTGCAGACGCCGCACGTAGACTTATACAGTATATGCTTGCGTTTGCGTCTATATTTTAGACAGACAAAATTCTCTGTGTAACCTGTTTTCGCTATCAAGGTGTATCACGGTGGCTGGCGTTAAGATGGTAAACGCCTACATGCTTCTAATTCAATGGGTTCTGCATAGTCGTATAAGACTTAGTACAATAACTATAAAACTGCATGTCCTGTCTGACCTTTTCATGTTGTGGCCACGGACAGCAAGAGACTGGACTAAGCAGAATCTGTGATACTATTTTCCTTTCCCAAAGCAACGCCTATGCCCCTGCATAAGAAGTTTTCGTGGAATGACAAGAGCGGAAAACGGGCTGAATATTGAACAGTCATGTTGATCGATCCCAGAACTCATTTTCATTATCAGTGTGAACAGTCCACAAGGTGAATAATTTGCCCGCTTGACGGTTTTTTTGCGATCAGGGTAAGTTACCCATCATGTATGGGCTGCTGAGACTACAACATTCATACATCATAAGGTGCTATAGCGAAGTGCCGAACAATACTTTTAAAACACAGGCAGGATCATTGGCACTGGTTCTTAAAATATAATAGCAAAGATCGTACGTGTAAGTATGTTCTTTCATAATCTTTGATAAAAGCTCGTTTCCGAAATCCTAAATCAACCAACCTGTTATCATGCAGTTTGCGACCGAAAAAAGAAAATAGCATACTTTCAATGTACTGTCTGCATGACTACTGCAACCACCTGTAAAGACACGATGGCACGCGCGCGCGTACCCACACACACACACACACACACACACACGCGCACACACCCACACAACACAACCCCCCCACACACATGCACGCACACAGACACACACATTCACACATAAAAAGTACACGCTCGCACTTATATACACACATCCTACCCCTTATACATCTCCCGCCCTTCCATCGACTTTGCACAAGAACAATGTGAAGGTCCCTCTATACTTCATAGAACTATACAGTAAGCTTACATTTGCTAAGTTCCATTGTCTATAAGCTCCGACCACCTTTTTGAACTGACCGCTGATTGCAGATAAGGGTAAAGAATTGTATTATAACAACAGCAGACTTATTGGTGGTGCGCACGCGGGCAAAGTACTGTTGAATTGATTGATTGATTGATTGATTGATTTATTGTTGCTTTAGGTCCAGCGGACTCCTCCGAGCCAAATCAGGACCGGACAACCCCCGATCCGCATAAAAGACCTGCTGAAACAACCCCAGTGGGAAAATTGAACGCCCTCCACCGGCCAGTCACCCCACAATAAAGACATCCCACGCGGGGGACGGCTGAGGGTTTACCTCAACTACGCGAACCCCCGGTTACAAAAACAAAATAGAATACAACCATCATTACAAATCATCAACGAAACATATACATATAAAATGCCTATATTGCTAAATACTACATAGGAAGCCCTAGTGACCACCCAGCAGAAAGCGTCCAACACTCCCAAGCTGATCCAAACAGACCTCATACACAAACAAGGAGTCTTGTCCAGGAAGAGTTTTCAAGAAAAAAGGTAGGTCATTGATCTAGCGAAGAAGAAGATAGCATAGCAGAGTGATAGGACAGAGCAGGAATGGGAAAGAGTATATGAGGAAGATAGCAACAGTGGGAATTTAAAGCACTAAATTTCCATAAAGTGGGGATACTATTTATACTGAAACCCCCGGCACTCCAACGGGGGTACTGTTGCCGCAGTGAATCTGTCATGCCTACAAAGGCAAGACAGGTTTTCAACTGGGGCTTTCACTGTTCCCTTTATAGGTTAGAACAATCCACAGTGTACTGTTGAATTCGGACCGGGCTTTTCTACATTCAAGCATACACAACTAACTTTTACATCTTACGAATAGATAAGACGCATAAAAAAAACCAGAAGAAAGTGCTGTATCAATGATCATTTTATTACTCATAAACATGATTAACCTACTTGTAAGTATTTTGTAAAGACTCGTCTAAGTATACGATCATTTTGAAGACTGTTTCGATACATGTGTTATTATTGAACGCTGCACTTTCATACTTAGGACTGGCGACTGTGTATTTTCAGAGGAAATAGTCTGGGACTGGTGTGTGTGTGGGGGGGGGGGGGAGGGTGTGTGTGCGTGCGTGTGTGCGTGTTGGTGTGTGTGTGTGCGTGTGTGTGTGTGAGAGACAGAGACAGAACAGTGTGAATAATAGGACAATTGTCTTGGGATCCTTGTTGTGCACCATACAGTAAAGCAGCAATAGTTTTATCAATAACAAATAATATATATAAAATAATCTATTTTATGCTGCGCTGGCTACCTTTGCAGCTCTGAGACGGGGATTGGTGTGTCTATGTGAGTGCGTGGCCATTGGTGTGTGGTATATGCAAGTGCAAGCAAAGTAAATCAGAGAAGTATTGTCTTGGGGATCCGTGCTGCGCATTACAATATAAGCAGTATGGTTTTTTTTTTTTTTGTCAATAACAGAAAATATATTATAAATAAGAACAGGTCTTCCGATGCTGCCTTTGTTACCCGTAAGAACTGGGAGCGTGTGATTGTGCTTGGCAGAGGACTGCGGGAGGTTGCAGTGTGCAATACACAGGAAGGTAAACACTTCCATCTGCTCTCGTCCGGTCCCCGGCTCCGATCACGTCACACTAGGAGTATATCCGAGACCATAATAAATAAAGATCTACTTTGGAAGCTGGACCCACATTGCGTAGCAGATACAACAAGGGTATTAACCCAAGTAGAATAGATCCGCGATAGCACAGCGGATCATCCAAACCTATCCTATCATTTCCTATCCTATCTATGCCGTAACTGGAAAGCCATTGGGGCACCACAGATGATCGTTTAACCAGCGTACTCCATCTTTCTCTGTCCTCAGCAACCCTCATGGCTTCGCAAGCCAGTCCATTCTCGAATGTTGTCCTCTCACCTCTTTTTCTGTCTCCCTCTTCTTCTGCCTCCTTGCACCGTGCCCTGCAGGATGGTCTTTGCAAGGCCCGATGCTCTGGTGACGTGGCCATATGATCGGAGTTTCCTTTTCTTCACCACTGTGAGCATGTCATCATGTTGCCCAATGGCTTGTGATGGTCTATCGATCGGACTTCGCCGTTGGTAATGTGCTGGGTATACAAAAAGTCTTGATCATATAAAAAGACCTGAATCAACCCCTGTATTTTGAGAGAGACAGGCAGACACTGACAGACAGAGACAGAGAGGGAAAGACAAGAGGGAGAGGTAGATAAGGAGAGACAGAGAGAAGTCAAGTCAAATCCTTAAAGATAATAGCATTAGGTCCTATGATCTGAGAGAGACAGACAGACAGACATATATAAAGAAAGGCACAGATTGTGTGTGTCTGTGTGTGCGTGAGAGAGAGAGTAAGAGAGAGGGAGAGAGAGAGAGAGAGAGAGAGAGAGAGAGAGAGAGAGGGAGGGAGGGAGGGAGCGAGCAAATTGCAAACTTTAAAAAACATTGTTTTGTGCAGAGACCCATCACGGCATGATGGAACGTGATGTTCAGATTCATATTAGTGATGTACATGTGCTATGTACCAAAAGCCGCCCACGCCCACACATCACATTAGTTGTTCCAGATTACAGTTGAGCTACAACGGTCGTCCGCTTCTACACATCATCTTGTCACTGTCCTGTATCAATCACATCCTATCAAATTACAAGACAGGCAACCTATGGGTGTACAAAATACACTTTGTCCACAGTACCTAGTTATACTTTCAGTACGATGCCTACTTTAGTAATAGGCTTCAATATCCTCGTCTCCTGTAGGCTTCTGTACCATCTCGACCTGAGCTTCTGTATACAGAAAAAACGTGTGTAGATGACTTGCCAACAGTTCTAAGAGATGACAATGTCATGTCATTGTGATCTGTTTGCCGTATTAGTTAGTTATTATTGTTTAAAGGGCCGAATCAGGACTACAACTTGGTTAAAGAGGGCTCATCCCAGATCCGCATAAAAGATCTGCTGAAACAACGGTTGTCCTAATGGTAACACCAGCCGGTCACTTTACAATTAAGGCATCCCATGTAGGGGACGCTGATGCTGTACTCTAATTTATCGAACCCCCGTTTACAAAAACAAAATAGAATATTAACATCATTATAAAATATTAACAAAACACATACATATAAAATGCCCACATTGCTAAATAATAATAAGCCTAATAATAATAATACCATAGAAAGCCATAGTGACCATTTGTCAGAGAGCATCCAATACCCCCAAGCTTACCCAACAGATCCCATACACAAATGAGGAGTTTTGGGAGAGTTTCACGAAAAAAAAGGAGTTTGGGGAGAGTTTCACGAAAAAAAGGTAGGTGATTGGTCTAGCGAAGAAGATAGTAGATTGATAGAACAGATTAGGAACGAGAAAGAACAAAGGAGAATAACAGAAACAGTGAGAATTTAAAAAGCACTAAATTATCACAAAGTGGGGAAACCACTTATACAGAAACCCCCGGTACCCCAACGGGGGATATTTGCCGTATTGTACAGAATGGAAAGACATAGATAACGTAGGTGATAGCCATAATAATAATAATAATAATAATAATAATAATAATAATAATAATAATAATAATAATAATATTTTTTTTTTAAAAAGATGGTATACACGCCTTATTCCTAAATCAGAATCAAAGCGCGGCGATCTGTAACCAACATACATGCTCACATGTTACAGACATTCTTATATACACAACAAACAGCCGGTGAATGGCCAGTCGCTATTAGAGGACGGAAAAGAAACCGAAATTGTAATGGTGAAATTGTATACAGACTGCATCCGATACCATTATTGAAGGGAGAAAGGAAACCGGAGTACCCGAATAAAACCCTCGGTGACCTGAATAGACTCGTACCTTAGTCACATAAGACTGCCCCTTGCGGGAATTGAACCCGCGACCTTCGGTATAGGAACCCGGCGACTAATCCACAGAGCCACGAGGCCACCCCGTATTCCTCACACATGAAATGTGACAAATTAATTATCTTCTTTTAAATTAAAATTAACAGAAAATCGGAATATTGAAATTTGGGATAAAGCATTTTCCCTATCACTCCAGCCTCCGTTTGGCCTGTCGTGAATTGTACCTAGTGGAGATTATCCTTAGGGAAGGTGAATTCACTAACCAGTTCCGTTCTCTAAGGCTAGTTTATTTAGGTGCAATACATACTTTTTTGTGGGTGCCCAAACGCAGTAGGTCCAAAAAAACTAAACTAATATTATTTTGACTGATCAAAGAAATCAGAAAGAAAAAAAACCGCAATTAAATTACCGTGCGCAAGTCTTCAAACTTGAGAAAAACTGCGAAAGACTGGTAAGACGAAAAACGCCATGTGTATATAAGCTATCTAAATACTAGCGTAATCACCATTATTTTCATCGTAGGCTGCCTGAGGTGATGGAGACAGAGTGGGAGAGTGGAGAGAGAGAGAGAGAGAGAGAGAGAGAGAGAGAGAGAGAGGGGTGGGTATTGAGGAAGAGAGAGAGGAAGGGGTACCAAAGAGGTATTTATAGTCTTTGGGGGTACTGAGGAAGAGAGAGAGAAAGAGGGAGAGAGAGAGGGAGAGAGAGAGAGAGAGGAATGGGTAATGAGGAAGACAGAGAGAAGTAGAATCTAAGCCTACAAAGAGAGACAGAGACAGAGAGGGAATCTGTTTTTAGAAACAAAGCAAGTTCTGTTTTGCACTTCCGCTTACGGCTGCATATCATTGACGTGGACCTGACACATCAAAATTCTCCTGGAATGAAACGAGTCTGGAATAATGGTTTTAACATCAACCCGGGGGGTTGTTCTCGAAGGCTTGTAATAGCAGAGTAAAAAAAGTAAGGCGAATCGTTCTTTAGCAGAGGGGTTGATGTTGTTTTTGACGGCTGATGAAGTCAATTACTTGCCTGGCAACATGGCAGGCATTTGCCTGCGTTCATCCGATTACGGTTTCACAAATTACCCACATCTCTTATCTAAAAGCCCTCACGGAAAGGCTAATCTGCCTCATTCAAAAGGTATATAGAGTGCCACATTCATGACTCAATGTTTATAAGGTGTGGGTGAAGTAGAACCGGCGAGAAATCGCCCCTGATGAACTGCATGGATCCTTATGTCTACCTATTTCTGGCGCCACAGCGTAACTTTAAGCATAGACCAGGAATATTTTTTCTTTTCTCTCTGCTTTAAGTGCAGGTGTTCATGTAATGCGCCAACTTTAATGTTTTTGCTGTTTGCTTTCTTCTTTTTTCTCCCTATTATTTTTTTTTCAAACATCATTGCATTCACGAAATACGAAATACGGGGTAAGTCTAAAATTACTTAGGTGAACAGACGTTAAATTAAAGAAACAACAAACGAAATACGAAACCTTTCTTATCGCAATCGCACTGTCAGCATAATCGAAAAGCGTTCATGCGTTTACGAGTTCTAAAACTTCGAAAATCGAATTTCAGACGTGGAAACAACGCAGGTCTGGACTGACGAGTTCACTTTGTTGGTCAATTGATTGATTGATTGATTGATTGTTGCTTTAGGTCCAGCGGACTCTTCCGAGCCAAATCAGGACCGGACAACCCCCGATCCGCATAAAAGATCTGCTGAAACAACCCTAGTGGGAAAATTGAATGCCCTCCACCGGCCAGTCACTTTACAATAAAGACATCCCACGCAGGGGACGGCTGAGGCTTTACCCCAACTACTCGAACCCCCGGTTACAAAAACAAAATAGAATACAAACATCATTATAAATTATCAACAAAACACATACATATAAAATGCCTATAGTGCTAAATAATAACATCATAGGAAGCCCTAGTGACCACCCGGCAGAAAGCGTCCAATACTCCCAAGCTGATCCAACAGACCTCATACACAAACAAAGAGTCTTGTACAGGAAGAGTTTTCAAGAAAAAAGGTAGGTCATTGATCTAGCGAAGAAGAAGATAGTGTAGCAGAGTGATAGGACAGAGCAGGAATGGGAAAGAGCAAATGAGGAAGACAGCGACAGTGGGAATTTAAAGCACTAAATTTCCAGAAAGTGGGGATACTATTTATACTGAAACCCCCGGCACTCCAACGGGGGTACTGTTGCCGCAGTGAATCTGTCATGCCTATAAAGGAAAGACAGGTTTGCAACTGGGGCTTTCACTTTTCCCTTTATAGTTTAGAACAATCTACAGTGGCAAGATTGCTCATGACCCCAAGGGGTTGTTGGTCAATTGACAATGGTCGAAAGCTGTCACAGTCATCTTCATATCAATCAACACTTTGCTGACCTGACAAAGGAATTGGAATTATGCAAACAAACAAAAAGGTCTCTAGTCAGAGGCCAATAATACTACTAGAATTGTGAACATGAACAATAGCTTACTTGCAATTTTATCGGCCGAAAATGACTAAGGTATAATAATAATAACAACAACAACAACCACCACCACCACCACCACCACCACCACCATCATCATCATCATCATCATCATCATCATCATCATCATCATCATCATCATCATCATCATCATCATCGTCATCATCATTATCATCAACATAATAATCATAATATTAATAAGAAAGAAAGAAAGAAAGAAAGAAAGAAAGAAAGAAAGAAAGAAAGAAAGAAAGAAAGAAAGAAAGAAAGAAAGAAAGAAAGAAAGAAAATTAATCAGTAAATGAATAAGCCAATACATTTAAACTAATTAAATAATAAATAAAACAAATTAATTAATTTTAATGGAGTCACTGCGTTGATTAATCAAGTAGCCTACGTCAGACTAATCGGACTTGTAGGTAACAAGCCGACACATGGAACCTGCAAGCCAACAGTTAAAGTCAATACAAAAATAAACAAACATTCAAAAACTAATCACAGGAGATTGACATCTGTCAGATGTTCAGATACTGTTGTGCAATTACATTTAACGAGCTATTTGCCGTGTATCGTAGCATGGTTAATTTATGACACTGATAACACAATTAAATGTGCACGCGCGTGCACACACATACTCACACGGAGGCACACACAGGCAGGCGCACACACACACAAATACAGAGAGAGAGAGGGAGGGAGGGAGAGGGAGAGAGAGAGAGAGAGAGAGAGAGAGAGAGAGAGAGAGGGAGAAGTACAGGTACGCACACATACACGAGAAAAACTCTATGAAACCTTTTTTGAAACGTGTTTTATTATGACCTGTCTTATTTGGAAGGTTGGTGCAGGTTCAAAAACTTGTTTTCGAGGTTTTAAGATCCCGAACCTAGGTTCATCTGAACCATTTTTTGTCCAAAGGGTTCAGCAACCTAAGTTCGGGATCTGAGAACCTCGAACATTTTTGAACCTCCACGATCCTTCCACGATCCTTCCACGAACCTTCCAATTACGACAGGCCATAAGGGATTCGGACTTTAGACTAATTAGAGAAAGAGAGACAGAGACAGACAGAGACATAGACACACAGACAGAGAAGATTGAGAGAGGCAGGGGATGGAGAAGGGGGTTGCAAACAAACTAATAGAGAAGGGTGAAGTGAGGGGCAAGCTGCTGGATTATAACACTTTATCATCAGCTCGTGAGTGGCAGTGTCATGAAACCGTATGCATCAGAGGTTTTATTTACCCTTTCCGCGCACCCTAAGAGTTCAATACAAAGGTTTAATTAAATACAAGTTCCCGTGGCTACGTATATATGAGTATGATTGTTAGGAAACATGCGAGGAAAGGTGGATATTCACAGGACACAGCAGAAATGAAGAGAGGCCGGTTCTCACTTTGAAAATCTTCGATGCGCCCAAATATTGCCAGTGGGCGCCTCGGGCGGTTTGAGTTAAATTCTGTATTGGCCAACGCCTTGAGCAGCTCTTGAGCTGAAAAAAAAACGCTTTATAAGAACGACTGGGAAAGAAGAAGAAGAAGAAGAAGAAGAAGAAGAAGAAGAAGAAGAAGAAGAAGAAGAAGAAGAAGAAGAAGAAGAAGAAGAAGAAGAAGAAGAAGAAGAAAAGGAAGAATTGAACAGAAATAGCAGACCAACTTTAACTGCAATTCTGAACCGCGAGGGTTTTATTGAAGTTAGAAAAGGTTATTACAGAGACATAGACAGAGACAGAGAGAGATCGAAGCATGAGGAGAACCAGGTATAGATTTTCGGCAACGGGGTTGTGGAGGTGGGGAAAAGTGAGGAGAGCAAACGAAGACGAAAGGTGGAAGAGTAGATGATGGTAAGTGTGGGGGTGCTGGGTAGAAAAAATTACATGATTATTGCTTTAGGTCCAGCGGACTCTTCCGAGCCAACTCAAGACCATGAATAGAAAACAACAGGGCCGGAGGAAAAGAAAAGGAAAAAGAAAGGCAGGGGATGAGGAATGGAAGATTAAAAAAATAAAGAGATCGCGGCGGAGATGGAGACGATGATATGATAAGGATGACGGTCCAGGAAAGGAAGCAGAAGAAGATGAAGAAGGATGGGAGAGTGGTATGAGAGTATGGGAGGGAAGGACGGAGGAAAACGAAGGACGAGAAAGTTCGCTGTAAGTATAATATAACAGAAGACACGAAAATAAAGAGTTCAAATGAGGCGGCGATGAAGAAGAGAAGATGGAACGGACGGAATTATGGAGCAGAAAATGAAAAAGGGTGGTGTCAAAGGTGCAGGGGACGAGGAGGATGAGGAGGTAGAGGAGGTTACAGAAGAGGATGAGAAAGCAGCAAGTTTCTTCTACATATTGAAGTAGGCCTACAGTTGGCTGCCTACAACAAAGAAGAAGAAGAAGAAGAAGAAGAAGAAGAAGAAGAAGAAGAAGAAGAAGAAGAAGAAGAAGGTAGAACGAAGGAAAAAGGAATAGGAAGAGGAAGAAAGAAGGGAATAAGGAAATTATCTCTAGAGGGCATCGCTGCGAGGCTTAGGAAAGAAATAAATCAAGTCGGGAAAGGTTGATGGGAGACTCTTGGCTCGCTGCGGCTATCAAAGAAGATTCTGAAGTCCAGCAGGCGTGAACAGTTCACGGACAGGTGGTTAAAATAAGCTGCAACATTAATTTTCTTTCCTTTCTAAATAAATTCCGCAACACCATTTTATCAACACAAGAAGAAGAAGAAGAGAAGGAGGAAGAACAAGAATATGTGTATTTATATAGAGCTTTTTCCTAAGTAAATAAGTTCAAAGCGCGGAATACAGAAACAGCACACGAATACCAACACAAGCGGAGCACGCACTTTTCATTGACCACCTGTAACTTCCACTCTCATTTAACATCAAACCTTTATATTCCTCTTACTATGCACCACTCCCTTACTATTGCAAGCTTCACTGGCTGCCGGTGAAGTTTCGCATTCAATTCAAGGTCTGCGTTTTGGCTTTTCGGTTCTTTGAAGGCACACTACCATCCTACCTAGCCAATGCACTTGTAGCCTATAAACCAACTCGGGCACTACGTTCTTCGTCTGACAGCGCCACGCCGAAATATGAAAACTTTCGGAGAACGTGCATTTTCTTTTGCTGCGCCTACTCTCTGGAATTCGCTGCCGGCAAACATGAGAGGCGTACCTGACTTGGTGACATTCAAATCGCAACTGAAAACGTATCTGTTCAAGCTTGCATTCAAATAATAATTATTATTATTGTTGTTTTTATTTTATTGTAATATTATGTTATATGTGTTGTAATGACAGGATGTACAATGGATGAATGCGAGTGGGTGCGCAATGAGTCACAATGTGAGATTTGCGCGATATAAGTACCATTCATTATTATTATTATTATTCCTCTCTCATTGACTGTCAAACATATATTCTCCTCTCATTGAACAGCATACCTGTACCTTCCTCGAACAGAACGCTAATCAGTATGTGGAACTCCTGTCAACGTGGAAAAGGTTGTTCATCGTCGATATTCGCATGGCCGTTGTTGATTAGTGTAATTCTAGCTTTAATAAACATCAGCATCATTCTACAGGCCGTCTCCACACAAGCACTATCCACCTATGTATACTGTAGATATGCCAACGCCTGCAGGAAACGACCGCTGCATGATAAGGTCCATCAAAACAGTCTTAAACTTCCCGAATTAAAAACTACCTACTATTTTTTTTTTTTTAGGTAGCTAGTGGCGGCCTCCCCCTCCCCACCCCCACCCCGAAAAAAAATTAAATAAATTAAGATTTTATCACTAATTTTAGTTGGTCAGTGACTTTGTTTTTATTTCCACAAATTTGTTTTTCTCACGGTGAATGAAGTAGGTGCATGCATGAGGTGAAACGCAGCAGGTAAGGTGCTAAACATGCAGAGTGTTCATGCACTGTTAAAGGACATGACAACTGAAAGAAGCCCTAGGGTCCTACTTTTACCATGCACCCTCCCTCCACATATCCTTTTATAAATCACAGTGAATGTTGCCCCACTGAAAAAATAAGTTTACAACAAACAAACAAAAGCAGCTCTTTCCAACGTATAGTTGCATTTTCTGAAATCAATACACTACGTAGTTCCTGTGCCTATTTATAGGCACCGCGTACCGTTAGCCGCCGTTCTTGCGCAAAAAAATTAGCATCTACCTAAGCCGCCGGTAAGAGGCAAAACCAGTCATTACACAGTTGCTGGGTAATTTTTTTTAAATTTCTTTTTAAGGTTGCTATCGGGCGGCTTGAGTTAGATCCTGTATCGGCTATCGCCTTGAGTCGCCAAGTACGGCGAGATATGTGCGCTATAAAAATCCTCGATAATAATAATAAATAATAATAATAAATAACAAACAGCCAAATCCCAGACACCAAAGACACAGTCTTGAAGTTGCGAGGTTCCTTCAGAAATAGGGTCAAAGGTCAACGTTCTCCTCTTCATATACACAAAGCAAACTTTCAACATTGAAATGCTTTCAATGACGTAGTTCCCAACGACTATAAACACTTGCCAAAAAAAAAGAGAGAGAATGATGATTTGACAGACTCAGAGAAAATCATACCGTTTTGAGATTAAAGCGAGCAACAACGACAACAACAACAACGACAAACATTTAAATATACAGATTGTCAGAAACAGATCAATAAAAATGACAGAGCCAGGCATTGAAGAAAATTCAACAGAGTTGTTTTTAATGGAAAAAAATAAAGCAGAATATAGAGCGCTTACTAGCCTACTTCAAACAGCTTCTGAACACTCTGGCTACAATGATCCAACATACACCAAAACAATTCTAAAATCATAATTTCCAAACCACGGACATCGTCCAAGACGCACATTTGCTACAAACCGGCGCAGCGTGCAACAACCCCGAACCAATAGTAAACTACCCCTACGTGCCGGCCATAACCACGTTAAATGCTAGTTAGCTGCCTTTGAACGAGCGAGGGATTGGATCCACCACCCCGTAACTATCTGGCGCATACCGTCAGCTTAGCACGATCAGCGCCCGACACATAATAGAGATAATAGGGAAGGCAATAACAGAATGAACCTTCGAGTCCCGGATTGGTCAACGTGTGATCATATTATTTTCCCCTTTATCAACAACTGGCCCGCTGGTGTCAGTATAAATCGGTCCGGTAGTCACCTATATACGAAAGTGTCGTGTGACTATAATCTACAAACAACAAGAAGAATGAACCGGCCGGGTATCTTCCAACAAACAAGCAGACCGTGGTACTATAAGAACAATAGTGGGCTATCCTTATTACTACTGTTCTGAGACCTATGGACCTATATAAAAGCGGCTTTGACAGCTCAAGAGCTGCTCAAGATGTGGGCCGAAACAGGATCCGATCTTAAGCCATCCGAGGGAGGCACCAACTTGCAGCTTTAGGCGCATCGCTGAACGGTCCAGACCGCTGATTAAATAGGCTATCCATACAACAGACTAATTATCGGTGCAACCATTTCTCGGCTAATTTTGGTACCGACACTGTCATCATCATCATCATCATCATCATCATCATCATCATCATCATCATCATCATCATCATCATCATCATCATCATCATCAATCAAGGCCTTGTGAGCCACCCACCTACTCCGTTTCTAACTGAAACCTGTCCTACAGCAATTCATCAAAATGATATGCTTAAGCTAGAGCAGTTGTAACTTCAATATTACAAAATGCTGCAACTGACAGTAGTCCACTCCACATAAAACTCTTCAAGCTACGTCACGTCAAATAATGCGTCAGCGTAATGGCTGTTGACTGCCTAGCGACACAAATATAAGCAACATAAATAATTTGTGATAAAATAAAGTCTGCTTACACAAAAAAATCAAAATAAATTGTATCACAGCAGCATATATTTTAAGGAACCTAACCAAATTTATATGGCATTATTGTAAGCACTTAATGTATTCTATTCTTCTTCACTTTGGTGGTTTTTAATTTTTATTTTTCTTTCTTTCTTTTCTTCTTTTTTTTGTTGGAGAGGGGGGAGGGGGAGGTTCTCCCGCTGTCATAAATGCCACACGTTCAACGGAAGTATTGTTGGAGTAAATCCTTCCTATCCTATCCTATCCCGTAACTCAAAGGTCGTTGGGGCACCACAGATGATCGTTTAACCAGCGTATTCCATTTTTCTCAGCAACCCTCATGGCTTCGTTCAGTGTCAAACTAGTCCATTCTCGAATGTTGTCCTCCAGCCTCTTTTTCTGTCTCCCTCTTCTTATGCCTCCTTGCACCGTGACTTGCAGGATTGTTTTTGCAAGGCCTGATGCTATGGTGACGTGGCCATACCATCGGAGTTTCCGTTTCTTCACCACTGTGAGCATGTCATCGTGTTGTCCAATGGCTTGTGTGATGGTCTGTCGGATTTCGTCGTTGGTGATGTGCTGGGTATAGGAAATGCCCAGAAGTCTTCTGTAGCACCTCATCTCCATGCTTTGTATTCTTCGTTGTATATCTGCTGTGAGGGTCCTTATTTCGCAAGCGTATAGGAAGATGGAGATGACAAGGGATCGCAGCAGCCTTACCTTGGAATGTAGTAAAAAAAAAAACAACAAGAAATATTGAAACATAATATGTACCGAAGAAAAAGAAATGCCCTCTCAAAATGTGGAATGTAAATGTTACGGCGCATCCTCTCAACCATCCTTGAACACACCGCTGACAAATGAAGATAAAACGTCTAATGGCAAAGACTGTGACGTGTACATGTACCGCGGTCAGATTGCATAAAACACCCATTTAAAGAAAATAGACCACTTCGCTTTGTCCGCCTGTTAGAGAAAACAACACACACACACACACACACACACACACACACACACACACACACACACACACACACACAATCAGTTCCATTATTACCTGTACTAAATGGTCAATTATGATCACGAGTCATGGACATGCAATGATGATTCGATGTCGGAGAGAAAAAGGGTTTATATCATATACTACTAATTTTGGGCAAACACACACACACACACACACACACACACACACACACACAACCACACACACCCACACCCCACATCCCATCCCCACACGTACCCCCCTCCCCACACACACACACAAACGCGCGCACATCCACACACAAACTCACACACACTCAAAATTGCATGCAGCTCTCATATCACCCCGACTAAGAAGAAGCGGCTGAATCACATTGACATCACCTTGAGCCTTTTTTCATAACACAGCTGATGGTAGAATAGAGGGTAGCATTAGCAATGTGCACAGCGTTTCAAAGGTCAAACCCACGCAGAGTGGAAACACATGGCGAAAACTATGACGTGTGGAAAAAAAAGGTACATCATAAGAAGTATAATAATAGTATTAAGCTTACTAAGCTGGAAATGTCTCATAACATTAAGCATAAGGTATTCATAGAAGTAGAGAAAGTGTTTCATGGTGCAACATAAGAAGTATATATAGTACTAAGGTAGAAATGTACCATTAGATTAAAAATAAGGTATTCGTTGAGGTAAAGAATGTGATTCATAAGCTTAAGATCAATACAGTAAAAAAAAAGTGTAAAAGAAGGGATGGGTAGGGGAGAGAGGGAGAAGGAAACAACGATTTCTAGTATTTGAATTACAAAAGACTTTATTTTCAAAATGTAAACAAGTTGGTTTTTAAAATATATAGATATAGATATAGATATAGATATAGATATATAGATAATTTTCAGTTTAAAACAAACCAAAAGAAAGAAAACAGAAAGTCAAAAAAATAAATGATAATAAAACGGCAAACAGACATTTTCCGTTTGATTTGTTCTGTGTGGGATCGACCCAGCATCTGGGCGTTATGTTTCTCCGAATATTTCTTACTTTTTGACTCGAGCAACGTCTCTGGGTTTTCTCCGGGTCGCGATATGTTTTTCCCACATCACGTCTGAGGTATACCGTAAAATGGAACGATTTCAGCCTTAAACCGTACAGAATTGTTACCTCCCTTTCGCGCTCTTCCGTGTCTTCACACGCCAAAGTTTGCTAGAACAAGCTTAGTTCATAGTTTTTCTGTTAAATGTGTTGGTACATTTGTATCAGTGTATGTGTACAAAATATTATATTAATGGGTGTATGTGTATCATTATTTGTATGTGAGCCAATATATCTTATGTCAATCTTATGTGCCATTGAAGAGTCAGGCGTGTTTGTGTGTGGGTGCAGGAGAGAGAGTTTCTGATTGTTATGGAACCTGTAAGATATGGGGTAGTTTGTAATCATTACCTCTACCTCATCACTTAGTTTAATGGATCCATTTTAACCACGTTTCTATTGTTGGATGTGATTGCTCGTTACGTGTATGTAATGTGAAATTTGCTAATGCTGCCACTGTAATTGCTAATTTTAGGATGAATAAAGTTGTATTGTATCTATTTTAATTCTTGTTTAAGTGTTTTTAAAAAAAATATTGTAGAGTTCATATTTGTTTAATGTATTTTCTTTCACTGTTCATTGTAGATGATTTTAATTTTATTGTGTCGTCAATTAATATATATTTTTTATTTTTTTTAGTTTTTAATAACCAGGTTTGTATTGTCTGCCAAACATATACTAGAACCTTTCAATGAGTCAAGAAGCTGGTATCAGTTTTCAATAAAATGAAAAGGACATGCGCTTGACAAATAGTACTACTTACAAGATAAGCTCAATGTTAAGAATTAAATATATAAATTAATAAGGAACCAGGTTACATTACATTACATGGTTATTGCTTTAGGTCCAGCGGACTCTTCCGAGCCAAATCAGGACCAAACCAAAACTAACGAACATCAAACACAGTGCTAACTAATAACACAATGTCAATGACAATGTCTTGCTGACAACGAATACTTAGCAGTATTAGCAATAGATTTTTTTTAAAAAGCCTCATTATAAGCTTAAATGAGTATGCCTAGATACTACAGAGGCTCATGACGCTTACAAATTCACACAATACAATTTAATAAAGCCCTGACAAGTGGCATGCGCTTAAAATATAGTACCACATACAACTTACAAGTTAAAGTTACGAGTTAAATAAATAAATTAATAAAGAACCAGCTGACAACAATCAAAACTACCTAACATCAAAGTTTCAAACACATGCCTAACTAACAACACAATGACATGTCTGGCTGACAACAGAATGATACTAATCGGAAAATGTTGCAGCAACTAGCAAACTAAACTTTGGCGTGTAAAGACACTGAAAAGCACAAAAAGGGAGGTAACAACTATGTACGGTTTAGGTCTAAAGTCGTTCAATTTACGGTATACCTCGGACGTGATGTGGGAGGGAAAAAAATCGCCTCCTGGTACTACGGTTTGCTCTCCCAGCAAAATATCAAAACCACAACTAATATTAAGTAGATTGGGGTTGGGCGCGCCACAGGCTGCGACTACGCCTTCTACAGGGGCTGCGGCCCAGAATTTCCCCATAGAAATGGACAATAAAGTGTCAAAAAATCGAAACAAGGAAGAAAAAAAAAAACACCGAAAATGTCTAATCATACCACCCCTCCGCTCTCCTCCCATCACTGGCTGCCTGTCTCGCGCAGAATACTCTACCAAGTTAACCTTCTGTGCTTCAACGGTTCTGCTCCTTCCTACCTTTCAGACAACATCCATCTATGCACACCCTCACGCAGCCTCCGCTCAGCTTCTGATCCTCTGACTCATCGATAAAAATATCTTAATCCTTATTATTAGTAGAAGTAGTAGTAGTAGTAGTAGTAGTAGTAGTAGTAGTAGTAGTAGTAGTAGTAGTAGTAGTAGTAGTAGTAGTAGTAGTAGTAGTAGTAGTAGTAGTAGTAGTAAAAATTCAAAATCAATAAATAACTAACTAACTAAAACTAAATAACGGGGGGGAAAAAAACCGAACATGTGCACAAAAAACGGACACAAAAAAGTTTACTACCCAAGCTTGAACAAACGTTCCAATAGAGACAAAAATGTAAGCTTACTTGCGGGATGTTTCTATTGTAATTCACATACACAGGCGCACCCGAGTTAGCAAAAAAATCCAAAATTCAAATACACGAAAAAGGATGAGCTATGAAGACAAAATACAATGAATGAATAAACACAGACTATCAAAAAATAATGTTTGTTTGTTTGTTTGTTTTGTTGTCTTCTTCATCGAAATGATAAGAAAAAAACAACACTTACATAATTAGAAAATGCAGTACGTGAATAAATTACATTTCGGCGGTCAGAGTTGATATTTATGCATCATATGAACTGGCCAATTGAAGAGGGTATACACACTTTTGCCAATTGAATACAAATTTCAAAGCTAATGTCTCCTATTTTTGCTCAATTTCTAGGCAATGTATCGTTCACAGTGTTGCACTGATATAATGCATGTTTCAAAGAAATATTTTCTTTGCACATTCAGACAACATTTATGCAATACTTAGTTCTCACAGAATTCATATAAATTCGGTAGGCCATGCAAGTAACAGATCAAAAAATAAGTTAAAGAACCTTAAACAATAATATGCATATATAAAAGGCAGAAACAAATTTCATTTGTAGATGGGAAATTGGGAAGAAATCTGTTGCATTGTATGTGTTGAGAGAGAGAGAGAGAGAGAGAGAGAGAGAGAGAGAGAGAGAGAGAGAGAGAGAGAGAGAGAGAACTAGTGCAATGGATAAAAGACTGGAGATCAAGGAGAAAATGAACACATCACTAATAAGAAGAAGTTAAAAAGTTAAGGATTTCTGAAAACCATTAGTAAGAAAGAAAGAAAGAAAAGAAAGAAAGAACGAAAGAAAGAAAGAAAGAAAAGAAAAGAAAGAAAGAAAGAAAGAAAGAAAGAAAGAAAGAAAGAAAGAAAGAAAAGAAAAGAAAGAAAGAAAGAAAGAAAGAAAGAAAGAAAGAAAGAAAGAAAGAAAGAAAGAAAGAAAGAAAGAAAGAAAGAGCAACATAACAAAAATGAAAACAAGCTTACTCACCACGCTTAATCAGCAATCGATCTCTTGGCCGGCACGAGAAACAACGGGGTAGTAGAACAAAAATTAATACAAAATTCAAAAACCAGAAACAACCCAGACAAATAGAGAAACGAAAAAAAAAATCCACAACCAAGAAGTCCGTCCGTCCACAAGACAAGTCACCACGGAGACGATGGGCACCCGCACTCCATGATGATGCGGGAATAAAAAGAGAGAAAGAGAGGGACAGAGAGATTATACAGGTGATGCAGGCGCACGTTTTTGCAGCTGGATCGGTAAAGGAGAACCTCCCTTCACCTACATTCACCTGGTTAGATGGCTAACCTTCCCCCTCCCACCCACCCACCCCTCCTTATCCCCGCGCTCTCTCTCTCTTTATCAACTCTCACACTCACCATATGGCTAAAAGCTCTCCGCTTCCTCTTATCTCCCTTTACCGTCCAATTGCCCCTCCATATGTTTTCATCTAGCTCTTCCCTCTGTACCCTTATCCAGCCCAGCCCACTTTAGATCAGTGAGTCCAGCCACTTTGCTATAGAAGTAGAAGCGCCACCTTTCCCCAACAACTTCCTTCTTTCACCTCTCATGAAGACCGTCACCTTCCCGAACTATTTCTTCTTTCATCTGCTTTTCGCTGCATCTGTAATTGTTATGCGCCTTCATCGCCGTCCTTTTCCCGCATCCACCCTCTCAATATAGTACTAAGCTTACTACTCAAGGTAGAGATATCGTCCCCTATACGCTTATGTGTCCGGGGACGTTAATCTACAGGGTGTTCCAAAAGTCTTGGGCACATTTGAAGTTCCCATATCTCAATTAATATGAATGGTAGTAAGATAAAAGTTGTGCCATTTTAAAGCTAATTACATTAAGTTTTTTGTATAGCTGTTGATTTTTTTTTCTTTTCAGACCCATTAATGGCGTTCACTCAACTAGAAAATGCTGGGACGCGTTTGGCAAGAATTTGACTATCGGCTTGAAGTGTGTCGTGTGACCAATGGTGCTCACATTGAACATCTTTGAACATTCCATGTAAAAATTGAGATTACAAGCTTTCTGAATTTACCAGATGGGTTTTTATATCCTTAATAGTTTCGGAAATATTCAATGTCAAAATGTGCCCAAGACTTTTGGAACACCCTGTATTTTAACTAACTAAAATCAAGGTAGAATTTCCTTCCAATTTTCACCGACCTTCCCTACCTAGAAAATGTTGTTTCAATCAGCACCTGTTATCTGGAGCAAAATTTGTTATATTTATCTCTTCCATTTCGTCAACCCCAGACTCATCTTTGACACAACAACATTTCAAGTAAAGATGTTTCCACTCAACCCAGCGTTCCGTCAACCTTTGCTTGAGTAGTGCTAACGTCCCCGGACACGGATGCATATAGGGGATGTATTTTCCATCAACCTAACTGTAGATTATAGTCACACGACACCGAAGAGTATAGGCGACTATACTGGTCACATTATTCTGACACCAGCGAACCAGTTGATTGTAAGGGGAAAATTATATGGTCACACGTTGGCCAATCCGGGATTCGAACCAGGTACCTTTCGGTTACTAGTAAGCCGCTCTACCTACTGAGCTACCCGGCCCCCCATCAACCTCAGTTCAGTTCAGTAGATAGATTAACGTCCCCGGACACAATGCGTATAGGGGACAAGCCCATCAACCTTCGTTCGTTTATTAGATTATAGTCCCCGGACACTTGCGCATATATGGGACTTAACCATCAACCTGTCTGTCTGGATTAAATTTACGTCCCCGCACACCAAAGCATATAGGGGACGAATCCATCAACCTTGTTGTTGTTTGTAGATTATAGTCACACGACACTTTCGCATCAACCTGTTGTTGTTGTTTGTAGATTATAGTCACACGACACTTTCGCATATAGGTGACTACTGGACCGATTTATACTGACACCAGCGGGCCAGTTGTTGGTAAAGGGGAAAATAATATGATCACACGTTGACCAATCCGGGATTCGAACCAGCGACCTTTCGGTTACTAGCAAGACGCTCTTACCAACTGAGCTACCCGGCCCCTCCGCGCATCAACCTTTTTTTTTTTTTTTTAATGAATCTGAATCTGAATCTCTCTCTCTCTCTCTCTCTCTCTCTCTCTCTCTCTCTCTCTCTCTCTCTCTCTCTCTCTCTCTCTCTCTCTTCATGGAAGGAGGAATAATACAAAAATATCGTGTGCACTCACTCACTCTCTCTTCTCTCTCTCACACACACATTCTCTCTCTCTCTCTCTCTCTCTCTCTCTCTCTCTCTCTCTCTCTCTCTCTCTCGCCATTCGTCAATTTTATTCATCCTACCCTTCTCCCATCCTGAGCCCCCTACAAGCCATAACACAGGATGTTGTTGTCTCCATTACGTTCTTCATCCGGCCTCTGGGCCTTTTGGTTATTTCTGGCTATCTGGGTAAAAAGGGCACCTTGATTGCCCTTTGGCTTCCTTGGCAACATGCAGATAACTATAGGTCTCACTTGGTGTCAGAGACTGCCGACAACAAACTACTGATAGGCTCCAGCACACTGCGTAAGTTCTGAACATTGAGGTTTAACGTCTACACCCAAATTGGCGATAGGGCAGACGGGAATAACCATCCCAAGGAACAAGGGGTAGGGAACTAAATCAACACTGAACCATCAGAGCAATCCTACTGCTAAGATGGTTAGTGAAAAGGGCCACTTTTTATGTTGCCCCATCACGGGATTCGAACCCGAGTTCATCGGTGTGCCAGGCGAACGCTCTACCACAGAGCTACGGTGGTGGAACGTGCGCAACTTGAGACTGGCCGAGGCTTAAGTAGTGGCCACATTTGACTAACGTTTTACGGCTTATGCATTGGGTTATGAGATTTTTCACTGATCGGAATTTTGACGGGTGCACCTTAAGGGTTTAGTGGTCACATTGGTAAATGTGTAACTGTAGATTATAGTCACACGACACCGAAGCGTATAGGCGACTACTGGTCACATTATTCTGACACCAGCGAACCGGTTGAAGGTAAGGGGAAAATAATATGGTCACACATTGGCCAATCCGGGATTCGAACCAGGTACCTTTCGGTTACTAGTAAGACGCTCTACCAACTGAGCTACCCGGCCCCACACTCACATTGGCTTCCTTTTTACGGCTTAAGTAGTGGCCACATTTGGCTTCCTTTTTACGGCTTAAGTAGTGGCCACATTTGGCTTACGTTTTACGGCTTAAGTAGTGGCCACATTTGGCTTACGTTTTACGGCTTAAGTAGTGGCCACATTTGGCTTACGTTTTACGGCTTAAGTAGTGGCCACATTGGCTTACGTTTTACGGCTTAAGTAGTGGCCACATTTTGGCTTACGTTTTACGGCTTAAGTAGTGGCCACATTGGCTTACGTTTTACGGCTTAAGTAGTGGCCACATTTGGCTTACGTTTTACGGCTTAAGTAGTGGCCACATTTGGCTTACGTTTTACGGCTTAAGTAGTGACCACATTTGGCTTACGTTTTACGGCTTAAGTAGTGGCCACATTCGGCTTACGTTTTACGGCTTAAGTAGTGGCCACATTTGTACCCCCCCTTTCTCTCCCCCCCCCCCATCTCTGAGATAGCAGACAAAGCCCTGCTCCGCAAGGCGCATGCGGTCTCTGCTGACAGCTCCCACCCATTGCACGCGGAGTTTGAACTGCTTCCCTCGGGCAGGCAGTATAGCTCCATCAAATGGAAGAAGGCAAAGTATTCTCGCATGCGCAGCTTTGTTCCCATGGCTGTGGGCAGACTGAATGCTGCCTTTGGCTCCAGCGGGCGCACCGGACGTTGGCACTGCCCCCCACTGCACGTTCTAGCAGAGTCAACTATACAGTCAAGCTAGTGCCTTTACAAGATGACTATGCTAATTAAATTGTGCTGTCAGTATTTTGTATTTTACAGTGATGCCAGATTGACAGTAATGTAAATGGTTAGTGTAATGTACCGATAACTTGCATTATTATTATTATTATTATTATTATTATTATTATTATTATTATTATTATTATTGGATTTGTCTCTTAGTTATGATAGCTGAAGAAAATTTACTAGTGTTCTCTTCTTCTCTTCTCTTAGTCCCATAACCTTGTGGCCGTAGGGGAGCGTGATTTTGAAGATCACGTTTATCTTGGGCCAGCGTAATGAGGGTGATGCCCATCTCTCTCCCTCGCTGCTTTACCTTCCCCACCCTTAAGAGAGTAGGTACTCAGTCACAGTTGAGTCAACTGGGGGCGTTGTTATTTGTCGCTTCACGTTTTTCGGTCACCCATCCAAGTGCTAACCGCGTAGGACATTATTAAAATAAGTCTCAAGTCTATTTTAATAAAATTATTTTATTTGTGCTAGACTGTATTAGTGTATTAGTGTACATGTGATATGGTTTTGTTGTCTTATGTTATGATAGGATAACGATGAGTGTGTGATGGGCATAAACGCAGTGGGTGTGTGGGTGTGTATATGTGTGGGTATGCGGGTGTGTGCGTGAGTGTCTATGTGCTTTCATTCCATGTGTAAATTCTCATCTCACAACAGGTTTATTTTGTTGATAATTAATTATTTATGATCTTGCCCTATGTAATGTGTTTTTATACAGTGAGTATCCTTGTGGCAAACCAAATTTTCCTTTTTGATGGAATAAAGAATATATTGACTTGACTTGACTTACGTTTTACGGTTTATGCATTGGGTTATGAGAGTTTTCACTGACCGGAATTCTGGTGGGTGGCACACCTTATGAGTTTAATGGCTACATTTGGCTTACATTTTACGGCTTATGCATTGGGTCGGAGGTAGTGACTATAATATGAAACAACTTTACTAAGATAATAATAATAATAATAACGGATTTTTATATAGCGGGTACTCCAGCCTATGACCAGACTCACCACGCTTTACATAGTCATTACATATAAATACATGCACATGATAAAACATCGCTTTTGCTACAATACACCAAAAGACGGAACAGTAAAGGTACAAACTATTTACAACTATGTACACACATTACAAAAAAGACAGAAATAGACTATTTACAACTATGTACACAAATGACCAAAAAGACATAAATAGAATAGCAAAAACCTATTCACAGCTGTTTATATGCCCGGTTAGGCCCTGGAGGAAAAACAGTATAAATATTTACAGCCGTGTATATACTTACGGATCAGACGGAGACAAAAGAGGAGAGAATGGCAGCGGGATACAAGTCTGAATAATGCAGTTTGAAGAGGTGGGTTTTGAGGGCCTTTTTGAATGCTTGTGTTGATTGTATGTTGCGGATATGGGAGGGAAGGGAATTCCACTGCTTAGGTGCGGAGTAAGCGAATGCACGTTGGCCGTATGTCTTAGTGCGGGTGACGGGAACCTTGAGTGTGCGAGTGTCAGCAAAAGATCTTAAAGTGCGTGAAGGGGAGTAGACAGACAGTAGATCAGCAAGGTAGGAAGGACAAGAATCTGTGAAGAAGTTGTGACAGAGAACAGAGAGTTTGTTCTCTATGCGTGCTTGCACAGGAAGCCAGTGAAGGGAATGTAGTAAAGGTGTGATGTGATCGCGTTTCTTAGCTCGGAATACTAGTCTAGCTGCTGAGTTCTGAACCTTTTGTAGTTTGTCAATGATGTGTTTTGGGGAGCCAGCGAGGAGAGAGTTGCAATAGTCAAGACAAGAAAGGACGAGAGCGCAGACTAGGGTTTTGGTGGCAGTGACTGTAAGATAGTGGCGAAAGGAGCTGATTTGGCGTATGGCCGTGTATGCAGAGCGACAGACGTTGGAAATGTGGTTGTTGAGGGACAGGTCATCGAAGAGAATGTAGCCGAGATTTCTTGCTGAGGATGAGAACTGAAGATCGACACGCAACAAGTATATTCAACTGCCTTTAGCCGTGTGTAGCAGATAATATGTTTTGCGTGTAATCAAGCTTGTGGTAGGAGTTTAAGTTGATCTCTAAACTCGTGATGTCACACTCTCGCTTCTGATTGGTCCTCGTAATCCCGGCTTATGTGTTTTTGCTGAAGAAATCAAACATGCGCTATCCTAGTGAAATTTTACGTTTGCCAGTACGCAAGGAAATGCATAAGGAATCCATACGCGTAACACCAGTGTGGCCGGGCCTTTAGAGAGGCCAACGTTAAACCTCGACCAGTCTTTGGCTACGCAGTGTGAGAGGTTTCTGCTTCAGATTTAAAATAATGATGATGATGATGATGATGATGATGATGATGATAATAATATTAATAATAATAATAATAATAATAATAATAATAATAATAATAATAATAATAATAATAATAATAATAATAATAATAATGATTTTAAAAAAAATTAATAAAAAAAATAATAATAATAATAATAATTCTGCTATGCAGTGTGCACAGGTATGGGATAGTCTCAGGGTATGTTGGAAGGGAGGAAATGGGGGTAGGAGATGAGGGTGAGGGTGAGGATGAAGTGGGGGAGAGTGAGGGCGGAATAAGCTTATCCAACAACAAGGAACTACGCCGCACTAGCAAGACTGTTGTGATGTCTTCCAAATTTGCTTTTTTTTTCTCTTTATAAGAATTCATGGTTCTGTCCATCTGACGAGCGATCGAGGATGAGCGGGAGCCGGAGAAGAAGTAGAACAAGAACAACAAGAAGCAAGACAGTTGTGATCGTCCCTCTTCTGTAGCTCAGTGGTAGAGAGTTCGCCTGGCATACCGATGACCCAGGTTCGAATCCCTTGGTGGTGCAAGATAAAAAGTGACATTTTTTCACAGTTCATCTCAGCAGAGTCACTACTCTGATGGTTCAGTGTTGATTTAGATCCGTACACCTCCTCCGTGGGAGGGCTATCCCTGTCTGCCATAGCGCGCGCCAATAGTAGACATGTAAACGTTAAACTTCAACGTTCTTTCACTCTTGTGATGTCTTCCAAACATGCTATTTAGAATAAGGTTACATATGCTGTCCATCTGACGAAAAGAAGAAGAAGCAATACGAAGAATACGAACAAGAAGAAAATAGAAGGTCTTAGTCCACATGACTTACATGCTCCTTATGGAACTTGCAATATTTAACATGTAAATGACTTGCCAGAAGAAGAAAAATGAAACAGTGGCATTAAAATGCAAAGTAAAGAAATACTGACTTAGATCTTTTTATGCTCTTGACCTTGAGATGAGCTTGACCTCCGACTTTAAATACACGCATATAATATCAAATAAACAACAGCAAAAGTTGTATTATGCCCACCCCTCCCCCCCCCAAAAAAAAAATAAATAAATAAAATAACAGTGACCTTAGGATTACATTGACATTCAATGACCTTGACCTTGGGATGACCTTGACCTTCACGTGACCTCTCATGCTCATGTATGAACAAATAACCCAATGTTGTTACATACTAAGGGTTAAATAGAGCCATTCAAGTGTACGATTGCCTATTTTTGAATGTTTTTGCAAGGCCTAAAATGACCTTGACCTTCAAAATAAACGCAAAACGGAAAATATATGAAAGATCAATCCATCATTTCTAAATACAACAAGTTTGGACTTTATATCTCTCATAGTTTAGGGTCAAGGTCACTTTAAAGTACCTAAACCAACTTACTTTGGACAACTCCAGTGATCTTGACCTTGGAGTAAGGTTGACCAAACATGCATAGGATGTGTGTCTCATTGATATCTATCACGCATCAAAGAATCATAAGTTCAATATTGATAAATTAGGAAAAGAATATTAAATTTTTTGATCGTCACACTAGTCATGGGGGATCAGAGGCAACTAAAGAGGAAGAACACTACAACAAGGCCACATTATGTCTTTGGCAAAGATGCTTTCATAAGCATACACATGATGTCTCAATCGACCGAGAAGAAGATTATGACGATGATGATGATGATGATGATGATGATGATGATGATGATGATGAGAGGTAATGCGCATGGCTACCAGCGCTTTCAAGATACGTTGAAAGTACCGCTGAGTAGCGCTTCAGGTTATATCCTAACATCCTCAAGATACTATCTTGAGTCCGCTACTAGCGGCTTAGGCTACACGTACTTGCGGAACAGAAATTATATTATCAGCCTCGTTTTGGATATGATGAACTGAAGAATCGGAAAGCACTGTTATGACGGAAAAAGAGCATTTTTGTAGAGAAAAGGGTTAGGGCAAGGGCTAGGGATAGATCGACAACTAACCCTTACCCGAACCCTTGTCTAAAATAGTTGACCTAGTTCGTCTCCTATGGGCGACGAAATAGGTCGAATCGACAACTAACCCTTACCCGAACCCTTGTCTAAAAAAGTTGACCTAGTTCGTCTGCTATGGGCGACGAAATAGGTCGAACTTTCTTCCAAATTCACTGTATTTTCTCCGTCCCGGATAGAGCACTCCTATGCACTAGAACTGCACTCTTATGCACTAAAAGAGCACTCCCGCTCACTGTATTTTCTCCGTCCCGGATAGAATAAAACCATTCGTTATTCACGTGCCGTTTTCAGTAATTCACGTCGGTTGAGTATTCGCTGGTAGCGAAGAAAAAGGGTATCTTGGCGATATTACGATATATCCTGATCACGCTACGCAGCGAAGATTTGAGGTGTATCTTGAGTGCGCTGGTAGCTTGGTGCAATGGGTGATGATGAGATGGTGATGATGATGATGATGATGACAAGTAGTAAAGAAGGATTAGAAGGGTCATTCTGGACCCTGGATTCCTTTCTTATTAGTTGACATGGCACGCCTGTGTCCGGCAGATGCCCGAAATTAAGATGAAAGGATAGTAAAATATATATCTAAGGAGAAACGAGTATATATGTACCCCTGATTCTATTTATCTTAGTGTACGTATATAGCTATTTTAACTAGGTCTTTAATAATGATTAATGGTCTTTAGATATCTTGGTTCCATTACAGCAAAAGATGTCAGGTCGTCTACAGAGTTCAAGACCAGGCTGGCAGTGGCGAGGTCAACAATGGCAGGACTGAACAAGGTTTGGAAGAGCAGGGAAATGCGTTTCTGCGCTGCACGAAGATTTAAAACCTCTTCAGGGTTTTGGTGTTGTTAGTTCTGCTGTTCGGTTGCGGGAGCAGGTAGACCTTAACAGCAGAGCTGGAAAATACGCATTCCAATGAGGTGTTACCGCAGAATGCTGCAAATCTCCTGGTACGAACACAAGACCAACGAGTACGTCAGGAACCTGGTCACGTCACGTTCAGACCCTCATGAACCATTGATAGTGAAGAGGAGAAAGTTTGGCGGACAGCCTTGCAAAAACCATAAGTGTGATCTCCAACATCACGCCCCCCTACGGCCACAAGGCTATGGGACTACCTTTACCTTTAACTGCTTTTAGTCTATAACATAATGAACTGCTTTTAGTCTATAACATAATGAACTGCTTTTAGTCTACAGCAAACACTAACACTTATTAAGTTATTACCAAGACCCTCTGACCTTGTTTGAACACCTATTTACAAACACAAACAGCAAATGCTGCAAATCAGTCTATAACATAATAAACTGCTTTTAGTCTATATCATAGTGAACTGCTTTTAGTCTATAACATAGGTGAACTGCTTTTTAGTCTACAACAAACGCTGACACTTATTACCAAGACCCTCTGACCTTGTTTGAACACCTATAAATTTACAAACAAAAACAGCAAACGCTGCAAATCCCGGGTTCGAGCCCAGGCATTGTGTTGTGTTCTTGGGAAAGACATTTTACTCCCGTTTCCTACTCCTTCGGATGAGAGTATAAACCGAGGTCTAGTCTGTGTCGCATACATTCCATCAAAACGGACTTTAAAGATCCTGACGCTCATGTCCTAGATGAGCGAGTGCCGGTGACAAGAACACACCCAGCATGCATCTTGGCTGCGCACGCCAAAAGTTGTGGAATCATTTTCCTCGAATACGGGGTATCCACAGTATTACGAAGAAGAAGAAATCAGAGAGAGAGAGAGAGAGAGAGAGAGAGAGAGAGAGAGAGAGAGAGAGAGAGAGAGAGAGAGAGGTGGAAGGGAGAAGGGGGAGGGAGGTACTAGTAAGAGAGAGCCACTAGTGGTATAAGGGAAGAAACTGGGAAATAACTTTTTTGTTTAAACAGTTAATTTAGATTAGGTTAGTTGGAGATTGTTTTACAAGCATTGCAGAATCTTCTTCTTACCACCCCCCCCCCTTCCCACCCATCTCCACCCGAACAGATAATTCATATAATCTTCATTTGACTGATTTGTAATTGATCCTAATCTTCAACTGTACAACCCAGTTGCCCTGCCCAAGACCTTAATTATTATAAAGTTGGAATCTTTCGGGTGACATTTATACACAAAATCAGTTGTTTTCCGTTCACACTTCTACAACAACAGCAACAGCAAAATCTAACTGCACATAATACAGACCTATCCACAGCATTTTTGGAATTCTTACATTGCTTTTTTTCCCCTTTGTCAAAGTAAACTGTTTTTCACCCTTTATCTCGTTCAATGTGTAAATCGCCTTTAAAAGTGTGTTCACGTACACTAAGGTGACTCGAGCAAAGCAACACAAAATATATTAAACAGTATGTACAGGCCCCAAACGGAAATGCATGTAAATAATAAACTAGTAAAGTAACATTCAAACTTGTAGGCAGGTCAAGCTTTTAATCTGACCACTTGTTGTGTTGCTCTTAATCTTCTCTTTATTTCTGCCTGTAGTTTTTAAAAAAACCAAAAAAACGAGAAGGCTAAAATAAAAAATAAAAAAAGAGTATAAACCCGACACATGCAAACCCCTACAAAAAAAAACTGAACCTGATATATAACATACATACCTTTTGTTGTTTGGTGAAGGCAACAAGTGACTAATTAATACCGTTGTTATTTCCTGTACAGTTGATGTGTTTTTTCTACCTGTACCAATATCAGAATACATGTATTTGTCAAACAAACCTATGTAGAGTCAATATCCGCATTGCACACAGAGTGAGAAACACGTGAACTGTCCTATATGAATACAGTTGTATCTAGTGCAGAGTTGTTGTAATTGTTAGTTTTTTCGCTTGCAGATGTTTTTTTTTAACCTATTACAGCTGTCAACAAAACCTACCAAGCCTACAGTCAACAGCCTGCATTACACACACACACACGAGTGGTCTGAGATTCCTGAGTCTGACAACTTCTATACTCTTTCTTATTTGTAGGTCACAGATGATAGATTATAGGTATAACTCGCAGTACACTGCCCCATAAGTGACCTTGAAATATATGCAAACTAAATTCTCAGCAGTAATGTTTGTACTGTACTGACCTAGTTCACAAGTATGCAATGTTGATATAAAAATTAAAATTTTATCTCTAAATTTATTATTAATAAGCATACTTACCATGACTCAACAAGTGCAATGTTTTGGCGTTGCTAGGTGATAGTGCCCTTATAGCGGAAGCTGGCAAAAACAAATCAAACATAGAGTTGCTTCCCCTGCACCAAACCGACACGTGCCCCACGTGCCACAATACGCGTCTAAGCGCTCACGGCAAAGGACAGCACACCTCATTTCTTATTTGGAACTGCGGGGAGGTGGGAGGGATATTAAATTGAGTCATGGTAAGTATGCTTATTAATAATAAATTTAGAGATAAAATTTTAATATTAATTACACATACTGTACCATGACTCAACAAGTGCAGATTAGCACGAAAAGGACGGAGGGAAGCAACTTTATCTGAAACAAACTTACCGTGAACAGGCTGGAGAAGAGGACCGGGACTGTAGGGCCATGACCACAGAACCGACTCCAAGAAGCCATCCTCTCGAGTATGGCAGGACAGAAACAGGAAGCAAGCTGGAACCGGCCGAGGTCTCCTGAAGCCCAGAAAGCCCCTAAAGAAGGCCGGACAACAGCCAAGCGGGAAGACGGAGAACGCTTGGATTGCCGTGTGGAATCCCAGATCGAGGCTGCAGAAGCGATCGCGCTCCGAGAGCGAGAGGAATGCACCGCCCCTGGGAAAGACGAAGGAGATCGGGGAACCAGGGCTGAGCTGGCCAAAAGGGAGCCTCGAGAATGAGAGAAGGGGACTCCTCTTCAGCTTTCCTGAGAACCCGCGGAAGGAGGGGGAATGGCGGGAAGGCATAAGCCTCCAACCCCTCCCAAGAAATGGACAACGCGTCCACCGCCCAAGCCAGGCAATCTGTGACCGGCGACACAAACAGGGGTAGCCTGGAAGAGTAACGAGTGGCAAAAAGATCAATCAGAGGTTTAAACCACTCCGCCCAAACTGGTTGAAGAACAGAGTGGGACAGCGGCCATTCCGTGTGGACCACACAATGAGGGCGACTCAGAAGATCGGCCAAGACATTGACAGAGCCGCTGACATGCTTGGCCACAAGCGTACAACCGAAATCAGCTAACCACAAAAGGAGGCCCTCCACCATCGTGGAGAGAGCAGGGGAAAGGGTACCCCCGAAGTGGTTGATGAAAGAAACCACAGTGGTACTGTCGGAGCGAACGAGCAAGAGGCCCCGAGGCAGGGAGGGAAGAAAACGATGAAGAAAACGATGAAGAGCCAGGCAAACGGCTCCCATCTCCAGGCGACTGATATGCCAAGGCAGCTGGTCCTGAGACCAAAAACCGTGGGCTGAAAGGCTGACAGTATGCGCACCCCAACCGACCAAAGACGCATCCGTGAAGATTTCGGCCACCGGAAGCGGAGGGGAGATAGGCACCCCCGAAGAAAGCCACTCCACATTCCGCCAAGGAAGCAGAGAAGCGCGAAGGTCCGCCGTGACCGGAAAAAGAGCGTCCCAGGAATCGCTGGACTGACTCCAACGGGAAGAAAGCCAACGTTGAATCGGCCGCTTGCGAACTCCCGCGAGGGGAACCAGAGGAACCAAAGACTCAAACGACCCCAAAAGAGAGGCCAGAAAACTGGCTGAAACGAAATCCTGACTCTCCAAAAGTGGCAGAAGGGACTGAAGCTTCTGCACCCGACGAGCTAAAGGGCGGACCGACCAATCGCGAGAGTCGAACGACATCCCCAGGTAGTTGAAAACCGGAGATGGAGACAACTCGGACTTGAGAGGGTTCACAGAGAACCCCAAGCGCCGTGCCCAAAGAAGAACGAGCCTGGTGTGCACAGGACAGAGATCGTGAGAACTAGCCTTGACCAACCAGCCATCAAGATAAGCAGAGAACCGCACCCCGAGTCCGCGGACTACGGCAGCGAGGTCTTTGACAATCCTTGTGAAAACCTAAGGACTGAGAGACAAGCCAAAGGGAAGGGCGTTGAAAAACCCGATCTCCCCAGAAGAAACGCATCCAACGCCTGTGAAGAGGATGAAGAGACCCATGGAAATAGGCGTCAGAAAGATCGATAGCGGTAGCCCAATCCCCTGGGCGCAGAGACATACGCACCGCAGCAGGAGTTTCCATGCGGAAACGAATGCGGCGAAGAAACGTGTTCAACGAGGAAAGATCGAGCACCGGGAGCCAACCGCCGGAAGCCTGCGGGACAACGAAGAGGCGGCCGTAAAACCCCGGGGAGTGAGGGCAAAGGACCTCCTCTATAGCGCCCTTCTGGAGAAGGGCTAAGACCTCCGCATCGAGAATCGCCTGAGGCTCAGGAGGAGACAGAAGGCGGAACAAAGGCGGGGAGCGACGAAGAGGGGGCCGAGCCACTCGCCCGGAGGGGTAGAACACCGAGGGGCGAACAGGCAGGGACAGGCCTGGTGGAGAACGCGCCACTGCGTAGACGCCGATAGCTCACCGCAACCCTGCCACGGGAAGAGTGAATACCACCCCGCACACCCCGAGAAGAGCGACTACGGACCGAGCGAACTCGACCCCTGTCAGGAAAGAAAAGCGGGGCCGAAGGTATGGCCCGAGCCCAGAAGGCGAAACCATCCGACTGGTACCGCTCCGACTCCTAACGAACAGCCGTGCGAACCCAAAAAGAGCGGAGGCAAAAGGGACGCTGACTGAAGAAAGCGTCACGATGCACAAGGAGCAGGTTGACAAAGGCAAAAGCCCGTGATACGCAACCCAGAACGAAACGTCATCCCAGAATACTCGCCCAGCGGAAGACAGCGCAGCAGGCAGCGCGTCAGCGAGAGAAGTATACTCAAGGGACCTAACAATAGAGCCCTCTATCGGTGCCAGACCTCTGACCGAGAGAGGAACTCCCCGGAAACACTGGGCAATGAGGACGAACTCGAAAAGAGCCCACAGAGGAAGCCCTAGGGAACCGAGGCACCTCCTCAAACGAAGAGGAAGAGGCCTCGCCCTCCATAAGTCCTCTAGCCGTAGAAGATGCCCATTCCACAAAAAAACGTTAACACTAGGAGACGCCCTGAACACAAGGCAAGCCTCAACAGACTGGGCAGAAGCAAGAGTCCCGCCTAGGAAGGAATGGAGTGGTGGTAGGGGCACCGAAACCTCCTCCACCACTTGAGGACAAAGCCGCAGCGCGCTGAACGGCCTCTTTAAAAAGCATCAGGTGAAAGGGCCTGAGATAACAACACCCCCGTACCCGTGAAAACGGGAACTAGGGTAGGAGGAACCAAGTATGCCCACCCCAACCAGAAGTCGGCGCACACACAGGCAAAAGACGTTTGCATGTGATCCGGAAGTAGGAAACGAAAAAACCGTACCATCAGAACCGGACGCCAGTATCCACAACCGAACCCGGAAGTGGCAGAGACCGAAGGGTGAACAGGGAATGCCTGACCCAAACCGGAAACTGAAGAGGCCACGGGTGAACCGTAACCCCTCGATCCGGAAACCAGAGCCCCCGCCCCACTACCGCAAACGGAAGTGGATACAAAGGAGGATGGGAGGGAGGTGCCAAACCGGACACAGGGAAAGGTAACGGGTGTACCGTACCCCCCGAACCGGAACCCAGACCCCCCACCCCACGACCGCAAGCGGAAGTGGAAAACAAAGGTGGGTGGGAGGGAGAAGCCAAACCGGGAACGGGAGAAGGTAACGAGTGACCCGTACCCCCGTACCGGAAACCGAGGCCCCGCCCCACGACCGCAAGCGGAAGTGGCGTGTAATGGGGGCTGGAATGGATAGGTGAGGGACAAACCGGCGAACCGGAAGCCACACCCCCTGTCGCAGCCGGACGTAACACTGCGAACAGTGCTTTATATGTCTCAAGCTCGACGGCCCCGCCCCACGACCGCCAGCGGAAGTGGAGTGTAATGGGGGCTGGAAGAGGGAGGTGAGGGACAAACCGGCGAACCGGAAGCCACACCCCCTGTCGCAGCTGGACGTAACACTGCGTGCAGTGCTTTATATGTCCCAAGCTTGACATTAGCCCGAAGGCCCGACCCGGTCTGAATCCCGCAGGAAACAGAAGGGAAGGCTTCGGCAGGGAGCTTATCCGGCCGTGCCGGGGCGTCCCCGCCGGACATTTAATGTGGTCCTAAACTAGGGCGACCACTTATATGAGCCAGAAGTCCCGACCCGGTCTGAATCCCGTAGGAAACAGAAGGGAACGGCTTCAGCAAGTAGCTGGCCCGGCCGTGCCGGAGCGTCCCTGCTGGAAAATATTATGTGGTCCTAAACTAGGGCGACCACTTATATGTTTCTGGCCGTAACCTTGACCAGAAACGGCCCCAAGGTCACTTCTGGCAAGACCAAGGAGCCACCCCTCACCTCACTACCACCACTCCCCACCTCTCCACCACCACTTCTACTGACCTGAAAGGCAGAAGACCACGAAGAAGGGGGCGCAGGAGTGGACAAACAGCGAAGCCAACGAAGCAAAGCGGTAGTATTGACGGCAGAAGAGGGGACGGAAGAAACCCCGATCTTAGCGGGAGCTGCGCTAACAGCAACAGAAGAAGGGACCGTAAACCGACCTAACTAGCGGGAACGGTCGACGAAGTAGAGACACGCAGCGACGGGGTGGGACTCGACGAACCGCTGCGGTAATAGGATAACAGGATAATAAACTAGACAAAGAGAGAAAACCTTACAACTCCGCCGGCAGTAGCAACAACGAACTACCGGGCGAACCCAGTAAGCCAGCAAACAGAGAGCTACAGTAGGCACAACCACTCTAACCAAGTGCCAAATAAGAATTGAGGTGTGCTGTCCTTTGCCGTGAGCGCTTAGACGCGTATTGTGGCACGTGGGGCACGTGTCGGTTTGGTGCAGGGGAAGCAACTCTATGTTTGATTTGTTTTTGCCAGCTTCCGCTATAAGGGCACTATCACCTAGCAACGCCAAAACATTGCACTTGTTGAGTCATGGTACAGTATGTGTAATTAATACCACTGTTTAGGCACCTATGCATTGCAAGCTGAAAAGTGGTGCCCTTTTAAAAATGTAAATGGCACGCGCTACCTTAAGTCTGCCTGTCCAACTGCTTGTAACATGAACTGTTATGATAGTGAGGTAGGAGTGAGATTGGGTTTAGGGATCAGACGGGGTTTGCCGTAACAGGTTACAACAAGATTCCTAGGGTAGAGGGTATCTATATCTACGCTCAATGATTTAATGAAAGGTTCCGGTACAGTGACCTTGTATTTTGTCACGGTTCACTAAACTTACTTTGAGACATGAAAAGGAGACCAAAAAAACCAACTTGCTTTGTTTGAAGTTTAGTAACAAGAACTCCACAGGTGTTGTGTTTGTAGCATCCATACAAGCACAATACACTTTTGTATATGAGTAATACCTTGAAAAGACTGATGTGGTAAAGCGGTTTGATGAAAGTGGATAAAACATGGCCTTCGGAGAAAACTCCTTCAACCCCTGAAAAGATGTTACAGGTAAAAAAAGGTTTATAAGCGAATCACATCTATCACATCACAGCCTTTTTCAAAATATCCTTTTACTTGCTCTTCCTCAACGGCAGCGGTCTTCTAACCCTTCCACAAGTCACTTTTTAAATGTGCCATCAAGTTAAAGATTGAATTTCATTGTTGTGGTGGGGGTGTCGGATAGAGCAATGGTTGGAGCACTCGCTACTGTGTCGCAAGTTAAGCGCCGTCCAGTGCGGTTAGCACTTGGATGGGTGACCGCAAAACGTGAAGCAACAAATAACAACGCCCCCAGTTGACTCAACTGTGACTGAGTACCTACCCTTTTAAGGGTGGGGAAGGAAAAAGCAGCGAGCGGGAGAGATGGGCATCACCCTCATTAGGCTGGCCCAAGATAAGTGTGATCTCCAACATCACGCTCCCCTACGGCTACAAGGCTATGGGACTACCTTTACCTTTTTTTTTTTTTGTCATTGTTGTGTTCTGTTTGTGTGTGTGTGTGTGTGTGTGTGTGTGTGTGTGTGTTGTTTTCAAAGCCCTGAGTGATTTTGTAACATTATAATATCTTATTATTATTATTATTATTATTATTATTATTATTATTATTTATAAACCTAATCTAGACTTTGCTCAAGGAACTTGCACGAATACAGAACAACTTTTAACTATAAAACAAAATGAGGAAAGCTCAAAAACTATGAACAGAAAGCTAATATATAAAAACTAGTATCTTATCCTATCCTATCCTATCCCGTAACTCAAAAGTCGTTGGGGCACCACAGATGATCGTCTAACCAGCATACTCCATCTTTCTCTGTCCTCAGCAACCCTCATGGCTTTGCTCAGTGTCAAGTAGGGGTGTTCGGTTTTACCGGTTTTCCGGTTAAAATCGGTTCGACTTTCTCACGGTTCGGTAAACCGGTTTGGCCTTAAAAAACCGGAAAACCGCGGTTTTTCTAAAGGACATCACTCGTCCCGTAAAGCACCAGCAAAATGGTAGAAACATAGAAATTCGTAGCGAACACGCGTGGGAAAGCTGACATTTGGAGATTCTTTCTCCTGCGAGAGACAGAAGCAGGAAAGGTTGACCATAATACCGGTTACTGTAAAGAGTGTAAGGCAAGTATTAAACTTGGCGGTGGCACTTCAAATCTAATGCACACATTCGCCGACACCACCCTTTGCTGCTGCTGCTGCTGCTGCTGCTCTCTCTCTCTCTCTCTCTCTCTCTCTCTCTCTCTCACCCTGCAAGAGCAGTGTGTGTGTGTGGTTGTGTTTGGGTGTGTGTGTGTGTGTGTGTGTGTAACTATAGATGTAAAATCCAGTGTGAAACTGAAAGCAATGACTTTTTACAAACGAATTTCACGGAACACAAACTTGGAACAGGCTTTTAATCTTTCAATGCGCATTGTTTTTCTAACCAATATGACATTCGCAACTTCAGATTCCACCAACGGTTTCACAAACTCAAAATTGAAAAGCAAACTCCCAAATCTACCCACAGTGGAGGAGGGAAATAGCCTCTGAGTTAAGTAGCTAGCGACATAAATTCCAAAAAAAATTCAATACAGAGGTTATTTCCCTTGCTTACTATGCGCCTTTACCCGGGGTAACCAGTTGTAACTTCTAGCCGGTTAACCGGTTTTAAACCGCAGTTTTCTATTGGAAAAACCGGTTAAAAACCGGTTTGAGAAATCGTACCGGTTCCACCCTCTAGTGTCAAGCCAGTCCATTCCCAAATGTTGATCTTCTCCCACCTCTTTTTCTGTCTCCCTCTTCTTCTACCTCCTTGCACCGTGTTTGGTAGGATGGTCTTTGCAAGGCCTGATGCTCTGCTGATATGGCCATACCATCAGAATTTCCGTTTCTTCACCACTGTGAGCATGCCATCGTGTTGTCCAATGGCTTGTGTGATGGTCTGTCGGACTTCGTCATTGGTGATATGCAGAGTATAGGAAATGCTCAGAAGTCTTCTGTAGCACCTCATCTCCATGCTTTGTATTCTTCATTGTTGGTCTGCTGTGAGGGTCCATGTTTTGCAAGCATATAGGAAGATGGATATGACAAAGGAGCTCAGCATCATCGACTGATGATCTTGTCTTTCCAAATGGGCTTCAACCTTGTCAGGGCAGCAGTTGTTTGTGCGATCCTGGAAAGGACTTTCTGTTGGGACCCATTGTCTGATACAATCTGATACATCAGATACAAACTAATAACTCTAACACAAACACACATACTCGCACCAACTATGACTTTGCAGATTTGTAGCATTCATTTCAAGCGTTGGAAGAAAAATAATGAGAGAGGATTTAAATGACTGAATTGTTGAAGATCATGCAATTTATTCATATAAGCAATACGTATGTTGACTAGAAATTTGAAATGTTTTCTTTGCAGCTAGCCTACACCCAAAGAGGAACAGGAATAAATGTTCATGAAATTTAGCAATCTTCTGAGTGTGTGCTAGTACTACCAAGATTACATTCAGAATCATACATACAGTTAGTTAGTTATTCATTGCTTGCATGGTCCAGCGGACTGCAAAGAGCCGAATCAGGACCACAAAATCAAGACCACAACTTCGCTGAAAGAGGACTTGCCCTTGATCCGCATAAAAGATCTGCCGAAACAACCCTAGTTGTAACACTGAAGGCACTCCACCAGCCGGTCACTTTACAATAAAGACATCCCACGCAGGGGACGATGAGGCTATACTCTAATTTATCAAACCCCCGTTTACAAAAACAAAATAGAATATAAACATCATTATAAAATATCAACAAAACACATAATATAAAATGCCTAAATTGCTAAATAATAACATCATAGGAAGCCCCAGTGACCACCTGGCAAAAAGCGTCCAATATTCCCAAGCTGACCCAACAGACCTCACACACAAATGGGGAGTTTTGTCCTGGAAGAGTTTTCAAGAAAAAAGGAAGGTGACTGGTCTAGCAAAGAAGAAGATATTATAGTAGGTTGATAGAACAGAGTAGGAATGAGAAAGAACAAAGGAGAAAGACAGCAACAGTGGGAATTTAAATAACTAAATTTCCAGAAAGTGGGGATACTATTTATACTGAAACCCCCGGCACCCGCACATGGGAACATTACATTACATTACATGATTATTGCTTTAGGTCCAGCGGACTCTTCCGAGCCAAATCAGGACCGGACAACCCCCGATCCGCATAAAATATCTGCTGAAACAACCCTAGTGGTAAAACTGAAAGCTCTCCACCAGCCAGTCACTTTACAATAAAGACATCCCACGCTGGGGATGCTGAGGCTGTACTCTAATTTATTGAACCCCCGTTTATAAAAATAAAATAGAATACAATGATTATAAATTATCAACAAAACACATACATATAAAATGCCTACGTTGTTAAATAATAACATCATAGGAAGCCCTAGTGACCACCTGGCAGAAAGCGTCCAAAATTCCCAAGCTGATCCAACAGACCTCATACACAAATAAGGAGTCTTGTCCCGGAAGAGTTTTCAAGAAAAAAGGTAGGTGACAGGTCTAGCGAAGAAGAAGATGGTATAGCAGATTGATAGAACAGAGCAGGAATGAGAAAGAGCAAATAAGAAAGATAGCGACAGTGGGAATTTAAAGCACTAAATTTCCAGAAAGTTGGGATACTATTTATACTGAAACCCCCGGCACCCCAACGGGGATCACGGGGGAACATACATACAGTCATTCAGATGAGTCACACAAAGACTTCAAAAACAGTGAATTAAATTCAACAATAATTGCATTCTTTATCTAAAAACATGCACAAATTGTGGTTGCGTATATTTGCAGCATTAAAAAAATAATTTAAAATTTGGTGGGCAGACAAAGTACACATAGAGATTTTCATTGCCAAAATTATATGTAAAAAGCTTTTCTTTTGTAAATAAAAGCCAATGAAACAATTACATAAAACAAATTCACACTTTGTTCAAATTTAAAATTTGTTAAAACAAACTTGGAAAACAACTTTTTTTTTTTACTAGAAGCCTATTCTGCATTTAAAGGGCTCAAAAAATGTTATAGTAAAAGAAAACTAGAAGGGCACAGCCCTATGGACTCACATGTTCCTTATGGAACTTGCAATATTTAACAAGAAAATGAGTGCCCAGAAAAAAAACACAAAATGAAACAGTGGCATTTAAATGCAAATACCGAATTTGATCTCTCTATGCTCTTGACATTGAGATGACCTTGCCCTCCTGCTCCAAATACACTCATGTACGATCAAATAAACTACAGCAAAAGTGGTATTATGCCCCAAAAGAATTACATTGGGATGACTTTCACCTTCAGTAACCTTGACCTTGGGAGAACCTTGGCCTTCGCATGACCTCTGATGCTCATGTATGATCAAAATAACCCGATGTTTTGCATACAATGGATTATATAGAGCCATTCTACTGTACGTTAACCTATTTTTAAAAATGTTTTTGCAAGGCCTAAAATGACTTTGATGTTCAAGATCAATGAAAAATGCAGCACATATACAAAATCAATCTATCATCTCTAAATACAGTAAAACCTCCGTTTTGAGACCCTCTCTTAAACGACTTCCTCCAACATACGACTGGAAAAAAATTCACCGATGGTTTGTACTATATAAACGACCTCTCTTAAACGACTACCTCTAAAACGCGACTTGCGACCTTCAAATAATTAAATTTTACGACCTAGCATCTGAAAAATTCAGATTCTAAAGCAATACTATATTTGTGGGCTTGAAGAAAACAGTTTCGTTTACAACTTTTAACAGCAGACGATGCATTAAAACAGCTTGAAATACTCAATACAAATATTCAATGATTGAATACAAATAATGACAACAATATTAATGGGGTCATCTTATAAATAGTTATAATTCCAAACATGCACTCAGCACTTATATACACTTTTAAACAACTATCATACCAACATTGATTTTTTATTTTGTAAATAATGAGGAACAGGAAGATATTGACTGTATTGGTTGTGAGACAGAGTTTAATCTATATTTCTGAAAGATGGTAGATGTTCCCTAAACTTAATGGTATGTGTACTTTTTGTACATGTATTTATTTTACTTAATTAAATTACTTTTACGAAAATGTCCTACCTCCTTTTTAAGACCCCTCCAATTTAAGACCTCGTTCTAATGGCAATTTAAAGGTCGTAAAACGGAGGTTTTACTGTACAAGTTTGGACTTTATAGCGACTTTATATCTCTAATAGTTTAGGGTCAAGGACACTTTAAAATACCTATACTGACTTTGGACAGCTCCAGTGACCTTGACCTTGGAGTGAGGTTGACCAAATGTGCACAGGGTGTGCGGCTCATTGATATCTATCATGCATCAAAGAATCAAAAGTTCAATATTAATAACTTAGAAAAAAATTTAAATTTGGTGAAAAAGTGTCACCTTGACTTTGAAGTGAAGTCATTCATTCACTGATCATTTATGAGGTCTCTTGAATATACACCAACTTACCAAGTTCGGTTGTGATAGTTGAAATAGGTTCTGAGATATTAATCCACTTGCAAGTTTTGCATATCCAGACAATGGACGGACAACAAAAAATTTTTTTTATAAATGTCTTTTTTTTTTTTTTTTTTTTTAAACTATTTAGGACTCATTTTGCAGAGATTTGCAAAATCTGGAGTTTTTTCCCAGGGGGAGAGGGGGGAAGGGGGGCGAAAGGGAGGTAGGAGAGGGGGAGGTAGAGGGGGGATGAGTACATAGATTCACATTGCTATGCATGCGTCAAAAACGTACCATTCAAAAACATATCATTATACACTCTCAAAATGTCTGCAGTAGTACATCAGGGTAAATGTCATGGGTTGCATTTCAGAACAACAATATTAATGTTGCCTTACATATGTTTCAGTCTTGTCACTCATACACACTCATGCACAGAGTCTATTACATTCTCTGATTCGCTCGACATTTGATGTTGGTTTATACTATAAAATGCAGCATCACAACAAGGTGTATATACTGTAAATGCATCGCAACAAAGATAAACGAGACTATGGTTAAACCGGCTGCTTAAAGCTTTACATAAGAGACAAGACTAAGCATGTTCTAGACACGTTCACATTTGCCTGTCCCAATTCTTTGCAAACACATTCATACATACACCTATACAATCTCTCTCGTTCTCTCTCTGTATCAACTTACAGCAAAATCTAAATATATAGGACTGATGAGATTAGAGCAGTAACCAACAAAAGTAAAACAGACCAAAATGTATCACTATAACTTGACTGACCAACAGTTTCAAAACGATCACAGAACACAACATGTTTTGATTGAAATAGTGATGTAAATTGTTAGCATCAAATAAACTACAGGGCGGATTTCAATATAATTTGCAGTTTAAAAAAAAAAAAAAAAAAAAAAAAAAAAACACAAAACAGCAGCAAATAGTATTGTACCATTGTTCTGGCCAGATCTTTCCTGACTGACATACAGCAGAGATTCACACAGAATATAAACACATTTTTATTTTCTCTGCATGGTTTTGCATTCCTATACTTTTTTTTTTTTTAATTAACCGATATACATCGATCAACTTGCAATGCATCAAATTACCCCAGTTTTATTTTTAGAAAATATGTGACAGACCTGTATTCCACAAACTAACCAAACGAAATGATACCAAAAATGTTTTAGAAGAACAGCAACCAAACCTATTAGTAATACAAATCAGCAGGCAAAAAAATACAATGTAATTTATCCAGCAAAACAACAGCTCTCCCATCCAAATCACACCTCTTAGCCGCCCACCTTCCTCCCCCCTCCCCAAATCCCAATGCATCCCAAATGCTGCAATAAGTACTTCAGTAATACTTCGCACACTTAAAACAGTGCCATACTTCACAAGATTTGTCATGATCAATACTGAGAAGGCTGGACTATCCTCAATAGATCAGCAGTGTTAAAACAAATGTGTAATTTGAACAACAGTGTGTTCACTTCGAGAACTCAACAAAACAATTAACAAACAAACAAACAAAAACTTTCAATATCTTCAACAAGCAAAAATTACAATACTACCACTAATACTGAAAACTGGACAAAAACTGTCAACTGTAATATGCAACAAAACTGTGGTAAACTGTTTCAAATATAAAACCTAACCAGACTACAACTTCAGACTTGCATGAGATTCTTGACTGTAGAATTGGTGTCGCCGCTGGAACTTCGTCGAGACAGACCTTTGTGGGCGTACGTTGTTTCCTGGTCTTTAATGTCTGTTGCTCGCTTGTAGTACCGGGCTGCCGTCTCATAGTCTTTCTGGAAAAGAACAGAAAAATAGCGGGTGACAAATTTAAAATAGCGGGTGAGATTCACCAAAGACTCCAGTAGTCAGTCCCCATCCAGCAAATAGCTGAGTAATGTAAAACTATGCTAAAAAGTATTTTCTTAAAATGGTGCTTAAGTGATAAAGAGTGCTGAAGGAATTATGTAAGGTACCAATATCTCCTGTTTCAGTTTGAATTTGAATTGTCACATCAATAACCAATGCACAGTTTCCTAGGATGGTGTCCAAGTTTCTACCCTTCCCCAGCCCTCCTCAGGCCCTCTCGCTTTCTCCTGCCTCTTCTTCCCTGTTCCTCTCTTAATTCTTTCCGGTATTACCCTCTCGCCTGCTCTCTCTGCCCTCCTCTCTCTCAAGTCTCATACACAATGCTGGTTGCGTCGGTACATTGAAAGCATAGCGTACCTGTTCATACTTGAGCACAGCCAGGTTGCGTAGAGTTTCGGCCACTCTGGGGTGGTTTGGCCCAAAGTTCTCCTCAAACACTCGCAGTGCTCTCTCATACAGTGGTTCCGCCTCTGCATGCTTATTCTAAAGAATAAAAAAGAAACAAAGAAAAGAAAAAGAAAGATGATTGCATACATCCTCACCACCGTCTTTCATCACAATACAACTGAACTCACTCTCTACTGCTACTCACCACAACCCAGCGACAACACGCACATCGCTTTTTGCCTCCTGATCACTGACATCCTTGTTTTTGACAGTAAAAGTGTCATGTCCATGACCTTTTGCACTCATTTCAGTTTGTGGAATCTATATTTGATTTTTAAAAAAAAACTGTTGCTCTTAAAAAAAAAAAAAAGGAACGGGCCTTACATAAGTGTCTGTATTATGACAAGATGACAGGAAACCTGATCAAGCATGTGTGTGGCTCGAGAGCACAACAACATTGTCTTTTATTCAACCGATTCAAACAGCAGGCTTGGCTGGATCTGGATCTGCAGATTCGGATTTGTATGTGGTTAACATCCATAAACTGGCATAGGCACAGCGGTTGAGTGGGTTTGGTACGGTCACTGGACGCTGTGCTGCGCGCCCCTTTTATTCTAACACATGCTGTGAGCGACATTTAGATGGGAGATATTCCTATCAAAGTTGAACCCTAATGTAGCTTGGGGATGCA
>CM072512.1:119993704-120128704 GCA_036898135.1 Oncomelania hupensis
AAGGCCTAGGTGAAACAACGACTGACAAAGGCCACAAGCTCTATTTCAGCGGTAGAGATGACAGGCACGAACACGGCGTTGGATTCTTGGTCCACAAGAACATTCTAGCCACTGTCATGGGTTGCCGCCCAGTCTCCAGTAGACTCATTACCATCCGTCTGAGAGCAACCCCTTTCAACATTACCATCATCCAGGCCTATGCCCCAACATCAGACTATGAAGACAGCGAAGTGGAGGATTTTTATGAAAATATACAGGCGGTCCTTGACCAAGTGCCGAAGAAGGACATAGTCATAGTGCAAGGCGACTGGAATGCCAAGGTTGGCCAAGATGCGCACCACAACTGGGGAGACACATGCGGACCCCACCGCAACAACGAGACAAATGACAGGGGTCTGAGGCTATTGGAGTTTGCCAGATACAACAATCTGGTACTGGCAAACACGCTTGGTCTCCACAAAAAATCCAGACGATGGACATGGCACAGTCCCGGCGGGGAACATCACAACCAGATCGACTACATCATGGTCAAGAAACGCTTCAGATCAAGCATCAACATTGGCAGGACACGCACTTTTCCAGGAGCAGACATTAGAAGTGACCACGATCTCGTGATGATGTCTTTCCGGATCCACTTGAAGAGAGTAAATACAGCAAAGTGCACTAGGCTGAAGTTCGACCTGGACAAACTGCAAGACCCGGAGGTGGCAAAAATATTTCAGGCCACAATTGGAGGGAAATTTGCACCACTGCTTATTTTGGGGGCAGGCGAAGTAGACGTCAACACCATGACCAATACCTTCAACTCAGCTGTAACAGATGCCGCCACTGAGATCCTTGGCAAGCACCGACCAAAGAAGAAGCCGTGGATCACACCTGAACTTTTGGATCTGTGTGATAAACGAAGAGAGTTAAAAAAGAAAAAGAACACCTCACAGGGAGCTGATGTCTACCGAAAAATCAACAATGACATCCGAAAAGGCATGCGCACAGCAAAGGAGAACTGGATAGAAGATCAATGCCAGGAAATAGAGAACAATCTGAACAAGAACAACAGCAAGAAGGCCTACCAGACTGTGAAGCGGCTGACAAGTGTTAAACAGCCCAAAGTCTCCACTATCCAAAGCAAGTCTGGCATTTGCCTTACAGAAGAACAAGAAGTCTTGGACAGATGGACAGAGTACTGCTCTGACCTTTACAACCATACACCAAATGGAGACCCATCAGTTCTAGCATGTCCCGAGAGCAGAGAAGAAGAAGAAATCCTCCCAATTCTCCGGGAAGAAGTTGAGGCAGCAGTGCAATCGCTGAAGAAAGGGAAGTCAGCGGGAGTGGACAACATACCAGCGGAACTGCTACAAGCAGGAGGAGAAGCGATGACTGATGCTCTCACCATTATCTGTAACAAGATCTGGCAGAGTGGGGAATGGCCTACACCATGGACCCAGTCGCTTGTCATCACTCTTCCCAAAAAAGGTAACCTTCAGGAGTGTGAAAATTACCGCACCATCAGCCTCATCAGCCATCCCAGCAAGGTCCTCCTGAAAATAATACTCAACAGGTTGAAACCACAAGCTGAACAAATCATAGCTGAAGAACAAGCAGGATTCATGGCAGGGCGAAGTACCACTGAACAGATTTTCAACCTCAGAATAATCTGTGAGAAATACCTACAGCACCAACAACATCTATATCATGTGTTCATAGACTTCAAGAAGGCATTTGACCGAGTCTGGCATGCAGCTCTATGGGCAACCATGAAAGTGTACAACATCAGCCCTAAAATTATAGAAGTCATCAAAAGCCTGTATGACAAGGCTACCAGTGCAGTCCTCCATAACAGCGTCATCGGGAACTGGTTCAGAACAACAATCGGTGTGCGTCAAGGATGCCTACTCTCTCCAACACTCTTCAACATCTTCCTAGAGCGCATCATGTCAGATGCTCTTGCAGATCACGAAGGCACAGTCAGCATAGGGGGCAGAGCAATCTCCAATCTTCGTTTTGCGGATGATATTGATGGATTGGCTGGAGAGGAACAAGAACTTGAACAGCTTGTACAGAGGCTTGACACCACCTCCAGAGCTTATGGAATGGAAATAAGTGCAGAGAAGACCAAAATGATGATCAACAACACCAATGGCATCAACACGGACATCAAAGTACAAGGCCAATCCCTCAACACAGTGCACAGCTTCAAATATTTAGGAGCCATTGTGTCAGACAATGGGTCTCGACAGGAAGTCCTCTCCAGGATCGCACAAACAACTGCTGCCCTGACAAGGTTGAAGCCCATTTGGAAAGACAGAACCATCAGTCTACATTCCAAAGTAAGACTGCTGCGCTCTCTGGTCATCTCCATCTTCCTATATGCTTGCGAAGCATGGACCCTCACAGCAGATCTCCAACGAAGAATACAAAGCATGGAGATGAGGTGCTACAGAAGACTTCTGTGCATTTCCTATACCCAACACATCACCAACATTGAAGTCCGACAGACCATCACACAAGCCATTGGACAACACGATGACCTGCTCACAGTGGTGAAGAAACGGAAACTCCGGTGGTATGGCCACGTCACCAGATCATCAGGCCTTGCAAAGACCATTCTGCAAGGCACAGTGCAAGGAGGTAGAAGAAGGGGGAGACCGAAAAAGAGGTGGGAGGACAACATTCGAGAATGGACTGGTTTGACACTGAGCGAAGCCATGAGGGCTGCTGAGGACAGAGAAAGATGGAGTATGCTGGTTAAGCGATCATCTGTGGTGCCCCTACGACCTTCGGGTTATGGGACAGGATAGGATAGGATAGGATAGCAAACCCTGGCACCAAAGTTGTAATATTAATACAGACATTTTTCCCAACCTTTACCTTGCTGCGGATTTTGAGAGCTCTTTCATAGAGTGGCTCAGCTTTGTCGTACTGCTTGCGGTCGTTGTAAAGAGCCGCTAGGTTGTTGAGAGACTGGGCTATGTCTGGGTGGTTAGTGCCTAATACAGACTCCCGCATCTCCAGTGAGCGCTTGAAGAACGACTCCGCAGTCCTGTAAATGCGGCACAAGCATAGCAAACATTTTTTTGTCTATGTCAAGAGGTAAAGATCAGGAAGTCAAAAAAAAAAAAATTTTTTTTGTTTTTAGTTATAAATATAAATTGAGATAGACTGATTAGGAACGACCAAGAAAATTTGTCTGAAATAAGTAAATTGAATGACAAAATCTTGAAACACGTTTTCTTTGTGAGAAGGGAGGGAGATGGGGGAGGGGGGGGAGGGAGGGAAGGGGAGGTGAATACCTAGACATACATTGCTACATGCATGTGAGCCAAAGCATCAAATTTGCTTTTCCAACAGTGTATAGAATTCAACGTACAAATGCCACCTAACCTGTGACCTAAGCAGAAAAGATCGACTGGTGAATATTGATGATTTTTCAAACAAAAAATGTTTAGAAACCACTCACTCTACATTATTCTGAAGGTAGTACAGCACTCCAAGTTCATTGAGAGTTCGTGCCAAGTCAGCTGAGTCAGGTCCCATGGCCAGTTCTTCCAACTGTAAAGCCCGTCGCTGTAGTGGATCTATCTTGTGATGACTCTTTTAAAAAAAAACAGTATTACATGACCAGACCATTAGCATTATTACAGAAGCAATTGAGCGTACAAAGGTACAATAATGCAAGCACTTGTCAGCAACACACACGCATACCAAACACTTGTTACAGTAAAGTATTATTTCCGTCAATACATTTAAAAAAATTTATTAATACACCAGCGCAAACAACAAATCACTACAACAGCCATGTTACAAATGAATTTTCCTGTAAAACATGCCAAAATGTTACAAAACCATGGAAGCAATATTTGGTAGAACTCAAACATATACAATATCAAATGCGTTCATTTTCTTTCTGCTTCTCTCTAAAGACCCTTTACACACGACAGAAAGTAGTTTTAGTAACTAAGACCACTGGAAATTTTGATTAAAAAAAAAATCGATCACAAATATTACACAAGGTTACAACAAAAAACAACGATAGCAACATAAACTGCAACAACAACAACAACAAACCCAAACTGGAACAAGTCACACCAACACTTCTTTTCTTTCTTTTTTTTTAAAAATTAAATCAAAAGTCACCTTGGCAAGCCAATTTTTAGTCAGATTTTTCATTACCAGGAAAAAAAAACATCAACAAACTTTTATTTCACTCCATGTTAAAATCAAATACAGCTTAATATTATTCCTCGCAACAGAAAAACTTTTTTTTGGCAAGAATCTCTTCACACAAACTATGTGTGTGTCAAAATACTAGTAACAGAGTTCACATCAAACATACACGCCAAACCTGCACTCTTGTAAACAATAGATACCCTCTTCTTCACTGTCGTCTGTAATCTGACCGCACACTACTCTGTACAAATAGCATGCAAAACATGGTTTATAATGCTTAGTGTCACTTCAGCAAACTAATAGTATTATTTTATAATCACACCCCCCCCCACCCCCCTTTCTCTCCCTCCTGGCAGATGATAATGCACAAGTGTCAAACTTCTTCTCAAGCATATATGCACATCATTCAGCAAAATAAACATACCGTGAACATGCATCCAGGCAATTCCACGCTGCAAGGAAACTCTGCTTCTGAGACAAGCTTTTGTAACCAGATAATACCGCCTGAGAGGAACATTATATAGCCAATAATTGAAACAATAAATAAAACATATTTAAAAAAATATCTGTGGAATAAAAAAGTGTATACAGATACATAAAAACAAATGTACTCACAGACGGTCCCCTAGGGGTGCGAATTTTCTTCTTGATAGAAAGTGCCCTCTTCTTCAGAGGATCTGCAGCATCGTGCCTGGACAAAAGAAAACATCATTGGGTCAACTGCAAGAAAGCTCAACAACACGTGCTAACTTAACCCAATATCAAATTAACACTGAGATATGGCCCTGGAATAAAATCACACAAGAAAATATCAACAACTGTAAAAATAAGTTTATTATTAACGTGTTTTGACTATTAGCAAACTAATGGATAAAAACTGATAAGATACAAAACAAAGAGTCCAACAGTAATTTCCACTCACTTGTCTTGCTTCTGGTAAAGGACGGCCAAGGAATCCAACTCTTTCGCTACAAGATGGTGCTCTGAGCCATATGCGTCTTCAAAGATCTCTAATGCTTGTCTGTACAGGACTTCAGCTGTGCTGAACTTGCCCCACTGGGCATGCAGACCGGCCAGCTGATGCAAGGACCGTGCAACGATGGGATGGTCTGGATCGACGGCCGTTTCTCTCAGCTCTAACGCTCTCTGTAGTGCAGGCAAAGCCTGTGAAAATAAGACGTGTAAATTTCAGTGGTTATATTCCTCTGCTGCATGCTTCTTTGACACCCACCTCCCTCATCCCATTATCCATCACAAAGTTGCTTTGAATATCTGTGAGTTTGAGCAACATGCTCCACATCAACAAATCAAACTAATACATTCATTTCCAAGGTCAGATGATTTTCATTGTTCGTTGTGCAGGGCAAGTTAGATCCTGTATCAGCCAGCACTTTAAGCTGAAAAAGCACACAACAAGAATGATTTTTTATATATATATATATATATATATATATATATATATATATATATATATATATATATATATATATATATATAGATAGATAGATAGATAGATAGATAGATAGATAGATAGATAGATAGATAGATAGATAGATAGATAGATAGATAGATAGATAGATAGATAGATAGATAGATAGATAGATAGATAGATAGATAGATAGATAGATAGATAGATAGATAGATAGATAGAAATAACTTTCAAAGTGATGTTTTCTTTAACCACTGACTGCAAGGATTTTGTACAAGAACTCATAATCCTAATAACATGAAAATCGAATAACTAAATCACTAACCTGACTCAAGAGACCAAGATCCTTGAGGAATCTGCCCAAGATCTCATACATGTCTGCTACCCTTGTCAGTGCGATCTGGCCATCTGGGGAGAAGTACAGATCAAGGTAACAAACATACACCAACAACTACAACAGTGAGAATTCAGTAGAAAAATAAAGCAAGCCATACACAAATAACCACAAAAGTTTCTTTGAGCCATGTAGAAAAAAACAAAAAACTACTGCGGGAATCTGACGACTAAAAAACTGGCAACCTGATGAAAGCAAATCCATGAAAATGTTGAATACATCATAATTATTCATAACTTTCCGGCACCTCTCATAAAAACTCGTGGGTATCGCCATTATAAATTAAAACGAGGTTAGCATGAAACCAAGTTCCGGTCTAGCTTGTTTTGCTTTTATCAAAGCTTGATGCGTGACTTTTAAATATGGCAAATTGCCGAAAACGACGATTGTTAGAGCCAGAAAACGAGTGGGATAAGTATAAAAACGGTGGAGGAAGTACATGCTCAGTGAAAGGATGCAAAAAACAATCGTAGAGGCCTGTATTTGTGGCGACTTCGGAGGTGCGTCGATCATCGACAGAAAGTGAAACAAGACCTGAAGACTCTTGTAGTTTTCCATAGCTTCGCCGTCGCAACCTTCACAAAACACGAAGTAACTGAATATGTTAGGCGAGCGTTGTGGCCAAGTGGGCTAAGGCGGGACTAACTTGCCTTGTTCACAAGCCAGAAACCAATGGCGCCTGACAGGTGTGGGTTCGAGCCAGCATCTGGGCGTTATGTTTTTCAGAATATTTTTCAAAAATTCACAAATAATGTTAGGTAGGTAGGGTTTAGGCGCGCCACTGGCGATAGAAAGGGATAATAAACTGCAGCAAAAAAAAAAAAAAAAATGTGAGGGTACGATACAGGTGGCCAGTGACACATGTTATTATTCTTGAATATTTGGAAATAACTCACTAAAACACGTGGAGAAAAAAAAACGGAAGTATTTTTCATTGAGGGGATTCCCGTTGGTGCATAGGATAGCAGAAAAGTGTGAATTGCTATGTGGGAAAACATGACCCCCACTGCAGCCTACAAAGTGTCATTGTAATACACATAATAATGCGCCAACCTTCCTCCATTGTTTTGGTGGCACTGAAATAAGCCTCCGCCATGCTGGGTTTGTCAGCTCCAATAAACTGCCAGTAAAATATCAGCTCCGCACACCGCCCCCTGTTAACATAGCATCAACATAATACATACAGTAACTGCTTCTAGTGAAACATGCAAGCGTATATACACTTACATGAAAAGTGACTCGTATTAAGCAAACAATGTAGACTGAACAAATGCTAAACTCTACAGCTCCTGAAGTGTGTAAAAATGTAGAAGCCACCTGAACTGAAATTCATGCACACTTTTTTCTCTAGAATACTAGGAATCAAGGTACAAATGCGCAAACGTTGCATGAACCTACTTGGCGTACATGTGCTGGAAGATGCAGAGGTTGAGGATGCAAGCCTGCAACTCTTCCTTCTTCCCTTGCTGCTTGATCAACCACGGCAGTTCTTCCGACATCCTGCTGGTCACCTGGCCTGCTGGTCTGTTTGGCACAATGAGAATGAGTCCTTAACATTTTTACCAATTATCAGGAATATACAGATCAGCACTATCTGGATTTAGCACACAAACACAAACAAATACACACACATACACACACACACACACACACACACAAATAAAGCAAAACAGACAAAATAAAATAGTGATGTACAAGTACTAGCAACAGAGTCTGAAATGTTCCTCAGACCCAAAATCTGTTTATTAACATGACAGTTAAACCTAATAAACTGATTCATCTTAGCTAATTTGCTATTTGTTAAACTTTATTGAACCAGTAAATGATGATTGCATTTGTACAATGTGCTACACAGCAATTACAAGCTATACGGTACAAGATACAAAAAAATACACAAAGATTTAAACATTTTCTCCCCAAATTTTTCCAAGCTCAGGGGGGGGGGGGGGGGGGTGGAGGAGTGGGAGTGGAAGGGGTTAGGGGTGTCGGCTGGTGAACTACATAAGACTGTAGACTCCGCATGAGATAGTGGGTATGTGCCCCTGTGATCTTACCTTTCCGTTTAGTGTAGGCCTATGTGCTTAGCGATTTTTATTTTCTTTTATGAACATATTTATCTAAAAGTCCTACGTTGTTGTATATTGATGCGATTATTGCTTGCCAACAGTGATTGTTATGTTGCAATTCCTTCTATCATGATTATGACACTGAACGCAAATCATGTGATAAGTATTTATTTTCCCCATGTAACTTCTTATGATTACAGTTTTAAATGGTTAATTCAGTAATGTCTTCTTGATATACTTTTATCTTGTATTACTGTTTACTATTGTTATACTGTCCTTTATCGTCTTGTAACATTTATATGTAGCACCACGTGTGAATTTCTCTTTGATTGAGATAATAAAGTGATCGTATTCGTATTCCTAGTTGAAGCAATTAGTTTCAAGATATAGGCATGGTCGTGATTCCAATGCAGGAGAAGAAGTCCCCCAAAATATTCCCAAATCCCTCACCATGACGGTACAAATGAGTGATAATGGTGAACTTACTGGCAGTTGTTGCTGAAGTAGTCAATGAGCTCATCCCTTACACTGGCCACTGAAGGTCCATCATCATGACCAAACACAAACTCCTGAACAGCTTGATGAGCCTGCGAGCAGAGACACAAATCCTCAAACTTCAAAAGCAAAGGTACTGAATGACTCTCTTAACTGCGTTGGACAATTATTGGTTGTGCCCCACTCTCCCTTTCTTTCTTTCTCCAATATCTACACTTCTTCCTCTCCTCCATCAAATTCTCACCCATTGTATGCATATCGAGAGAAAAAAAACAAACAGGTCCAGCGCAGATTCTACGTACCTGCTGATGAGCAAAAGTGAGAAGGCCACCTTGGTACTTGAGAATAAGATGCGTGGTGAGCAAGTGGGCAATGAAGCACAACTGTACACTGCTCAGGCCTGGGATCAGCTCCAACAGCTCATTTTCATTCAGTCCACATCGACAGCCGCACAAGTACCGCAGCATCTGGGGGTGCAAGCAAGTAGTCATGAAGCAGTGGAAGCAATTCATACTTAACCTCTTGAACCCGAAAGACCGATATATCGGTCTAGCCCTTAAACAGCTGTGCCCCGATAGACCGATAAACCGGTCTCGTAACCTTACCTTAGTCTTGCGGTCCGTACAAAGCTTACTGTTCTTTCTAGTACTTGCTGTTTGGAATAGGGTTATTGAGGGTTATTGGGAATAAGGTAAAGCAAAATGTCTGCGCTCCAGTGCGTGTTTTTGTGAAGTTTTTTTCTCAATTTTGCGTCATGAAACGAAGGTCTACAAATCAAGGAAGCGTCGCTAAGCGACTGTACACAACTCAGGAAGTAATCGATCAATTGTGGGATGATAATGAAGATGAAGAGATGACATTTGAAGTACTTTGGGTTGTCTAACACTTTGGTTATGTTTTGGTTGTTTTACTAAAAGCATGCTAAAAATGCCGTTTTTCTCCGGGGAGCCCAGGGGATGGGCTCAGAATTGGTGGGGCATCCAGGGTTCAAAGGGTTAATATTCTTAAGACACAGCAACCTATGTTACATTGATGAATCATGAGTATACTCCTGCAGGTTGGTTCGTCTTCTTCTTGATGGTGAGCAACTTCAATGAATTGAAGTAAATGTAATAAGGTTGATAGGCGGCTCAGAAAAAAAGGTGCCTGGAATGCCACAATATAGTATGCTAGCTTGTAAGTGGATCAACGAATCTTTACGTCCTATTGCGTTAGCATTAAGGATGAACACGAAGTAACAACAGCAACAGAAACCAAGTACCTACTAGCTTGTACAAAGAACAATGGTATTTAGATAGTATTTCACAACCGTAAATGGATCCACTGATTTCATAAAAGAACTTTTGTCCATTCATATTCTAGATCCAAGGAGTCTAGTTTGACCCACAATGCATATTTGCACACACACACACACACACACACACACACACATACACATCCTAATCTCAGCAAACACGCGCATGCCTACAGACATAAACACATACACACATGAGCTCCTACATACACCAAAACAGGAAGGCAACCTACCTGTTGGAAATGCCCCTTTGTCTCTTGACAGTCCAACTGTCCTACTAACAGTTCTAGAACACTGCAATACAGACTGTGACTGTCGGAAGAACTCAGCAACAGCGTCAAATGCTTCTGCAGTTCCTGTTTTGATACCCTGTGCACACATTTCAGCATAATATCACTGACATTTCTATGCACGAGATTTATTTTCTACAAAGGCCAAATACAGACCTGCCTACCTACAATTCTTTAAATCAGTAGCAAAAGGTCCAGTTTTCAGTAGCAAAGCCCGGTTTTCAGTAGCATGCACAACCGTCGATGTAGGACGCCACGACAAGTTAAGGAAAGAAGTCTTATAATTTTAGAGATATTTCGAAGTACGTTAGTAAAAACACCACATCTTAGGTATTAGAGCATAGATTTAAATGAAATGAAATTCAAAATGAACAGAAATAAATTCTTTTTTGATTATATACCTTTTTATTCTTCCCTTGTCATGTCTTGTTTTTTATTACTCCATGTGTTTACAAAAATTGAAAAAAAAAAGTTTTAAAAAGTCCAAACAAGCTTCCTCCTCTTCTTCACTTCCCTGCCCATCTGAAAGATCGGATGCATGCATGCTACTGACACCAATGTCAGTACCGATCTCTTCCTCCGACTCAAAGTCCATTTCTCTCACTTCAATGTCTAATAAATGGAAGCCTGTAAACTCTCCTTCATCAGTCGAAGAATCCAAACCATCCATTCTAGACACTTGCACACACAAAATTGAAAAAATAAATTAAAAAAAACGAACGCTTCAAAGAGAAAATGTGTGGAAATGCAGTCGATTGTTTTCATAACAGAATAAACCGGAAGTCAATTGCCGGAAGTCTCGCAATCGTTCAAACAACGCGAGAATATAACAGTGGTTGATACGGACGCTTTTGGGCGTTTTGCCTGTTTAGACCTTCAGCCGCTAGGCCCGGTAAAGGGTAAAAAAAAAAAAAAAAAAGTCGGATTTTTATGTTCCCGTAGCAATTTTATGTTTGCCGTAGCATCGTAGCAGAGCTTTATTTTTCGTAGCTGCTACGGCAAAATCGTAGCAGTAGGCAGGTCTGCAAATACAAACATTACAAAAGGCATTTTCAAAGCACCGTTAATCATAATTGTAACACTAATTATAAGTGTTCAAAGAAAACCACTCAGGAGTGATTTGGTATGGATAATAGCTTCTTAGATTGTTTTTTGTTTACATTTTCCAGTTAGCTTAATGCATAGAGAGACAAAAGTCATAGCGCCTAAAACTAAAGTCTCAATTTTTATCAAATATTTCAGAGTACACAAAGAATGAGGTGTCGGATAGCGCAGTGGTTGGAGCACTCACTACTGTGTCGCAAGTTAAGCATCATCCAGTGCGGTTAGCACTTGGATGGGTGACCGCAAAACGTGAAGCGGCAAATAACAACACCCCCAGTTGAATCAACGGTGACTGAGTACCTACTCTCTTAAGGGTGGGGAAGGTAAAGCAGCGAGGGAGAGAGATGGGCATCACCCTCATTACGCTGGCCCAAGATAAGTGTGATCTCCAACATCACGCTCCCCTACGGCCACAGGCTATGGGACTACCTACCTACCTACACAAAGAATAATTGAGAGTATTTCGAAAATAAATCTTATCATTAAACAATCTAGGGTTATAGTTTGGCATGTCATTTAGTCTGCCAATGAAGACAAAGGAGGAGAGGAGTACTATGAAGTCCAAGAAAATTCAGCTCACCCTGCTAAGTGCCGGGCCATTACCATGATGTACAGTGGACAGGAAGTGGGCAGCGTGCGGCAGTGTGTCAAGATACGAGATTCCGATTCTGTGTCCAGCCAAGCATCCAGAGTGGCTAGCTCTGCTCGCAGCAGCTCACGCACGTTCTTGGTGCCCAGGCAGCCCACGTTGACCGTAGGCCAAGAACGCCAGGCTTGGGGACAGGTGTTGTCTCGCACTGATACAATCACACGTGCATCCACCGGCAGAGGGTCCAGCAGCCACTTCAAGTGTACCTCAGCTTGCTGCAGGAAAAGAATAGCAGCACATGAAAACCACTTGCAACATTGTTTGTTACATAAGACCCGCTCCTCTGTGATGTATTCCACATGGAGACATCAAACAACACCTTTACAGATTCGCAGACACAGTCATGTCAAATCCTTTAGTCTTGTTTCTCCGCTACTCCCTACCCCTTGAATGATTCAACCAACTTGAATTTTATGACCAGCATGCAATTAAGAATGGGGTATATTTCATCACCCATGCAAGCAAAATTTGGGTGGCACAGCAGCCGCAGAGAAGCGCCACCCAAGATGAAGAAGAAGAATCCGAGTTATGCTTGCTGAGTGCGTTAGAGGACCTGGCACTCACCTGGCTAGGATATAGGATATGTGCGTCAGGATCTTTTAAAGTCTGTGCAATGGAATGCATGCGTGCACTGACTGTAATAACCTATAGATTTGATCTAATCAATATTTAACATCACAAATGATAACACAAAATGTTTGGATAGGCAAAATGCGTCCGCAAGCACAAAACAAGATTACAACAACAGGTGCACTCTACACACACAAAAATGTTACACCTTCAACTACGAACAAACAACATCACAAATAGTAGCAGATGTTAACCAAGGCAAACTTACAGGAAACCTGTCCACAGAGTCCAGAACAAGAGTGACACCACCTGGTGACTTGGCCGACACTTTTTCCAGCCAGCGAGGAAATTCCTCTACTAAGCGCACTGGGTCACAGGTCAGTGCCGGTGGTGTACTCACGTGCTGCATCAACTAAAGATATGAGAATTTTTTTTAATTATTTTTTTTTGGTAGCAAAATTACAGTAGTTCAGCACGAAATCTAGCAGAAAATTGATTGTAACATAATCCTTTTCAAAATGCAGTCTCCATAATACAAACATTGTTGGAAAAAGAGAATTGGTACAGGCAATCATCATAATATTAAAATCGTCTTTATGCATGCCATGCAGAGAATCTCAAACTGAAGGAAAAATAATGTTGCTAAAAGTACGCACTAAGCTTGTCAAGGGCTTAAATTTTTTTATTTTTAAAACTACATTAATATGAAGCACACTTTTATGTTTGTTGCCATTCTTATGGATGCCCTTACCTGTGCTGTTAACCTGCGAATCATGATGATGGGGTCAGCGGATATGGAGGCAGAGGAGTCCACGAAGTGATACAACACCAGAGTACTGGAGCTCTTCTCCTGCTGCAGCTGAATCCTGAAATTCCAGATAAAAAGCAAATGTAGCAAAAAATGACATTTTTTTCAGAAAACAACACATAATGCAATAATTAACAGAATAGCCTTTAAAACGACAAAATCTACAATATTCTTTTTTTTTAAAACTATTAACAATACTATGCTTTCAACTTTTTTTTTTTTCAACTACAAATAGGCCTTATTTGGAAATGGGAGGTAACTTTTTGTGTGTGCTGTTTTTAATAATAATAATAATGAATAACATTTATATTGCACAAAACTCACTAAAACTCATTGCACATACACATGCATTCACTCACAATGTACAAAATGATTACATGTATATATAGTGGTACATCTACCAACAACAAAACACAAATACTGTTATATTACACATAAGACTCCCTATAAGATGAAAGAGGGGTAGGGTGGGGAGGGTGGATGTGAGTAAGCTAGTCAAAAGCTAAGCGAAAAAGGTATTTTAGTTACCTAGAGTTATCAGGGCCCATATCCTCATGAGCATGTCGTCTCAGAACACTATGAAAGCTACACCGAGCTGCAATCTTTTGTGGGGGAGGAGGGGGGGTGAAAGGAGGGAGTGGGAGGTGGTTGCAGGGAAGTGGTTGCAGGGCAGTGCAAGGCCAAACTAGCGGAGCTAACCAGGATTGCAACTGAAACCAACCTCTCGGCTGATCCAGGTTTGATGGAGGATAGAGCAGAAATTACAGGCGAGAAACTGCGTTGGTTTGCAAAGAATGTTTGCTTAATGTTAGACAACTCTGGGAGCAACATGCAGGCAAACTGACCAAAAGTTGTTTCCCCTCAAATTTCTGAGCATTGTCTATTGTACATAATGATACAACAAAAATAAACATGTACATTATACATCATTGTTCATCTTTTAAAAAACGATTAACAATATTACGCTTCCTACTGTATTTTATAACTTTTGTAAAACTACAAATTGCGTAAGAATACAACGGAAATACATATGAAAACAATATAGCACTGACCATCTGGAAAGCAGTAAAGAGCGACCAGAACCAGAAGATCCGCTCAGCAACAATGGAGGTACAGGACCTGCCGCAGCAACGTGAGCAGTCAATCTCTCATATAACTGCAGACAAAACAAAATATGTTTGCAACACACACACACACACACCCACACACACACACACACAGAGTACATAATATAGTATATATATAAAGAAGATGCAATAAGCAATAAGTTATCTCTTAACATGCAAACTGTAGTGACTCAGAACAACAGAGAAATCGACAAATCATAATCATAATAATAATAATGGATGCTATATTAGTATAAGAATCGACCTCAGCAGTATTTCCTCTTTTGTTGTTACACCAATAACCAGTCATGAAAGTGGCCATCACAATCATCATTGCTATCATCGCTACCATCACAGATACAGCATATTCTAACACTTAGGCAAAATTTCTGTGGCTAAGAATCCTAAGCGGTGGTCACTGTCACTATAATAGGCCATCACCCTCAGCTATGACCTCCCACCTTTTCAAAGCCAAGTTCACAGCTGGCGTGGACTGCATAGTTGAGGGCCTCCAGTTGTTGATAGTCACAATGCTGGTCCCACACCATTCCCCCACACGCCATCCCAATCTCTGCTCCATCTCCAAATCCCAGGTCATCGCTCACACTGGCTTCACGTGCATCCACACCCAGCTCCTAAAGTAAAGAGAGAAAAATACATCTGTATGCAATATATCCTCGATTATCTACTTTTTGTCTTGAAAAGCTCACACACCTACAATTAACTGGCTTTTGCTTAAAACAGTGGATCCGCTGTTGTTCACTACTTTTACAAAAGTACAGAAACTCAATAACGATAACCTTTCTTTGAGCACACCCAAATTTCATACACACCGCTTTGAGAACTTTCTCTACTTCTGCGTAGATGGCTTCCATAGTCTTAGCAGTAGAAGAAAGACTGTTGATGATTTTGGTGTTGCCGCTATCCCGGATTTTGTTGCGCAGTTCCTGAGTCTCCAACACTGCCCCTGACTGACTTGGCCTTTGACAGAAAGAAACGCATTTTCCCCCTCTTCCTTTTAAACGCCAAGCGAAAATCTTGTCAACATTTAATTTCTGTTCAAGATGGATGAATGAAATGACGAACAGTCAGAATATTTCGAGCCTGACTCACCTCCTAGTATCCACAAAGCAAAACACAGACGGCCGTTTGCCTGGATTGTCAAGATGCCCGTGTTTGATTTCAAAGTTCAAGAACCTGCCGACACAGAACATAACCAAAAAAAAATCAGAATTTCCTTACACGCAACGCTGCCTCTTAATGTTGCAAAACTAAAATTGTAATGGTAACATATAAACTTTGAGAGTACACACATTTTAGAAAAGAATAGACAGGAGAAAAATGTTTATTGCGTGACTTCAAATAAACTGAAACGCTAAAACATTGCTGGAACTGGAAGTTGTAATATTTTTTAAAAAAAAGGGTTCACTTTTGTAATCATGGGCGCCAAGAACAGAAGTTCCTTTAGTAATTTTGCACAAATGTTCTACTTGCCTCCATACAACAAAGAGGAATCATCCTAACAAATTTCATACAATATCTTACCGATGACTAGAATCACCCAAGAGGCAGAGGAACAGAGATGACATTTCAATCTGTCTCCGTCGTATTCTCTGAAGCAGATCAGCTTGCTGAAAGAAACATCAAACAACAAATTAAAAACAAATGAATATTATCCTCCCTCCTTCCCCCCCTACCCCTTCCCACCCTGTCCCCCTCTCTTACCCCTTCCCACCCTGTCACTCCCTCCCCCCCCCCAAAAAAAAGGGAAAAGAAAAATACACAATACTTCATCTTAACTTGAATGAAGGAAGAGCATGATACATAGGAAGTGAAAAATCACAAAAAATACTTACGGCTGCTGCAGTCTTGTCATTAGGGCTTGGCAAGTATGTTACAACCAGATCCCGTCCTTCATTGACACATAGCCATCGCAACTTTACAAAGAAATCCTGTCACGAAAAATGCATCAGCAGCATGTGAAATTATTCGTTCATACACTCATTATAATCAATAAAAAATTAAAAAAAAATAAAAAATAAAAAATATTTGTATTTATCTTCAATGAGCTCTTATTATTTCCAGATGTAAAACTAAAAAAATATGACCACATCTTTAATCATATGGTGGCATTGCGATGTACCTGCCATTCAATTATATCCTAACAAATGTACAGAGATTGTCATAACCAGCAAAATCAGATTTACATGACAAAATCGAAGACTATACTGCAACATTGAAAATAATCCCCAAAGCCATTTTCAGCCAATATTGTGGTCATTGTAGGTGCAGGAAATTTTTCACCACAGGACAGGATATATCGCAAACTTACTTTGACAAGAACCTCCACTTCTGCAGCCAAGTCTTTAGTGGCAGAGATGTAAATGCGTAGTGTACTGCTGATAGCGTACTCTGGAATGCTTGGCACAATATGCACCATATTGGCTAAGGCTGCACACCAATCCTCTGTCAACAAAGTAAATGAAAATAAAAATATAAAAACGCAGCAATGGTCTATAAACACAGCAAAGTTCCTAACTCAAGTGCCTTGTGGCAAAACAACCTGCACAAGGGAGGTATGTTTAAACCCCACTAACCTAGGGAATCGCCAACAACTGCGCTCCTTGTTTGCAGACAGACACATCTAGTTCAAGAAACACAGTTGATAAAAATGGAAAAAATTATATACTGTCAACACTTGGTGATTTCTTTTTGTCCGTGGTAAATGGTTGTATCCCTTCATTTAGTTCTCATTGATTATTTGTCAAAAACTCTGCTTTATTAAGAAAGTTAGTAATTCATTGCTTACAGGGTCCAGCAGACTGCAAATAGCCGAATCAGGACCACTTTTAAAAAGTGCACAGGTATCTATTTGTCAAAAGTGAATATATATTGTTTTGCATGAAAACATGATTGGGGGAAAAAACACCAACTTACCAAGATTTGTAGGCATTATAGAGATGTTGTGAATTCTCAAACTCAACATGTATGATGTGGTGGAAAACAGGTACTAGTTTCATTTTCTCAAAACAAGAAAAATATACTAGACAAGGGGTTTAGTCTGTATAGGCAGTGGCAATGTTTGACACACATTTTTTTAAAATTCTTAATACAGTACACGCAAACTTAAGAAATAAATGAAGTATTATCACCTTTTGTAACGTTGGTAAAGGGTCCCTCCATCTCCATGACAGTGGAGACGAACTCTGGCCCACGGAGAAAGGCAGGTTGGTGAAGCTGAGCTGAACTGCCAAGAGACGGTTCACTCTCCAGTGCTGTCCACCAGTCGCCAGGATTTGCATTACCTGCAAAAGCAAACATATACTTTTAGAATAAGAAGCAGGCAAAGTCTAACAACAAGTCCTGATGAAAAGAGAATGTGCACACAAGAAAACCAACTCAGGTAAAACTTCGAGTACTAAGCATCAAGAATGTAAAAAGAAGAATAGCCTATCCTATCCTATCCCGTAACTCAAAAAGTCGCTGAGGCATCACATATGATCATTTAACCAGCTTGCTCCATCTTTCTCTGTCCTCATCAACCCTCATGGCTTCACTCAGTGTCAAGCCAGTCCATTATCGAATTTTGTTCTCCCACCTCTTTTTCTGTCTCCCTCTTTATCTGCCTCCGTGCACCGTGCCTTGCAGGATAGTCTCTGCAAGGCCTGATGCTCTAAAGACAAGGCCATACCATCAGAGTTTCTGTTTCTTTACTACTGTGAGAATCTCATCGTGTTGTCCAATGTCTTGTGTGATGGTCTGTCAGACTTCGTTGTTGGTGATGTGCTTGGTATAGGAAATGCCCAGAAGTCTTCTGTAGCACCTCATCTCCATGCTTTGTATTCTTCATTGTAGGTCTGCTGTGAGGGTCCATGTTTCACAAAAGTATAGGAAGGTGGAGATGACAAGGGAGCGCATCAACCTTACCTTGGAGTGTAGACTGAGGGTCCTGTCTTTCCAAATGGGCTTCAACCTTGTCATGGCAGAAGTTGTTTGTGCAATCCTGGAGAGGATTTCCTGTCAGGACCCATTGTCTGATACAATGGCTCCTAAATATTTGAAGCTGTGCACCATGTTGAGGGATTGACCTCGGACTTTGATGTCCGTATTGATGCCATTGATGTTATTGGTCATCTTTTTGGTCTACTCTGCACTTATTTCCATTCCAAAGGCTCTGGAGGTGGTTTCAAGCCTTTGTACCAGCTGCTCAAGTTCTTGTTCCTCTCCAGCCAATGCATCAATGTCATCCGCAAAATGGAGGTTGGAGATTGCTCTACCTCCTATGCTGACTGTGCTTTCGTGATCTGCAAGGGTATCTGACATTATGCGCTCCAGAAAGATGTTGAAGAGTTTTGGGGAGAGTAGGCATCCTTGACACACACCGATTGTTGTTCTGAACCCATTTCCAATGATTTTGTTTTGGAGGACTGCACTGGTAGCCTTGTCATACAGGCTTTTGATGACTTCAGTAATATTATGGCTTATGTTTTGAGCTGCATGCCATACACCCTATCAAAATCTGATAATACAGGACAAAAAACAATAATTATATTGGTTTTATAAACAACAATCATCTATATTGGGAAAACTAACCTAAATCTACAAGGCCAGAACGTGAAGCTGTATCAATATCCTCCGCTAAGCCATGCATCAGTTTGGAGAGACGATTTTCTGCTTCTCGCTTGGTTCGCAAGAGATTCTGGATCTCCCCTTCCTTTGTTTCACGGAACAACTGCGACAGAAGAAATACAATTAAATTTTGCACTGATACCCCCCAAACACTAATACATGTAACAACTGTGTAAAACTGTTTTATAAAGCTACAGTGAAAAGAAAAAAAAACATTATCAAAATATCTGCCAATACCAAAATAATAACAATAACATCTAACCATCATGAAAATTATTTGCATAAAACCTCAGTTTCCATCTATCACTGCCCACCTTCTATGCCAAAGAATGTGTTGTTTGTTTTTTTGTTATTATTATTCTGAGGTATAGCACTGGAGCACCGTGCCATCAATGTTTTGACAGTCAGCAATCCTGAAAGAAATAATTAAAATGTTACCTTGAACTGTCTTTGGACTTTGTCACGGTCACTTTCAAAAGCTGCAGCTCTGGCTACTGCCTCCTGCTCAGCTTCCAAAGCAGCATCACGCTCAGCTCTCATGCGAGTACATGTCTTCTGCAAAGCCAGCAGCTCCGCTCGTAAACGTTTGTTCTCGGTCTCCAGTTTTTGTTCCTTCTTCTGCATGTTGGCAATGTCATTTTCCTTGTTGAGGCGATACATCTCAAAATCTTTTTTAATGCGTTCAACTTCAGGGTTCTCAAGATCCACTGAGAGAGCTGACCGCAAGCTGCCACCTTTTGGCTTTCGACCAAGAGAGCCAACACTTCTAAGACCCAGCTTTCCTCTGGGCTTCATTTCAATAGGGATGCGTTTGATCACCCCATGGCCAGCTCCATCCAAGTCTGATCCCAAAATGTCATCATCATCATGCGAGCGCATGAATGATCCAGCTCCTGCACCCATCTTGACTGCTTTTTGGGTATCGATAATAAAGCAAATCTCAAGTCCTGAGCGGCGGCAATAGTAAGTACCCTCAGGTAAACGACATGCCAGATTTATTACATTTTAATTGCTGTTCCAAAGTTTCTTTGGTATTTAGCCATCCTCCATTTCTAAAAATAAATGTTTAGTTGTTACTATGAAAGATATTATCCAAGCAAGAGAAATGGCCATTGTCTTTAAATAAAAAGCGAGATGTGAAAGTTCAGAGTTTTCTGGATTTCATCGTCGCCTATGCAAATCAAAAGCGTTAAAACTTAATGCCAGTGATATTCCATGAACAAGAATTGTTACCGGAAACAATAAGCTATTTCAAACACAGTAAGATATTTTTGCTAACCGCACAATGGCTCAACTACAAACAATCAACAAAGCTTCTGTAACAACCACACCAAAGTTTTCCCAGGAAGAGCTAGAAAAAAAGCTATTCTGCATTTAAAAGACATATTTTTGTATTTAGAATCGAAACAAATCTTTAGAATCGAAACAAACATTGTAGCCTCCTGAGATATATTTTTTTTAAAAAATTCATTGTTTAGCTATTATTATGTGGTCTTTGATCTATCCAGTACGCCTATTTCAAGTGCATTTTAAACTTCATAGGCCTATCCTCTGCACCACAAGCACTTTAGAAAAACAAGGGAGACAAAAATTTAAATTAATGATTTAGACCTAAGAAGAGCAGCTACTCAAAAGAGTCCAATGGGCGCATGTATTCAAAAATTTCATTTTTTTTTAATGAATGTTAAGTTGATAGGTAGAGAGAAAAATCTAAGAAGGCATGGTTATGATACTTTTGAGTATTTTTTCGACATTGCGCACAAGCACCCTAGCTTTTGTGCAACAAGGGAAACCAAAAAATTGTGAAAAAAATGCTTGGAACCAATATATAGCATAATCTTGATTAGATTCAAGATAATTTATTGCCAAGTGAATAATACACAAGGAATGCTTTTTATCAACGCTACAGCACCGCACACAAAAGCACATATAAAACATAGTGAACTAGCTTACAGCAAAAAACAATAAACGGATAAGAAGATAAAGTCATATAAAACAGATGAACTGTACAAAAGGGCAAATATATAGTTGCTCAATTAGATGCTGTCCTCCAGGGAATAAGCGATAGGAAAGTCCAGCCAGAGCGCTATGTAAGGCTACGTAACTATTTTGGCGGAAAGTCTGGGCAACCCTATGTTCACGGAGAGGCTTGTTTGCGAAGAGAAAAAGATGGCAGCCAGAATGGTGGGCTTTAGTTTCGATTTGCGAGTGGTGATGTGTTCGGGCACTGATTAGAATAGACACAACGTTTCCAGACGTGTCGTAAGAGGCGACTAACAAGGGTGATGTCAGCACGGCATCACTGGGCGAAAGTCTTCTACAAGGACGGTCACCGTCCTTGACGGAGGAACCTCATGTTACTACAGGTTCAACGACCACGTGCTCGGGGCCAAGACGAGCCACACTGTATTCGTGGATATCGGCTGTGGCCAACAGCCTGGAGAGGATTGGGCCCTGCCAGGTCTTTCTTGCCCAAGACACTCTGCATGATGAATAAAACCATTTACTCCATACCGGATCGCCCGGGTCAACAAGGACCGCGCCTTCCGTTGGCCACCATGCAGGACGGAGGCGATAAGTATGCTACTGATGGACAACTTAGCAAGATCCACACCAGAAATAACATCGTCATAGGAACCTGGAATTTCAGGACCCTAAATGCGGAGGGAAAATTAGAAGAATTGGCCCACGAGATGGACCACTATTGGTGGAACGTTTTAGGGATCAGCGAACTGCGCTGGAAAGACATAGGTAAAACGACAACCGACAAAGGCCATAAGCTTTATTTCAGCGGTACATAGAGATGACAGGCTCGAAAACGGAGTTGGATTCTTGGTCCACAAGAACATTCTAGCCACTGTCATGGGTTGCCGCCCAGTCTCCAGTAGACTCATTGCCATCCGTCTGAGAGCAGACCCTTTCATCACCATCATCCAGGCCTATGCCCCAACATCAGACTATGACGACAGCGAAGTAGAGGATTTCTATGAACATCTACAGGCCGTCCTTGACCAAGTGCCGAAGAAGGACATAGTCATAGTCGACTGGAATGCCAAGGTTGGCCAAGATGCGCACCACAACTGGGTAGACACAGATGTGGAATGGAAATAAGTGCAGAGAAGACCAAAGGTTGACTGACTGTCCCCTATACGCTCAATGTGTCCGGGGACGTTAATCTATCCAAAAAGAAGAAAAGGTTGACCAGAAGCAAAAATAGTTAATGAGGAGCAATCTCAAACGTTTTGTGGCGCTTTTTTCCTAGGCACTCGGGGCTGTCTACCCGTATTTGCAACATTCGTTCGGTACAAGAGCCTGCTGAAGAACTACAGTGAACAGGGGCTTGATGAAGGGGGGGGGTGAGCGGAGGAGGGGAAGGAGAAGAGTGTGTGTGTGTGTGTGGGGGGGGGGGAGATAATATCACGTTATGTGATACTATTAGACTAACAATATGTACTAAAGGAAGAAATAAATAACTCACAACTCTCAAGGGTGTTCAGTTTATTAAAAACCTTTTTCAAGTGTACAACACTGACCAAGTATAAAAAAACATAATTATACTAATGTCAAATTAATTAAGAATGAATAAAAATCATGATTCATTTGTTATTTGTTTGAGAAAAAGTCCAGCTCCTCTACTTACCCTACCACAAATCCACCTCATAAATCCTGGTTTTGTTGTCTTTGACCTAAAGGTGAACTTTTTTCTCTTCTTTTTTTTTCCTCACAATAACAACATTCAATATGTACTGTACCACTGAGTATTGCTACAGCCGATTTCTGTTGTTCACTGGGAAGCATTTACGGCAAAATATGACAGCCTATATAGTTTGCCCTTTAAAAAAAAAAGTTAGTTATTCTTCATCCGGAGTTTGAAGTTACAACTTAATCTGACCCTGCTTCTACTGGACAGCCAGAAGACTGACCCTAATAATATATATTAATAAATATTGGTAAGCTTACAGATGTGTGCATTGTGAAATCAAAACAACTTCAAGGGGTGGGAAGACAACATTCGAGAATGGACTGGCTTGACCATGAACGAAGCCATCATTGGTTGATGAGGAAAGAGGAAGATGGAGTACGCTGGTTAAACGATCATCTGTGGTGCCCCAACGACTTTTGAGTTACGGGATTGGATAGAATAGGATAGGTTTCCTATTAAAAACGCTAGATTTTTAATTTTATTTCTATGGCAACGCCACTTTCAATAAACTTGATCATCAGTAGCACCTGGGTATCAGAGGCGTAACCTAAGCACTAAGCAGTGAGCTGAAGATTTAACTATTTATTCACTGTGGGCTCCTCCCCCCCCCTCCTCCCCCCGCCCCCCTACCCACCACACACGACCCGCCCCTACCCCTCTGCCGAATTGATTTAACAGGCAAGATCAGCAGAGATCTCATACTCCGTATCAACATACTATAATACACACGAATTTCAGTCCGGTCCGGTGACTGAAAAACCGCCCCCATAAACTCGGTACGAAAATTCGCGTTGTCTTTCACCCATTTGTTGCTGATTAAACGCAAATGCCGTATATAATCATGTGACATGCCATTACCTACTGACCTACAGCGTCGGGTAAGTTCAAACAGAGAATCTGAGACTGCTGATGGGGTAAGTATGGGTCAAATCCACCCGTCCTGTCTGCTGGCAGACAGACCACTCAAATCTTAGGTTCGTGGAAGTTCACGACATTTAATTAATTAATTTATTTTTAAGGTCCTCAGGTCGCTTAAAGGTTCGGAACCTGAGAACCTCGAAAAAAGCTCATGAACCTCCACGAACGATAAGCGAATGGCCTATAATGTATGTCGGTAATAAAAGTGTCTGTAGACTATTTGATTTGACGTCTAATCATTAACACTACAGATGTAATTTATTTATTTTATTAAAGATTATATATAAAAATAAAATTCAAATTCAAAGGTATTGCTACTTTTTTTTTTTTAACGCAAGTCTATAACTGAGACACGTAATGGTACAGATCAATGCTAATGGGTGGTCTTTATTTGTGATTTTTAATAGGAAGCTGCTGTACACTTGGAATATCTGAGACTGACCGAGGCATAAGCCAAGAAGCTGATTGTATCAAGTCTCGATTGATTGCTGGTCACTGACACTCAAAATGGCTGCTGAGATGACCAAATTCAGTGTATTCCTGGTCCTATCCTATCCTATCCCGTTACCCGGAGGTCGTAGGGGCACCACAGATGATCGCTTAACCAGGATACTACATCTCCATGGAATTAGTGGATAGCTTCATCATGTAGTGTGTCTTGGGCAAAAAAGACCTGGCGGTGCCCAATCCTCTCCAGGCTGTTGGCCACAGCCGAAATCCACGAATACAGTGTGGCTCGCCTTGGCCCTGAGCACGTGGTCGTTGAACCTGTAGTAACGTGAGGTTCCTCCGCCCTGGCCGGTGACTTCTGTGTAGAAGACTTTCGCCAAGTGATGCCGTGTTAACATCACCCCTGTTAGTCGCCTCTTACGACACGCCTGGAAACGTGTAACTACATAATTATCAAGTTGGCAGTAAGTCCATTATTCCTGTTAGGTTTGAACAAAGCGAAACAAAACAACATCAAAACTTTGTTATATGTTAGCTGTTCTTTTTTCCACGCTCACACGTGATTAAAGCGCAGTTGCAATCTACCCCTTCGATCTGCCCTCCACTCCCCACCCCCACTCCTTCGTCACCACAAAGTACACATCCTCCGCCCCTCTCAAAAGATAAATAATGAAGCCGTACTTTGTCTTCAGCCAAGTTAAGCATAAGCAATGTTAGCAGTAATAATTATTAGTTCACCGGCTTTACTTCCCATGCTTAGGCTGTCGAGGGTGCTTTCGTGGCCGACATATTTTGTCGAGGGCTAATGAGGTCGAAGTTCCATAGTTGCAGGAGGTGTCGGAAACGGGGCAAGAGTTATCGGGTCTTGATTAATTTTCTGTTGCACCAGCGTACTCCATCTTTCTCTTTCCTATATTAAACTCTTTGGCGAAGCCATGATCGAGTGTTGCTAAACTCTTTGGCGAAGCCATGATCGAGTGTTGCTGAGGAAAGAGAAAGATGGAGTACGCTGGTTAAACGATCATCTCTGGTGCCCCAACGACCTTCGAGTTACGGGATAGGATAGGATAGATTTACTTCCTAGAAACTAGGATGTTGATCAGTGCATACTTGACTGTGGCGTTCCTTCACTGGACAGGCTGATTTCACCTACTGTAACGGCCGGGGTTCAGACAGGTTATTCAACCTTACCTGCCCGACATCAAGGGGGTCCTTGCACCTGCCCCAGGCACTACAACTCGAGCAGCATTCGGGAAGTCGCGGTCCCTTGTTTGTTTGTAGATTATAGTCACACGACACTTTCGCATATAGGTGACTACTGGACCGATTTATACTGACACCAGCGGGCCAGTTGTTGGTAAAGGGGAAAATAATATGATCACACGTTGACCAATCCGGGATTCGAACCAGCGACCTTTCGGTTACTAGCAAGACGCTCTTACCAACTGAGCTACCCGGCCCGTCACGGTCCCTTTGAGTACGGCTTGTTTTTAACGGACAAACAAAACAGATAAATTTAAAAAAAAATTAAAAAGTTGCTTTCACCACATAAATAGATGCTTTCAGCAACAGAAAATTAATAAGCAACAGAAAAACTGAGTCACCAACAGAAAAAAATACTCCAACAATAGAAGGGATGATTTACCAACATATAACAAAAAATGTGCTCAGTATTAGATTAGCTACTTCTATCAACAGTTTAGATGTTTTCAACAACAGAATAGATACATATACAATGGATGTCAATCATCATTACACAATTACATGAGGTGAGGTTGGGTCAATGTTGACTTTCTTGAGTATTTATCAGTAGTCAGTGTTACTGATCATAGTTGAACCCGTATTAATTCTTGACAGCTACTCGTGATGACGGATCTAGCATCTGGAAAGTCACAATTGTTCCAGACTGTAACCAGTTCAGGTGCAACTGCCCTGGATTTTTAAAGGGCAACATTTGCAACCAATTACTGGGCTGTGAGATCAGCTCATAGTGTCTGAAGCACCTACACCAGCCAATTAAGATGCTCCCCGTCGGTCAAAAGCGGAAACGCGGACGCCCTAATTAAGTTGACCAGGGCAGCACTGGTCCGTCAGTGACTCTTTGCATGACCCGAGATACTTTTGTCCAATGGTATATCCCTAATAGTACTTTACTTTAAAGACATTTTAAACGTTTAATTGGTATTTTGCCATAGTATTGTACATGTATATATGTGTGTACAAGTGTGTGTGAAGTTTGGAATTTGGAGCCATAAGTTATTTTGATTACATTTGTCAATATCGAAATAATCTTTCTGAAGCTCTAAGTACAATTTCTGTCATTTTCCATTTTTAAGACCCCTTGGCCTCAATAAAAAGAATAATTCAACAATTAACAATAGTTTATTTAACAAACAAAAGGCCTTCTATCAAAAATCAAACAGTTTAGACGAAAATTTGATGTTGTCTTGTTGAAAGTATCCGATTTATTGCTACTATGATCCAATTTGTTGCTGAGCAGATTGTTGCTCGTTTCATCTGTAACTGAAATCATCCAATCAAACTCTTGTACTCGAAATATACATTTTTATGGTTTGAGATCTGTTGTTGAAATAATTAAGTCATTCTGTTGCTGGATCCGCCAATTTTGTTGGTACATTTTAAGCGTTTGAATACTCTGCACAGTTGAGACTAATCAATGTCGTTTTATTATAATAATAAACATAATAGCACTTGGTGGTTCGATCACTCAATAGAGCATGCTTGGATGTGAGAGGTGATATATATAGGCTCAAATATAGCTTAATATATATATTTTTGCAATTTTTTATTGTCCTAGTCGGTAATTTACGGACTTAGACAAATGTGTGGATATAGAATTTTTTTCTTCCAAATCCAAGCTTGATATGCTTATTAGGTATACAGAATACTTTTTTCTTCAACCTGTTGGCGCATTCCAGGCTTGTTTCGCTCTTTGACTTAATTTTACCTTATTTCATACTGTTCTGTGGAATGCAGGATAGAACAAGCCATTCAAAAGTAATTAACCGGAAATGAATTAAACCGAACAGTGAAGGGTGTGTGCCTGCGAGGATTTCCAAGTAATGGTCATTCGTAGACATTGTTGTTAGAAGCCACGTATTTTCCTTCAGCAACTTTCTGCCGTAGCTGGCAAATTCGAACATTTGTCGGATAATTGGATCTCGGGTAAGTAAGCAACCCTGTAATTTCATTGGTTCATTCGATGCCAGGGTTTTCCGCGACAACTTGACCCCTCCATCCTCCAGAAACTTTTGTAAACATTTCAGCAATACATTGCAAAACCAAAATGCATACAGCCTCCAATATAGGACATCTTTTTCCCTGCATAAGTTTTAGAATAAAGCACAACAATAAAATATTAATGCATGGAGAGTTTCTGCGGTTCAGCTCGGTCATTAATATTCATGAGTGTACACTATCTCGGCACTGCTATTTACTTTGGAAGCCATAGTCCATGTCGTCCTAGTGCAGATGTGTAGTTGTTTGGACTGCCTAGAACACAAAAACGTCGCCACACGGATGTATTAGCTATTTTCTAAATGGACAGTACGTCCATTATCACCCAAGTTAGCAGAGAAGATGAACTTCTCAATACATTTCCCGCATCGGAAAAAGGTAAGCAAGTCGCTTTGCAAAGTGGTCTCAAAAATGGCGCTGAAGTGTTGGTATGCGCCTAGCACCTGCATGTTTTCTGGCAAAATATACTTATCTTCGAGTACTGTTTGGCGATCGGTTCATGTTTTGTATAAGAGTTGTGTGACTGGAATGTGAGCTTAGGCTGTCGAGGGTGCTTTCGTGGCCGACATATTTTGTCGAGGGCTAATGAGGTCGAAGTTCCATAGTTGCAGGAGGTGTCGGAAACGGGGCAAGAGTTATCGGGTCTTGATTGCACAAGAGTACCGACGTAAACAACCGTAAATTTAACTTTTAAGCGTGTGTGTAACAAAGGGGATTATTACATAGTTACATTTGCAATCCGGTATCACTTTTGCACGTAGTTGGAGTTTAAATTTCGGCCACGGTCGCCTAGAATACTACTGGCTACATCGCTAGTGTATGGCTTTTTCGGGTTCCATACCGTTTTGCATTCTGACTAATAGTAATAATACTACTACTAATAATAATACTGGATACGCGCCTTTCCCCAAATCAATCAGGCTCAAAGAGTGGCGATCTGTACCAACATACGCGCTCACCTGTCTCATCCACACACACAACAAATACACATCCATCACTCGAACAGGTGGTGTAAAGGCAGGAAGATCGCTAAATTGGAAGACGGAAAGAAAATCAAATTTTTATGTTTTGAAATTTTTATCTTGACTGCGTCCAGTACCATTATTGAAGGGAGGGAGGAAACCGGAGTGCCCGGAGAAAACCCTCAGCGACCTCAATAGTCTCGTACCTAAGTCACATTCGTTCGCCCCTTGACTACTGAAATCAACAGTTGTAGTTCCAGGGTTCAGCCCGACACAAAAAAGCTATGGGCCATTGGGCCCCTCAGATCAAATTTCAATGGGCCATGATTTTAGCAGTAATTTACATACATGTAAAAGATAACCTGGAGATATTATTACAGAAATTAAAACAAAATAGATTATTGTGAGTGTGCATGTGTTGTGAAGCATGTTTACCAACAAAACACTAACCAGAACAGGGATCAGTATTTTGACTTGACTCGGGGCTCACACAATCATCTTGCGTAAGATTAGCGGCGGTAGACTGTAGTTTAACAGCAGCAAACGACAGTCTAGACTGTCCTACCTCAAATTTTTTTTGTTTTTTTTGGGGGGTGGGGGTGGGGCATTTTCAAAGCGGCACAAAGAAAAACACAAAATCCTAGCACGGACACAACATACGCGCAGACGATAGCGAATTCTGATTTAGAAGAATCGTACAACACTTCTTATTGGCTGAAAGATCAACATCCGGGCCCTCATAGCCAATCGCTGAACTTGCCTTAGCAAAAGCACGTTTGTCGCCTCCAATACAGTGCACTGTTATTGTGGTGGCGCACTGGTACCAAAAATCGAAGCGCCATTCGGCCCCTGGCAAGAATTGTAGATGGGTCATTTTTAATTTTTATGCGTCAATGGCGCAGGGCGCGCTAGTAAACTGATCCCTGTAGTTCTAGCCTCATTGTAGGGCTCATGTGGCCTATTATACTGAATTGAAGCAATGCAGTTTCTTGTTTTGCATTCTGCAGTATTGTTTTCTTTACTTGAAATGTCTAATAATAATCTGTTGTGTAACTATGGCTGGATGTAATTATGAATATAAATTATAATGTACTGGTTGAGTGGGTTTTGTTATACAAGTGGTTCAGATGGCAGATGATTTCTGGGAGTTCTGTTCTAAAAGACTCGGGTATTTTAAAAGTATGAAATCATTATTTTCAGTGTTCTATTTCCCCTAGAAATTGTAAAACCATGTTGGAGAACAGTGTTATGTACCTTGCAACACATCTTGCTATGCTGACACAGTGACAGGTTGATTACTTCATATTATTATGTCAGTGTTACTAGGTCTGTGACCAGTGTTTCCCACAAGCTTCAAATCAAGGGGTCCAAGGGACCCTCTGTTGAAAATTTTGAGGGTCCTTTTAAAAATTCTGAGGGTCCCTTCCATGTGTGCATACAAATGTGACTAAAGTCAATAAGATAAAGTGTAGTGCTTATACAATGTCTTATACAATACTCCTCTCTTAATGTGACCCCCCACGGGACCAAATTTTTGTTTGATCTTATCCGAGGGGCACCCTAAACAGTCCTCTGATAAGATCAACTACCAGTAAAAAACTTGATCTTATACGAGGTGCTAAATTTTTGTGTCGTGTGACAGTGTGTGTGTGTGTGGGTGTGTGCGTGTGTACATGTGTGCACGTTGGTGCGCGTGTATGCATGTATGCATTACTTTATATGTATTTTTTGTGCGTGTGTATGATGTATAAGCACACACTCAAACACTCAAACGAAGGGATGCAAGCATGCATACACATACACACACTCTCTCACACACACACAAACACATTGACGCGCACGCAGTGAAAGACTTACCAGCACCAGGCTATGTGAACAGTAAATGACATCATAAGGAATATATGACATCATCTCAAACCAGGAAGTGACCTCATAAATGACGTCATCTGTGACATCAATTTCTCTTAAGCAGCAGTCTCCTCCATTTGGGAACCAAAACGGGGTTGAGTTATCAATAAACAGCACAAGAACTCTATGCCGGTGTGTGTGTGTGTGTGTGTGTGTGTGAGCGACGTCAACTGTGATAACGTGGGGGTACGACACTTTCGCTGGGCGCAACAACGTGTGCGTCCGTGGGACCCTCTTAATCAAAATCTTTGCGTCATCTTCCGATTTTTATGCGTGAATTACGCACATATGTGCGTAATGGGAAACGCTGGTGACTATTACTAGCACTGCTTATGGCTTTATTTATGTAACGAGAATGGATATATTGTAGAGTTTGAACTTTTTAGAAATATGGAATGTATTCTATTTTCATCAATTCATGCTTGAAAATACTAATGAAATACTTTAAATTTCTGCCCAGAATAATAACCAGTTGTCACTCAACAAAGTGCCTCTTTTACTATTTTTGTATTTTAACCAACCAAAAAAAAAGGAAAAAAAGTGATGTATTTTACATTCCATTTTATCAGTGTTAATTTTGGGAGGGAGCCAGTAGGACATAACATGCAACACTAGTGGCAGTGCGCGAATGAAATATTTATAAGTGAACAGCTTGGTCTTCATTGCTATATCGTCTGTTAAACCTACCAAAGAGAAGCTCCCACGCATCATTCATAATAGACATTTCAGATGTAATATATCAAATATAACGGTTTAACTAGGTTGCAGCAGTGAACATTTTAAAACTGAAATTATAATATAATTATATTTTGGGGGGAAACTAGATGAAAATACAAGCAAAGAGAACCTAAAGTATGAAAAAAAGTTATTAGTTTAGTAGATACATATTTGAAAGCATTTTAATTTTTATTGTACAAACACACATAAAATAAAATAAATATTTTGTGAATTTTACAGTTCTGCTGTAGTTGAAAAAAATCAGTTATTGACATGTTATCAGCACTTTGTTACATTACAAGTTTGTACAATTACAACAAATACATTTATTTAATCAAGAATGAATAAAGGTTTGAGTGAATGGACATCAAAGTAACTTAGTAAGACTAAGAGATTAAAAATAAAAGTTTACGAACATAAAACCAGCACAATAGGCAAAGTTTACAAGGCTTAAAAAACAGAAATGAGTTACAAACCACTAACAATCCACATTTTCAAACAGTCACCACTACAAATACTACACTAAATTTGTTCTAGATAGATTAACCAGTAAATATTTGCCAGTAAATGGCAAAACTTCATTTTGCCATGGAAAATTTATGCAGATGAAAAAATAAACCACACTAAAAGTAAAAGCATTTATTTTTAGCTTTGGAAATATTTGACACATGACCATTAAACTTGGTAGAAAGATTCTTGATACCGTGATGTAAAGAAACACAAGCATTTTAACCTTAAAAACACAACTGAAAGGGTGAAATGCTATGCAGGGCTAGAAATTAACTTTTCTCTTTGGGGGCCACCGGGCCCCTTGATTGAAAAATTTGAGGGCCCACAAACAACTTTCGGGGCCCAACTTGAAAAATAATGCAAACAAAAAACAAAAGAATTATTGACAATATAATAAGTAGAATGTGCAATTTGTCTGATAATCTAAAATTAAAACAATTGAATTTCCAATTTTGCTGAGTGATATCATTTTTATTTGCCTTTTCTTTCACTTTCAAACATTACCAACAAAAAAGGGAGAAAAAAAACACACACATTCAGTGACACACATATTCCAGTGACTAGTGAGCCTGAAATGGCCATTAAACAAAATAGAAAAAAATCAAGTGAGTCTCTTGAATACTTTTCAGTTTTGTGACTGAGTATTGCACAATACAAATCATTAAATTTTTAATATGAGTAACCTAACAAAAAATCTGACCTCAATGCACAAAAGTTCAAAACAAAACCATGATTGAAAGGGAACTAAACTTAACAGTACTCTTCCTCGTTCACTTCAAGGCCATGCCATGGAAATCTTTTTTTTCCACCCTTCATTGTGTAGTACCTTGATCTTTTTTCCTCTTCATACTTCTTTTTTCTCTCTTTTTCTTGTTTTTTCCTTTCGTCGACGTTTTCTTCTGGCGTCTTTCGCCGACGTTTTCTTCTGGCGTCTTTCGCCGACGTTTTCTTCTGGCGTCTTTCGCTACCCAAAAAAATTGTTTTAGCAACTGTATGGCGACGATATGTAGCCATACTTTCGTACTTGCAAAGATGGACATTTTGCGCTTATGTTGTGCCATAGCCTTTTGTTTATTATATTAAAAAGATATTGAAGTGTATATTAAACTTTTGAGTGCAAAATTAAAGGGTTTTCGCTTCTTTTCTCTGTTTTTTTTTTCTGTCCAAATTTAGGGCACCGGTGTGGGTTGCTTCCCTTGGCTCAAATACGAAACTGCCGAGTAGAGCTAGCTATAGCAGACGAATTATTTTGCGGGCCAAGCGGGCCCTTCGTTTTTCAACTTTCCGAGCCCGAAATCAACTTTGAGGGTTTTTGGCCCCGGGCCCCCGCTAATTTCGAGCCCTGCTATGTAATATATATACCTACAATGAAGAAAATACCGTACTTCTTTGATATGTATCTCAAAAAGTATAAATTTAACATACAATCATAAAACTTGGCACAAATACTCATGATACCATGATGCAAAGAATTAACAGAAATGTAAACATTTTTAACTTTGATACACAATCCTAGGAGCAGAACAGTAATGTGGTATATCCCGTGTACTGCCATGCCAATGCTTGTTGTTTCTGTTGTTCTGAGCTTCAATTTCAAACTATTGCACTCTACTTCTACTTCTAGTTCAAAGTTTAATTTACACAGGCGCAGTGTGACTGTCTGTAACTACATAAGAGTAGTCATGCTTATAAGTTATTCGTCAGATAAGTGGTACCCACAAGTCTATGGAATAAATAGATTGCGTGTCGATCAACCCTTGACCTAATTGCAGAATATATCGACAAGTCCATTTCTGATTGTGGCACATGGGAGGTTGAGAGCACTACTGTAACAGGAGGTGTTGCTGGAATACTTCCCAGTTGAAAATCGGTTCAACTGACTCAGACCACGAAAGCGATAACCTGCCAATATACAAAATACATTGTATAACTATATATGGATGGATAGGGATAACTAGTATAAGTTCAACAAAAACAGTAAAACTAAAAGAATACACATTAAAAGGAAAAATGACATGTTTTCAGTTTTTTTAAAGGGTGAGTTTTTAATTTTATACAGGGTGAAGAAGAAAACATTACTTCTTATGAAGGACTTCTTGTTGCAGAAAAAGTTTCACTGTCATCTGCTGAGGTTCCACTTTTGGTGGTTGATCACTTTCTGCATGCTATCAAAAATACCATCTGCTCATTTTGCTAGAAGTGGGCATCATTTGCATCAAACAAGAAGAAAAATTGTTCATAATCATAAATTATATGATTCTGTGCTGAAGGACTGTTTACTTTCACTTTCACTTTTCAGTTTGACTAATAATGATATTATGATATTGTAATTGTCCCAAAAATTAGGTTTTTTAGAACTAAACTTTCTAATTTTAATACTTTGCATCACCTGTCATGAGAAACAAATTGGTAACCAGATGAGTTTGATGGACCATAAAACTCTGATTATCTGAAAAATTTTTAAAAAGGAGGGATGGTGTTGTGTAGCATTTTTTTTTACGATAGGCCTAGTCGTGCACTTTTGGTTTCAGCAAAGGAACAATTATACCGTTAATCCTAATCAAATCCTTTTATAAATAAACAGCTGAGAAACAAAAACCTTCGGAGTAATAACTCAAGTTTTTTTTGACCCAGTTTTAAACTCAAAGCATGAAGAAACATGCACACAAGTATCATGGAAATGCATGATATTGATAGTTGCAAAATGCATACATGTTATGTATGAAGGAACACTCTTTTTTGTCATTTGTGTACATAGTTGTAAATAGTCTATTTCTGTCTTTTTTGTCATTCAAATGTGTACATGTATGTAGTTGTAAATAGTTTGTACCTTTACTGTTCTGTCTTTTGGTGTATTGTAGCAAAAGCGATGTTTTATCGTGTGCATGTTATATATGTAATGACTATGTAAAGCGTGGTGAGTCTGGTCATAGGCTGGAGTACCTGCTATATAAAAATCTGTTATTATTATTATTATTATTAACACTAACAGCGATTAGCATTGCATCCCTGATGTTTATGACATAAACCATGTATTCACTAAGTTGGATTAATAGAAATTTATTTGCATTGCAAGATAAAAGACTGTGTTGGTGTGTACACAGGTATGTTTAGCCAGGCAGGTGAAGAAAACAAGATGGAAGAATCCGTTTTTTATTTTATTTTTAAAGTGACAGGTGGTATGGTGTTAGCAGTTGTATTATTCCGGTATTCAGAATACTGAGCAAACTATGTTCCATCATTTATAATGCAGATTTTACATTCTAATTCTAATTCTATTTCTATTCTTATCATATCGTACTCAGTTTTTAAGAGTTGAAAGCATTCACTTTGCACACAGAACTTTATATTATTCCACGAAGTATATTTTCTATTTTGATTTTCTTTATGTGATTCTGGGTTTGGTGTTGTTAGGGTTTTTTAAATGGTAGGGATAGTAGTAGATAATATTTTATATATATTTCATTATTTGCATTACTATGTGCTGTGTCCCTACGACATCCAAGGTACAAGATAGGATAGGATAGGATTTGCTGTATGTGTAAGGCATCAAAAAGAACAGATTTGTCCTTTTCTTTTCCACCTGCTGGCTACATGCTTCTCAAAATGTTGGGCAAAACCCTCTGTGTCATTTGAAAGTGCTCCCTTTTTAACCAAAAATAAATATATAAAAAAACAAACATAATCATGATCATCAGCATGGGGATTCCCGCGTCCCGCTCACCCTGGCTGGCAAATTTATAAGGCCACCAATGCATGAATGCCTACCTCTGTGACAAGTGTGCTGTCTTAGTTCTAAAGCATGATCTAGAGGGCAAAAGGCTGTCGGTCTATAATGCAGATTTTAACAATTATAATTATAATTTTTATTATATCATACTCATACAATAATACCTGGCCAGTCTGTACCGTCACTACTATACTATACTATACTATACTATACTATACTATACTATACTATACTATACTATACTATACTATACTATACTATAGTATATTATTATACTAGATACTGTACTACACTACACTGGTAGTGTCTGTAATATATACTATGATAATGTGCACCTAGCATTACAACATAGCAAACGCCATCTGTGTCACCTCTGTATCATACATGATGCAGTGTCACACACTATGTACTTAAGGTTGTAAGGAGTGATTATGCTTCCCCCTTTCACTGCTTAGCTGTGAAATGTATGGGGAGGGCAACACTTCCTAAAATTGTGGGAACAGTTGACAGTTTTTGTCCCATGGCCAGCACTTGCCCCAGGGATAGACCCCATGGTAACTTCCTGCAGTACAGTACGCTAGGTTTCAATGGAACACTATGAATGGGCTGCATTCCTTGCATTGTAACCTGTAGCTCTGCTTGGATAGTCATTGTCCTTGACTGACTGTTGAAGGCCTGTTTCTTTGAGGTTTGAACACTGGACTAGTTTACCTTTTTTTTTCTGAAGCTGGTGGAGATCTCACATATATATATTTTTTTTATTCATTTCTAATCTCATGCTCATCTCATACTCATAACATTGACTAGCCATCATGTATTATTTTAAGAACACCGTTTTCAATTTGGGCAAAAATCAAGAGGTAACAAAGAGGGTTTAAGCAATAATATTAACTGGACATTTTATAAGTGCCTAACCTATGGCTCTATGCTCTTTACAAAGAATTTACAGAATAGAATAATTAAATATACATTAGACAGTTAACCATACGTGATATGGACACAAATCAACACATGCACTATTCACACAATTTCAGATATACTATATACCCAACAAACACTTTCAACCACCATAACTTTGTGTGGGATGAGTACAGCAAAAATGGAATGAAAAAGACATTAGGCAGGGTTGGTGTAGAATTATGTAAAAAAGAAAGTCTTCAACTGTTGTTTGAAAGAGCTGAGAGAGGTGCGGTGTCTGACAGAGAAAGGAAGAGAATTCCAGAGTGGTGGTGCAGCTCAACGGAAGATTCTTGCTCCATGCTGCTTCATGTTGAAACACTCAACCTTTAATAGCCTGATGTTAGCGGGTGATCAGTGGTGCGCATGATGGGGTGTATGCAGGAGTCCAGAAAGGTACTGAGGGGCCCTTCCTGGGAAGACCTTGAAACATAGACGGAGCGACTTTGTACTGGATACGTTGTTACATCAGCAGCCAGTGTGGCAGGGAGTGACATGCTGTGTTTTCTTTGACCTAATGATGCTGACTGCAGCATTTTGAACACTTTACTACTTTAGAGAGGTTGGGTACAATAATCTAGATGAGACAATATGCAGGAAGTGACAATGGTTTTTGTAGCTTCTTCAGTGAGAAAGTGGCAGATAGAGCTGTTTCACCTAATTTTAAGGTAGGCTGCCTGACATGTTTTTGTAACATGATGCGATGTCTAATAGAAAGGTCAGAGTCAAGATAGAACCCAAACTCTCTGGCCTTCCCTGAGAATGTGACAGATGCTGAGCCTAACTGAATGGCAGATGGAAGATTGTGACAAGAAGAAGAAGTTGAAGAGACATACAGAACTGCTTCAGTTTTTTCTTAATTAATTTTCAGTTTTGTTCAGTCAACTGCTGATTGATTGCATTATAACATGATGTATACTGCCTTGCCAATGGCACTGTTAGGCATTTGTTTCCGTTTTTAGCTTCCTTTTGATAGATAATATTTGGAAATATATATTGCAATTGCTGGGAATAAGAGTGAGACAAATTTCCTTGCATAGCACGTCAGTTCACGCCATTTGACTCACAAACGCTATTCCCCCACTTATGAAATCTGATCAGTTGATGAGTCAGTCTCATAAATTTAGCTAGTCAGCCAGAATTTTTGCCTGCATGCATGTGTGTGTGCTCCTGATTTTGTGAGTGTGAAATGGTGTGCTGGTTGGTGTAATACAGCATGTGTGTGTATACAGTATATACTGTGTTTAATACAGTAATTTATTGTTGTAGTTGTGAAAACTATGCATTGTGGGTCTTTTAGTGTGTGTGTGGGCATGTATTCAAGGAGAAATGGGGTGCTAAACTTGCCTTTTTATGCACAAACTGGGGCTTTTAGCTAGCTCCCCATTTTTTTTTTCCAGAACCCCACTTTTTTCTAAGTACATGGGAGTGCTCTTGTACTGCATGGACGTGTTTTAAGTACATGGAATTGCTCTATCCGGAGCGGACTGTTTTTTTGCGAAACAAATTGAAGTAAAACTAAAAGGGTTATATAGGTCATCGTTTTGACGGAAAGAGACATTTTTTAAAAATCTTATCTTATATTTTTAGGGGAATTTTGTGCTCTTTCCAGAAATGAATACAAAGCTTTCCGATGAATATATTTTGTCCAAAACCCCAGTTTGCCTTAAATACACGCTTGTGTGTGTCATGTGTGTGTGAATTTTTTCAGACAGTCCTGTTTTGTGATTTGGCTTAGCATGTGATGTGCATAGGTTGCCTGTGTGCGTTGGTTTGTGATGGTGTGTGGATGTGTATATGGTGTTCCAGAGGAAGTATTTTTTTGTGGGGGTGAGGGTGGAATAGAAGTTGTTTTATTATATTGAATATGTTGCACTATTTATTTGTTGTTTGTACATGTTATTCTTTTCAAGATATTCTAAGTTTTACATTTACCATGTTTTTGCGGACGAAAGGCGAGTTTCTATGTAAATTTCATTGGTGATTAAAGTCTCAGTCAGTCAGTCTCAGTCATTCTTGAGAACCATTGGACACATTTTGTTCAAACTTCGTATATTTAGGAACATTGCATGGGTTATTGGATAGCTAGCTTCCTGTAACATCATAACTTGCTCTATCTCAGAGGTTAAAGTTGCTGGGGTCAATTCCTGGCTAAAGATCTTGAAAATGGCTGAGCTGATGTCTGATATATGCATGTAATTACCCCATGGACAATCATTCAGTGACAATCTGTTTGTCAGTCAGTCTGTCGCTTCAGATCTCACTTTTGTTTTTTCAAAAAGACATTTTATATCCTATCTCAAAAGACGCTAAGCAATTTAGTCTTGATTTACGATGCAGCTATTTCTCATTCATGCTACTCAGTCTTAAAAATTAGGTCAATCATATTTGCACTTTCTAAAACTAAAAGTTCAATGTCGTTGAGTTCCATTATTTTTAAACATGTTTTGCACTGCATCTCAGTTTGGCTAAACAGATTTTGATAATTTATAGCGTGCACAGCTGCAGATACTGAGATAGTTAAAATAGTGACCAATATTATTGCTCTCCTTTCTCATTATGCTTCAGAAAGATAAAACGGAGACAACAGTTTCTTGACAATGAACACTTTTGAAAATGCTTGTTTTCAGCTGCCTTTGTTAAGTCTGGAAATACGTTTGAATGTCTTGCTATCTTGTTGTTTTTAACTATCCACAGTGAACACCATAGATATAGTTGTTTTGAGTGTGATAGATCAAGATTATATATACTAAAAACTATCACAAGACGTGAAGGTAATAACTTATAATAACTTGTATAGTTGGTAAAGTTGTAATTTTTAGTGATCTTCAGTGACATTTGTGGACTCGGAAACCTAAGCTATGTACAGTAGTCGTGGGTTTATTGCTAATGGCTTTAAAAGTATTAAGTTTAACAAATTGGACATTGTTGGTTGTACAAGAAATGTTTATCATCATTGTGAGAAATTTACTTGTTTAGGTTGGAAATGAACTTGCCCAATTCCAGAGCCAACGTTAGGCTAATCCTCACGAATGAGTCAGTCACAGCAACACCTTCATCACATGCAGTTTACATTCATAACCAAACAGCATTTTGTTGTTGTGCTCTGTCTGGTTCCCAAGATCAGCGAGTCTCAAAGTCTGTGAGTGATGTTGTCAGAAACAGGTTGGCGCCAAGTGTGGCAGCAAAACATTAGGTGTGCTCTCCACCTCTTTTTCTCATCGCAGCTAGTTGGGTGCATTCACTTCGTTACCTCTTCTTCTTGGCTAGGTCTGCCAGAGTCTCACCACTCCTTTACAGCCAGCCTAAAACCACCTGGCAGATGTGCAGTGTAGGCTATAGAGAGTGTCTGTAGAATGCAAGAAGGAAGACAAATGTGAGCAAGAGGGTGAAAACAGGTAGTCGGCCTGGCCCATACTGTCGTCACAGGTTGTGTGTTCACACACTGCACTGCACTGCTTTAGCTCTGTTGCCTGCTTTTTACCTGTGCTATGCTGCTTACCTATCCAGCTTTTGTAATACTGCATTTCTGGGATAGATGTTCACCAAAGCAGACAGGAGTCATTACTTCCTCCCTCTCTGTATCACAAGTTTTTTTATTTCTCTTTGGTCATGAATGCCCCGTTTGTTTTTTTTGACAGCTTTTTTTATAAGGGGAAGAAAAAAAAGAGATTAATGAACTTGTTTGCAAGCTCTCTGAAGATATATATTTTTTAATTTCTACTGTGCATTTCACGAAGGCACCAAAGTTTATGATCTGCCTTTTTTTGTTCACTGATCCGTGGCTTCATTATCAAGTATGATGATATAAGATAATGATGTTTTTTGTGTGTGTTGGTTTGGGGATGCTGCCTTCAGAATCCTGAAGTATTTCTAGCAGTAGTAATTCTGTTTCAAGTATTTGACATCCTTCACCCCACACCACTTGCATACATACACACATGCGCATGTGCACACACACACACACACACACTAAAAATGACAAAACCTTTCCCACACTACCAATGTTGCATCATAATTCATAATTGTATAGTTGGAATCTTGGCACAAAGTTATATTTTCTTACAAGTCATGTAAATCATTGCAGCAGCTGCAGTGTTATGGGAGGAGTTGTCAAAGCTAGATTCATGTTGTTTATTTAACATTTTGTACAAGGAAGAACATTGCCTTTAGAATAGAGTGCATAGGTGATAGAGGAAAAGTAATGTTATCAGCTTTGATGTCTCATGTCGTAGTAGTGTTCTTATTTAACAATAGCATTCCTGTTCAACTGCTTGAAACTGGAGTGGATTGTCTTTCATGTTTGCTTCTGATAATACACCTTGAATTAATGTTAAAACTAACAGTAACCCATTCTATGCAATCTAGTCCGTATGTGTTCTAGTCATGGGGCAAGAAAATAACTACAACTGCTTAGTTGCTAAAGATGTATAGTAGGCCAGTTATCACATTAATTACAGCCTTTTTCAGCTTCAAACTCAAAGGCCAACAGCAACTAGCAAAATGATAATTTTAATGAAAATATTTGCACATTCCCTTTTCTGTTTCCAGTGCATCATAGACATAATAATGAATTCTTTTTCTTTTTTTCTTCTTTTTCTTTTTTCTTCCAGTGGAGTAAATCATAAACGATAAAGGCTTTTATCACTATGTTTTTGTTTACTAAGTCACTGAATATAATTTTACCAGGATAGTATGAGGTAGGACCAACACAGTATAAGATTACACCCTGAACTTGACTTTAGCATGAGTGACAAAGTTTAAGAAGGAAGAATTATTGTAGCTTACAGAAACGTTAGATGTAAAGTATTGGCTTGTAAGGACTACTGATTTACTACTGACTACAAGTTGTGTTTTTCTCTCTGAAACACAGTATACACTGTTTGACTATGATTGTATAATCTTTTTAAAAAAGCAGCTGTTTATATTGACCTAGGAATGCTTACACTTACAGCGATACAATGACAGTGTTGTGTTATTAATGTGTAAATCAATCAGTTTAAGCTGACAAGGTCCCACCTTAAGAACCTGTGGTTTGGGAGTAACTGAAATCTGATAACAGTTGAGATGTAAATCTGATAACATTTGAGATGTAATCTTAAGCCTGGATTAATTACCAAGTCTGATTCTTGAGACATTATGCAGTTTATTTCTGTGAATTTTAGTAGTTAATTGTATTTGTACAATTTTTTTTCACCTTTTTATATTTGAAACAAATAATTTATTAAGGAAGTGTGTTAATTCTATTCTTTTTTTTTCTGTTAAAAAATAAATAAATATTTGAAACAAATAATTTTTTACCTAAGTTAACATGATTAATTACTTGTCATTTTCTCAGCAAAAGTATGTCAACCTCTGCACTCCACCCTGTAATTGTGAGTTACATTCTGTGTTACTCATGCACATATACGGGCACATTAATAATGAACCACACATTGGACAAATATGAATACATTATTACCAACTAATTATTATTAATATTATGTTCTTGACTTGTATTAATCTATTTCTTACCTGAGATGTCAGGCTGAGATCATATAAAGACTGAAAAATTAATTATATTGTCATGTCTGTCTCAGTGTCTGTTATCTTGTATCCTCCTGTCTTCTTTACACACCCAGGGCAAGAGGGGACGCCTTTTATCCTTTTTAGCATCTAATCCTACCACGCTCTTTATAAACGGACAAGCTGCAGTAAGATATGTTCATTGCTCATGGCTAGTTTAATGCTTAGAACCACTGCTGGAGCATCAAACTCTCAACCTCTGGGATTCTACTGACTGAGCTCAAGGCTCTTTGAACATTTCTTATCTTGGATCTAAGTACAGAACAGTTTTATGAACTGGCTGCTGCAGTGAAGTGCGGGAGCACTGTAGTGTGAGGTACGCGTAAACTTGAATTTGTTCTGGCTCCGTATACAGTAACTTTGGCTATTGTATTGATTTGTAAATAGAAAGCCTTGCACTGATATAGTATTTTTGCTGAAAGTAAATGTATTTTTATTATCATGATGGCTGTGTGTCTCTTGATAAATTTAGCAGAATCAGTGTGTGTTTGTGTATTGTTTGAAATGTATGTTTTTGTGCCTAAACATGTCTGTCCGTGACATATAATACCGGTATTAATTTTGGCTTGGTCAAAACAAACCTGTTGGTGTGTCAACTCCAGGTCATAATCATGTTATCTGTAAACATTTTAAGCATAGTGCTTGCGTGCGCCAACATGTTGAGCCTTGTCTTGTTGTCTGGTTTGTTGAATAAGATTTATGTTTTAAAACAACAAATGTAATTGTAAACATTGTCAGTTACACAAAGTACTTGTTGCCCAAGGAAAATGTAAGAACAGCTTGTTGTTTTGTCATGTTGGCTCATTAACCCAATTTTTCCAGCGCACGTTATGGGGGGGGAGGGGGGGGGGGTCTGTGGGCTAGCACTCAAGACACCAAAGCCCACTGCGAAGGTATTGATTTTCTGGCTTGGCTGTTGCGACAGATGCACTAGTGGCTTCTGGCCAGTCTGTCATACTGTTGGTGGGTCTGCATCGCGCCATATGCACCTGGCTGCTATGTGATGGTTAGTCACTGTTTAGACTAAACATCGTTTCTTGCTCTCACAAGTGATGCTCGTAGAGGTGTAATTGGTGCTGCAGCAAATCTTAAGAACGCTGTAATTGTAGCTATCTGCTCTTTTTATGAATTTCGTACCTCGGAGCAGAATGATGCTGACTTAGCAACTGTTGTGTCTGTTCATCATTACTTCCGGCTTTTCGATGTTTTCGAGCGGTTTTCTGACTTTCTCAGCATGCTGGTGAAGTGTGGAGTTCAGCAGCAGTGGTACAGTGCTGTCAGTATGGAGAGAAAAACCTTGTTGTCCATTGCTGGTTTTGCTATTTCGGTACCTCACACTGACAACATACAAAGTTTAAAGCTGCTGGTGCAGGCCTTCAGCTTTGGTTGTTTTTATTGACCATGTGTCAGCATCATCAAAACGGGCAAAGGTGACAGCAGCAAACAAGCAGCAGCATCACTCTTCTACAGAGAAGTATCCTCTACAAAATGTCACATAGATCAAATGATAAACTGTTGAGAATTGGCAGTGCGCTTGATTTGTGTAGTCCGACCTTTGGGCTGCAAGACCTTTAGCAAACACACTTTTTAGGCTAAAGTTACTATTAGTGGATTATTGTCGCAAGAATGGAGCGCAGTCAAATTGTTGTCAATGTCAGTGGCATAAAAATGCTATGAACAGTGTCCCACTGATAAAGTGTCAAGTTTCATTGTAGGGTGGCGGTAATTACGTTATCACTATCGCTAAAGTAATACTACCATGTGATCTAATGTAAGTATAGATTATACCATGATGATAATTTTACTGTGCTGAACACAGTCATGTAGTGGGAGAATTAGTTTTTGTAAATGGAGATACCTATCTTTGTCTGTTATTTTTACTTGTGTTGGGCGTATCATTGTGCTAATTGATATTCTCAGTTCTATTATCAAGTGCCAAGTTGTGTGGAATTCGGCTTAGAAAAATCATCAGTCCTGATGCATGATTACACTATTTCTGCATAATCCTGGTAACTGCATCCTGGACCTCATTTCCCATGTGGTTAATCTGTTTCTTTAATCAAAGGAAATACATCAGCATGAGTTGTAAAAGGAAAGCCAAAATTAGCAGTGGTCAGCCTGCCAGTGCCCAGAAGGCCAGTTGCAATGGCGTGGTGTGGAGCTCCGACCGTGCAGCCTTTTTCAAAATAGGGGATAGTAGTGACAGTGACTTGAGTGACTGTGAGGAGAACATGGATGTTGTTCGAGAAGAGGATCTTTTACTGGAGCATGCCAGTTGTTGGCATGGTTTGATTTGCCATCTCTCGCAGGTTTTCAAGCGTATCGCTGCAGCATTTCGTGGTAGGTTTCCACCTGTGAAACTTGCAAGTTATCTTGGTATACCTATTTTTAGCATTTCAGTATAGTTATGAAACTTCCAAATGTTGATCAGCTTGAAGCAAACAAGATGGAAGCGGATGCATAAGAAAGTCCCAGTATCTTTCTTGATAAACCTTTTCAATTTGAACTGCTAACCTCTTGTGCGGCTCATCCTGGTCACACAATCTTGTCGTTTTTTACTGCAATTCACTAGTTGGTAATAAGTTTAGTGGTAGGCGATTAGTATGGTTTTACAGGATGGTGATTAATTCCCAAAGTTAAGACACTGCAGAAAATATAACAAACACCAAACACGTGTATTTAAATGCACATTTTGTAACGAGTATAAGCAAACTTGTCAAATACAAAGTGTTTGATTTTCATGTTGTGAACTTAAAATTGTAGGGCAAATCATTTATTATTTGGTATTGTACTCATGTACTTTCCACTGGGGATGTTTTTATTGATGAGTTTATTTAATGTTTTTTGTATTTTATTTATTGTTAAGTTGAAACTTTCTTTCAGAATGCACGTTATGATTTTGTCCTGAACTGTGTTAATCCTTTCTGTTACAGGTTCGTCGACGTCTTCCTTGAAGAAACCGAGGAACCGGGGTATCTTCAGTTCATTTTTCTGTTGTTTTGGAAACAACAACAATAATAACAACAACAACCCTCCCACCAACTGCACAGTGCCTCCAGTAGAGGAAAATGGCAACCCTAGGGTCAGTTCTTCACATTTTGTCTTGCACCTCTCTCTTCCGTTGTTGTCTGAACCTTAACCCTTAAGCTGGTTGTCACGACAAAAGTCAAGCTATTTAATTTGGTTCTGCTGATCGTTTTTCCTTTTACCATATATAAATATCTGAAATGAATGGCTTCCTTTTTATCGCCATGTTGGACGAAGATGAACCTGAACATGTATTGTAACGTTTTGAAGACTATTATGCAATGTTTTCAAATAATTGAACAGAGAACCATTATTTTCCTTTACGAATGTTAGGTAATCATACCAGAGGGTTAATACTTGATCAATTTTGATGTTTGAGGCCTATAAACTAGGCCTGTTCACCGTTTCAATGAAATACTAAAGAGGGACTAGGCAACATGCGTGGTGTTACAAAATTATTACTTCCTGGCTAAGGTTAAGGTGTTGCCTCTGTGTGTGTATGATTGCAATGATTGTGAATTGTGGTTAAAGTTTGTTCTGGTTGTGTGCATGTCACCTCATCCATTTCATATATAATTATATAAAATGATATAACAAATATAACGTATAAAATACAATATTATATTAAATATGCATTAAATGTGTGTTAGATTTCAAGTTTGGGTAATAACATCATGTATGCAGATTTCAAGTTTTGGTAATAACATCATGTATGCGTTAGGAGATGATGATAAGCGATTATATATATATCTGAACTGTGGCACTTTTTTCCGAGAGTATTCTTTTCACTAAAGTGCTTGGAAGGTGAAAGCGGCGGTTCACATACATGTAGATTGATTTCTTGTTGGATGTGGATACTAGTTTGACAATTTGATCGTCTTGCCAGTGGATTTGTAAAAGTTGACACTTGAAGTAACTGTGTAATTTTACTCCTTTTAAAAAAAATTTCCTTGCTCACATTTATTTTTTCGTAAGTTTCTCAATGCTGGCAGTTAGCTTCCTGTTTTAGTGGATACCTTTGCCAATATGGCAAATATGGCCTGCTAGACAAAGAGTCATGTCTACAATGTAACCTTAGTGCTCCCACAGATGACAGTTGGGAATGAATGAAGTTGTGGCCTTGCCTTGTGGGGAATAAGTTGTCGATGTATATGTACACAGAGGTGCCAAGCAATCCAACTTCATCATATTTTGTTACAATCATCATGATATAATTTAAATTACGATTCTTTCCCCCCCCCTCCCCCCCCTCCCCCCCCCCCCTCCCCAAAAAAAAAAAGTTGTTAACAATGAATGGAGCATGGGTCAATCAGCATTTGCACCCAATGAGAAGTACGTGTCTATTTCTCATTGGGTGCAAATGCACTACCTTGAAAACTTGACCAATCAGTGCTCACATTTTTGACAAGTACCACAATCAATAATAACAACAATATATTAATAATAATATATAATAATATATTAATCAATGATAGGATAGAATAGGATAGACCACAATCAAACTGCAGTTTAAAACTTCCAGTATTCTGATGCATTTTCACTTTTCTAAAATGTCAGGCTGCGGGGGAAAGACCATGTGGCAGTGGCAGGGACTCTAAAAGGGCTTCATCTGACACAATATACAGCCAACAGGCATACATTAAAAGAAAATTGAAAAACAACACAAAATACACATGAAAAAAATATGATTACTTGGCTAAAAATACCATTAAAATTCAGTGATGAGGAGTAGGGGCTGGCACCTCTGCATACAATGGTTTGTGTTCGACAGTATGAAGGAGGGAATAGTCTACTATAGTAAATGTCACATGGCATCTTTCATTTTCATTACCGGAGTCATGGACCAGTTTTGTTTACAAAATAATAAAATTCTTATAGAGGCATGAAATCAGACTGTCAAAATTTGTTGCTGACACTGTAACTGAAATACCACATAGTGATGGTCTAATTAAAATTTAGCTACAATTTGGTCAGTGGCTCAGCTGATAACGTTAACCAAATTGTTGATGCAATAAGATTATTTATGCCGTGTGACTACTGATAACAGTGCTATGTGAGTCTGTTTGTAAAGTCAGTGATCATAAAATATTTACTTTGGGTGTAAAAGTTATATTTTTTCTTACAAGTGTACATAACCTTTGACATGCTAATTATGATTTAGAACTTAATTAATAAAAATAATAATTATAAAAGATTTATGATGCTCCATATCTGTATGCATAAAACAGACAGGCACACTATTACAGATTAGTATTCTGCTGTTTAAACTTTAATGACGATAATAATAATGAATAGCTCTTATAATTAAATATAAAGCACAATACCCGAGGACTTGATCAATATATAGGGGCTTGTTCAGTTGTTGGGATAAATGTCAACAGTATAAATAATGAACAGCCAAAGTATTTTGGAAAGAATTATAGCAAAGCATTCTCTCTCTCTCTCTCTCTCTCTCTCTCTCTCTCTCTCTCTCTCTCTCTCTCTCTCTCTCTCTCTCTCTCCAGCTTAAGGCACTCATTGAAGAACCTAGACCAGTCTTTAAGACTTTAACTGCTGAATTACTAATTAGTTATTTAGTATCATCTGTTGGTTATATTCCTAGATCCTGAAGAGCATTACGCTGAAGATGATATATATGCTAGTGGGTGCTGAAAGACAGACTTTGTGAATTTCGCACTGTACTAGTGACTCTACCAAAATTAATACAAGTCAGAATTCTTAATAGCCCAATTACATTCACAAAATGAAACCGACATTTGTTTGTGAACAGTGAAGGACTGTATCATTTGATGAGACTTGACAAAAGCATCGACTATACCTAGATGGAAAACTCCTAAATAACGCTTACAAGTCACTTTTAAGGATTACCTCCCTTGAGGATGGGTTGATAGCTGTAGCAGACGCTATTACAAAGCAATAGGCCTGTTACTCTCTGATAGCATTGGGCTCGCTCAAAACTGTTCACTTTTCAGAATATATCGGAGTGTTAGTATTTATGTATTAATTCATTCATTGTTTGTGCTGTTGTTACTTATCAAGAATTGTATTACTATTATTAATTATTGTAATTTGTGTAATGGCTGTGCAAGGTCTAGTCTGTGCATTTGAATGAACTCAGGTGTCTGCACTTTTGTAACGCTGCTGCGTTGTAGGCCTATGGAATGATGATAGCCTAATCAGGGCTCGAAATTAGCGGGGGCCCGGGGCCAAAAACCCGCAAAGTTGATTTCGGGCTCGGAAAGTTGAAAAACCAAGGGCCCGCTTGGCCCGCAAAATAATTCGTCTGCTACAGCTAGCTCTACTCGGCAATTTCGTATTTGGGCCAAAAGAAGCTACCCACACCGGTGCCCTAAATTTGGACAGAAAAAAAAAACAGAGAAAAGAAGCGAAAACCCTTTAATTTTGCACTCAAAAGTTTAATATACACTTCAATATCTTGTTAATATAATAAACAAAAGGCTATGGCACAACATAAGCGCAAAATGTCCATCTTTGCAAGTACGAAAATATGGCTACATATCGTCGCCATAAAGTTGGTAAAACAATCGGTGATGGCGTATTTTCCAATTTTGGGGAAGCGAAAGACGCTGGAAGAAAAGGCGACGAAAGGAAAGAACAAGAAAAAGAGAGAAAAAAAGATAAATGAAGAGGAAAAAAGATCAAGGAACTACAATGAAGTGTGGAAAAAGAGATTTCCATGGCATGGCCTTGAAGTGAACGAGCACGGCCAAGAAGTGTTATTCTGTGTGCCGTGTCGGGCGCAGGCTGCAAACAGAAAGTCTACATTATTTTTCAAGTTGGGCCCCGAAAGTTGCTTGTGGGCCCTCAAATTTTTCAATCAAGGGGCCCGGTGGCCCCCAAATAAAAAAGTTAATTTCTAGCCCTGCTAATTATGTTCAGTGATTACTGGTGGTTTGTGTAGAAGTGTAGTTTATAATTTCTATTTACTACTACTACTACTACTAATTCATTTTCTTAAGATCAAAACCAAATTAAAGTCTGCTCTAAGCATTCGCACACACACGCACATACAAGAATAAATATTTACACAATATAAAAACATTATGAGATAAAAACAAGTGGAACATCATAAGAAATAATAACGAGCATCACATCTAAGTATTAGAAAAAAGCATGTGTAAAAATGTTAACCCTGTGGGTTCGGGCATTAAATAGAATAGACCCAACGTTTCCCGGCGTGTCGTAAGAGGCGACTAACAGGGGTGATGTTAGCACGGCATCACTGGGCGAAAGTCTTCTACACAGAAGTCACCGGCCAGGGCGGAGGAACCTCACGTTACTACAGGTTCAATGACCATGTGCTCAGGGCCAAGGCGAGCCACACTGTATTCGTGGATTTCGGCTGTGGCCAACAGCCTGGAGAGGATTGGGCACCGCCAGGTCTTTTTTGCCCAAGACACACTACATGATGACACAATCCACCAATTCCATACCGGATCGGTCGTCGCCCGGGCCGTCACCCGGCACAAGGACCGCGCCTTCCGTTGGCCACCAGGACGGAGGTGTTAAGTATGCTACTGATGGACAATTTAGCAAGATCCGCACGAGAAACAACATCGTCATAGGAACCTGGAACGTCAGGACCCTAACTGCGGAAGGAAAATTAGAAGAACTGGCCCACGAGTTGGACCACTATCGATGGAACGTTCTAGGTATCAGCGAACTGCGATGGAAAGGCCTAGGTGAAACAACGACCGACAAAGGCCACAAGCTCTATTTCAGCGGTAGGGATGACAGGCACGAACACGGCGTTGGATTCTTGGTCCACAAGAACATTCTAGCGACTGTCATGGGTTGCCGCCCAGTCTCCAGTAGACTCATTACCATCCGCCTGAGAGCAGCCCCTTTCAACATCACCATCATCCAGGCCTACGCCCCAACATCAGACTATGACGACAGCGAAGTGGAGGATTTTTATGAAAATCTACAGGCGGTCCTTGACCAAGTGCCGAAGAAGGACATAGTCATAGTGCAAGGCGACTGGAATTCCAAGGTTGGCCAAGATGCGCACCGCAACTGGGGAGACACATGTGGACCCCACTGCAACAACGAGACAAATGACAGGGGTCTGAGACTCTTGGAGTTTGCCAGATACAACAATCTGGTACTGGCAAACACGCTTGGTCTCCACAAAAACTCCAGACGATGGACATGGCACAGTCCTGGCGGGGAGCATCACAACCAAATAGACTACATCATGGTCAAGAAACGCTTCAGATCAAGCATCAACATTGGCAGGACACGTACTTTTCCAGGAGCAGACATCGGAAGTGACCACGATCTCGTGATGATGTCTTTCCGGCTCCACTTGAAGAGAGTAAATACAGCAAAGTGCACTAGACTGAAGTTCGACCTGGACAAACTGCAAGACCCGGAGGTGGCAGAACTATTTCAGGCCACAATTGGAGGGAAATTTGCACCACTGCTCATTTTGGGGGCTGGTGAAGTAGATGTCAACACCATGACCACCACCTTCAACTCAGCTGTGACAGATGCCGCCACTGAGATCCTTGGCAAGCACCGACCAAAGAAGAAGCTGTGGATCACACCTGAACTTTTGGATCTGTGTGATAAACGAAGAGAGATGAAAAAGAAAAAGAACACCTCACAGGGAGCTGATGTCTACCATAAAATCAACAATGACATCCGAAAAGGCATGCTCACAGCAAAGGAGAACTGGATAGAAGATCAATGCCAGGAAATAGAGAACAGTCTGAACAAGAACAACAGCAAGAAGGCCTACCAGACTGTGAAGCGACTGACAAGTGTCAAACAGCCCAAAGTCTCCACTATCCAAAGCAAGTCTGGCATATGCCTTACAGAAGAACAAGAAGTCTTGGACAGATGGACAGAGTACTGCTCTGACCTTTACAACCATACACCAAATGGAGACCCATCAGTTCTAGCATGTCCAGAGAACAGAGAAGAAGAAATCCTCCCAATTCTCCGGGAAGAAGTTGAGGCAGCAGTGCAAGCGCTAAAGAAAGGGAAGTCAGCAGGAGTGGACAACATACCCGCGGAACTGCTACAAGCAGGAGGAGAAGCGATGATTGATGCCCTCACCATTATCTGTAACAAGATCTGGCAGAGTGGGGAGTGGCCTATACCATGGACCCAGTCGCTTGTCATCACTCTTCCCAAAAAAGGTAACCTTCAGGAGTGTGAAAATTACCGCACCATCAGCCTCATCAGCCATCCCAGCAAGGTCCTCCTGAAAATAATACTCAACAGGTTGAAACCCCAAGCTGAACAAATCATAGCTGAAGAACAAGCAGGATTCAGGGCAGGGCGAAGTACCACTGAGCAGATTTTCAACCTCAGAATAATCTGTGAGAAATACCTACAGCACCAACAACATCTATATCATGTGTTCATAGACTTCAAGAAGGCGTTTGACCGAGTCTGGCATGCAGCTCTATGGGCAACAATGAAAGTGTACAACATCAGCCCAAAAATTATTGAAGTCATCAAAAGCCTGTATGACAAGGCTACCAGTGCAGTCCTCCACAACAGAGCCATCGGGAATTGGTTCAGAACAACAATCGGTGTGCGTCAAGGATGCCTACTCTCTCCAACACTCTTCAACATCTTCCTAGAGCGCATCATGTCGGATGCTCTTGCAGACCATGAAGGCACAGTCAGCATAGGGGGTAGAGCAATCTCCAATCTTCGTTTTGCAGATGACATTGATGGATTGGCTGGAGAGGAACAAGAACTTGAACAGCTGGTACAGAGGCTTGACACCACCTCCAAAGCCTATGGAATGGAAATAAGTGCAGAGAAGACCAAAATGATGACCAACAACACCAATGGCATCAATACGGACATCAAAGTCCAAGGCCAATCCCTCGACACAGTGCATAGCTTCAAATATTTAGGAGCCATTGTATCAGACAATGGGTCCCGACAGGAAGTCCTCTCCAGGATCGCACAAACAACTGCTGCCCTGACAAGGTTGAAGCCCATTTGGAAAGACAGGACCATCAGTCTACATTCCAAAGTAAGACTGCTGCGCTCCCTTGTCATCTCCATCTTCCTATATGCTTGCGAAGCATGGACCCTCACAGCAGATCTCCAACGAAGAATACAAAGCATGGAGATGAGGTGCTACAGAAGACTTCTGGGCATTTCCTATACCCAACACATCACCAACGACGAAGTCCGACAGACCATCACACAAGCTATTGGACAACATTATGACCTGCTAACAGTGGTGAAGAAACGGAAACTTCGGTGGTATGGCCACGTCACCAGATCATCAGGCCTTGCAAAGACTATTCTGCAAGGCACAGTGCAAGGAGGTAGAAGAAAAGGGAGACCGAAAAAGAGGTGGGAGGACAACATTCGAGAATGGACTGGTTTGACACTGAGCGAAGCCATCAGGGCTGCTGAGGACAGAGAAAGATGGAGTATGCTGGTTAAACGATCATCTGTGGTGCCCCTACGACCTTCGGGTTACGGGACAGGATAGGATAGGATGTGTAAAATCCACATACACACATGAGCACACACGCACATTACAAAGACACCAACGGTAATAATATATAATGAAACGATTAAACATTAAAAAGTAAAGAAGCACTACACAGTGATACAAAATAGTATAAATATATGTCAGTTGTAAAAATCAACAACCAGTATTGAAAACCATACATAAGAATTTTTATTTAAAAATATAAATAAAACAATATAAATAGAATAAGAATTAATGAATGTGGAGCTTAATATGTACATGCCGACTGAACAACTTGCTAAATAAAATAAAAACAAACGTTAAGAAGCAGATGAATTTAAAACACAAACGGGTGCACAAAGTAACAAACACACACACACAAACACATGCGCGCACACACACGCATGCATAACCCCTCTTTTATTTCATATATAATCATTCAGAGTGCGTGTTTCAGCCAGGTGTTGTTCAGCTTGTATGTTCAATTTGGCATTGTACCAAAACATTCCTAGTATTCATTATGTATACTTGGCAATAAATTCAACTTGTATTTAAGTGTTTTTTGTTGTGGCATTTTTTAATTACTGAATTTAGTTATCATTATTTTTATATTCCCGACTTTCACTTGGATTTTTAAATTAATTTTATTTTTTAATTTGTAAAAATGTTTTTGTTGTAATATTTTGGTATGTGTGTGAGTTGGAATATTAAATCAAAACACATACATTCGCAAAAATAAATATTTAAACAATATTAAAACATGTTTTTAAAAAAAAAAAGGATGGTTGAAATTGTGATGAGAAAGACAGGAAAAGGTGGTAGAACAGGAGAGAATGTTGGAGAGTGAGGTTCTTAGCATCATGTTCAATATAAATGTACACAACAAAGTTCAACCAACTATGGAATGAATGTGGCAAGGTGAATTTTAATATAATTATCAACAGAAGCAAAGGTACTTAATAATTATGCATTATATACAGTGGAGTCCACCTATAACGAACCTTGGAATAATGAACACCCGCGATTAGAGTACTACCATCCATTTCCCGACACACTCCCTTCTTTGTCTTACTATTTAATCCCTTCCTATAACGAACAAATCCAGCTAGGCAAATAACGAATCTCCGCTTGTAACGAACCCTTTGTGTATTCCCTTGGCCTACTGTGCCTCAATTGACTCATCGCCAATAGCGAACAGCAGCAGAAGCATGCCAGTTCGTACATAGGTCAACCAGGCTTTGAAGTCATAACTGTCATTGGCTGCTATAAATAGCCTTGAATGAAGTCATTGTTGATAAACTTCGTAGGCCTAGATCGATCTACGTATTGTATGTTGTGATGTGTACTCATCACCGGTGTGTACTTCCGTTTACAGTACAAATCTCTACAGCGAATCCCGCTTGTAACGAACCCGAAATTCCCCCCCTTGAGATTCGTTATACCCGGACTCCACTGTAACATAAAATGTCATTGAAGTGTCCTTAAACTAAGCTGTTTTAGGCTTACATACAATGAGTAAACATATAATTTACATGTTTCAGGATACCTTTGCATAACAGTTTTGTGCTTTGCTACATTTTGGATCACAAAACACCATCCTTTTGTGTTTTTAAAAAAGCTGCATGAAGTAGCAATGCATTAATTTTAAAAAAAAATTCAACAAATCTGGTCATTTTTGTTTTAACAAATCACTGCAGAAAGACATTTTTTAAACTTTCAAAGGAGTTAATCCACTTTTTTTCTTGTGTACTTAGGTTTTTTTGCACAGATAAATATTTTGCAAGTAGCATGCAATTATACGTAATTATCACACATAACCTGATTCGTTGAGTGGATAACGAAAGAAAGATTTCCCTTTGCCACTGAAAATGTACACGTAGCTTTAATTCGGTGCCACGTATTGATTCTTTCCTGCTCTGCGCTTCTTTCACAGCTGCCACTATGGCCCCTATCAACCCATGTTTTAGGGACGCAACTCTTGTAAAAAGGCAGCACAAAATGACGAGAGTTTTCCATCTAGGTATGGTCTGTCTCAAAAGTAAAGTTCACCTGTTGGATGAGTGAGCTGCAATCTATAGTTCTCGGTCACAGGACATTTTACTTGCGTTTGATGAGCGGACTTTTAGACGCCCAGCTGACTAACTAATACATGATGAGGATACTGTACTATCATTGCTTGCAGATGAAGAATTTGTTACGTTTGATGAATGTGGACATTTTATAACTGGCTATTTACTTTTATTTTCAGCCCTCAGAGCGATACCTGTTACCTCCACTTCGCAACCAAGATGCGGATAGAAAATGTGTCGTTATAGACTTGGATGAAACCCTTGTACATAGCTCTTTTAAGGTGAGGTGCTGTGTTGTCATGTTATGTCGGATCAGCTTTTCTTCCATTTTCCATGCCTCCTGTCCTCCCCAGCTAGATTTCTGTCTATGTTTATGTAATATCGCTACAATAGATATTACAATTTGATTGATTGTAAGCAATAAAAGACCCAATTAAGTCCAGTTTAATTTTGTTTCAAGATTTTGAGACTGGTTGTCAACATTTATTCAATTTCAAGACTAAGAGCGTTTGAGACTGGTTGTCAACATTTATTCAATTTCAAGACTAAGAGTGTTATATAGACCAGCTGACTGCAAAGCAACAATAAAGCCAAGCAATTTTTAAAGAAAAACAAATATATATATATAGATATATATCTTAAAGGTTGTTTATTTCTTGTTGTAATCTAATGAGGAAAATAATTTTATTATGGCCCTTTGGCATTTGTATTTGTTTATATTGGAATATTGATGGAGAAATGTGTTGTTTGTTGCAGCCCATAAGTAATGCAGATTTTATAGTGCCAGTGGAAATCGATGGTACAGTCCATCAGGCATGTACAGACTTTTTAGTCCATTTCTTTTGTAGAAATATTGATGGAATAAACATACAGCCAGAAGAAGAAGAAGAAATAAACTATTATAATTATGCAGTTAGCAGTCATTGCTGCAACCTTCCCAGAAGTTTATTTTAAAGGTCATTGGCTTAAACTTGGTGGGTGGCAGGGGAGGGGGTTTTGTGTGTGTGTGTGTGTGTGTGTGTGAAATATTTAAGTTACTAAGGATTCATAGAAGAGAGAAATTGACAAGATTTGTCATGCTGCCTCAGCCAGTTAATCCAGTGAGGAAAATAGAGCCTTTGGATAGATCTTTTTAGATAATAGTTTCTGAAGACAATTATTCTTTATTTTGCACAGGCAGGTAATAGTTGTTTTTTTCTCACTCTTTTGAGAACGTGTAGTTGGACAATTTTACTGCCTTGATGCAACCGCAGTGACATTGACCCCAAGTTCAGGTGTGCAATAAAATGACATTGGCTTGGAAGTGACGTAAAGTAATACCAATAGAACCTTCACTTTAAAATGCAGGCAATAAAATCCCACTTTGACACACTTCTATGCTAGTAGTGCTTGTATTTGGTTTTTATCATAGTGTTTTCCATTGGAGTTACATGTAACGTATGTTTTTTTAAAAATGTTAAATTAAATATATATATATATATATATATATATATATATATATATATATATATATATATATATATATAGCTACGAATAATCTAATGGAAAGAGTGTATGTGTGTGGTGTCTGACGTTCAGTCTAAAGGTGCATGCTCTATCTCTGTTTACTATAAACTCGCATCCATCATCTCACACACGCTTACAACCAAGGACAAAGACTACACAGTTTCTTCTCTTTGCCCTTCTGTTACGCTATTTCTCATTCAACCATATACAACAATAACATTAAATCATACAATTGGTAGCTGTCACTAGCATCACAATCGCAAGTTTCAGATAATCAATAAGTGGCGTGTAGGCTAATATACAAATCCAGCATTTATTCAGTCAATGGCTAACACGGAGACTGTTGTCTCTTTCTTGAGACGTCACTCGCCTCTACACATTGCTTTGGTGTCGTCACAGTTAATAATGGCACACTGATGACTTGACGGAGATTCCTGATCTCTCAGTATTAATTATTAATAACTGTACTCACAGTTTCACAGACCATCACTAGACACGGAATTCTCAGCCGACGCTAGGAAACGGAGGCTACCCTTGGGGAACACTGCAGGTGATCCCATAGCTTAGGTCTGGAGATTTACTTCTCCACCATTGCTGCACGTCTGCACCAGTGATGGTTGGTTGAAGGAGTTGATGGTGTCCACATCAGGTCTCATAGACGATGTCATAAGGACAGCTCCATCAGCCACACACCAGGAAGTTTCCACTCCGAACTGGCCGCTGTATTCAACATTTATACAATCGTAAATTTGTGCTCTTATACTTAAAGAGACTATATGCGCCTTTGACACATTATTATATTTCAGAGCGCGCCGAAGATCATTTCCTTCGTAGAATATCTTCTCTATGCCTCCACACTGACACAGTCACTATTGTTACAATTCTTATGACAATACCTATAGCCTCTTTAACACCGTACACACATTATGTAGCCTATAACACAATGGACTATGAGCCAAACTTTACAATCACAGCTCACTTTCAATGTATAACATATTACTACTGCACATTCATTCATCATTAGATATAAATTATACAACTGAATTACATTCCTATTTCAGCCCCATATCTTCACATATGAATGAATACAATATGGCATCATAATTATAAACTGTATCACAAATAATAATTACATGACCAACTATGGTATTTACAAGAGTTTCCGTACTTCAACAATGGATTCTTCTGCACTCTAATCACAATAATTCATAAAAAGCAATACTTTCCATTTTCATATGAATAGCTTCACAGCTTATTATAAATACTGATAATAATAACAATACCTGTATTCTAGATACAGCTATACTATTCCAATAGAAGAGTCCCACTTTCCCAAGAGCACCAAAGAAAACGTCTTTTCACTTTAACTGGCATGTACTATCTGAATAAAAACAACTCGCTCCAATATATTGTAATTTCGACACGCAAACCTCCGGCCTAACGATAGTGACGTCATAACATCTATTTATACAAACGTGTATGAAATGCGTTTGTTACACTACAGCCTCTGTGATGGATTCATTAATGTTACTAAAATGTTTTGTGTGTTGTTCAGGTTTACGTTCTGAAACGGCCCCATGTTGACGAGTTCCTTCAGCGAATGGGTGATATGTTTGAGTGTGTCCTCTTCACTGCCAGCCTTGCAAAGGTCAGTAATATACGCTTACCATGTAAGTTTAGTCCATGGGTTGGTTTTATACAAAATTTTTATAAATCCAAAATGTCTTAACATCTTTAATGTCTTTATTTCTTCGTAAGTTTTCTTTTATTGCAGTTCAGTTTCATTTGTGTTGGTGATTGATTTTGGGGATAAAAGTTTTCGATGAGTATGGAATACATGCCATTAAACAAATTTAAAATAATGGAAATGGATGAACTTCCCCAATTTATTTTTCTGGTTGAGTTTTATTGACAGTAATGTATTAACAAAAAAAATCTTTAGATGATTTATATCGCACTGGTTTATGTTCTTGGAACATACATTTGGGTAATTGTCATGTTGTCATCACCTAAACTAATGGCTGCAGTCTGTAGAGTGGTTGCATCACTGTTGCAGTATGCTGACCCAGTCGCAGACTTGCTGGACAAGTGGGGTGTGTTCAGAGCCAGACTCTTCAGGGAATCTTGCGTCTTTCATAGGGGGAACTATGTCAAAGTAAGATTCAGAGTATTTCTTGTGTAACTTGTTTTGGGTGTCCTGTACTGCAGCTCCTTGAACTGTTTGATACACACTGAGCTCTGTACTTGTCCCCCTGCGCTATCATCAGCTATAGAGGAGTGTGTGTAAGAAGAAGGTTTAGGTTGTAACTGTTGCATTGTCTTGATTTGTGTATATCCAAACTAATCTAGGAATATCTTGAAACAGTCTGGAATCACAATGAACAAAATTGTCGGTTGGTCTGTTGGTCGGTCTGTTGGATGCCATATCTCAAGAAAGACTGAATGGATTTTGACTAAACTTCATTAGAACATTACCTAGATTAAGTGGCCTGCCTTCCTATTTGTAGGTACTCCAAACTTATTTTTGATTTTCTTTAACTCAGTTTGGACACTAAAGTATTTACATAGATCTTTTTATTCTGAACACAGTGGTATATTTTTTTCCCCCATAGGACAAATAGGTAAAAAGTTATTAATGTTTGAAAATGGCGAATGTTGGTGTTTTTTTGGCAACGTTTTGGAATTGAAGAAATTGACAACTTTGGAGTCTCAAAGTGAAGCCAATATTGATACCAGAAAGCTGATTTTTGACAGGTAACCCCTTCATATGTTATACTCCAAGCCCAATTTTCTTCAGGCCTATCCCATGTAATGTTTAGCTGTTTTGGTGCTTCAAAGTTGGGAAATCATCAAATACGCAGTGTGCTACTACGCTCAGCACTCGTGTCGCTGAATAGACCTACGAGTTCGCCATGGCCGCAAGAAAACTCGAACACCATTTGGGTACACTTTTTGATGGCAAAGCGCACCGCGATAGAGTAATGCACAAATTAATAAATACCCTAGTTTTATAAAGGAAAGTCTGCTCTTTATTTCTTGCTAATTTTTTAACTTCTAGTTAAAATCAAACTTACATCAAAACCGCTTTAACCACTTTGTTCGGCTCGTAACAACACTATCACACATCAGAGCCCACCATATTTGATATGTAAATGAAGCTAAGTATCCGAACTTCTCATTGGTTCTTATTTTTAGGCCATCCAATGAAATATCTTAGAAATAACTTAGAGTTTGAAACGAGCCACCTTGCAGCAGACGCGCTGACATTTTGTTTCGCAGCGGCATTCAGCGCTCGGATAGAAGCGTATTCAAAAGCTGTTTTCTCGGAATCTTTCGCATAAACATGCATTAAAAACAACACAGATGTAAAGATAAAGCTTTCAATTTTTATTTGAATACAGCCACTGTTCGTTTTGATGCAGTTTTACATTAATAATAAGTGTTGAAAGTGAAGTCAAAACTGAGTCAAAACTGCCAAGCGGACAAGAGCCAATGAAGGCTTTGGAGTACCTACTTTTCGCTCTCCCACAATATCACTGGAATCATTTTGTTGCTAAAAACGTTGCTCAATATCTCAAACAGCTGAAGCACGTTTTGCTTTGTCTCAACAATAACTGAACAGAAATTCATCATTTTTACTTTGTGGGATACTTCACGTACTGCTAAGCATGTTAGATCATTCATATTTGTACTTTTGTCAAAATGTCAAGGTCATTGCGCTTCACTATTGTCTAAAAAAAAGTTTTGCGCTGAATCTAAAAATTGGCTGATCTGAATTTGATAGTTGTTGGCTTGCAGGTAGTTCTAACAGTGGCCTTATCATTCTACAGTCTCCGTTAGTTTTGTTAGGTTGAAGTCGAGTCACAACGCCGTCAAGAAAATTAACAGTTTTAAAAATGTGTATTTTTCGGCTATTTGTGGTGGTGTCTGAAAATACATTTGAATGGCTTGCAGCCTTGTTTTTATTGTTGTATTATAAGTGTGTGTTCAGGGAACAACAGTACATAATTTATATTGTAAATGTATGGTCCTGTTTATTTTGTTACGTGCGCTGTTCTGGAAATATGGGCCATAACTTTTAAGTACGATTTTATCCTTTTGCCGATACAGATTGTTCTGTAGTTCAAGTTGAAAAGTTTGTGTCTTCATTAATTCATAATCAACTGCTGATCGAATTGTAACGCTGTTGCTACCCCCGTTGGTGTGCGGGGGGGGGGGGGGGGGGGGGGGGGGGGGGGGGGGGGGGGGGGGGGGGGTTCAGTATAAATAGTATCCCCACTTTCTGGAAATTTAGTGCTTTAAATTCCCACTGTCGCTGTCTTTCTCATTTGCTCTTTCTCATTCCTGCTCTTTTCTATCAATCTGCTATACTATCGTCTTCTTCGCTAGACCAGTCTCTTACCTTTTTTCTTGAAAACTCTTCCGGGACAAGACTCCTTGTTTGTGTATGAGGTCTGTTGGATCAGCTTGGGAATATTGGACGCTTTCTGCCAGGTGGTCACTAGGGCTTCCTATGATGTTATTATTTAGCAATGTAGGCATTTTATATGTATGTGTTTTGTTGATAATGTATAATGATGTTTGTATTCTATTTTGTTTTTGTAAACGGGGGTTCGATAAGTTGGGGTGAAGCCTCAGCCGTCCCCTGCGTGGGATGTCTTTATTGTAAAGTGACTGGCTGGTAGAGAGCTTTCGGTTTTACCACTAGGGTTGTTTCAACAGATCATTTATGCGGATCGGGGGTTGTCCGGTCCTGATTTGGCTCAGAAGAGTCCGCTGGACCTAAAGCAATAATAATGTAATGTAATGTAACGCTGTTGCTTTGCAGGATTTGAGTCGGTTGGGTCGGGACCTGAACAAAGTGGTGATTGTAGACAACTCGCCTGCATCTTACATCTTCCATCCAGACAACGCAGTGAGTTGCATTTTCAGTGTGATTTGATTCTGTTACATGTACAAAGTGATAATTTTGTATACTATAACAGGGTTCGCACACGCCCTAAAAACCCCTAAAAATCCTTAATTTTAGACAATTCATTTTAGGGGCCCCTAAAAGTCCCTAAATTTGCAGGTTAATCATTTTAGGCCCTAAAAGGCCCTAAAAATCGAGATTGCGGCACGTGAAAATTATCATCTGCTGTTAGCAAGTCCGCCATTTTTTTTTCTCTATTTCAGCAGTAGTGGTGTCCCTTTGATAAACTTCCGGCAAAAACCAGTCTCTTTTCCGCTGATAGCATCTCGGTCTGTAGGCCGCACATTTCGGTAAAGTGAAGTTAGTTCATTCTGAGCCGGCGCCATGGGAGAATACGTTTTCCACGATGGATGATTGAGCCACAAAGACTATTAAGACCGTTTGTGACAGTGACAAATACAAGCCCTTTGGTCATCTCTGCAAAAAAAAACACCTGCATTTCTTGATTGAAGAGTGCGGGAATCTTCCTGTGACAGGGTTGTTGTCAGTTCTTCAATTTGATTGATGGCACAACCAGGACCAAGTTCATCGAATTCAGACCAGATGAAGACAGAGTTGGCACACTACCCCTCTCTTGTGTAGCTGGTCAGAAACAATATGAGAAACTGTGGGTGGGGACGAAGCAGTTGCTACTGTTATCTCGTCGGCAAGAATCAGTTGAGAAAGGCTTTTCTGTTAACGAGGAATTGACTTTAGAGAAGATGGCACAGAGAGCTCTTGTTGCTGAGAGGCTAATTGTGGAGTGTTCGCAGAGCTGGCGGTGTAGAGAAAGCAGCAGTGACCAAGGAATGGCTTCTCTCTGCACCATCTGCAAGAAGCAAATACCAGCAGCACCTTGATGATGACAAAAATTCAGAAGCAGAAGTTGCAAGGGGACCGAAAAGTAAAGATGTTGAGAACAACCTTGCTGGATTAAAAACTAAAAAGGCCAGAGCTGAAGAAAATATCAGACATCTAAGAATGAGGGCAGAGAAGCTATCTGAAGAAACCGAGTGCAAGAGTGAGCTAGCACTTTTAAGAGAAAACAGCGCTCAGAAAAAATGGAAAGACATTGAAACAAGTCTTCCAAAACTGGAAAAAGAAATTGAAGATGAGATGAGCTATCTTAAAGATCTGAAAAAAAGTTAGCGATGCGGATTGTATTTATTGTCATTCTTTTGTTAGAAATCTTGACCCTTTAAAAAAGAAATCAAATCACAAGATGTTTCATTTTCAAAGTAAACATTAGTGAGGTGATTCTTTATTTGTTGTTATTGTGACATGGACTAACCTGCAGCTTGACCTGTTATAAGTCATGTCACGCGATTTGAAAGAATGAACATTGATGTGTAACGTCCGCACCCACCATAGGCTGACACGGCTGACAGGGTTACAACATGTTTAATTTTTAAGTGATGATAGTTCTTCATTTTGTAGAAAATCTCCATGATCTGATGAATTTGTGATTCCTTATGTTTTGTTATTGTGGCGTGTACGTAAGCCCTAATTTTTCCTTTTGATGGCCCTAAAAAGCCCCTAAAAAGTCCCTAAATTTTGTTGTTGGAGGTTTGTATGAACCCTGTATAAGCTGTGTGAAAATTTGTTTACCTAGAAAGTCTGCTTGGCAGGTATCTGTTTGACATTACCATGAGCATTCTGTTACCTTCTATTGCAAAATGTCAAATTATTTTGATATTAATAATAATTTTGACAAAAATAACATGTTTTAGACATTTGATGTGTGGAATTGTGTTTAGAAATTATTGTGTGAAATTGTGTTTTATTTTAAGAATTCAATTACATTTTAAGAACACATTGAATTTAATATTTCACAATTTTAAGTACAAATCATGCAATTGTTCAAAACTCTCGTCTTAATTTTAGGGAGATAATGGTTCAAAGAAGTACAAGAGTTTGAGAGGTCGGCATTGCTAAGTTTGACATGTATTTGTGCCGTGCAGGTACCTGTGTCTTCATGGTTTGACGATATGTCAGACAGGGAGCTTTTGGACATTCTTCCATTCTTTGACAGTCTGGACAAAGTAGACGATGTATACGCTGTGCTGAAACGCTCAATGGCAGATTCCCCAGGCACTACACCTCCGTCTTAGCGCCAGTGGAGCTTTGCCCGTCTGCAAGCTTGCACACCCCTTGGCACTGTTGTCAGCGGGCAACCAGCGACTCGACTTTGTGCACTCCGGTGCGGCTGAACATGCAGCCTTCTGGTCAGCTTTGCATTTTCTGCGGACTATAAGACTGTTACAGTCAAGGCTGAATGTTGAGCCTCCCCTGCAGTGCTCTCCATTATGCAATGGGAAGTGTAGTCATGGGAAGATTAGGCTACGTGTCGGTTGTCATTGCCTTCCTCCCACCCGAAACTGTAACTTCTGCTTCTTCCGTACAAGGAAGACAAAACTGCTCTGACAGTCACGTTTTGCCGTTTTTTTGTTTTTACTGTCTGTCCCGTTTTATGTTGGTTTTATCATGGTTTGGCCACGGTTGAACATTCACAGAGAGTAAATTCACATCATGTCAGGTGTTGGATGAATTCTGTCCAGTGACGAGTGAAGTTAACTAATCTAGAAGTAGAATACTGTTTTTAACATGCTGTAGCAAACTATAATGATCATGGTAACCCAGTTTGACATACTTCATCATCTATTGTCTTTACATTGTCAGGTTTGATGTCTCCAGTCCAATACTGTTGAGTTTTGATAGGTATTTCACACCTCCATACTAAAAGCTCTAGCCCCCACTTTTCCAGTGCCTGACAGAGATCCACTGGTTTTATTAATTGACTGCTAATGGCCTTCACCTTCACTACCATAAATTCAGCGCTTTGGTTGTGAACTTGAACACTTGGTTAGGATTCTGAATGGTGCAACCCTTTCTCAGGATATGTTGATTGATCATAAGTTTGTCTATGATCTTTATTTTAGTTTAGATGTATGCTTTGACAGTTAATACAGACATTTATTTAGCTTATAGATTTAAAAGATAATACGTTTTTGGACATTGTGGTGAAATTTTATTTTACAATGACGATATTGACACACTCTGTCACAAGTGCCTAATTAGACAAGACTTGAATGGAACGAAAAAGGTCAAGTATAGTTTATAAAACCTGGTTGTAGCATTTGATTAGACCATAACGTCACCATCTCACCCTTAGTTGAGAAGTGAGTGTGGTTTGGTGAACATTTTGGTAAAGGTGAATTTAAACTGTAATTCCAGTTGATAGAACTAAAAGTACCATTTCTAGCATCACATTTTTTTAGAGTGAAGCACACAGATAATCAGTTCTCTTATTTATTTCTGACAGTTCTCCTGGTTTGTATTTTTTTAACCCCAAAACATTTGGCAATGAGGCTATACTTTGTTTTCGTTGAGGGAGGCAGTGTAGTGTGAACAACTGATTTGATGCCATAATAGTACTCGAAAACGTGTCAGCGCAACATTCTTCATCTTCAGTAGTGCAGAGACACTATCTTTCTTTCTTTTGAGACAATCGAAGGCATTGAGATGGGTTCTGGCTTCACAGTGATGTTTGCATGGTGGTGGACACAGTGTTTGGCTGTGACATATCTTGTCGGACTATCTGTGTTGTTTGTTTGTTGGCCGCGATACTTACATTTATAGTGAACCACAAGGCAGCTACACCCTGACAGTAAGCAGTACCGCTCAGACTACCCACAGTCTGCAGACTAGCGCTAGTACATCTTGTGGAAGGACTTATTATTGGCAGTGACGCTATATAGCCAGCTTGGGGATTGAGAACAGACTAAATGGTCTCGCCACTGGAAACAATAATGTGTGCCTTTTATTTAGAGAAAGTGTGGAAGTATTCCGTTTTTACTTTTGATAATGAGGGTATTTGTGTGAGGTGTCAACTTTCTTTTATATTATCTGCGTGTGAATGAGTTTGAAATCATTCAATCATGCATGCACATTGAATTGCAAATGGCTGTTTTCATTTTTTTTTATTTTCTTTACTGAAACACGTTTTGAATTAAAATTTGAAATGTGTATGCTGCATGTGGTGGATCATTGCTGAAAGCTGTGCTTTGTGTTGTTGATATTGAAAACTGTGCTTTTCATAGTTTGGGGAACTTGATTTTGTGTTGTTCACACAGACATGTAGACGTGAAGATTGTAAACATTTGTTCTTAGAATCATGTATTTATCTTCCCACTACCTCCTGCCAGGATTTCTGAGGATGTGCATCGTTCTTATCAGTTACTTTTCTTTTTTATTTGTATCATCTTGCGTCATTTTGTTAGAGAATTTTAGTAAAATTATAAAACGTAATGAAAGGAAGTTGCATGACACGATGATGGTTTAACTACATTTCAATGATGTATGTTAACATTCGTTAATAATATGTTATGAAGTGTTTTTCTGCCGGCCTAAATCTTAACCAAATATTTATAAAGTATGGTGTGCAGTGAAAAAGAGATTTTAAGATCAGAATTGGACTTGAACATCATTAAAATATTGTACATTTCAGTAGAATCGGTAGAATGCCTAAAGCAGTGCTAATGCTTACATATTAAAACTATGTTAGCTTCAGTCATAATGTCTGTGTTTAGTTATACAATCTATAACTATGGAAGCAATTGTGACATTTGTTATAGTAGCATGTTTTGTTGTGATCTTGTTGATTGATTTTGGATTGTTACACCTGAGAAGCTTATATATTTGTGGTCTTGAGATTTATTTTCATATTACCCTTTACCGTACGCTTCTCTTATTTTTTCCTTGGTTTTCTTGTTTTCTTGTCTATTATTGTTTGTCATTATCAGCTTGGATGATAATGATAAACATTTTTTTTGTTCCTGCTGTGATGTGTTGTTAACTGAATTTTCAAGTTATCAAAATTATCCTTAAATATATTTAACAAATTATTAACAAAACTATATTTTGTATACAGTTTAAGCCAATTCTTTGTTTATATATTTTTCCTTTTTCGAGTGCTACTTGAACCAAGGTGGAAAAATTGAAGGGACAGCAGTAGTACAAGGGATATAGAGATTTATTTCCCTTTGTTTCAACTGAACCCAATAATGTGCCCATATAATAAAATAATGTTTGTCTTTTCTTCCTTCTCTTTTTCCCAGTTAAAACCTATTTCTTGAACCTAATGTAATACAGGGTTATAATGAAGAGCCAACGCTGGCAAGAATAAACAAGGGAGACACAAATTCTTTAGGTTGTGATAGTCTCTGGTCTGGAGTTAAATGATAACATCCTACATAATCCATATTGGAAGCTGTCCTCCAGGGTTTAAGCTAAAAATAAGAAAGGTCGATCTCCCTTTTTCTGCTGCCAATGGAGGGGGGGGGGGGAGGGGAGAAAGGGGGGAGGGGGATGGAGGGAGAGAGAGAAATTGATTTTGAAAAAAGTTCAGATTGATTGAATAGGCAAAGTTCCATGCAGGCCATTTGGTCAGCTCTGTGTCTATTTTGCATCTATAGCACAGTAAACGTCTTCCATATCTGCACTGTACATTTTTGTTATTATTATTATTACGTAGATGTATGTGTGTGAGTGAGATCGTTATGTGATATCTAGATCATGTGATCTCTCACTGTTATTTCTCTTTTGATTTGTCCTTTTCTATACTTTTTGTTTGACACTACTTTACTAATAAACAATTCAGCTCTGTCACTTCCTTTATCTTTTGATACCATCGTGGTCCCTTTTTTTATAATACTGATTACTCTTATTCTTCTCTTGCAGTTCTTTTTGAAAGCTTTAATATATATTTAACTTTATTCACTTGACTGATCATGATGTTCAACAATTTTACATCTTTAAAACTACAGCGTTGGATGTTGAAAAGGAATTTATGAACTAACCGAAGGTTATTCTGTTGAACTTGTGAGGAGCGTTTGTTATGCTGTGGATTTTTGACATGTACAACACACTTGAACATGTAATCTTTGCACGTTTGGCAGTGCGGGTGATAGCGAGATGCACATGGAGTTTCTGTTCCTTTTCATTTGGAGAGACGATGGGGCTTCGCCTGTCATTGCATACCAAAACACGTGGAATTTTCTGGACAGAATTTAGTGCAGTCTAGCCGTATCTTCAACGAGTACCAAGAAGTTTGTACTCTTTTCCCATAACGACAGTTTTAAGTTACAATAATTTTTAGACTTTTCATTCGGTTATTTATTATAGCAATTTTAAGTTTCAAATTTTGAAGGATTCTTTGGTTAGGATTTGTTGAGTTTGCGTGACACCAGGTTTTATCAGTATTAATACAGGTATAAATTATATTGCATGAAGTTTTATATCTTGGGAGTTGTCAAACAATTTATTTCAAGCACAAATGACACTTTGCAAGTACTGTGTACTTTTTATGCAGCTTGAAACTTGTTGGTTTTTTTAGATTTGGGGATGGGGTGGGGTGGCGTGGGGGAATGATGTTATTGATGCTGCAAATAACTTGCAATTCAAGTTTTCACAGATTTTTGTCTTCTAATGTTTTGCCTACGCTGTCTTGGTTGTGTCTATCGGAACTATCATTCTGCATGTGTGGAGTGTTTGGGTGCATCTTACTCCATTTTGGGTGACTCTTTTTACAATTATACTTACTACAACTCATAAAGCATAAACATCTTTTTGTATTTAAACTTTACTATGTATAAACATGTGTAAAATTAGTTTATCAACTATATATATAAAATGTGCTATATATTATAACATTGAATATTCAGATTGTATAGCAGTGTATATGCTAGGAGTTAGTGTACATACCATGCTACGGTCCAGGCTACGGTCGTCCTGTAGCTACCCCATACCCAATGCTTCAAAATCATTCAGACTTGTAACATAACACATTACTTTAACATGCGTTCTACTTCATCATACTACTTCCCCCTCCCTTCCCCAACCCCCTACTCCTCCCCACCCAAAATAATAAAATGTAAAAAATTAAAACATATTGTACAGTATTCTGAAAGTGTTCCAATGGGCAAAAAATAGACTTTAGATTATTTACTCTGATTGGTGTTCCTTGTTTCACCCCAAGTTAATCTTAAGCCTTTGTGTGTGTTGCTTGTTGGAATCTAAATTTTTATGCATTTTTGTTTTCCACATAGCATGTGTACACTGACATTTTCATGTTATTGACTGTTAAAACCATATATTTTGGATTTGTTATGCATCTGTGTTCCATCTTTTGTATTTTTTTGATTGCATTGCGGAAAAGAAGACATTTTTTCAATAAGCAAGAAAGAATAACGTGAGCATGTCAAGAGAAGTTGCTTGTCATACACAAGAGCTTAGAGGTTGCATTACATGTTTCCATCGGGATGTGTTATGAAATGAATCGTCATCTGATGAGCCAGTAGCCTTTAATATAAAGAGAAGACTGAGAATGGCGGATTTGTAGTTTTATTGTTTATGTAGGTCTGTTATTTGTCTAGAATGAACCTCAATGTTAGCAGCTTGGATAGGAATTTTGCCCATTTTAAAAAGAAAACATTGTGCTGTGTTTAGTGCGGTGAGTAAAAATGTGTTAGCGCCAAGATCTTTTTTTTGTTTTTGTTTTTGTAATGTTAACCATTACTCTTTCTCTTGTAGAACACATACATTATTTATTTATTTATTTATTTATTTTGTCAATGGTTTATCACATATTCATATTTTCAGTCATGATTGTATTATTAGTTGCATTTTTCTTTCTCTTCAAGGCTTGCTTGCACCTTTTCGTAAACTGTGATAGGAGTTTGATAGTGGGTAGTTAGGTGTTCTGTTATGCAATTTTTTTACATCGGATTGTCAGCGTTCTTTAGTATTATATTACTGGTAGGCCGAAGCATTCATGTATATATATATATGCATGTGCATCATGTTTGTGGCTATTTATGAACAATACATATAGCACGCCTTGTGTGGTGGATCGAGAGAGAAAAAAACAAAAAGAGACTATAGTAACACAAGCTTATAACACTTGTTCAACACATGCAGTTTTTCACCATCAAACACATCGGAGCAAGGTGTTGGGTTTGTAAACTACTTTTGATTTTGTTTCCTTCTGATGAATTGAAAATCGTATTAAAGTAAATGATGAATGCATTGCACTTTTGTACTTTATCTTGTTTGTGTTTTTGAAGCGTGTCTGTTGCGATTTGTGCATTTTTTGGTCTGTCATCTATTTTTCGAATTACATGAGGCGGCAGCACTGTACATTACACAGACACATGATAAATTAGTTTAAGATTTAATTGCGTCTTTGTATTGTTGCAAATCAATCACAACAGTTGCAAGATGAGTTAGGTGGTTGTTGCTGTTGTTTTGTTGTTCATTTGCCCCTGTGGGTGTGCCGGGCAGGGGGTTTCTGTATAAATAGTATCCCCACTTTTTGGAAATTTAGTGCTTTAAATTCCCATTGTCGCCGTCTTTCTCCTCATTCCTACTCGGTTCTGTCTACTATACTACTGTATCTACTTCATTAGACCAGTCCTCTTTCAACCAAGTTGTGGTCTTTATTTTGTAGTCCTGATTCAGCTCTTTGCAGTCCGCTGGACCCTGTGAGCAATGAATACTAACTAACTTGTTCGTTTGCATTATACAATCTTTAAACACATAATAAACTTGTTTCAGATTTAATCGCCTTATTGTCACCAATCAGTCGCAACAATTGTAAGATGTGTTTGATAGTTTTTATTTTATTTTGTTGTTTGTCTTTGTTTTAAACAAATTACATTGATATATTATAATGAGCACTGGTACACCTCAAGGCGGCGTATTATCCCCTCTGCTCTTTACCCTGTTTACAAATGACTGCAGGTCCCTTAATGACTGATCCTCAAGTTCTCCAATGACACAACACTGGAGGGTCTGATCTCAAAGCGCGATGAATCGGCCTACCAAGCTGAGTCTTCCTGTAGCTGCAATGACCTTGGACTCAATATCTCAGACCAAGGAGATGCTTATTGACTTCAGGCGCCAGCCCTCCCCCATAACACAGTTGACCAATGAGGGAGAGATGGTGAACATGGTCGACTCCTTTAGGTTCCTGGGTACAACCATTGAGGGCAGCCTGGGTTGGAACGAGAACTCGCTCTCAATCATCAAGAATGGTCAGCAGTGAATGTATTTCCTCCTACACAATTTTACAGGGCGTTGACAGAGAACACCCTGTAATATCAAAAATGTTGATGACAAAGATGTGGTAAGTCAGCTTAGAGATAAACAGATAGTATTGAACAAAACTTGACGTTAATTTACCAGCTCTCTAAATGAAGGTTGGCCATTATTAAATTAACCTCCTTGAGACGGTTCACTCCCGATACCATCAAGCAGAACTCGCTAGTAAGAATGTCAGTTAGCCTACTCGAACATCTGACCGATGTCCCTTGACCGCAAAGTAGCCACGTGAATCATATCACTCTTAAGATCTACCCTGCGATTCTCCTCTGACACGAATTTGAGACGTAACCGATAGTGCCCAAGAAGCAGGACAGTAGAGCAGAGACTTCCGAGAAAAGATTCACGTAGTCGCGAGAACGAAGATGATTGGTGAGAGATGACGTAGAGACTCCTGTATATTCCCTGTAAACCCCACATTAACTATACTATAGACTCCTTGCAGAGGACACCACATACCAATATATCTGAATTGAATATTGTAGCCAGAGTTCTGGATTTTACAGTTCAGCTCTGGGACGGTTTGTGGAGTCAACGCATGACACTTGCTCCTGTGGAAATGAAGGAGATCATCTCGAATCTACCTCGCCACGTCCGGCCCCGTAGCTACCAGACTCGCCCGATCATCCTGAGAGTGACCAGACTCCCTCAGAGTGACCACCAGACTCAAGCACTCACAGAAACTGAGGGCTAACTAAGTCCATCTCAGCTGCAACTGAAGTCAGAATTTCTTGGAACAATATTAGACCATCAAAACATAGAACTGCTTAGCAAGTGATGAAGAAGAATTCGAAGAACAGCTAAAGAAATTCTCCAGCACATTGAACAGTTTATAGTTATCAGTTTACATTTAATTAAAGTCATGTTAGAATTTGGGTTGAACATATAAAAGTTGAAATCATATACATACGAGTGGTGTCATTCTATTGCTGTGTGTTCACTAGTTCCGTTCCGCGGGTATGTTGTCCACTTCCGCTGACTTCCCCTTCTTCAGCGATCGCACTGCTGCCTCAACTTCTTCTCGGAGAATTGGGAGGATTTCTTCTTCTCTGTTCTCTGGACATGCTAGAACTATATGGGTCTCCGTTTGGTGTGTGGTTGTAAAGGTCAGAGCAGTACTCTGTCCATCTGTCCAAGACTTCTTGTTCTTCTGTAAGGCATATGCCAGACTTGCTTTGGATCGTGGAGACCTTGGCCTGTTTAACACTTGTCAGCTGCTTCACAGTCTGGTAGGCCTTCTTGCTGTTGTTCTTGTTCAGACTGTTCTCTATTTCCTGGCACTGATCTTCTATCCAGTTCTCCTTTGCTATGAGCATGCCTTTTCGGATGTCATTGTTGATTTTTCAGTATGCATCAGCTCCCTGTGAGGTGTTTTTTTTTTCTTTTTCATCTCTCTTCGTTTATCACACAGGTCCAAAAGTTCAGGTGTGATCCACAGCTTCTTCTTTGGCCGGTGCTTTCCAAGGATCTCCGTGGCGGCATCTGTCACTGCTAAGTTGAAGGTGGTGGTCATGGTGTTGACATCTACTTCACCAGCTCCCAAAATGAGCAGTGGTGCAAATTTCCCTCCAATTGTGGCCTGAAATATTTCTGCCACCTCCGGGTCTTGCAGTTTGTCCAGGTCGAACATCAGTCTAGTGCACTTTGCTGTGTTTACTCTCTTCAAGTGAAGCCGGAAAGACATCATCACGAGATCGTGGTCACTTCTGATGTCTGCTCCTGGAAAAGTGCGTGTCCTGCCAATGTTGATGCTTGATCCTGCTTCAAGCAGGAGGAGAAGCGATGATTGACGCACTCACCATTATCTGTAACAAGATCTGGCAGAGTGGGGAGTGGCATACACCATGGACCCAGTCGCTTGTCATCACTCTTCCCAAAAAAGGTAACCTTCAGGAGGGTGAAAATTACCGCACCAGCAGCCTCATCAGCCATCCCAGCAAGGTCCTCCTGAAAATAATGCTCAACAGGTTGAAACCCCAATCTGAACAAATTATAGCTGAAGAGCAAGCAGGATTCAGGGCAGGGCGAAGTACCACTGAACAGATTTTCAACCTCATAATAATCTTCGTGAAATACCTACAGCACCAACAACATCTATATCATGTGTTCGTAGACTTCAAAAAGGCGTTTGACCTAGTCTGGCATGCAGCTCTGCGGGCAACCATGAGAGTGTACAACATCAGCCCTAAAATTATTGAAGTCATCAAAAGCCTGTATGACAAGGCTACCAGTGCAGTCCTCCACAACAGCGCCATCGGAAACTGGTTCAGAACAATAATCGGTGTGCGTCAGGGATGCCTACCCTCTCCAACACTCTTCAACATCTTCCTAGAGCGCATCATGTCAGATGCCCTTGGAGATCACGAAGGCACAGTCAGCATATGGGGAAGAGCAATGTCCAACCTTCGTTTTGCAGATGATATTGATGGATTGGCTGGAGAGGAACAAAAACTTGAACAGCTGGTACAGAGGCTTGACACCACCTCCAGAGCCTATGGAATGGAAATAAGTGCAGAGAAGACTAAAATTATGACCAACAACACCAATGACATCAACACGGACATCAAAGTCCAAGTCCAATCCCTCAACACAGTGCATAGCTTTCAAATATTTAGGAGCCATTGTATCAGACAATGGGTCCCGACAGGAAGTCCTCTCCAGGATCGCACAAACAACTGCTGCCATGGCGAGGTTGAAGCCAATTTGGAAAGACAGGACCATCAGTCTACATTACAAGGTAAGGCTGCTGCGCTCCCTTGTCATCTCCATCTCCCTATATTCTTGCCAAACATGGACCCTCACAGCAGATCTCCAACGAAGAATACAAAGCATGGAGATAAGGTGCTACAGAAGACTTCTGGGCATTTCCAATACCCAGCACATCACCAACGACGAAGTCCGACAGACCATCACACAAGCCATTGGACAACACGATGACCTGCTCACAGTGGTGAAAAAACGGAAACTCCGATGATATGGCCACGTCACCAGATCATCAGGTCTTGCAAAGACCATCCTGCAAGGCACAGTGCAAGGAGGTAGAAGAAGAGGGAGACCGAAAACGAGGTGGGAGGACAACATTCGAGAATGGACTGGTTTGACACTGAGGGAAACAATCAGGGTTGCTGAGGACAGGGAAAGATGGAGTACGCTGGTTAAACGATCATCTGTGGTACCCCTACTACCTCCGAGTTACGGGATAGGAAGGATAGGGTAGGATAGTGTCCACTAGCTCTTATTCTCTTGAGACCAATTAAACTAGTCATTTGACTAGCAAAAAGCATTTCTTAGAGTGAGCCAATGATACTTTAAAACCCGAGAACAAATATAAAGTTTTATGTGACCAAGCTCCGTGATTTAGTCTCTCACATCGCTTTGGAATCTTGGTAAAGAACGTCTGATAGAGGTAGCTTAACGCCCCATCTATCTACAGGTCTTACTCCCCTTGTAAGATAAGCGTATCTTCTCCAGGATTGTTGTTGTTGTTGTTGTTTGTAGATTATAGTCACACGACACTTTCGCATATAGGTGACTACTGGACCGATTTATACTGACACCATCGGGCCAGTTGTTGGTAGAGGGGAAAATAATATGATCACACGTTGACCAATCCGGGATTCGAACCAGCGACCTTTCGGTTACTAGCAAGACGCTCTTACCAACTGAGCTACCCGGCCCCCCTTCTCCAGGATATCATCACACACCCTCACATTGGCCATCACAGACCCCTTGGGGTCATGAGCAATCTTGCCACTGTAGATTGTTCAAACCTATAAAGGGAACAGTGAAAGCCACAGTTGAAAACCTGTCTTTCCTTTATAGGCAAGACGCTTCACTGCGGCAACAGTACCCCCGTTGGAGTGCCGGGGGTTTTCAGTATAAATAGTATCCCCACTTTATGGAAATTTAGTGCTTTAAATTCCCACTGTCGCTGTCTTCCTCATTTACTCTTTCCTATTCCTGCTCTGTCCTTCACTCTGCTATACTATCTTCTTCTTCGCTAGATCAATGACCTACCTTTTTTCTTGAAAACTCTTCCTGGACAAGACTCCTTGTTTGTGTATGAGGTCTGTTGGATCAGCTTGGGAGTGTTGGACGCTTTCTGCCGGGTGGTCACTAGGGCTTCCTATGAATGTACTATTTAGCACTATAGGCATTTTATATGTATGTGTTTGGTTGATGATTTATAATGATGTTTGTATTCTATTTTGTTTTTGTAACCGGGGTGTTCGCGTAGTTGAGGTCAACCCTCAGCCGTCCCCCGCGTGGGATGTCTTTATTGTAAAGTGACTGGCCGGTGGAGGGCATTCAATTTTCCCACTGGGGTTGTTTCAGCAGATCTTTTATGCGGATCGGGGGTTGTCCGGTCCTGATTTGGCTCGGAAGAGTCCGCTGGACCTAAAGCAACAATAAATCAATCAATCAATCAATCAATTGGCCATCACAGTGAGGTATGGTGGCTGCACGGAGGCAGACAAAAAGAGGCTGCAGTTCATAGTGAACACAGCGTCCAAGGTCATCGGGTGCAAGCTGTCATCAATAGATGACATCGATTACAAGCGCCCATATCCCCCTTGATACCTCCCCATACCCCCCCTGATATCTCCCCGTCCCCCCCCCCATGATGCCTCACCATACCCCCTTCCTCCCCTAACCCACTTGATACCTCCCCATACCCCCTTGATACCTTCCGTATCCCCCTTGTAACCTACCTGTACCCTCCTTGATACTTCCCCGTTGATCGTTTCGCAGGTATGGATGACAGGAATCGACCATCACCATACCCCCTTATATATACCCATATCCCCGTTATGCCTACCCATGCCCCTTTAAACCTACCCGTAGCCCCCTTTTACCTACACGTATCACCCCATCCCGATCCTTGGTACTACCGAAGAGCTTAAGCTCTTTGGTACTACTACTACTACTACTACTACTACTACTACTACTACTACTACTACTACTAATATTGAATATAGAATAATACAAATAGAAATCATAAAAAAACACCAAGGTTTTAAAAGAAAATTTAATAATATAAGATATAATAATAATAATAATAATAATAATAATAATAATAATAATAATAATAATAATAATAATAATAATAATAATAATTATTATTATTATTATTATTATTATTATTATTATTAGTTTATAAATAGTATTAATAATATTAATAATAATAAATTAAAGGTAAAAAGGCTAAATTAAACAGAAAAATATCCATATTGTAGTGTTAAAAAAAATGTAAAAACAAATGTGGCCCGCGTGAGATTTGAACTTGGGTCGCCCCGCACGGTAGGCGAATGTTTTACTAAGTAAGCTACCAAGGCTTCCTAGAAAGACCATCAATTTTTTGGTCTATATGGGAAAACATGCTGAAACCTCAATTTGATATTTAATGGAAGCGCGGAATGAGGCTATTGCAGTTTGTGGACATTTTGTTTATTTATTTATCTCAGAAACGGTTAAACGTTCGGTAAGGAAATGTCGGCTATAACGATTTCGCTGGTTTTGAGCACACAGCAGGCCGATCCGCAGCGCCCAGCACCTGCCCAGATCAGCGTCCATACCGGACAAACTTTATAGTAGAGGCGAAGAAGGACTTCCGGCTAAGCAATTTATATATATAGATGTGTGTGTATGTGTGGGTGTGTGTGTGTGTGTGAGTGTGGGTGTGTGTGTGTGATCTTGATTCCGAGACATATACCTTGTATCTTATCCTGGCAATAAAATTATTTGACTCGAATATAGCCTTCCCCATAATACACCAACCTATACTGCAAAACATTTATGCAGAATTCGTACTATTTAAGACACTCCGTGAGGTTTCGGGGCTTTCTGTATAAATAGTATCCCCACTTTGTGGACATTTAGTGATTTAAAATTACCACGGTTTCTGTCATTCTTAATTGTTCTTTTCCATTCCTGCTCTTTTCTATTAATCTACCGTCTTCTTCGCTAGACCAGTCACCTACTTTTTTTTTTTCAAAACCATCCCAATGGGGGTGTCGGGGGTTTCTGTATAAATAGTAGACTATTGCCACTTTCTGTCCGGGGACGTTAATCTACTCAATCAATCAATCAATCAATCATTTCTGGACAATTGGTGCTTTAAATTCCCACTATCGCTATCTTTCTCCTTTGTTCTTTCTCATTCCTACACTGTTCTATCAGTCTACTCCGTGTATCGTCTTCGCTAAACCAGTCACCTATCTGTTTTCTTGGAAAATCTCCCAAAACTCCTGATATGTGTATGGGGTCTGTTGGGTCATCCTGGGGCTATTGGACGCTTTCTATCAAATTGTCACTATGGCTTTCTATGGGATTATTTAGCAATGTAGGCATTTTATATGTATGTTTTTCGTTAAAAATTTATAATGATATTTATATTAGGCCTATATTTTGTTTTTGTAAACGGGAGATCGATAAATTAGAGTAAAGCCTCTGCATCCCCTGCTTTATTGTAAAGTGGCCGGTTGATGGAGTGCCTTCCGTGCACAGGCGCTTGTATCTAGACAAGCGAGCGCCTATGCCTGTGACGCGTCTCCTTTTGGCATTATAGATTACCAAAGGAAGATACGTCACAGGCATAGGCGCTCGCGTGTCCAGTTACAAGCGCCTGTGCTTCAGTGTTACCGTTAAGGTTGTTTCAGCAGATCCTTTATACGGATCAAGGGTGAGTTCTCTTTCGACCAAGTTATGATTTTGTGGTCCTGATTTGTTTGTGTGTTTTTTTCAGTCCACTGGACCCTATAAACAATGAATCACTAAGTTCCAACTATTTCTGTTGTTCGCTTAGTTTTAATATTTGAATGTGCGGCCATGTTAAGAGTTATACAGACTGACAAACTAGTCAAGCCTTTGTTTACTTACCATGGAAAGGAAAGGGGAAAAGATCAAAAGCTTAATTAGTGGTTGATTTGAGCAACAAGTATCCACTTTATAATCTTTTATTGTCACAACAATGCAAGTTCCAAAGTAAACCCATTGTCAAGAAAAAGATACAAAATTTAAAAACTATAGTATTCCTTTTACCTTTAGAAATAGTTTTTAATAGGCTTACACTCCAAAGTTTGGTTTGTATCTAAAACACTCATTAGTTTATTTTAATTTTTTTAAATTGCTATCTTTGTTCTTTTCTGCCTTGAAATCTAGTAATTGTAAAACTGTAACCTAAGCGCCACATCAAGAAATCGTAATTGTACCTCTCATTACAAAGAAATCTGCCGAGCAGTCAGCAGTAAGCATACTTGAGGCCCCATTCAACAAATCAATCATGTCCAACGTAAATTCTACACAGTATAGGCTGTATAATTATTCTTGCCTTACGTCCCACCTCCAGACGACTTATATCCTTCAACTCGGCTTACTCCAAAGGCAATAGGCGACAGACTATTGATGACTGAACCGTCGTTGACCGTGTAACAGCTGCAGATACGCTTGGTGTGCAATATGGACCTTTCCCACAAAATTAGTGGAAAGTGGACAACTTTGCATATGAATGATGATCTAATTCTCGATCTGAATCACATTAGGCATTATACAAGACTTATACATTCCTGTTTCTGAATGAATAAACATTGAAGTTTAACGTCTACACCCGCCATTGGCGATATGGCAGACGGGGGTAATCATCACAGGGGAGAGGGAGCAGGGACCTAAATAGCTTCTTGTTGGTATTATCAGCGTTTATTGTTCGGATAGCGTGTTCCAATTAAAAATAATGTTATATAGCGTGTATCAATACAAAAAAATCTTATATAGCGTGTATCAATACAAAATAATCTTATATGGTGTGTATCAATATAAAATAACCTTGTATAGCGTGTATCAATTCAAAATAACCTTATATAGCGTGTATCAATACAAAATAATCTTATATAGCGTGTATCAATACAAAATAATCTTATATAGCGTGTATCAATACAAAATAACCTTGTATAGCGTGTATCAATACAAAATAACCTTATACAGCGTTTATCAATACAAAATAATCTTACATAGCGTGTATCAATACAAAATAATTTTATATAGCGTGTATCAATACAAAATAATCTTATATAGCGTGTATCAATACAAAATAGACTTGTATAGCGTGTATCAATACAAAATAATCTTATATAGCGTGTATCAATACAAAATAATCTTATATAGCGTGTATCAATACAAAATAATCTTATATAGCGTGTATCAATACAAAATAACCTTATATAGCGTGTATCAATACAAAATAATCTTATATAGCGTGTATCAATACAAAATAATTTTATATAGCGTGTATCAATACAAAATAATCTTATATAGCGTTTATCAATACAAAATAATCTTACATAGCGTGTATCAATACACAATAATCTTATATAGTGTGTATCAATAAACAATAATCTTATATAGCGTGTATCGATACAAAATAATCTTATATAGTGTGTATCAATACAAAATAATCTTATATGGCGTGTATCAATATAAAATAACCTTGTATAGCGTGTATCAATTCAAAATAACCTTATATAGCGTGTATCAATACAAAATAATCTTATATAGCGTGTATCAATACAAAATAACCTTGTATAGCGTGTATCAATACAAAATAATCTTATATAGCGTGTATCAATACAAAATAACCTTATATAGCGTGTATCAATACAAAATAACATTGTATAGCGTGTATCAATACAAAATAACCTTGTATAGCGTGTATCAATACAAAATAACCTTGTATAGCGTGTATCAATACAAAATAATCTTATATAGCGTGTATCAATACAAAATAACCTTGTATAGCGTGTATCAATACAAACAGTGATGGAGATCACGTACAATAGTACGTGTTTCACGTACTGAGTTGGGAAATCACGTAACGAAAATGTAATGAAAGGGTATAAACACGCACAAAGTCAGTGCCAAAGGGGTATAAAAACGTAAAGCTAAGTTGCTGGGAGGTATCATCAGGTACAACTATTTCGGTCGTGCGTACAGCTTTCGCTCGATTTGGATCGTGTGCCTGTGCGTCCTGCGCGACCGCCTACCACCCTCTCTCCCCCTCCTATTCATTCTGTCGCTTCCGAGAAACAGCCAATCATATGCACGATAATATTCACTATTTTTTCTCGACGGTTTTGATTGGCTATATAATTCTTACTCTTACGGTCCACCGATGGCCCTCTCCGGGAGCTCTCCCTACATGGCCGTGGTTGCTATGGGGCGCTCCCGGCTGCGGTTGCTAGACCTTTTAGTACCCGATTTTTAATCCTTCCTTTTAATTGATTTTGCTCAATTCCCCATGTTTTTTCCTCCTTTTTTAGATTCGCACTTATCCTCGTAATCTTTTAATCCTTCTTAACCACCGCATCCCCCTCTTCCCCCCCGTTTTATGTCCCCTTCCGCCATCTCTTCCACCCCAGTTTCTATATCTTTACAGCCTTGAAGTTGTAGTAGTGTTTTATTATATTTTTATTCCCAGTCCCCTCGGGATCCCATCCTTGTGCCATATCTTAATCTCAGTCCCCTATACGCACCTGTGTCCGGGGACTCAAATTTTAACCTAGCTATATAAGACTGACAACAACCCAACATTAAATTATATGCTCAGGTGTCTGGGGACATTAATTTATTCAACGAAACGAAACATTAAACATGGCCGACAAGCAGCGATCTGATGGGAAGCCGAAGAAAAGAAAAAATAAAGCAGACAAAACTAATTGCTCAAAAAAATTAAAACAAGATGAAGGAAAAGAAAAACAAACTTTTTTGTCAGCCTTTGGCTTTGAGTGCTCGGTAAGAGAAGAAAAAGGTGAGCCGCAACCGGGCCCGGCTGAAGAAACTCAAACTGATGAAAAGACTTTCCACGCAAATTGTTTATTACGTATGTTGGTGTACCCCCTAAAAAACTGAAAGGGGGTATAAAAACCCCCTTATGTTTGCAATGAGGGTATGAAAACCCCCACATGTTTTGGTTGAGGGTACAAATACCCCTAGCTTAAAAACGTTCTCCATCACTGACAAAATAATCTTATATAGCGTGTATCAATACACAATAATCTTATATAGCGTATATCAATACAAAATAATCATATATAGCGTTTATAAATACAAAATAATCTTATATAGCGTGTATCAATACACAATAATCTTATATAGTGTGTATCAATAAACAATAATCTTATATAGTGTGTATCGATACAAAATAATCTTATATAGCGTGTAACAATACAAAATAATCTTATATAGCGTGTATCAATACAAAAAAAATTATATAGCGTGTATCAATACAAAATAGTCTTATATAGCGTTTATGAATACAAAATAATCTTATATAGCGTGTATCAATACACAATAATCTGATATAGTGTGTATCAATAAACAATAATCTTATATAGTGTGTATCAATAAACAATAATCTTATATAGCGTGTATCGATACAAAATAATCTTATATAGCGTGTAACAATACAAAATAATCTTATATAGCGTGTATCAATAAAAAAAATTATATAGCGTGTATCAATACAAAATAGTCTTATATAGCGTTTATGAATACAAAATAATCTTATATAGCGTGTATCAATACACAATAATCTTATATAGTGTGTATCAATAAACAATAATCTTATATAGCGTGTATCAATACAAAATAATCTTATATAGCGTACTTTTTAGTTCCAACAGCTGCTCGAGACGCTGGATTAATATCCTATCCTATTCTATCCCGTAACTCGAAGGTCGTTCGGGCACCACAGAAAATCGTTATATACGAGGGCGGGCATGTGTGCTTATTGTTGCTGTTGCTGATGTGGAACACTTGACAAGACTGGAATTCTGAGTGACAACATATCGTATCAATTTATAGAAGTTCTCGCTATGTGTGAAATTCTCAGTGACAAAATTTAATACTTTTCAATTAGCGGAGTTCTCGTTTTGTGCGAACAGGTAGGTCTATTAGCCTCTTATGCATGCCTCAATAGATGAGGCGTGCATTCAACACAAATCGATGGGAGTCTTATAGGCGCCCAGGCGTCCGAACGCGTTTTTCACTGTGGATAAAAGTCATTAGTATGTTGTGTAGGAAGCAAAATCAGTGCTGTTATTTTACATAGACTAATAGATATAATTATGTTGAATCTTTTCAAACTGTACACACCATAAATGCTGTAGTAGCCTACCAAAGTAGATGTGATTATATGTCGGCCTATCTTGTGTTGAAGCAACTAACTAACGTTTACGACAGCTATTTGTAAAAACAAACGATGCATTCTTTACATGTTCGAAAATTAATTAAAGTGTGTGGTGGCATCCTAAGGCTTGGTGTTTAGTGTCTTAAGGAGACGTGTTTCTGACTCACTCGGAGTTCTTTAAGAGTTTGTTGAAAATAGTTTAGTGGCTCAACAAACATAAAGCTTCATGTTTAGACTTCAGTCTCTTCTTTTTATTTTTTTCAAAGGATTTTCGTATCTTTTTTTTTCTTCCTTTTTTTTGGTTGGTTTGTTTGAGTGGGTATATGTGCATCAGTGCATGTTTTGCCAGTAGTAGTCTGCTTAGGGATACAACAGAGGTTTAGTAGACGAAAAACTATATAGGTTGCCCAAGCAACTCTTAATACCTCAAAATTATCATTACTATCGAGTAATTGTGCGCCAGTATCCTCAGGTGCAGTAATTACGTTATCAATCTGCATGTACATTGGGCTTGGTCATTTCACGCTGTAGTAGCTATAGGCTTCCCAAACAACTATTAACATTTACTTGTGTCTCATCGTGCATCTTTATCGAGGAAAAAACCACAGCAAACAAACACAAACCCAAAACAGCCTTAGGTCCTCCGGTAGTTCGAACATTCCGTAAATACTGCGTTATATAGGCCTATGTATCGGACCTGTCATCCTTTCACCGTACGTGTACGTGCAGTGCTCTACTCCTGTGTAGTGTTGATTACATTCGAAAAAGAGAGGGGGAACAAAAGCATTGTTAACAAAAAGTAATAATCAACTTCACCCTCGTAAATAATAAAATAAAATAAAATATTTTTTTTTATTTGAGTCAAAATAATCGACGAAGTATATCCTAGCTTCTTTAAGTCTTTTCGTTGTTGTTGTTGCTTTAAGCAATTAGGTCGCTGCAACGTGAGAGTGAGAAGAGACTATTCGACGGGAGGTGCTAATTGTGTGGACCAACTTTACAATAAAGATGGAATATAAAGTGCTAGGGAAATACTTGAAACAAGCCTCAGGTAAGCGCGTCGTTTCATTGTAACATATAAAAGACTTTTAATATATTACTTTTGATCAAATATAGGCATATTTTTTATAATAAATGTGTGTCATTGTTAACTGATCTATCTCTGTCCGTCTCTTTGTTTTTATGTCTCTCTGTCTCTGTCTCTGTCTGTTTGTCTGCCTCTCTGTCTCTCTGTCTCTGTCTCTGTCTCTCTCTCTCTCTCTCTCTCTCTCTCTCTCTCTCTCTCTCTCTCTGATTAATTCGTTGTTCATTGTGAATGCACAAGGGCACTTTTGGCCTTTTTTTTCTTCTGTATGTTCCACAATCAATTCAAAGTGCGCTAATAAGAGCTAATTATTCACGACAGCCCCGTAGCCTACGGGGAGGGCCAAGAAACTGACATTCCGTGATAGACCAATAATTCATCACCTGCCAATGATAATTTTTTATCCTGCGAGATGTTACCAAAGAATATGGGTATACTACATAACGTCGGCTTGTAATTCTTGCTGAAACATGGTTTTGTTTGTTTGTTTGTTTGTTTGTTTTAGCAAAATATATGTATAAAGAATCTTTAAATTAAACCTGGGGTACGTGTTTTATATGTCCTTCAAAGTATTTACTTAATTATCGTCATGTTAATTTTAGTTTGCCTCTAAATTTGCCTTTCAGTCAGTCATTTCAGGATCTGTTTCAGTGTAACTGTAGATTATAGTCACACGACACCGAAGCGTATAGGCGACTACTGGTCACATTATTCTGACACCAGCGAACCAGTTAATGGTAAGGGGAAAATAATATGGTCACACCATACACACATTGGCCAATCCGGGATTCGAACCAGGTACCTTTCGGTTACTAGTAAGACGCTCTACCAACTGAGCTACCCGGCCCCTAATGGGTTTCAGTACGCCACTACGGGTTATATAGCCACATGAGCACTGAAACGCGTCTACAGGCTATGTAGTTGCGACTTCATTGGTCTTTTCAATCTAAGCTGACCGGGTCGGTACGATATGATATTATAATTAGCCTAACTATAAACAGGGTTGCAGAGACACTCGGCCCTAATTATTGCCTAGGCAATCGGTACCCAATCAGGCTTATATTATGGACGCTCACAGCAAACCTACAACGAAGAATACAAAGCATGGAAATGAGGTGCTACGGAAGACTTCTGGGCATTTCATATACCCAGCAATCACCAACGACGAAGTCCGACAGACCATCACACAAGCCATTGGACAACACGACGGCATGCTCACAGTGGTGAAGAAACGGAAACTCCGATGCTATGGCCACGTCATCAGAGCATCAGGCCTTGCAAAGACCATCCTGCAAAGCACGGTACAAGGAGGCAGAATGAGAGGAAGACAGAAAAAGAGGTGGGAGGACAACATTGGAGAATGGACTGGCTTGACACTGAGCGAAGCCATGAGGGTTGCTGAGGACAGATAAAGATTAGTACTACGCTGGTTAAATGATCGTCTGTGGTGCCCCAACGACTTTCGAGTTACGGGATAGGATAGGATAGGGTAAAATAGGATAGGATAGGCAAATTTACGTTATTTATCGAGTACGGAATTTTACAACCTCGATCATTTTTATAATGGCTTATAATTTTGGAACCAAACTTTTTTTTTAAATTTAAATTTCAAGCAGCTGGAAACGCGACGCATAGGTGTACGGTCTGTTTATGGAATGTAAAATCCAATGAAGCAAGTAACAAACCAACCAACAAACAAAAACCTCAATAAAACAAACAATTAAGGAAAACATTGAAAAGAGTGGAGAAAATAGAACTACACACACCAAAGCAAACGGTATTTAAAAACAGATCGATACGAACCATAAACCCTGCTTTTAAGTTATCAATTTGCGGTTAATACAATTTAAAATAAATCTGTAGTAGCCGCGCTAATTCGTTTCCAGGGTTGTTAAATGAGATATCCTAGGGTAGGTCGGGGCTCCTTGTGCCATGGGGTAGGTTATGTCTCTTCCACCTCCCCCAACCAAAACACAAATGTATTTTTTCTCTCTCTGTTTTTGCACGAATTTTGGTTTATAGACGCCTTCATGTACCTACGAGTCCACATTGCTTGCCGTCTTTGCTGTGAGAACCTGTAGAAGAAGAAACTAGATGGTTTTTGTTAGTGAAAGTAAATTGATGTCATCTTACAAATCTTTGTTTTTGTTTATTTTAAAACTTATTCTCGAAGTTGTGTTCCTTACTGCTAAAGACAATGGCTAGAGGAGAGTAATATTTTCAGTGGATCCAAACGGAGAAAGACTCCAGAGTGTTGACTGAAAAGATTTTGTACCACAACTCCTCTTGGTGCAGGTTGGGCAGGGGCAGGTTGTGTCAGCAACACAACCTGCCCACAAAAGACAACCTGCTCTTTTGGGGGCAGGTTGTGTTGCTGACAGAACCTGCCACCAGATGAAGCAATCTATCCCCGCAGAGGTTATGTAAAATGTTTAAAGCCATTACCCTTTCTTCTTCTTCTTCTTCTTCTTCTTCTTCTTCTTCTTCTTCTTCTTCTTCTTCTTCTTCTTCTTCTTCTTCTTCTTCTTAATTTATTTATTTATTTTTGTTTTATTATTTATTTTTTTCAAAAGGTTTACTTAAGAATATTTCAATGATATTGAGTTTATATGTTCTTAAATATTTTACTTCTGTTCACACATGTATTTAAGTTACAATTTCATTGAAAATATTTTACAATAAATCAATCTTATTATTTTAATGAATGTTCACACATTTATTTACTATTAGACATTTAAAATTAAACATTTAAATCACATAAACAAATACAATTATATTATAAAAGTGTACCATTAGGTGATCTAGCAATAATTTTTACAACCCTTGTAACATTTCGATGGTACACGACATCGTCTACAGAATGTCCATATTCAATTATGTTATGTTCATATTTTTCAAACATTTCATTTAAAACTGTGCATTGAAATAAAATTTGATAGTTTTGTATGACATACACATTGAACCTCTCCGGAGGATTTAGTATTTCATGCATTCATTCTCAATTTATATATATTAACTTAGGACAGGGTTTTGAACATGTTAGTAAAGTCATAATTATAATGCTTTTATCATGGTGAACTGCATTTTCTAGTAATGAATACATTTCGTGATTGCACATATTCAAATTAGATAAAGTTAGAGGACCTGATGTCATTTGTGCTCCCTCCTTTGCTAATCTGTTGCATATGATATCTCAATCCAAAGAATTCAATAATGTCGCGGAACACAGCAGAAATCAACATTTATTTCTCTGGAAAACATGCATTGTGTCATATGTTTTTTTCATATCTAAACTCACATCTAATTTACAGTTCAACGGGTTTCCTTCTTATAGAACCGCTTTTGAATCAACACATACTGAAATGCCAAATGATTTTAAAGGTAAAGTCATGATGCAATTTAAAGCCATCAAAATTGTATAAATCTCGGCTGTAAATAAAAGAAAACCCCTTTCCTAAACACTATGACCTTTTTATATTTATTACAAGAATAGTAAAAGCTGGTCCATTATCTGAAAAATCTAACACTGACCCAGCAGTAAAAAAAAAAAAAAAAGCTTATTATTTTAATAATTACTTTAAAATGCTGTTTTACCCCAGTAACTAATAAATCATGATTATCATCTTTGTTATCTTGGCTGTGGCCAATATGACATTTGCACATCTGTGTTCCCATGGTGAAATCAGTGGTGTCAGTGGAAGAACTGAAGTGTATGTGATATAAATGTTACACTTATCAAAAAGGTCTTATATATATTTCATCTTGTACCCAATTTGGAACACAAACACTTCAACACGTAAGTTGGAAAAGATAGTTGACGTTTTTGATTTAATTGTAATATTCGAGCTTCTTGATGTGTTCTGAAGGTGTTCGCACGAACTGGAACTCCAAATCAGTGGCATAGCTAGGGATTTGGGGGCCCGGAAGGCTGGGCCTCTTTGGGGGCCCCCGCATTTTGACATTCGCCATCATGACATTAGATAATGTACTTAATAAATATATAAGTATAAAAACAAATTGCAACAGTGTCACTATCTTATATAAAAACGTGAATAGCAAGATGACATGGTGCCGTTGGCGTAATATTTAATATTTAATGTAAAAAAAAAATTCGGACACTCCGTTGGGGGCCCCCCTCTAGTGGGGGCCCGGGGGACTTTCGAATATGGACCCACCCCCCCCTCCCCTTCCCCTAGCTACGCCACTGCTCCAAATGCAAATTTAATTTAATAAGGTTTTATTTGAATGTCGCGAACCGATCAGACAAGTACACGCGCAGGCACTCACATATAAACACACCACAGGCGCTTGTATCAGGACACGCGAGCGCCTATGCCTGTGACGCGTCTCCTTTTAGTTATCTATAATACAGATAACCAAAGGGAGACGCGTCACAGGCATAGGCGCTCGCGTGTCCTGATACAAACGCCTGTGAAACACACACTCACACAAGCGCTCCTGATCTGTCGGATGTCCACCTCCAGTTGCTGAGACGAGAAAAGAAAGGACGTAGTTTTTACAATGAAATTGGATTCAATTCAGGAATGTGGTGATTTGCATCTGTTTTGTTCTCTTCATTCGTTGCATTGTGTGTAGTGTATATGTAGACTGTGTGGGTGTGGATGTAAAAACAGCCACAAGTCTAATCCCATCATAAGCCTAAGTAACACTGCTCATTAAGGAATTAGTGACACTGGAAAGGTACATTTAGTTTCCCAATATATTCCTCAAATAACGAAATATGTTATAAGAATGTAACAAAAATAGCCATTTAAGCCATTATTGATGTGTTTAACATATGTACTTTCGATCGTGCAATTAGCTGGTTTTTCATCACCACCATATTCTGTACAATTTTCCTTCTTTATTGAGTGTTGGCACAACAGGGGCGGATCAGAGTACATGCCCGGAGGGGGGCACTGCCATTTTTATAAATTTTTTATCCGGTATACAGATTCGTGCTTGCACTCAAACACAGTAAAAGAAAGGTTGACATGAGTGTGGTTTGTGTGTGTGTGTGTGTGGGCATGTAGAAACGACGTTACAGTGACACACTCATGGAACTCCACATGGTTTCTTTTGACTTTTTTGGAAGGGCGCCCTATTTTGACGTCAAAATAGTTCCCTGCTGAGTTAGAGCTGTTTTAGGCCTAGGGTTAGGTTAAGGGTTAGGGTTAGGGTTAGGGTTAGGGTTTGGGTTAGGGGTTAGGGTTAGGGTTAGGGTTAGGGATAGGTTCAAAAATTTGAAAATGTCAAAATAATGTCACGAAAATGAAAAGTGTGTCAAAATAATCCCTGTTTTTTTCACAACAGTCATCACAATGTCGTTTTTACAAAAATGTGTGTGTGTGTGTGTGTGTGTGTGTGTGAGAGAGAGACAGAGAGAGAGAGAGAGAGAGAGAGAGAGAGAGAGAGAGAGAGAAATCAACACGTGCGTGTTTCGTGTGAAATTAGAAATTAGTTGAGGAAAAAAAAAAGGTTGACACATTGGCCCACAGCTAGAACACTTACTTTCTCAGGCGTTCAGCATATTGCGAGGTTGAAGAGCCATGATGGTGCGGTATCTTCCCGCAAACCGTTCTACGACATCGTCAATGTCCGCTGTGATGTGTCGGTGAGCCCTCATTAGAGCGAGCCCGTTGAGCCTGGTCTCACCCATCGTTGATCTCAGATAGGATTTCAGCGTCCTGATGCCGCTGATAGTTCTTTTATATTCAGCTGCTGTGATCGGAAGAGTGCACAAAAGGGTCAGTAGCACGTGAATGTTCGGGAAAAAATCCACATTGCATGCTCTGACAGTCTTGGCCACAGTATCAGGAACGGCCCCTGCATCAGCGCTCTCCCACTTGTGCATCCATCGGATGTACTCGGTGTCCAGCTCATGAAAACTTGGCAGATCTGCTTGCCATAGACTGGCAAGTCGCTCGATACCCTCGGGTACCTTCCGAAAACCTGCTATTGGCCCGTTCCTGCCTTGCACGATGCACAAGGGTACAAGACCAAGCCCGTCAACAGCAATTTCAGAGCCGGTGGTGAAGCGAGAGTCCAGCTGGGCGATGAGGGGATCCAAAAACGGGATACCTATGGACCTGCGGAAGTAATCTTCAGTTGTCTCTGCTGGCGGGTTACTCCGACATGTCTGTCGTTCTGCACCCCTTGGTCTGCGCAGATCAGAGTCGGCTGTTGCTGCCATCCGACTTGCTTCCTGAAACCAGCTGCTGAAGGTTGCAATGACGTCATCCCTGAATCCCTCAACTGTTGTCTTCACTGCGCTTATTTCTCCGTACGCAGCCACAACATCCTTTGCTTTTTGCTGAAGTTTCAAAGTCAGTGGACGGAGAACTTGCAGGCATTTTCTGGTGACGACAAAAGCAACCAGAAAGTCACCCGACTGGAAAGCGTGCAAAACCCCTCCAGCTTTGGTGAGCGTTTCACTGTCCCAATCTGTGTTCTCCTGCACCATCTGGTCAAGGCAGTCATAGACCACAGGGAAGAGTTCGGCGAAAGTTTCAAAGGCAGAGTGCCTCTCGACCCACCGTGTTTTACATAGGTCGACCAGTTTTCTCCTCTTGCTTTCTGCTTGGGCTGACTCCACCACATGTTCAAACTGTCTCTGTCATTTTGGAAAAAGAGAGAAGAACAGGGACACTTCTTTCAGGACTCCAAACATGTTCTTCACTTCTAGAATTCTGCAGGCATGAACAACACAAAGGTTCAAGCAATGAGATGCGCAGTGGAAGTACAGAGCCTGCTTGTTAAGTTCTTGAATGCGTGCCCGAGGGCCAATGAGGACCCTGAACAGGTGGATGGACTAGTGGGGAAGGGGCCAACGCTTTTCTTCTTTCCACCTTTTAAAATTTTTGTATTATTATTATTTGTGTGTGTGTGTGTGTGTGTGTGTGTGGATGTGTGTGTGAGTACGTGTTTACCGACTACAGCGGACTTTTGTGCGAAACACTCCCACGTTCAGCGGACCTCAAACTTCAGCGGACGTCCGCTGAACTTTTCCTTTTGCTACAGTGTTTCTTATGAGCTTTCTAAGGACTTGTGCAAATTTGAGCGCGAAAAAAAAAAGTCCGCTCAAGTTTACGCTTGTGTGTATTCAAACGCCGATCTTGCCCCCTCTCTCTCCGTGGCGCGTTCACACACGGGGCTTTGCTAGTATGAAGTGTTTCGCGGGCAAATGCGCGCATGCGCAATGCTATTCTTTCATTGGTATTGACGTCAGCCATGTATTGACGTCATCAATTTGCAGAAACAACATGATTTCCCGACAGAAAGTGTGAGTATATATATTCATGTTTCTTTGGGTGCTAACTGGAGCATAACTTACAATATTATTTTGTTTGACGATGCCAAAAGTTTGAGAATGGATAAACAGCATACATAGATGACATGTTAGATGCCTCTGGAGTCGGTTTTTGCTAGCTAGCCATAATGGCGCGTGAGCGCAGGTTTTCGTGACCAAAGAAGTACTATTATTATAATTATTTTCAAAGAAGTGTATACAAAATAAACAAAGAAAGATGTTTTTGAATCTCTGGTGTGCTTCTAGATCTATTTGATAACTGAGGGGTGAGCAAAGTCATTTGCTTCCAATCTGAATCTTTGTACCATGAATGTTGATCTGTTTCCATAGCAGACGACAGATCTCGGCGCTGCGTATTATTAAAACTCCAGTAGTAGAGTTGAACATGATGTTAATTAACGAGCATTTCTCATACTATTAGTCTACATGGTCAGAAGAATTATTAAATTTTTAATTTCATTTATTTATTTTCTTATGATTTAGAGTTAGACTTTCATAATCATCGGATAATGACCCTCTTGGAGTCCGCACCTTGCCATCCCCATCCCGCCCCCACCTACCTTATCAGAATGACCCTTGGAGACAGCCCCCCTGCTACTCCCACCCCACCCCCACCTACCTCATCAGATATAACCCATGGAGGCAGCCCCCTACCCACCTCATCAGATATGACCCTTGGAGACAGACCCTGCCACTCACACCCACCCCCACCCACCCTGCAGACCAAACTGTTGACAAAACTGTAAACGTGCTTGACTGTGCTTTTTAGTTGTGCAAGCAGAAGAGCTTAATGTTGAATGGTATTTTACTTGCCTTTTTTCAGAACCTGTAACAAAACTAACATGGAGGACAAAGATAAGACATTGTCATTGTCCACTGCAAGTGAAGTGTTTAACGTCCTTTTGAAAAAGTGAGTACTGGTTAGTGGTAAATGTTGGGCAGTGGATAATGGCTTTTAATTTCAGTGGCACCAAAAAGATAGTCCACATAGAAAGTGGACATGATAGGCTATGTACTGTCACTGTCAGGGTTTCTGATTTTATACTACTTTAGTTGAAGGGTTTCTCTCTCACCCCTACTTTGAAGCTGTAAATCAGTATTTCACTGAACAAGGTCTGGAAGAGCAGGGAAATTGATTTCTGCACAAAGATAAAACTCTTTAGGGCTTTGGTGTTGTAAGTTCTGCTGTACGACTGTGAGAGCTGGACAATGACTGAAGTTGTCACACCTTGCAGATTGTGATGTGTGTACATCAAATGGATGAGTAACAGCTTATGGCTAACTGACCAGTGCACAGGAAACTGACGTATTGGATGCAGGAAGTGTTCAATGTTGATGTTTTAGAAGCCATGCTATTGATACATAGCTTTATTATGTTTTTAGATTATATATATTCTCACACCCACCTGTGTCTGCATTGTTTCAGGGGAATTATAAAGGCAAAGGGTCGTACTGGAGAAAGAGAGCGTGTTTTAAGGAGCAAAAGAAGTTCCCGTGATCCAGACATACCTGATTCAGACATCCTACCTGATCCAGACATCATACCTGACACTAGTAAGAGTGACAGTGAACAGTCCATTGGGCAATTGGCTGTATCTGATTTTCGCAGTGTGTAAGTGGTTTGTTAATATTTTCTAATGTTTATGATCATTTACAGTATTAACGCCTTTGAGTCCCCTGAGAGGCTGAGTGGGATGACTTTGTTGTGGTGACAACCTGGTGTGGAGTGCCTTCACTGTTACCGTTAAGGTTGTTTCTGCAGATCTTGTATACAGGGTGGGGGGATGAGGGGGGGGACTGCCTTGTAAAAATTACTTAGAAAAAGCCTTGAAAGAAACAAAATTGCACTCTCTAGGACAAGATTATGGAGGAATATAAAGGATTATTGCAGGAATGCAATTATACAGTTATTAAAAAGTACCGCCTTGTCACAGTTGTGCCGAGTGTTTATTGTTTAATACAGATTGTTCTACTTTCCATTTGGGCCGCCACCTTCAGCATCTTGAAGATTCTGCAGCCAACAGTGTTACTATAGGGTTTGCAACAACAACAACAAAATGGTGTCTGTAGGAAAAACACGTTGCTGATCAGCAAAAGCTGGGAGGGGGGCAGGAAGTGAGGTTCAGTTGTGACGGAAACATTATGATTTGTGTGAATGGGGGAGGGGGGGGGGGTGTTAATTTGAAAAAGTCGGCTAACTCAAATGATTATGCTTGCGAATCTTGAACTTTGCACTGACATATGAGTGTACTAAACACTTGCAGTTAATAAATTATCTGAGTGAAGTACAAATTTAGAAAAGGAAAGAAATATAAACATTCCCTATGGCTAATTGCTGCAATTTGTTTTTTATAAATATGTCTTTTGTTTATTCTTATTACTGTTCTTCTCATTATCATATACATTTAATGATTTATACTAAACCTTTACTATCTCTTAACTGATAAAATGGATTGATTGATATGCACATAAATATATGTACCATCTAATCTATATATAACTAAGATAGTATTAGAGTTGTCACTGGCATGATTCCTCCCCCCCCCCCTCCCTGTGGGGGTGCCGGGGATTTCTGTATAAATAGTATGCCCACTGTGTGGAAATCTAGTGCTTTAAATTTCCACTGTTTCTGTTATTCTCATTTGTTCTTTCTGTTCCTAAAGCTGTTCTATCAATCTACTATCTCTCTTCTTCCCTAGACCAGTCCAGTCACCTACTCTTTTTCCTGAAATTTCTACCAAAAACTCCTCATTAGAGTACAGGCTCTGTTGGTTCAGCTTGGTGGTATTGGACGCTTCTGCCAAATGGTCACTAGGGCTTTCTATGAAATTATTATTTACCAATGTACGCATTCTATATGTATGTGCTTTGGTAATATTTTGTAATGATGTTTATATTCTATTTTGTTTTTGTAACCAGTGGTATGTTAAATTAGAGTATAGTCTCAGCGTCCCCTGCGTGGGAAGCCTTTATTGTAAAGTGACCGGCTGGTGGAGTGCCTTCAGTGTTACTGTTAGAGTTGTTTCTGCAGATCTTTTATGGGTGGGTGGGGGGGGGGGGGGGTTTCGGTGAGTCCTCTTTTGCACAAGTCGACGTCCTGATTCGGCTCTTTTCAGTCCGCTGGACCCTTATAAGCTATGATTAACTAACTAAATAACGGGCATGATTTTATCCTTTGTCATTCTCTCTGTCTCTTGTAAAAAGTACAAGTTGTTCCCCCTATTATGTATATATAATTTGATATTTTATATGATAAGCAGCCATTATCAGAAATGCCAACATCTTAGATCAAACTGACACAGTGACTGTGAAATCTTAGCTTGCAGATTGGAGATTGATTTGTTTACGTCAAATGGATGAGTAACTGACCATGATGATGCTCGTATCGCCTGCAGTTTCTAGTGTAAACAAACGTTGGTAGACTGTCGTGTTTTCTTAGGTTAACGAAGTATTTTCTTCAGGACATGCGTGTTCTGAGTATGTAGATCAGCAGCAATAAAGACAAGACTCGTCAAGAGCTAAAAAGTCGGTCTCACAAGAAATAGAGCCTTTAGTTTAATTTATTTACTCAGCAACACTGAGTCTGATGGCCTGTCATACGCAGATCACGAGCGCAATGAATGAATGAAATTGACCGTATCCATGCGTATCTTACGAGCAATCACCTTCTGCGCATGTCGAGTCTGACTACTTCCGTTACTTCACTTTCTTCTTCTTTGCCATGCATTGGCTGTCTATCCATCTAGTATATATATCAATGGTAGAACCCCATTGCCTGACTGCCAAGGGCAGGTAAACCCTAGTGTCGGGCAGGTCAGTTTGCTTAAAAAAAGAAGAAAAAAAAGAAGTAATAATCAGATTTGGATCAGACTGTGATGTCAGATGAGTGAGGGAGACTGTCTGTTTACTTTTATTGACCCTGAGGTGTTTAATATTAACCCACAAAGTATTGTTGCACTGTTTCAGGTGCTTGCCGAAAACCTGTTCACCATAAAAAGTGGTCTACAGAAGAGCAGGATGCTGTGAGGCGTTGTTTTGCCAAGTTCATTATGGAAAGAAAGTTGCCTGGTAAAAATGACATTGAAAAAGCCATCAAAGGGGAAATTGCACTCACTAAAAGAACATGGAGGAATATTAAAGACTATTGTAGAAATACAATTATAAAATTATAAAAACTACCAATGTGTTACAGTTGTGCTGAGTTTTTATTGTTTTATACAGATTTTGTTTTCAAGGTCTTTTTAACTTGCGTGCGAAGCACACATGACAATGTAGTTATCCTCCGCCATCCATCTGCTCTATAACAGCTGTAGACTATTAAGTGGGGTCATTGATGATGACTGTCACTGTTGCAGTTTGTCATTTTAGTACAAGAGTGAAAAATCACAATAATAATATTAATATAATGTCATGTTGTATTATATTAATTTTATGATCAGGCATGGGAATTGTCCTCGGATCCGAGGATTTTGAGTTCACTCTCGTAAAAAAAAGAAATCCTCGTAAAAAATATTTGTAGGTCCATTTGCCAGTTTACATTTTCTAGAACCTCGCTTCATTTTAATCGCCACCATCTTGGAATTTTCGAATTGCTCGAGTTGTAGCATTTTTTTTGGTGTTTAATGTGGCGATACATAATGTTTAAAATTGTTAACCGTGGTGATCCCTTCGAGGATGAAGGTGTCCGAGATAGGTGGAAGTGGGAATGGCTATCCAAAATGGTTAAAAAAAAAACGAAAAAAACTAGTCATAGCGAAGAAGAGAAGAAGATATGACCGAGCGTTTGGGAACACATTTTTGAAAAAGATCAATGTTTTTTTGTTTTGAGAACAGCACAAAGTCTTCTGCCCCCCCCCCCCCCCTTTCCCCTGCCATCAACAGGTGCACTCATCTTTTGCCAGTTTTTTTCCAGCGGTTTTTACATTTGGCAATTCCCATGCCTGATGATTCTGAGCATATTCACTGCAGTTTAGTTCAGTAAATTGAGATATTGGCTTTAGTTAACTGCATTGATCGTGTGTACCTTTGTTAAAAGGGTTTACACAAGATTTAATTTTTTGCAAGCACAAGGATTTATTTTTTTATTATTGTTTTTGTCACACAATGAAAAGCAGTGTTGTCATTGTGCAGTTTAGTTCAGTAAATAAGGTCCTGATTCGGCTCTTAGCAGTCCGCTGGACCCTATAAGCAATGAGTAACTAAGTTCAGTAAATTGACATATTTGCTGTAGTTAACTGCATTAGTCGTGCGTATCTTTGTTAAAAGGGTTTACAAAAAATTTCAGTTTTTGCAAGCACATGGAGTTTTTCATTTTTTATTATTGTTTTTGTCACACAGTGAAAAGCAGCGTCATTTGTAAGACCCCAAAATAGAGGTCCTGATTTAGCTCTTTGCAGTCCGCTGGACCCTGTAAGCAATAAGTAACTAACTAACTAAATAAGACCCCAAAATAATTTGGTCACTAGAATGAAGTATGTTTAAGTTTTGATGTGGGAGTTCTTGAACTTGCTCTGTATCATTAATTGTTTATTTGTCTTTTGAGAATTGACAATGGACTAGTATTGGAAAGGTTAGTTTCTGTCTCTCTCTCTTCTCTCTCTCTATCTTCTCTCTCTCTCTTTTCTATCTCTTCTCTCTTTCCCTCTCTCTTTCTCTGTCTCTCTGGTCTCTCACTCTCTGTCTCTGTCTCTCTCTCTCTCGTCAATGACTTCAGTTTACATTTCCTTCTATTTTGTATTGCATTTTGATTTTAATTTTGTGTTAATAACTAAAACACTAATAATAATGTCATGCCATATTAATATTAATTTACGGATTCTGAGCATAGTCAGCATCTTATTTTTCATAGTGAAATTTAGTACAGTAAGTTACTACATTTGCTGCAGTTAACTTAATTATTCATGTGTATCTTTGTTAAAGAAGGTGTCCCTGTGGGGATGCCTAGGACGTTTCTGTATAAATAGTATCATCACTAGTGCTTTAAATTCCTTTATTAAATTCCCAGTTATTCTCATTTTCTTTCTCTTTCTTAATCTGTTCTATCAATCTACTATCCCTCTTCTTCGCTTGACCTGTCACCTACCTGTTTTCCTGAAAACTCCCCCCCCACCCCCCACCCCGTGGGGATGCCGGGGGTTTCAGTATAAATAGTGTTCCCACTTTCTGGAGATTTAGTGCTTTTAATTCCCACTGTTTCTGTCATTCTCATTTGTTCTTTCTCTTCCGTAGTCTGTTCTATCAATCTTCTATTTCCCTTCTTCGCTAGACCAGTCACCTTCCTTTTTTCTTAAAACTCTCCCAAAACCCCTCATTTGTGTACTGGGTCTGTTGGGTCAGCTTGGTGGTATTGGATGCTTCTACCAAACGGTCACTAGGCTTTCTATGAAATTATTAGTTAGCAATGTGGGCATTTTATTTTTATGTATGTGTTTTGTTACTATTTTATAATGATGTTTATATTCCATTTTGTTTTTGTAAACGGGGGCACACTAAATTAGAGTGCGCCTCAGCGTCCCCTGCGTGGGAATGTATTTATTGTAAAGTGACAAAAAAATGTAGGCATTTTATATGTATGTGTTTGTTACTATTTTGTAATTATGTTTGTATTCCACTTTGCTTTTTATAATCGGGGGTTCGATTAAGTTAGAGTATAACCTCAGCATCCCCTGCGTGGGAAGTGACTGGCTGGTGGAGTGCCTTTAATGTTACCGTTAGGATTGTTTATAGATCTGTTATACGGATGCGTGGGGGGTTGGGGGGGGGGTTGGTTGGTGAGTCCTCTTTCACACAAGCTGAGGTCCTGATTCGGCTCTTCGCAGTCCGCTGGACTCTTATTAGCAATGACTAACTCCCTCTCTCAGTCTCTTTATCTCTATCTCTCTCTCTCTCTCTCGGAAATGACTTCACTCTCTCGTCAATGACCAGTTTAAATTCCCTTCTATTTTGTATTGCATTTTTTTTTTTTGTTTTGCATTTTAAGTTAACTTAAACAATAAACGCTCAAGCCTTATATATTGTGTTCATGTTGAATCTGTGTGTGCAATAGGTACTTTGTGGATACTAAAGTATATATTTGCACATGGCATGTAAGAATTTTTTTCTCTATATATTTTGTCATTATGACAGCTTATATTTCTATTAAGTGTGGAGAAGTAGTCGTGCACTAAGCACATCCGTGCTTTCATAAGAGACCCGACAAATCATTATATACAGAATAAAGGATTTATTCAGCCAAATGACAACATAATTTTATTGTGTATCCAGCAAAAAATCAGGTTATTACAAATAATTATATGTAATACACTATAACAATACACTAATTTATATCTTTATTGTCCAACTTTCACATTGCAATACATACAAGTGGAACATTTACTACGCGTGGACTCAAATCTTGGAATAATACCAATAATAAACAATAAGTGAAGTGTATCATGCATGCAGTTATCACATGCCCCACTCTCTTTGTCTCCCTCCCACTCTGTCACTTCATGTTTCATAACGCACACATACACGTCTGTACCGTCAGACTGGCCATCTATGAACATCAATTGTAAAAATGAAGCTAAAACAACAATAGTAATAAAAGATTAGTAATGCACAAGACAATGGTAGGCACTTAACACCGAGAAGGGTACAGTAAACATAGCATAAAAAAACACGAATGAAGGCTGTACGTGTATGTTCATAACGGGTAAATAAAAATAGCAGCACTGAAGGCACAATTTTTGGCAGCAATGTCAAGCAACTACAAAATAAACACAAGAAAACTAGAAATGTGTTTAGATTATATGTAGCCAATACAATACAACTTTATTCATCCCCAAGGGCAATTACATTATTATGTTTAATAATGTAATGAAGGCTCGCAACAATAACTCAGTTACAATAAATACATGCATTTATACATACATGCATAAACAGTGTAGAACACACCTCTGCCCATGAATAGATATCGTCCACCCCACCCCCCAAAAAACAACATATCCTTCCAATCACTGCATGTGAGTTGCTCTATTATTACAATCTCCAGCGTGTGTCCCCAGAAGGTATGAAAAAAAGTTCTTCAACGTGTGTGTCCTTGGAATGCTATAGAGAAGTTCTTAGACGTGTGTGTCCCCAGAAGGTATGGAAACAGTTCTTCAAGGTGTATGTCCGCAGAATGGTGTAGAAAAGTTCTTCAACGTGTGTGTCCGCAGAATGGTGTAGAAAAGTTCTTCAACGTGTGTGTCCGCAGAATGGTATGGAAAAGTTCTTCGACGTGTGTGTCCTCTGTAAGACCTAGAAAAGCTCGTTCATGAACCACAAGAGCTATCATTGTTTTTATTTGATAGTGTAATTCTCCTATAGCTCCTGACTCTACACATATGTTTGGTTTTGTGCCAAGTCGCTTCCTTATAGGGGTCTGCAGAAGTGGGGTGTTAGACCACAGTCCGCTAAAGTATGAAAATACAAGACTGTGTGTGTGTGTGTGTGTGTGTTTCCCCCCTTTTTTTTCTTCTCATTTTTTCTTTTCTTTTCTGTTTTTTTCTTCCCTTTTTTTTTCTTCCCTTATTTTTGGGTCGCCCAGAGGGGGGGGAGGGGGGGGAGGCACGTGCCCACTGTGCCCCCCCCCCCCCCCCCCTCGTCCGCCCCTGGGCACAAGGTCCCACGTGGGATGACACAAGCTACCACGGGGTGGGGAAGGTTGTGTCACTTTTCCCTACGTTCTTACTTCTGCAATAGCATGATAAATTTGCCTTGAAATTATGTTTTGCTTGTTTTGATTGGCGCTTCTTTTGATAATTTCTGTTAAAAACTGAGTGAATGAGAGAAGAAGTTCATTTTTCTGGCAGAACGAACGTGCCCCGCCCTCCTATATCCGCGGGAAATTGACGGGGGTGTGTCCTTCTGGAAAGAGCACATGGACAGCGCTGCTAACTAAAATGTTTAATTTTTACTATACTAAACGGTTTACACCAGAGTAGAACTGGTATAATATCAAATGTATTGCTAGCTACAGCCATATTACTTCGTAAGAAAAGGTTACAACAAAATTAAGTTTAAAACTGTAATGGACTATACGACGCGTAGGAATCCATAGTGGTCATAGGCAGGGTCAAGTTAAAATTAGAAACCCACCTTACCACTGTCAAGCGCGATAACCAGGCTTGCAGGACATTCTAGTACTAGTAGGTACAGGTGAGCAGTGTTTGTTTTTGTTACTTTTCCTCAATTTAAATATACATTAAAAATAAATTATGCGAACCTAGAAGTATTTGGAACACACATAATCAACGATCGGTAGAAATCGTCTGCTTCTGGAGTTGCAGACAGGTCGCTGTCACGGACGCGATAAGGTGACATCATGGCGGGTGCCCATTTCTAAAGGAAAACTACACTAGCAAAATAACAAAGAATATTTTCTCTGGCATTATGGCTTTTAAGTTTTCTCTGGCATTTTGGCTTGCTGGTTATAGTTTCAGAGTATGGAATTTATACATATACACATTACCAATGTTTTTCGTATTGTTGATTAGCGAAGTTTTCACTTTTTGTCGGATGCACCGATTTTCACTAAGTGACCTCACATTTTTCTGAATCAACCAAGCGGATCACTAATCTTGTGAACCAGACACACGATTTGTTTTTCCAGGTTCAAATGTAAATATGTGAAAGTGTAGGTAAATTCCATGAACTTTTTTAGCTGTGTAAAATGCATAGATAACAAACATTAAGAAAAACCAAGGACTATTCATTTAGTAGATTCAGATTCAGATTCAGAAAACTTTATTATCTCCAAGGAGAAATTCTAACATGGATTTGCTGTCAGCAAAAGGTAATAAAATGTAACAATACTATAAACATGTAAACATGTACGTGTAATCACGCTTATGTACATATTAACAAGAACATTTCCGACACATTGTAAAACTTAAAATACATATCACACTACATGTCCTTATTGCACTTCAACATAAATAAATAAAACACCTACCCACAAACACACACACCCACACACACACATCCACACACACATGGGATAGACATGAGATTATAAAATTATACACGTTATAATACAATCATCAAACTTTGCGTATCATTCTATAATACAATCACAGATTTTAAAACGTATGCATTAGTTAACTAGATACATACTGAATAGTTGAAAAATTGCTGCAAATATTATAAAATTCATCTCTAGTACTCCCATAAACCACTCGCACCCGACTCATTCAGTCAACACTTATTAAGAATTTGTACTGATTTGGGTACAAAACTGTTCCTAGCTCTAACCGTAGAAACATTTGGCACTCTGAAACGGCGACCAGAAGGAAGGAGCTGGTAGTGCTGGGCTAGGATGTGAGTGGAGTCTCTTACAATCATGCTCGCTTTCTTTCTTACTTGCCTTTCGTACAACACACACAAACTCTCCTGCTTTTCACCCACCACTTTCCCACACACCTTCACAATTCTATCCAACACATTCTTACTCCTCACACTGAGACCTCCAAACCAGCAAAGAAAACCAAAGGTCAGCACCGATTGAATAAAACATCTGTAAAAGTTACATAAAACAGACTTGTTGACTTGCAGAGAGCGCAATTTCTGGAGGCAATATATTCTTGACTGACATTTCTTATGGATGGAAGTAGTGTTGGAATCAAAGGTAAGCTTATTGTCAAGTATTGTTCCCAGATATTTGTATTCCAAGACTCTCTCCACCTTTTCTCCATCAATCACTAAGTCAGGCACAGCAGATGGGTTTTTTCTAAAATCAATAATCAGTTCTTTAGTTTTCTTCACATTTATATTTAAGAAATTCTCTTTGCACCATGCAATAAACCTTTGCACTTCCTTTAGATAAACAGTTGCAGAGTTGGAGAGGTCTTGAAGGGCAGAGTCATCTGAGTACTTAATGAGAGGTGTATTTTCAGAGCCTGTGCAATCGTTGGTGTACAGAGTAAACAGAACAGGAGATAGTACAGTGCCCTGAGGGGAGCCAGTTGATGTAGTTCGAGTAGAGGAGAGAGCTCGCTGGAAGCAGACTGACTGAGATCTGTGAACTAGAAAGCTGACTATCCACAGGATAAGCCTGGGATTGACGTCAAGGGCCAGAAGTTTGAGCGCCATGAGATGAGGTTGTATCGTATTAAAAGCAGAAGAAAAATCGATAAAGAGAATCCTAACGAAAGAACTAGGTTTATCCAGCTGTGTATAAGCGTTGTTGAGTAGAGTGAGTGTTGCGTCGTCAGTGGATCTGTCTTGCTTGTATGCGAACTGAAAAGGATCAAGAAACTGTTGTGTTTGAGAGAGAAGTTTTTTCAAGACGATACGCTCAAAGCATTTCATGGCGATGCTGGTGAGTGCAACGGGCCTATAGTCATTCAACTCAGATGGGCTTCTAGACTTAGGAACAGGACAGATAGTGGAATTTTTCCAGACTGAGGGGACAGCACATTGTTTCAATGATAAAGAAAACAAATGACTGAAAACAACACATAACTGAGCAGAACATACTTTCAACAGTTTTCCACACAAGCCATCTGGACCCATTGCCTTACGGGGGTTTATTCTCTTGAAGTGGGACTCAACAACACAATCCCGGATCTCAAAGTCACCAGAAGCATCTCCCTCCCCATTTCTCACCCTTTCCTGAAGATCAACCAAAACTTCAGACAAACTGTCACTCAAATCATTGCGTTCAAAACGACAATAAAAATCATTCAGCTCGTTAGAGAAAGCTAACTTTTCATCTTCACTTCGCAGGCAACCGCTGCTCTGAGGTTTATTCTGGCCTGATAAGGTTTTCAACCCCTTCCAAGCATCCCTTATGTTGCCTGACTGGAACTGACGTTCAACTTTCTCTTTATATTCTAACTTAGCTGCACGTATTTCCTCCCTTAATTTCCTCTGAACCCTCTTTCTTTCTTCCCTATCCCCAGTTTGAAATGCAATTTTCTTTTCATTAATAGTATTTTTCAGTGATCTCGAGACCCAGGGCTTGTTGTTTGGATAGATTTTGACTTGTTTGGTTGGAATAATCATGTCTTCACAGAATTTAACATAGTCAGTGACCACATCAGCAGCCTGATTAACATCATCAGAGGAATCAAGAAAAACATTCCAGTCTGTGCAATCGAAACAACCCTGCAATTGCTCAACACAATCATCCGACCATACTTTTACAGTTTTGGCAACGACAGACTCAGTTAGTATTTTAGTAGTCCTTGAGAAAAACATATATGCCAAATTTACACAGAATGTAATATTTAGAGCATAAAGATCTGTGTACGTATGCCCCAAAAATTAGTTTTCTTTGTAAAAAACATGGACATGCCGAGAATTATTTGTACAGCAAATTGTTTTGCATGAATAGAACAACTGGATCAATTTAACGAAGGAAAAAATTAAAGAACATCACTTTGAAAGCTAAAGATAGACATAATAATAATAATAATAATAATAATAATAATAATAATAATTTTTTAAAAACTTCTATATATTCCCAATAAAACTGAGCTCAACGTGCATAAACATGTTATTTATTAATTTTTTTATTTTTTACCAAGTTATTACATGTTCATGGTTCAGTGTAATAATTAAAGTGATGCTGAAATTTGAGATAAAAAAGGTTGACATGGTTATAGCCAGATTGTACTTGTTATTCTCTGAATACATGCCCATAATTTCTCTGTTTTGTAATCAGATATTGTGTTACAGTGCAAAGAGTGGTGCTTGAAGAAATGAAATTGCACTTGTGTTTGTAGTATACCTCCTTTAATGTAAGGTGCTAGTGTCATATTTTAAAAAAATAAAAACTTATTACCAATTGTAATGAAATAATACTGGCGACTTTTTTTTATTGTACATTTAGATACAGTTAGGATTATGAATATGTATAGGATACAAGAAGAAAATCATATTGCAGCGTATGAATTAATTAAAAAAATGGTCTAGATAAGTTTTTGTCTAGCATAATGTACTCCAACTGACTTGTGTGGAGATTCCCTCATCCCTGCCAAAATTGATTTGACAGCTGATGCCTGAAAGCCTACCAATGTGCCGAATAAGTATAAATGTGTGCTCTTATATTTATGCACGTCTGTCTACAAGGCAAAAGGCTGATAGAAAGCCTGCATTGCCGTCACTACTATACTATGCTAATGAAATAAAAATGTAAATCAAAATAAAAGGATAGTTTTCATAGAGGATCATCACTATACAATTTGGGCAAGTACTGCATGGTGGCCAAACAGTATGTCAGCAGCTAAAGATTTTCAACCACTTGAAGCATCCTCCTACTGGCCACTTGGACAGAAGTAAAAAGTGTCCCATAGGTTTGCACAGTGGCTTGTGTTTTTCTGGATCCTTTAATTCAGTTTACACCCTTAACCCTTTGCTGTCAGGCCCAGTGCAAACACTGGAGCAGACAGGGCTGAGGCCAACTTCCTAGCTTATCTGCCGCCATTGATTACTGTTAGCTGCTGGCCTTTTAAACCCTACAATGGAGTGAGGGCGGAGGGTTAGCCAGCTTCCGCTAGGCCGAGAGGGAGAGTGGGAGGTACGTGATAAATAAATTACACAGTTAATATACCTCTTTGCTGGGAGATTTTTTGGGCAGATCTTTGCTTTGGTCTTCTTGACGACTGACATCTCCCAATTTTTCATCAGCATTTCTGGTATGAGAGGTAGTACAACAGTGACAATGCTATTGGTATCCTAGTAAAAAGACACAAGGCAGCGAATAGTAGAACTCCACAACTATGAGACTGCAGGTTTAAAGGATTGAAGTACTTAGAGGGACAGTTTTGAGTCTGTTTGATTTTGATCAGATGTTACAAGAACTGAAGAAGTATATTTATTTCATTAATTAGAATTTGAAGACATTTTTCATTTCTGATAAATGCATTTAATTACACATATTTTGAAATAGAGAGCATACTAGACTATTGTGTAGACTTATGAGTTATTTGTATTTTCAAATTTGTGTTTTTTTGCTGAACCAGACTAAATCAGTTGAAGATAAATTAATGTGCCAAGCAAATCTCCAACTCCAAGTATTAATACAATTTGTTATGCCGATCTGAGCCCAATATTTAGTTAATTTTATTGGAGGTAGAGCATTTGGTATGAATGATGAACCAGATGTTTCAAGTTTGGGATGACTTTATTTCAATATTTGGCAACAGATTGCAATCTAGTAAATAACTTATGAGTCATACAACTCCTTCCAAAAATACTTCTATGCACACTCATGAATATTTGGCCATTAAGAATTTTATGGTCACAGGTATTAAAAATAACTTCTATATACCTCTTGCCCTCACCCCATACCACTTTCAAAGCTTTTGTCGAGATCGAGTTTGTCAAACTGTTATGATGGCTTCAGGTGGCTGTGTATGGTTCATGGCTTGGGAGGGGTGAGGTTAAGATTGAACTGCAATTTTGATCTATCAAATAATGTAATATAATATTCATTTGAAAGATATACGCTGTTGCTATCCAAACTGTAATGAATGGGGGCACGTTGAAACAAATCTTGACTAAAGTAGTTGATGTGAAGTGAAGTGGCTTCTTGCAAACTTTGCAAGAGCTTGCTGCGTTAGGAAGAAGGGGGGTGAATCAGGGAGCAATTACTTGACCAGAAGATTAGACACAAGTGGACTGGGACAGGGCAGGCTGAGTCAACACAAGGTTCACCCATCTGGAGACGCTGCAATCTCAGGTATTCAGGCGAGCTGGATTGAAAACGACAAACAGCCAGGCAGTTTTTATCCCTCATTTCACTGTCACCACCCCCAACACCCTTGACCTACAGGTCCTAAACCCATCTCCACTCCCAAAACCCCTCGTTCGCTTATTTGCAAAAAAAAGTTAATTTTCAACACTTGCTTTTAATGTTTTATAAAGCATTTCTGCGGTTTAGAAATAGAGATATGATGTATTGTAAGCATTATATGACTGTGCTAGTCTACTACTCTAAGCTGGTGATCAGTAGTGAAAGTTTAGTTAAGTAGTAGTATTTTATCAGTGGAAGCATTAACCCGGCCACTACCAAGAACTTTTTTCTCAGCTTAAAAATATCGACACTGTCGGTCTCCATGAGGCATCGGATGGGATCATTTGCAACAATAAATCATAGGGGCAGGGCTGAATAAGAGGAATAACATTCTCTATATCGGTACCTGCCCTGTTCTGACTCAACATGAAATAAACACATCCTGTTGCATGCCTTGGCTTATTAATAATGCCTCACTAGTAACCTACCCCACTCAGTTGTTAGCACAAATCACAGACAGAAACATATTTATTTACTGTTGAGTTCAGTGTATGTTAGATACCTATAATTATTCATGTGATAGGACATATCCATACAATGCCACCAAGACACAATGAGCTAGAATGAAGTGACTGTTTAACATATATTTTACAGTCTTCCGTGTCAGTTTGTTGGTTGTAATTATCTCTTGCTGGGCTGAATGTGACTTTCTTAAAACCTTACTTGTGACACAATCTCAGAGAAAGTGAATTGGCTGAATGTGACTCTCTTAAAATCTTACCCGTGACACAGTCTCAGAGAAAAGTGAGTACTTTTTATATTAGATTATTCAGTGTCCTCATGCCCAGAGGAAGGATGTTATATTTGTTGTTGCAGAGTGACTGCACGTTTACCACATCACCAAAACAAAATCCTTGGTATTTTTTAATTTATTGGATAATAAAGTGCCAGGATTCTGGAGTCTTGAGTACCAACCTGCATTGAATGTGACAGTGTCCTTGTTATTTAAGCTTTAGTCTTCAAACATGTATGTTAACCCTTGAACACACCTCATTTTTCCCTCCTTGATTACATTTCTAGGGGTGACAGACATTTACTGCTAAATGAGAAACATTAAGGGTTGCCTGGAATAACCTACGCCAGGTTTATTTATTTATATTGAAATATTAAACCATTTGCACTGAAGATGAAATGGTAATAGTAGTAGCAAGAAGGATTAAAGCACAATTAATTGCAGCAGCATGGGGGTTACATACCAGACAACTCTGAAGCATTTGTCAACTTGTCAGCTACAAGGAAAATGTGTCTCCCCGGCTCATTATCATAGCATGGGGCTACATGGTTGCGTTGGTGGTCTTGGTGAAAGCATTCTGCTTGTTTGACCATCAGGTGACACGAGGACAGTAGGAGATTGTTCACATCCTATTATTGTGATAGTATTGTGGTACATTGAAATTCATAGGTCTTCTCTGCTGATTTACATCATGGTAATAAAGTCTACTCTAGTTCGCAAAGAGCTGTATCAGTATATTTCTTGTAGGTCAAGTGTGCGCTGTTGTGTTCAGTGCATGTTTTTATTTTATTTTGTTTTATATCTTTATTTAATGTTGTTATTGTAACTGTAAGGTGATTTTTTTCCCCCGTTCTGTTGGATTAGCGCCAAGTTCAGTGCATTATAGACTTGTTCGTACGGTTTGTGTACATTCCTGTGCTGTTTGTTTACCACATCAGTGTGTCAGAAGAAAGAAATCAAATATGGTGAATGGTCATTACCACTCTCGTACATAGCTTTGATGAATAGTATACTCAAATGTATCCTAAGCTCTTGTCTTGTCAAGGCGAGCGTATTGTTGTCATTAATTGTCAGGATTACCTGGGATCAGAAAGCAGCAGGTGTTATAATTGACTAGCTGAATGTCTCTCACTTTTGGGCACACACTGTGGGCCTAACTGAATATCCCTGACTGTGCTGCACAGAAGGTTGGTCCATTAATTGGGATGTTTTATGACCTTGTATAGTCATTGATGGTGACAGAAATTACTACTTGTCAGGAGAATCAAGGCTGGTGGAGTATTTGTGTAAACTGAATACAGCTGAAATTCTTGCTACTTGGAGGAGGTATGCCGAGATGTCTGTCAAAGGCAGTTGGTATTCTATTACTTCACAGAATCCATAGCCGGATAGGGGTCAGTTGAACAAATTTTGTTACTTCAAAATATAATCCCTTAGGGACTGGAGTCAGTCGGTTCATACATGTGCATGTGTTTGTATGTGTGTTTATTGTCTTTTAAGTTGTTTGTTTTATTATTAGCATAAATAGGACAGTATTACAAGTATCAGAGCAGCACATGCCTTTCCAACGTGAACTCTTGGACAAATACATTTCTTATGTCTTATGCCATACTTCAATTTTTAAATTTAAAATTATATTGTGCAGTAATCAAATAACTGAGCAGGATTTTAAAAAAAAGTAATGCTTTAACAAGACATCTTTTGGTATAATTTTCACAGATATTGAGATTTTGTGACACAGTAGGCTAAGTTTAGTGAGGAATCTGTGTCTTATTATTGCTAGGAGGCATGCTTGAGTACACAAAACATTGTGCTGTATTGCTGTTTCAGTGTATGTATGACCTGAAGCGTGTTAGTATGCAGGCCATGTTGTGTACTCTGTCACTGTCTTCTCTTTGCACAGTGTTTGAGAAGTAAACACTTTTAAGAACTTGCAATGCCATGAACCCTTCAAAGTGCTGTCCACAGCTCCCTTTTGTTGTCCGACCTTAGGTCTTGCATGTTTCATTTCAACTTGAGGCTCGAATGTGGTACAGAACTGCTAGAGAAAGCTACGGGGTATAGGCAAAGACTCTGAAAAGTAATCTTTAATATAAGGTCTCCAGTATAGATTTGCATCTAATTAATTTATTTATTTATTAATTAATATATAATTGATGTTTTGTTTTATTTTATTTTGTACTGCAATAGGTAAAGATACTAATTTTATCATGAGAAATGATAACGAACTGGAGTAAAGGGCTGTGATTAAAAAAGCGAAATTTATACAAGTACACAGTTTCTAAATTATATAACTGCACATGGACCTAGTTGCTGGCTGACTTTAACAAGACACTTTGTATTCAGTATTATATTACAAGGTGATGCCTGAGTGAATAAGTCACTCTGATTATGGTGTGACATTACTTGTAGCTAAGCCATATAGCCACCCGATGGAATCTCAGTTTCCTCTGTGACTATACTGTACTTTCCATTTTTATGTATAAAAAATGAAGAAGAAGAAAAAGAAGAAAGAATTTGTTCGTTCACTGATTCTGCAAGCTTTAGTGATTATTTCTTAAAGGTGATTCACCAAGGTGATAGCATTATAGCCAATCTTGAGAGACATGTCCTATAGTCATTGTTGTGGTGGAGACCTATTGGAGAGCTTTCTAATGTAAATTACAATGGTAGTGTGCAGTTTTTATATGGGGTGAAACAAGTCCATACATTATATTGTAAATATGCACTGCACTGAAAACGCCCAAGACTCAAAAGAAAAGTAAAGTTTGGTGAAAGTTTGAAGCATGTTAAATACACACCTCATATGACTCCTAAAAGCTCCTTCTTCTTGGGTTGATCAGCTACAATCAGTATGTTGATTCATTTGCTGCTGTGGGTTGCTGTGTTTTCCATAGTGTTTGGCGGAGGTGAAGGGTAGGGAAGTAGAGTAGGATAATTTGGAGTTACTTGTTGTAGGCACAATTACAACAGCTGATCTCAGCTGTCATCTGCTTGCTGAAATATTCTTTTCATTTATTTTTAATGTTTTTAAAATTCCACTGAGTGGAGTGAAAACAACCTCATGTGGTTCAGCAACATCAAGTTTGCTGTCAACAAAAATTAAATTTGCATATACATTTATAAAGGTTCGTGATGCTTCACTCTTAGCTACTACAATAATTTTGCTAATTGTTGAAAGATTTTTCTGCCTGTTTTCAGCTTCCAAGATGTCCAGAATAGATCCAGCCTTCACACGAATAGACCGTAAGCGGTCTGGATTTTATATATGGCGAATTGAGGTATGCAATAATTAATTCATTGCGGAAATTGTTAAGCATTTTAACTATACATATGTCGTAACGAAATCATGACATTGCTGAATTCATAAAATCGACAGCTGAGTTGCAGTTTAGTTGAAATTGGCAATCACTTGCCGAGAATGTGGATTCGGCAGACTGTTGCCAAAATAGTGAAAAAGCTTTCCAAAGTGGATACATTTGTTAAATAGGCAACCGATTTCACAAAAACGGATGTTGATTTCCTGAAATTGTTGTTTTTGCAGATTTTACGAAGTCGGCAGCAGTGAACGATGTTGTAAAAGTATTGATACTATGTCTGGCAATATAATAATTACATGATGGAGGGTATCTGTTCGTGTCGTTACATGTATCCACTTGGTGCCTGATCTCCTTTTTATTGTGACAACCAACTGAGTTACTGCTTTTTTCTGAATAACTTTCCAAAAGGATGAGCAAACGCCGCTTCCATCTTTACCACCAACATTTGAAATCATTATCTGTTTGGTGAAAGTGGAATATCTTTTGGACTTCAAGGCCAACTGAAAAAGTGAATATCTTTCAGTTAACTTTTACTTTACCTGAAGATCAATGGTGCACGTGAAAGTCATTCCCCCGCAGAGAACATTTCACTACCATGCGAGTCTGCTCAACTTACATCATATAGTGAGTCTCTGGTCAGTAAGCATACATTCCCACATTTGTCGCAAAGGCAACTGTGATCTCAAAGCAGTCACAATAAAAAGTAGATCAGACTCCAAATGGATACTTGTAAAGACACAGATACCATCCATCACCTAAATATTATTATGTCAGACATTTGTCACACAGGCAACTGTGAACTCAAAACAGTCACAATTAAAAAGTAGATCAGACTCCAAATGGATACTTGTAAAGACACGAACAGATACCATCCATCACCTAAGTATTATTATGTCAGACATTGTATCAATGCTTTTACATTGTTCATTGTTGCCTACTTCGTGAAATCTGCAAAAACGTTGATTTTACGAATTTGTTAACTTTGAAATGCCTTTTTCATATTTTGGCAACAGCCTGTCAAATTAGCATTCTCAGCAAGCGAAGGACCATTTCACACAATCGGCAACTCAGCTGCCGATTTCATGAATTCTGCAATTTCACGAATTTGTTACAAAATGGACACTTGGTTAGTATAGTTTTCATGCGATATTTCACTTAAATATATTTTTGTATAATTGTTACACAAAGTTATTACACTTTTAAAAGTTTATTTTAATGAAAAACTTTTTTTTTTTTCCTCTCCAGAACTTGCTAGTTGTGCCAGTCCCTAAGGAGTACGTGGGGGAATTCTACAGAGGAGATTCCTACATAATCTTGTCTGTATGTATACAATGTTGATCTTTTCCTCTGTGGATTAATTTTTTGTTTGCTTTATTTGATCATTGAATGTAAATGTAGTCAAGAGAATACTGAGTTAACGTTGTAGGGGTGAAGTAAGGTTAGAGAAAAGGAATGAACGATTTACATTGGAGTACAATATCTCACCAAAAAGGTTGTGTCTGTCATATACTAATAGACCATGCTCGGAAATACGAAGGGAAACAACTTTGGCTGGCTTGCCTGCATGTTTGCGCCCAGAGTTGTGTAACGTTAGGCGGACATTCTTTGCAAAAGAACACAGTTTCTCGCCTATAATTTCTGCTCTGTCCTCCATCAAACCTTCCCGATAACCAAAAGGTTGATTTCAGTTGCAGTCCTGGCTAGCTCTGTTAGTTCGGCATTGCACTGCCCTGCAACCATCACCCCCCATTCTTGAAGTAAATTGCAGCTCAGGGTAGCTTTCGTAGTGTTTTGAGACAAGATGTCGTCACAGATAACTCTAGGGTAACTCAAAACAAAACAAAAAAGTTACCTCCCATTTCCAAATAAAGCCTATTTTTCACACCACACAGTGCATGTGGTTCACAGTGGTGAAGAAACGGAAACTCCGATGGTATGGCCACGTCACCAGATCATCAGGCCTTGCAAAGACTATTCTGCAAGGCACAGTGCAAGGAGGTAGAAGAAGAGGGAGACCAAAAAAGAGGTGGGAGGACAACATTCGAGAATGGACTGGTTTGACACTGAGCGAAGCCATCAGGGCTGCTGAGGACAGAGAAAGATGGAGTATGCTGGTTAAACGATCATCTGTGGTGCTCCTACGACCTCAGGGTTACGGGACAGGATAGGATAGGGATAGATAGATAGTGCATGTGATTTTTTTCCCCCATGCATGCTTGATGATGAATTTGATTAAAAAGGTTTTGGACTAAGAGGTATTTTTATATTACTTTACGCCTTTAGTCATACTCCCCGGCTTCCGCTCCCCTCTGCCTGTCGACCCCTCGCTTCTAACCCCGCCTTTCACCATTCAGGAAACTGAGGTGAGGCGCCTGTTCCAGAAGCAGAACACGAGGAAGGCGCCAGGTCCAGATGGAGTCTCCACCTCTGCCCTGCGCACTTGCGCTGACCAGCTGGCCCCCGTCTTTACAGACATTTTTAACACTTCCCTTCAACAACATACTGTCCCCCGATGTTTCAAGTCCTCAGTTGTTGTACCCATCCCCAAGAAGCCCAAGGTGTCCCAACTGAATGATTACAGGCCTGTGGCCTTGACCTCAGTTGTGATGAAGGTCTTTGAGCGACTCGTCCTCACCTACCTGAAGGCATGCACGGGTCACCTACGTGATCCACTCCAATTCGCCTATAGTGCAAACAGGTCAGTGGAGGACGCAGTCGCTCTGGGCCTTCACCACGTACTGCAGCATCTGGAGCAGGCGCGTACGTACGCTAGACTGCTCTTTGTGGATTTTAGTTCCGCTTTTAATACCATCATACCCCTCAAGCTGTTTGATAAACTTTTAATTTTAAATGTCCATCCTTCTGTGTGCCATTGGCTTTTAGACTTTTTGCTGGATCGCCCCCAGGTCGTCAGGGTGGGCAAGATGTTGTCTGACTCCAGGATTTTGAACACTGGAGCACCTCAGGGTTGTGTCCTTTCCCCTCTTCTCTTTACATTGTTCACAAATGATTGTGCGCCACATGTTCCATCCGTTCATGTCATTAAATTTTCTGATGACACCACCATTGAGGGCCTGATTAGCAAAGACGACGAGACCGCCTATCGGGATGAGGTCGAACGGTTGGTTGACTGGTGCTCAGAGAACAACCTCGAGCTCAACGTTTCAAAAACAAAAGAAATGATTGTCGATTTTCGGAGAATTAAAGATCCACTTTCACCACTTGTGATCAACGGTGAAAGTGTTGAACAAGTCGAAGAGTTCAAATTTTTAGGCACAGGCATTTCGAACGACTTGTCATGGGGAAACAACACCACCCCCATCATCAAAAAGTGCCAACAGCGCCTGCACTTCTTGAGGCAACGCAAGAAGTTCAGCTTGCCTGCAAAAGTCCTGACGCAGTTCTATCGCGCAGTGATCGAAAGCATCCTCTGCTTTGGCATCACTACCTGGTTTGGTGGTGCCACTGATGAGGAGAAAGTGCAACTTGAGCGCATCGTAAAACACGCGTCCAGAGTTATCGGGTGCGAACTTCCATCTGTCTACTCTATCTACAACACGCGCTTGGTCCGTAGAGCTAGAAACATCACAGCTGACCCCTCACACCCAGCCGGCCATCTGTTCGAGCTCCTCCCGTCCGGCAGGCGCTTCAGAGCCCTCAAAACCAGAACAAACCGTTTTAGATATTCTTTTTTTCCAGAGGCTGCTCTCGCTTTAAATTCCTTATAATGTCAAATTCATAATGCGGTAACTGACGTCACGTCATAATTCACTGGCACCTACTTGTTTATTTTTACTATTAGTTGTTTGCGTGTGTATGTGTGCACGCTTGATCAGTATTTTATTAGCTGGTAAACGTGTTTGCATGTATGTTTTATGAATGTTACTGCCACATCGCAACATATTCCATGTGCATGTTTTATGTCAATTTGGCCAATAAACTTCGTTGAATCGTGGCTGCGTTCAGAACAGCATCTGCCTTGATGGTAAATCACTTTAAAAAAACGGAAAGAATAAACCTGAAAGACATTGTGGAGCAGTGTACAACTATCCTACCTCTTATGTGTAATATTCAATACAAAATTTAACCTACCTTATATATGTAATATCCTATCCTATCCTATCCTATCCTATCCCGTAACTCGGAGGTCGTAGGGGCACCACAGATGATCGTTTAACCAGCGCACTCCATCTTTCCCTGTCCTCAGCAACCCTCATTGCCTCGCTCAGTGCAAACCAGTCCATTCTCGAATGTTGTCCTCCCACCTCTTTCTCGGTCTCCCTCTTCTTCTACCTCCTTGCACCGTGCCTTGCAGTGTGGTCTTTGCAAGGCCTGATGGTCTGGTGACGTGGCTGTACCATCGGAGTTTCCTTTTTTTCACCACTGAGAGCAGGTCATCATGTTGTCCAATGGCTTGTGTGATGGTCTGTCGGACTTCATCGTTGGTGATGTGCTGGGTATAGGAAATACCCAGAATGTAATATACATCGCAAAATTTAACCTACCTCATAATATGTGATATACAATACAAAATTTATCTAATTAAACATTATAACAATGGTTTGCTGTTGTGCCAAGCATAATACCTAGTGATAGTTTTGACAACAGCATGGCGCTGTGCTGTTATGCTGACTTCTTATTAAGTGTGGTCGTTTTAACTGATTTATTGATACAGTAAAACCTTCGTTTTAAGACCCTCTCTTAAACGACTTCCTCCAACATACGACAGGAAAAAAATTCACCGATGCTTTGTACTACATAAACGACCTTTCTTAAACGACTACCTCTAAAACGCGACTTGCGACCTTCAAATAATTAAATTTTACGACCTAGCATCTGTAAAATTCAGATTCCAAAGCAATACTATTTTTTTGCGCTTGAAGAAAACAGTTTCGTTTACAACTTTTAACAGCAGACGATGCATTAAAGCAGCTTGAAATACTCTAAGGAGCTGACTAGATTTGCCCTGAGAAGGGGCCTGTCAGATCTTGCCGATACCATGTCTGGTGTTCAAAGTGACATACTAAGATAACATGCACGGGTGGGGGGGATCATGCAAGCAAACAGAAATAACCGCTTTCTTTAAAAAAAAAAACAAAAAAAAACAAACAAACTATTCAGTTATTGAATAAAAATAATTACAACAATATTAATAAGGTTATCTTATAAATAGGTATAAATCCAAACATGCACTCAGTACTTACATACACTTTTAAACAACTATCATACCAACATTGATTTTTTATTTTCTAAATAATGAGGAACAGGAAGACATTGACTGTATTGGTTGTGAGACAGAGTTTAATCTATATTTCTGAAAGATGGTAGATGTTCCCTATACTTAATGGTATGTGTACTTTTTGTACATGAATTTATTTTACTTAATTAATTTTCTAAATGTTTTTTTCGAAAATGTCCTACCTCTTTTTTAAGACCCCTCCAATTTACGACCTCGTTTTAATGGCAATTTAAAGGTCGAAAAAATAAGGTTTTTCCTGTACTCCAGACGTGAATGTGACTCTCACTCAGTTTTTAACTTGACACCGGAAAATGAAAACTTGTGATTCTCACTGTCCACTGCGTTACCTATCTATCACCCAGCAGGTTATAATAGCTGTTGTTGTATTGCAGTGTGATGATACTTGTTGTAATAAATCTCTATTTGGCTAGCTTTCCTGGTACATTGTTCCAGCATGAGTATGCTGTGCCTAAATTAATAACTGCTATAAAAACGGTTATCAATTTTTTTTCATAACTGAATAATAATTAATGTTGTTTATGATGTATATGTAGAGTACATATTTTTGGGTTATTTCTCAAATAGGTTTAATTTAATTTGCCTAAATTTATTGATCTTAGTTCTCTTTTGCTTGATTTTTTAAAAGTCTACTATTGATCAGTAGTTGACTAAATTAAGTAATCTGAAATTACTTGTGTTAACTAGAATTCATACAGACATGCAGTCACTTCAAGAACATTATAATTTCGGTATTTTGAAGTCAAAATGCAGTGTCATTATCAATTATAAATAGATTATAACATTTCCCAACTCTACCGACCCATGGTTTCACTGCTCTTTTCTGTTTGATTTCCAATTTTTGGTTGTTTTTGTTACATTATCATATTTGTCGCAATTTTGATGACCTGCATTCAGTAGATGTTTTGCTAACCATTGTCTGGAATTGATATATTGATATCCGAGTTTTGAAGGCAAGTGTTTGTTTTGTTTCAATGTCACGAATGTGTCTTGTTTGTTTGATTAATCTTTTTTTTTTTTTTTTTTTTTTTTTTTTAACGCACAGTTTAGTATATAAGAGAGTAAGATGGAAGTGTGTAGCGGTGTGTACAAATCACTCGAAGATCAGCTTGCATGAACATGATATTCTTGTTCACCCATGTTGTCTTGCTTGTCTGTACATGTGTAGCTGTCGATACCAGGCCAGAGTGCGGGCCTAGACGTACAGGTAGATGCGGAAGGGTATAATTGTAATGCTGGTGTTTCACTGGATATTTGAGTAGCTTGGTAGCCTGCTCATTTTCTAGTTAGTGAACAAGCCCACCAGTAGTGAAACGCAGGTGCCAGCTTTCAGCAGTTAATTTATTTTAGTTTCAAAGCGAATGCAATGAATAGGAGTTTTATTTTAGTTTCAAAGCGAATGCAATGAATAGGAGTTTGCTCATAGTGTTCCTTCTTTTGATGGCTTGTGTTTTATTTTGTTTGCTTGTGCACAGGTTATTCGTGAAGGTAGTTGCAATAGATTTTTCTTTGTCTTTCAATTGTTTGACCTACATTCCCACACCTGCAGATTTGGTTATTTTGCTGCCTTAAGCTTGAGATTGGCCTGGTTTTTGGTTTTACCAAAGGGAGTCCTTCCTTTAGTGGAGTCCATCCATCATGTGCGCTGATGATACTTTCAGTTTGCAGCTTCCCCCCCCCCCCCTCCCTACCTCGCCCTCCCCAGCAACAGTCGATCAATCCAGCACACTTGCCCCTTTATTGCACTCCCATTCCCACCTCATCTACCGAAAAGATTGTAGTGCTGTGTGTGAGCGTGCATGTGTGTGTGTATTTGTGTATATTACTTAGCCTAATTAATATTAAAATGGGTAATGTAAATTTTTACACATTCTGTAGTTAACATTCCAATAATGCAATTCCAACTAATGGCGAATGTGCTTACACTTGTAGTTAATATTTTGAGTATTAATAGCTTCTAGAAAAATGTATTTAAGTCTTTGAACTTAAAAAAAAAATTGTAGCATGTTTTGATTCTTGATAACTGAAGTGTGTGAAGCAGATATTATTTGTTTAGACAGGTATTTAAATTGTTGTTAAAGGAATTTAAAAAAAAAAAAGTGTAATAGGCACTTTAACCTGTGTGACTTTCTCTTGTAATGGCCACTTAAAAATGATCACGTTCATGTTTTCAAACGGCCAGTGATTTCCCACAATATTTTAATGAATCGTCTTATTTTATTTTTTTTTTTGGGGGGGGAGGGGGGGGGGGGTCACTGCGAACATTCAGTCTTGAAAGTTCTAGATTCTGACCTTAAAAATATGTTTCTTAAAACGGTTGCAGTGCCAGTAACAGAATAGACCAAAACGGATTGAATTAGCTACAAAAGTTTGTAACGGACCAATGTTATTTCAGTAGTTTAGTATAATTATATATAGATATGTTTTATGGCAGTATGAGTGGACCCTATGTGTGTTTGAGTATACGTGTGAGACAGATACCACTAGCCTTTGTTTGCCCCAGAGCCAGGGTTATTTCAGTTGCAAGTTTGCTTTTCCCTCCTAGACTGAAACCGTTTGATGATAGTGTAATTAAAAAAAAAATTTCTGACATAGTTGCCCATGTTGGTGATAGGGCAACAAAAATTTTGATTAGACATTAATTTTGTTTAATTAAAAATAAGTTTTGTGAAAGCTGATGAAGTATTTGTAATCACTAATTGTAATGCTTCAGCTCTCTCTCATTTATATATATATAATTTATTTATTTATTTATTTATTTACCTGTTCACAGGGCATGTTTGCTTTATATAAGGTGATGTTTTTGCAGGTTTGTGTTTTCTTGCATGTGAAAGCTCTGTTGCGAAATATGAATTATACTAAACTGTTGTTATAAGTTGACAAGACAGTAATGTTGATGAAGCTTTCATTGTTGTTTTGTCCACTTGCATGTGGATCTATGCTGCATGTGTCAGCTGTTGTGGGTTTACAATACAGATTAAGTGCAAGTATTGATTGCAGAAAGATTGCCCGAGAAATGTGTTGTCAAACGTTATAAAATAGTTGTTGATCAGTTGTGCCGTTCGATTTAAGATAAACAGGGCAGTAGTTGGTTGTATCAGTTTTGTTGTTGCATTTTCAGATCAAAGAAAACAAAGGCAGTTCTTTGGATATCCATGTACACTTCTGGCTGGGAGCGGAAACGTCACAGGTGAGTCATGTGTTGGTATATACATGGTTGCCAACCACTACGGAATTTCCGTAGTTTACTCCGGAAATGAATACGCGGCTCCGGAGCTACGCAAATCGAAAATTTACTACGGAAAGTCAATTTTTGACGATAGTATTACAGTTTTAACGAGTTTTATTGAGCGCCTGTGCCTCCCGTAGCACCTCAAGGTCACGGTCATTCGGTTTACCTGCACTGTGTAATAGATCACGCTCCCAGTGCATGTTAGGAAATTTGACCAATCACCGTAAAGTGGATTTGCAAACGGCCAATCGGTGCACAAAACCTCGACCTTTCTGTGACACTTTCGTTTCCGGGTCATGTTCTACAGCGCGAGAAGAAAAGTTTGTGTGCGGCGTATTTTGAATCCATGATGCCAAAAAGAAAGAAAACTAGCAATGAAAGCCCAGAAAAAAAGAAGAGGACAGCAAATCAGTACAGGAAAGAGAATTCTGAAAAATTTCAGTGCATCACTGCGTCATCGAGATTACACGATGTGACGCGACACGTGAATGGCAACCGTCACAAAAGTCGTTGCCCTGATCCAGAAAAGTTAGTCCCTGTTCAGTCGGTAGCCACCTTCTTCAAGCCCGATATGGATCTCTCAATAATTCGTGCGGAAACACTCTTCACGACCTTCGTTGCAGACTGTGTATGCATGTCTTCGTTTTCAAAAAAATGCGAGGACGTATGGCTACGGAAAATGTCATTAAACTACGGAAATTCAGAAATTTTACTACAGTACTGAAAACTTTTTGGGGGGTTGGCAACTCTGTATATATCTGCTAAAACACCAAAGTCACACATTCCATACTTTAAAAAAAAAGAAAAGAAAATTCTTTTGTTAAACCAACTTATAGATTATTCTTTTGTTAAGCTGTTTGAGTATTTTTTTGGTAAAACCTTTTAGCCCCTGTGTGTAATTGCATATAATTACCTTCTTTGGCAAGTAAAGTCTCCATTGTTTTGTGTGAAATTTTTTAATGTATGCGGGTCTCAGCCCGCTAAAGTGTCAGCAGTGCTGTATTGAACAGATGTGCTAATATTGATTTGTTATTGTGTGTAAAGTTGGTGTGTATAGTGCAGATCTTAAAGTTGCATTGACATACAGAGGTTGGCGCTAAAGAAGCTGTGTTTAGGCGCTAAGACTGTGTGGTCTAAAATCACACGTATGTGAACAGATATTATTGAATTGAGTTAAGAAGCACTCACATTAGCATGAACAAAACTGATCTGAGCTGATATATTTTAGGTAATGTTATGTCATCATGTTACTGTTGTGTGTATTTATTATGTCTTTACTTATACATTGTGTTGACGGATTTTTAGTGTGCATGTACACAGGTGGGTATGCGTGGATGTGTCAGCATGCATTAAGTGGTAAGAGGGTTGGAGAGAGAAAGAGATGGAGAGAGAGAGCTGGAAAGAGAGAAAGAGAGAGAATATTTGCAGCTGAGCCATGTGATATGACTGTTGGACGCATGGACATTTTTATTTTTGTTCATTTACTATTTTATACACAGTTTGCGCTCAATGCCAAAGTTAATTTTCCACTTTTATGTATAATATGAAAGTTGGACATAAAGATGTATTGTATTATATTGTATTGTATTGTATTGTATTGTATTGTATTGTAAGTATTAGACTGGCCTGTCCAATCAACTCAGGGGTTGATTTGTACTCCAGACAAATTTTCACATTATTCGTGCCATTCTGTAGATGCCCAATGCGCTTTTGCCAGAACAAATATGTTATGTTTTTCACTATAAATAAGAACTTTAATTTATTGGATTTATCTGTTTATGATACTTATTACTATTTTATGTATTGGAATGCTTGCTTTAGAGTATAAATAAGTACTTGAATTTATTGAGTTTAGTGGTTTATAATACTTCTTAATATATTATGTTTTTGACTATAAAGAAGAATTTGAATTTATTGTAGTTCTCTGCTTTTGATGCTTCTTTATATATTATGTCTCAATTATTTTTCGTTCAAGTAAATGTGATGGTGATTTTGCATTTTAGGATGAGGCAGGAGTTGCTGCCTTCAAGACAGTGGAGCTGGATGATTTCTTGGGTGGGTCACCTGTACAGCACCGTGAAGTTGAAAACCACGAGTCACAGCGATTCTTGTCTTATTTCCCACAAGGAATCAAGTTAGTTTACGTTCTAACATATATTTTGTATTTGCGTCAAATTTTTTATGAATTGGATTTTGGATAAGCTAGTAATTTTCTGTTCTTTGTGGTGTGTTGTTTTAATCCCTGAAGTCTTTTGTGTTTTATTGCTTTTGTGCCGTTGTGTTGATGAAGTGTACGCCGCACACACATTTCCTTGTGTTTTCATGGGGACAATAAAGATTCTGATTCTGATTCTGATTATTTGTCCACAGTGATTAGTAGGGAGCGAGCTGCATTAATTTGTGTGTGTGTGCCTGTGTCAGATGTAAGAGCTTGAACTTGTACAGTAAAATGATTTGGTCAGATTCAATACTGACTTTGTATTATTTTGATAAAAAATTTGTTTAACAATTCTTTTTAAATTTTGCATAGTCGGAAATAACTGTTCTAATGAAATCTTTGGGATGAATAAAATTTATGTTTGTCGTATGTAGTATATCAAATTATAATTGCCTGTACTTCATGCCAGGATTAAGGCTGGAGGCGTGAAATCAGGCTTCAACCATGTGGATCGTGGTGTCTTTCAGCCACGTCTCATTCAGGTCAAAGGAAAGAGGAATCCACGCTTCTCAGAGGTACATGTAGGAACAATTTGTCAGTGATGAAAGTTATATGCCGCAAAATATCCTTTTTCCCAGCATGGCTGTGTTTCAGGATCGCTGACTGTTTGGTACAGTGGAGAAGAGTATAAGTAGGTATGCAGTGCACTGAATGTATCACAGACAAAAATAAGATGTTTATAAGTTAGGATAAAAATGATGCCAGAATGGAACAGTTTGCCTGCTGAAGTTGCCTCAGTGCCATCCTCTGTCTGGCTTTCAGGCTGCTGTTGACGCCATCTTGTAATAGCCTCACTCCACACCACATCCACACCCCTCTCCCATCCCCTCTTTCCTTCATCTCCAACTTTACATATTCAGTGCAGTTATCTCCAACTTTACATATTCAGTGCAGTTATCTCCAACTTTACAGATTCAGTGCAGTTATCTCCAACTTTACAAATTCAGTGCAGTTATCTCCAACTTTACATATTCAGTGCAGTTATCTCCAACTTTACAGATTCAGTGCAGTTATCTCCAGCTTTACATATTCAGTGCAGTTATCTCCAACTTTACATATTCAGTGCAGTTATCTCCACCTTTGCTTATTCAGTGCAGTTATCTCCAACTTTACATATTCAGTGCAGTTATCTCCACCTTGACTTATTCAGTGCAGTGATCTCCAACTTTACATATTCAGTGCAGTTATCTCCAACTTTACATATTCAGTGCAGTTATCTCCAACTTTACGTATTCAGTGCAGTTATCTCCAACTTTACATATTCAGTGCAGTTATCTCCAACTTTACATATTCAGTGCAGTTATCTCCAACTTTACTTATTCAGTGCAGTTATCTCCAACTTTACATATTCAGTGCAGTTATCTCCAACATTACATATTCAGTGCAGTTATCTCCAACTTTACATATTCAGTGCAGTTATCTCCAGCTTTACAGATTCAGTGCAGTTATCTCCAACTTTACAGATTCAGTGCAGTTACTGGAAACCCCAAAGTGCTACATATTCCATGATGATGACAAGGGATGTGATTCTTAACTGTGTTTTTGTTGCTGATGTTGCTAAATAGCATTATTTGTTTTTTGTTTTGTGTGTGTTGTAAAGTTGTCAGATATTGACTGGAGTTTGATGAACCATGGAGACTGCTTTATCTTGGACCTGGGCAACATCATCTTCCCTTGGCTAGGCTCAGCGTGCAACCGAGCAGAGAAAATGAAGGTAGGAATTTAACTTTTCTTTCTGTAATGCTTAGGTTGCGAGACCTTCCACTGTATTTCAGGAGGATGGAAGGACACTATGTAAACAACGACTGTTTTGAGTGTCATCCTAGGCCTTGTTCACACACTCGCATTGGATAGGACATGAAGGAGTCAGAACATCTAATTACAGTTCTGGTGTTTATTGACCTCATTCTGATAATGGGATTATTTTCTGGGAGTGATGGTAGATATCATGAAACGTAAGACTTCAGTGTGAATGCGATTAAGGTATGGCTATCTGTTTGAAAATATTTTTCCGAATGTTATCTTTTATATTATGGTTGAAAGACATGACTGTGAATGTGGTGACAGATGGCAGACCTTGTGAAATACACCTGATGTTCTTTTGCAGACCTTGGAACACTGTCGTAAGCTTAGAGATGAGAGAGGAGGAAAGGCCAACATTATCGTCTTAGAGGACGGTCAGGAAGAGAAACAGATCGAGGCAGACGTCAAACCGGTAAGCCGTTTCATCGTTAATGGTAATCTTATTTAAACATTCGTTGCTTTGTAGATCAAGCCCTTTTCAAGATGTTTTACAAACCTTTGTTTTAGCGCCTTGAAGACAAATTCCAAGCTTTTTTTTTTGTTCTAGTCTGTTGGGGAACTTTGATATTATTTCTTTTCATTGCTGTAAAACAGATGCTTCAGTTCCCAGAATCTTGAGTGGTTATAGTTATTGACATAATTAGGTACTAGATTTTGACTGATTCTATAATGTTGTTTACCTTGGTATATTTCAACAACATCACACTACCTTCTTCTTATTTTTAATGGCAGAATATGTTGCTTAATAGCTAAGTCATTTTCTGCCATTACGTTTCATTGTAGAAAAATACCCATGAATAAAGGCTATCTTTGGTTTGTTTCGGGTTGGACCATTTGTTTGATTATTGTCATATAATCTCATAGTCATGTATGTGCTTCGTTGTGACAGATATTTGAGAAGCATATGCCACTGCGAGAGAAGAACAAAGTTATGCCGGTAGATGCAGGAGGCCAGGATGAGGTTTCTGAGCGACAGTCGGCCGCTAACATCAAGCTCTTCTCGTAAGTGTTGTGAATGAAAGGTTTTGATTTTAATGTTACATAAGATATGCACTGATTCCAATGGTAACTTCCAATAGCACAGTATTCAGAGGTGCCAACCAGTACGTATTGACCGTATTTAATTCCGGCGAAGTGAATTAAATATGGAAATACGGTAGCTTTTATAAAAATACGGAGGAGAAGTTGCCGATCATTTATCTTTGCCAGCGGTGCTTCTGTACCGGTTTCTGGTCTCATAATAGTACTCCTGCACTCACTGAACGTCGCTGTGTTCAACAAACTGATTTTCATGGTGATTTTAGAGTAAAACAAGTATGGTGTTCAACAACCTGATTTTTTTCATCGTGATTTTAGAGTAAAACAAGTGTGGTGTTCAACAACCTGATTTTTTTCATCATGATTTTAGAGGACTGAAAATAGCCTGCTATTTCAGAGGGAAGCCTGTCGTTACTTTATAATAATAATAATAATAATAATAATAATAATAATAATAATAATAATAATAATAATAATAATAATAAAAATAATAATTTAATAATAATAATAATAATAATAATAATAATAATAATAATAACAACAATAATAATACTAGATGCTATATATGCGCCTTTCCCCAAATCAATCAGGCTCAAAGCATGGCGATCTGTACCAACATACATGCTCACCTGTCTCATCCACCCTTACACACACACAAACAACAAATACACATCCATCACTCAAACAGATGGTGTAAAGGCAAGGAGATCGCTATTGGAAGACAGAAAGAAAATCGATTTTTTATTTTTGAAATTTTATATTGACTGCGTCCAGTACCATTATTGAAGGGAGGGAGGAAACCGGAGTGCCCGGAGAAAACCCTCGGTGACCTCAATAGTCTCGTACCTAAGTCACATACGTTCACCCCTATAGTATGATAGGCTGAGTTTTGCGGAAAAAAAAAATACTGATAAGTGTTAAAAAATACTGACAAACGGGTCCGGAAATACTGACAAGAAGATTAGGGGGTTGGCACCTCTGAGTATTAAAAAACACACAAAAAAACAACAAAAAAACTCCCCTCTGTTGTTATCATCAATCAGCATTGACGCCTTGGTTGTAGTGCGTAATCAATGTTTCTACCTCTTTTTACAGTTGTCGAGAGGAAGACGGCACACTGAAAATTCAGGAAGTGAAGGCGGGTCCACTGGCCAAGAAAGATCTTCTCTCTGAAGTAAGTGCTCTCATTTCTGTTTACAGCCATTTGATTTATTATCTCCCTAACCCTTTATGTCTTCTGTACAAAAATCAATTCTGGATGTGGATGTGGATTCCCATCTTTATGCTAGTCTGGTCACGGGTTGCCCACAGGAGCCATTGATGACTGTTTGTTAAGAATTGACTGTAATTGTTCCTGTCTGTAAATTCTCTTCTCAGAAACATTCTAGAATTGACTGATTTGCTTGTGAGAATATTTTGCATTTCAAGTCTTTTGTTTCAGATCTTACATGTTAGTATTCAGTTTTACCACTGGGGTTGTTTCAGCAGATATTTTATACGGATCAGGGACGAGTCCTCTTTCAGCGAAGTTGTTTGGTCCTGATTTGGCTCGGAAGAGTCCGCTGGACCTAAAGCAATAATCATGTAATGTAATGTACATGTTAGTGTGGTTGACTAAAAACACTTCTTTGCTTATGAAAACATATGATTAATTACACATACTGTACCATGACTCAACAAGTGCAATGTTTTGGCGTTGCTAGGTGATAGTGCCCTTTTAGCGGAAGCTGGCAAAATCAAATCAAACATAGAGTTGCTTCCCCTGCACCAAACCGTCACGCGCCCCACGTGCCGCAATACGCGTCTAAGCGCTCACGGCAAAGGACAGCACACCTCAATTCTTATTTGACACTTGGTTAGAGTGGTTGTGCCTACTGTAGCTCTCTTTTTGCTGGCTTACTGCGTTCGCCCGGTAGTTCGTTGTTGCTGCCGGCGGAGTTGTAGGTTTTCTCCATTTTGTCTGGTTTATTATCCTGTTATCCTATTACCGCAGCCGTTCGTCGTGTTCCACCCCCGTCGCTGCGTGTCTCTGCTTCGTCGACCGTTCACGCTAGATAGGTCGGTTTACGGTCCTTTCTGTTGCTGTTAGCGCAGCTCCCGCTACGTCCGGGATTTCTTCGTCCCCTCTTCTGCCGTCTTCACTACCGCTTTGCTTCGTTGGCTTTGCTGTTTGTCCACTCCTACGCCCCCTTCTTTGTTGTCTTCTGCCTTTCAGGTCAGTAGAAGTGGTGGTGAAGAGGTGGGGAGTGGTGGTAGTGAGGTGAGGGGTGGCTCCTTGGTCTTGCCAGAAGTGACCTTGGGGCCGTTTCTGGTCAAGGTTTCGACCAGAAACATATAAGTGGTCGCCCTAGTTTAGAACCACATAATATTTCCAGCAGGGACGCTCCGGCACGGCCGGGCCAGCTACTTGCTGAAGCCGTTCCCTTCTGTTTCCTACGGGATTCAGACCGGGTCGGGACTTCTGGCTTATATAAGTGGTCGCCCTAGTTTAGGACCACATTAAATGTCCGACAGGGACGCCCCGGCACGGCCGGATAAGCTCCCTGCCGAAGCCTTCCCTTCTGTTTCCTGCGGGATTCAGACCGGGTCGGGCCTTCGGGCTAATGTCAAGCTTGGGTCACGTAAAGCACTGTACGCAGTGTTACGTCCAGCTGCGACAAGGGGTGTGGCTTCCGGTTCGTCCGGTTTGTCCCTCCTCTCCCCAGTCCAGCCCCCATTGCACTCCACTTCCGCTTGCCGTGGGGCGGGGGCTCTGGTTTCCGGTACAGGGGGTACGGTACACCCGTCACCCTCTTCCTTTTCCGGTTTGGATTCTCCCCCTCATCCTCCTTTGTACTCCACTTCCGCTTGCGGTCGTGGGGCGGGGGCTCTGGTTTCCGGTACTGGGGGTACGGTACACCCGTCACCCTCTTCCTTTTCCGGTTTGGATTCTCCCTCTCATCCTCCTTTGTACTCCACTTCCGCTTGCGGTCGTGGGGCGGGGGCTCCGGTTTCCGGATCGGGGGGTACGGTTTGCCCGTGGCCCCCTTCTGTTTCCGGTTTGGGTCAAGCTTTCCCTGTTCACCCTTCGACCTCTGTCACTTCCGGTTTCGGTTGTGGGTCGGGGGGTACTGGTTTCCGGTGCTGTTGGTTCGATTTTTTCGTTACCTTCCTCCGGATTACATGCGAACGCCGCTTTGCCTTTGTGCGCGCCGCCTTCTGGTGGGGGTGGGGCACTCTTGGTTCCTCCTACCCTAGTTCCTGATTTCTCGGGTGCTGGGGCGTTCTATCCAGCCCTTAACCCTGAGGCTCTTTTTAGAGAGGCGGTTCAACACGCTGCGGCTTTTTGTCCTCAGGTGGTGGAGGAGGTTTCGGTGCCCCTACCACACCTCCATTCCTTCCTAGGCGGGACTCTTGCTTCTGCCGAGTCTGATGAGGCTTGCCTTGTATTCAGGGAGTCTCCTAGTGTTAAACGTTTTGTGGATTGGGCCTTTTCTGCGGCTAGAGGACTTAAAGAGGGCGAGGCCCCTTCCTCTTCATTTGAGGAAGTCCCTCGGTTCCCTAGAGCTTCCGCTGTGGGCTCTTTTTTGAGTTTGTCTTCATTGACCGGTGTTCCCGGCAAGTTCCTCTCTCGGTCGTTTCTTCCGAAGTCATCGCTCCCGGTCGTGACGCTTTTCTTCAGTCAGCGTCTCCGTTGCCTCCGTTCTTGTCCTCCTCGCTTCGGGTGGGACCCTTGGTACCCGACTCTCTGTTTGGTCCTTATGTTCGCACAGCTGTTCGCGAGGAGTCGGACCGGTCCCAGTCGGTTGGTTTCGCCTTCTGGGCTCGGGACACCCCTTCGGCCCCGCCTTTCTTTCCTGACAGGTGTCGAGGTCGCTCGGTCCGTGGTCTCTCTCCTCGGGGTGGGCCGTGTGGTACTTCCTCTTCCCGTGGCAGGGTTGAGGTAGGCCGTAGGCGTTTACGCAGTGGCGCGTTTTCCACCAGTCCTATCCCTGCCTGTACACCCCTAGGTGTTCTACCCCTCCGGGCAGGTGGCTTGGCTCGTCAGTTTCATGCTTGGCTCGGCCTCCCCTCTGCTAGCAGTTGGGTTCTAGAGGTGATTCGGTCGGGGTTCAAACTTCAGTGGGGTTCCTCTCGGCCCCCTCTTCGTCGCTCCCCGCCTTTGTTTCGCCCCCTGTCTCCTCCTGAGGCTCAGGCGATTCTCGATGCGGAGGTCATAGCCCTTCTCCAGAAGGGCGCTATAGAGGAGGTCCTTTGCCCTCACTCCCCGGGGTTTTACGGCCGCCTCTTCGTTGTACCGAAAGCATCCGGCGGTTGGCGCCCGGTGCTCGATCTTTCCTCGTTGAACAAGTCTCTTCGCCGCATTCGTTTCCGCATGGAAACTCCCGCTGCGGTGCGTATGTCTCTGCGCCCGGGGGATTGGGCTACCTCTATCGATCTTTCTGACGCCTATTTCCATGTGTCTATTCATCCTCTTCACAGGCGTTGGATGCGTTTCGTCTGGAGAGATCGGGTTTTTCATTTCAAAGCCCTTCCCTTTGGTTTGCCTCTCAGTCCTTGGGTTTTCACAAGGATTGTCAAAGAACTCGCTGCCGTAGTCCGCGGACTCGGGGTGCGGTTCTCTGCTTATCTTGATGACTGGTTGGTCAAGGCTAGTTCTCACGATCTCTGTCTTGTGCACACCAGGCTCGTTCTCCTTTGGGCTCGGCGCTTGGGGTTCTCTATGAACCCTCTCAAGTCTGAGTTGTCTCCATCTCAGGTTTTCAACTACCTGGGAATGTCGTTCGACACTCGCGATTGGTCGGTCCGCCCTTTGGCTCGTCGGGTGCAGAAGCTTCAGTCCCTTCTGCTACTTTTGGAGAGTCAGGATTTCGTGTCAGCCAGATTTATGGCCTCTCTTTTGGGGTCGTTTGAGTCTATGGTTCCTCTGGTTCCCCTCGCGGGAGTTCGCAAGCGGCCGATTCAACGTTGGCTTTCTTCCCGTTGGAGTCAGTCCAGCGATTCCTGGGACGCTCTTTTTCCGGTCACGGCGGACCTTCGCGCTTCTCTGCTTCCTTGGCGGAATGTTGAGTGGCTTTCTTCGGGGGTGCCTATCTCCCCTCCGCTTCCGGTGGCCGAAATCTTCACGGATGCGTCTTTGGTCGGTTGGGGTGCGCATACTGGCAGCCTTTCAGCCCACGGTTTTTGGTCTCAGGACCAGCTGTCTTGGCATATCAGTCGCCTGGAGATGGAAGCCGTTTGCCTGGCTCTTCATCGTTTTCTTCCCTCCCTGCCTCGGGGCCTCTTGCTTGTTCGCTCCGACAGTACCACTGTGGTTTCTCTCATCAACCACTTCGGGGGTACCCATTCCCCTGCTCTCTCCATGATGGTGGAGAGCCTCCTTTTGTGGTTAGCTGATTTCGGTTGTACGCTTGTGGCCAAGCATGTCAGCGGCTCTGTCAATGTCTTGGCCGATCTTCTGAGTCGCCCTCATTGTGTGGTCCACACGGAATGGACGCTGTCCCACTTTGTTCTTCAACCAGTTTGGGCGGAGTGGTTTAAACCTCTGATTGATCTTTTTGCCACTCGTTACTCTTCCAGGCTACCCCTGTTTGTGTCGCCGGTCACAGATTGCCTGGCTTGGGCGGTGGAGGCGTTGTCCATTTCTTGGGAGGGGTTGGAGGCTTATGCCTTCCCGCCATTCCCCCTCCTTCCGCGGGTTCTCAGGAAAGCTGAAGAGGAGTCCCCTTCTCTCATTCTCGTGGCTCCCTTTTGGCCGGCTCAGCCCTGGTTCCCCGATCTCCTTCGTCTTTCCCAGGGGCGGTGCATTCCTCTCGCTCTCGGGGCGCGATCGCTTCTGCAGCCTCGATCTGGGATTCCACACGGTAATCCAAGCGTTCTCCGTCTTCACGCTTGGCTGTTGTCCGGCCTTCTATAGGGGCTTTCTGGGCTTCAGGAGACCTCGGCCGGTTCCAGCTTGCTTCCTGTTTCTGTCCTGCCATACTCGAGAGGATGGCTTCTTGGAGTCGGTTCTGTGGTCATGGCCCTACAGTCCCGGTCCTCTTCTCCAGCCTGTTCACGGTAAGTTTGTTTCAGTTAAAGTTGCTTCCCTCCGTCCTTTTCGTGCTAATCTGCACTTGTTGAGTCATGGTACAGTATGTGTAATTAATATTAAAATTTTATCTCTAAATTTATTATTAATAAGCATACTTACCATGACTCAATTTAATATCCCTCCCACCTCCCCGCAGTTCCAAATAAGAAATGAGGTGTGCTGTCCTTTGCCGTGAGCGCTTAGACGCGTATTGCGGCACGTGGGGCGCGTGACGGTTTGGTGCAGGGGAAGCAACTCTATGTTTGATTTGATTTTGCCAGCTTCCGCTAAAAGGGCACTATCACCTAGCAACGCCAAAACATTGCACTTGTTGAGTCATGGTAAATATGCTTATTAATAATAAATTTAGAGATAAAATTTTAATTTGTGCATATATTTCAATTTGTGTATTCCTGGTTGTACGAATTCCTGATGCAGAAAGAAACACAAAGAGACTCTTTTTTTTTGGTGGATATCACAGATTTGGACTTTAAAAAAAACTTGCTTCGATTGCTGAAGAGTATCATAAATTTGGTTTTGTCCAAGATTTATTTGGATAATTCTTGACAGCATGTTTTATAAACTAAATGTTTTCAGTACATCTTATCAGTAGCTGTATGTATATTGTTTTACTTTTGGTTATGGTTAAGATGTTGCATGTTTTTGTAGAAGAATTTTGTTTTGTTTTTTCGGAAGAATGGTATGGATTTAGAATTTAGTAAAATTCAAGACATTTTGATCGTTAAAAAAAACTTAATTGTTGCTTGTTTGTTAATAACAGTACTACACCACCTCTCACATCCTCTCAAATCCCACCACCCCCCTCCTCCCTCCCCTCCCGGACCTCTTTTTCTCTTCTCCAGTGATGTAGTAGAAAGAAACAAGGCAAATGGAAGGAATAGAGAAAGAAATACAGCAAGAAAGAAAGATGGAAAGAAAACTAGGAAAAGAAAAGTGAGCGGTGACTGCATGGTTGCAGGATATTATTGGCAAGTTGCCGACAGTAATGAAAAGAGAAAGAGAGGAAGAATGAAAGTAAGCACACACAAACAAAAAAGGAGAGGAAGAGAAAAAAAATTACAGAAAGAAAGAAAGAATGGAATAAGGAAAGAATGAATGTAATAAGGAAAGAATGAATGGAATAAGGAAAAAAAGAATGAAATAATGAAAAGAATGGAATAAGGAAAGAAAGAATGGAATAAGGAAAGAAAGAATGGAATAAGGAAAGAAGGAATGGAATAAGGAAAGAAAGAATGGAATAAGGAAAGAAAGAATGGAATAAGGAAAGAATGAATGGAATAAGGAAAGAAAGAATGGAATAAGGAAAGAATGAATGGAATAAGGAAAGAATGAATGGAATAAGGAAAGAAAGAATGGAATAAGGAAAGAAAAAATGGAATAAGGAAAGAATGAATGGAATAAGGAAAGAATGAATGGAATAAGGAAAGAATGAATGGAATAAGGAAAGAATGAATGGAATAAGGAAAGAAAAAATGGAATAAGGAAAGAATGGAATAAGGAAAGAAAGAATGGGATAAGGAAAGAAAGAATGGAATAAGGAAAGAAGGAATGGAATAAGGAAAGAAAGAATGGAATAAGGAAAGAAGGAATGGAATAAGGAAAGAATGGAAGAAGGAAAGAAGGAATGGAATAAGGAAAAAAAGAATGGAATAAGGAAAGAAGGAATGGAATAAGGAAAGAAAGAATGGAATAAGGAAAGAAGGAATGGAATAAGGAAAGAAAGAATGGAATAAGGAAAGAAAGAATGGAATAAGGAAAGAAAGAATGGAATATGGAAAGAAAGAATGGAATACAAACAGAATGAATGGAATAAGGAAAGAAAGAATGGAATAAGGAAAGACCAGACAATGGGATGGTTAGTGGAGGGGGAAGGAGCTGCGTGTTATTGGCAGGATTAAATGGAGAGTAGTGAGTGAAGCTTTTTGCTTGCTAATATAATTATGCTGACACAGAGCTGTAGACATTTGCAAAATCTGCAAAGAGTTTCACTGAAAATTGTAGAAGCCTTGAGGAGGCGTTATGGACGTGGACATTGCCATCGTAGCCGTGTAGAAAAAAGCAAGCGTTCTTTCAACAAATGCTTTTAACAGATTTATCAATTTTGGGGTTGAATAGTGCAGCTTGCATCGTAACACCAGCGACACTAACTGATGGCTGCTGTTTTAGTTTGTACAGAAGATGCTACTAATATATGTCTGGAATATAGTGTTTGTGTGTGTGTGTGTGTGTGTGTGTGTGTGTGTGTGTGTGTGTGTGTGTGTGTGTGTGTGTGTGTGTTAGATTTTATTTTGGGTGTGGGAAGTAACTTTTTTTTCTTTTAGCTAAAAACTAATTTTTAAATACTCTCTTTGTTTATGTTGTATTAATTATGAAGTTCATATTGTTTGTGAAATAAGATGTTGAAGTCATCTTGTTATTTGTTAACTAATATGGTTCATACACATAATTTGTTTTCTAACCAATTTTGTTGTTGTTGTTGAAAAAAATACTAAGAACTAATAAGTTTTTAAACAAGATTATGTCAGCTAAATGTATTCCTGTGTGTATAGGGTGAACTCATTTCAATGTTTGTTTGTAGATGTAGTTAGCCCCCTGCTACTGATTCTAGTATTGCCCTTGACCATGCTATATTGATAGTTAAAATATTCTGCAGTAGTTTAGCTATATTGATTGTTAAAATATTCTGCAGTAGTTTAATTCTGTGTTACCATAATATTTGTCTATTGTGTAATATGCCATAGTTGATACATACTAATTCTAATACAACATGGTCTAGTTGGCACGTACTAGTTTTAACATATTCATAATTAATTTAGTGAGATCCATATCTCAGATTGCATTCTTTATCTTATACCTTGAACTTTAATCAGATGATGTTGCTAACAGTAATTACTGCTTCTAATGTACAAATTGTAATGAAAAAAAAATCTGTATTAAGGATGGTAGTGATGGCATTCAGCAAAAGAAAATAATTATGATTTTGGCACCTGGCAGGATTCCTTCATCATTGACAATGGGCTGGCGGGAGCGTGGGTATGGATCGGCAAGAAGGCGTCACCTAAAGAGAAACAAGAAGCCATGAGAAACGCAGTTGGTTTCTTGAAGAAGAAGGAGTACCCATCTGACACCAAAGTCACCCGAGTGATTGAGGGAGCAGAGCCGTCTGACTTCAAGTGCCTCTTCCGAGACTGGCCCCAGCCTGCACCCACTGGCAAAGTGTATGCCCGCAGCAGAATTGGTGAGAGTTTTGTCACGAAAATGTTGTGAGCCCAATGAGATAATTAACTTAGGATCACAGACAGATAAATTAGGCACGGTTAATGATTAGTAGATAAGTCGCTGGTTTCCTATGCCGAAGGTCGCAGGTTCGATTACCGCAAGGGGCGAACGTTTGTGACTTAGGTACGAGACTATTGAGGTCACCGAGGGTTTTCTCCAGGTACTCCAGTTTCCTCCCTCCCTCCCTTCAATAATGGTACAGAACGCAGTCAATATAAAAATTTCAAAAAATAAAAATTTAATTTTCTTTCCATCTTCTAATAGCGATCTCCCTGCCTTTACACCACCTGTTTGAGTGATGGATGTGTATTTGGTGTGTGTGAGGGTGGATGAGACAGGTGAGCGTGTATGTTGGTATAGATCGCCGCGCTTTGAGCCTGATTGATTTGGGAAAAGGCGCGTATATAGCATCCTGTATTATTATTATTATTATTATTTATATTGTCCAGCAAATTCAATTCATAACCCAGTTTTCAGAAAACAAAATAATTTTTCGTACTCTTTAGCAAGAAGATTATATGACTGGGCATTCAACATGTTTGTGACCTTATGTTAGCTTCGGTTGAATGCCCAGTCATATAATCTTCTTCCTAAAGAGTACGAGAAATTATGTTCATTTCTGAAAACTGGGTTATGAATTGAATTTGGTTTGTTCTTCTTCTTTGGCAGTGGTAGTAGTAGTTTTAACACAGCCTTTGTAATTTAATCACATTATTGTCATAGTACTTGCTACAATTATTTTATGATTGTATTGTCTTTGTGTATGTGTGTGTGTGTGACAGCCAAGACTGTGCAGACCAAATTTGACGCTAACACGCTCCACACCAATCGTGGGCTGGCAGCCGAAACGCAGATGGTGGATGACGGTTCAGGCAAAGTGGAGGTACGCCTGCATGGTAATGTGTCCTAAACCTATAGCTTTCATCTTGGGCAAAATGTCACAAGGCCACTTTTGAAGTCACACTTGGCTGTTTGCAATGTTTCATCATGAGCTCAGACCTGTTACAGAGAGTCGAGTATCTTATGTTGTTTTGTGGTATAAATTTTATATATTTGATTAATTAGTAACTGTATGTACATATATTTAAATGTACAAAGAGCGATATAAAGCTGATGGACAATGTGTACATGGCGTGAAAGATTAGTTGAATGCAGTTGTATGTGCATATTAATGTGGTTGTATTGTTATATAACTGTGTTGTCATATCCTGCTTTTAGCTTTTAGTGTAAATAGGCGCATGTCTCCTGCACTTTAAATGGAATAAAACAATAACAACAACAAGAGAGTATAAAATCCTGAGGAAACGGAGAAGTAATTTCAGGTATGCAGGAAGAACGATGTTAAAGAGTTGCATTCACCTGACTTCTACAAAGTCCATTCTGCATTCTCTTTGGATGGGTATTAACAGAGAAATTGTTGTCTTGCAGGTGTGGCGAGTAGACAACTTTGAGCTGAAGCCGCTGGATAAGAGTCGCTTTGGGGAGTTCTACGGAGGAGATTGCTATGTCATCCTGTACACCTACGAGGTTCATGGTCGTCAACACTACATCATCTACTATTGGCTGGTAAGTAATTAGATTTTTTAAACTTTTGTGTGTATGCATACCTTTCTGCTTAAAACCTTGTATTACTTTATATATATAGATATATATATATATATATATATATATATATATATATATATATATATATATATATATATATATATATATATATATATATATATATATATATATATATAATTTTTGACTCACATGCTAAGCATTGTGAGTCTATGTACTCAGTACTCAACCATCCCCGCCCCCCCCTCTGCCGCCTTTTCCTCCCCCCTCCCCCTCAAAAAAATGTTTGAGATGTGTCCTAAATAGTCCAAAAATGACATCGAAAAAAAATGTCCATCTGTCTGCAGTTCGCCGTCTGCCTGTGCAAAAACTTTAGAGTGGCTAAGTACTCAAACCCTATTTCAACTATCACAACCTAACTTGGTAAGATGGTGCATACCCATGAGATCTCATAAATGATCAGGGAATGAATGACTCCACTTCAAAGTCAAGATCACAAGGTCAACAAATGTTAGTCAAAAAATGACAATTTTTCACAAAATTTCACCTTTTTTCTAGATGATTAATATTGAACTTATGATTCTTTGATGCATGATAGATATCAATGAGACACACTTACTGTACACATATGGTCAACATCACTGGATCCAAGGTAAAGGTCACTGGGGCTGTCCAAAGTCAGTTAGTATAGGTATTTTGAAGTGACCTTGACCCTAAATTATGAGAGCTATAAAGTCCAAACTTATTGTATTTAGAGATGATAGATTGATCTTTCATATGTGTTCCGTTTTTGCGTTGATGTTGAAGGTCAAGTTCATTATAGACCTTGCAAAAACATACAAAAAAGAGATCATCATACAGTGAAATGGCTGTTTATTTAAGCTACCGTATGCAACAACATTGGGTTATTTGATCAGACATTCATGAGAGGTCATGTGAGAGTCAAGGTCATCGCGAGGTCAATGTCACTGAAGGTCAAGGTCATTCCAAGTTCAAAGTTTTTTTTGGCATAATACAACTTTTGCTGTACTTTATTTGACAGTACACAAGTGTATTTGGAGCCGGAGGTCAAAGTCATCTCAAGATCAAGAGCATAGAAAGATCAAAGTCGCTATAGCTTTGCATTTTAATGTCGCCATTTCATTTAGTGTTTTTTTTCTGGGCACTCATTTTCATGTTAAATATTGCGAGTTCCACAAGGAGCATGTGAGTCATATGGGCTTTGCCCATCTAGTTGTTTCTTGGGTTAGGTCATAACTGTAGATATAGAAAGTTGAAACAGTGTTTTAATTTATTGTGGTGCATTCCCAGGGTTCCAAGTCTACAGCTGATGAGAAAGGAACAGCGGCACTGAAGGCAGTGGAAATGGATGATAATCTTGGAGGTGCACCTGTACAGGTAACAAAACATTTGCACGGTTTCAGTTCCTTCTCTGTTATCAGTTCTTTTGGTTTAATACTTTGTGTAGTGCAACAGCATATTATAGCGCATGTTCTTGTTGTGAAAAGGTTAAGCAATGTTAAGTCCAGATAATACTTGTACGGGGATCTGAGAACCATCAAAAGTGCTGACTAAACGTCACACCACTGTCATCCAAGTCCACCAAGCTGTGAATAGGTACCTGGCTCTCTTGACAATGGGTGAAAATAAAGCAGCCTAGTCGAGAAAATGGAAACTTCTCTCACAAAACCAGCCTAACGCTCCATTATGACTATTGTGTTAAAAGAATGCCTTTTGTCTTTCTGTAGAGAGCTCGAGGTCATAGTTGACCAGTTGTTTCTGCTGTTTAGTTAAACTGCTCTCAGTGAGGAAGGCGCAGGATTACAAGCATGATTTATCTGTTCAGTATCATAACAGGGATAAGGTAACTATGTATTCATGTGTACTCCGGCAGTGATGGATTTTGCCTTGATAGATAATTTGTTTTGACGAGAACGTTTAACTTTGTTTTTTCTGCCTGCCCTGATGAGGTCTGCTTTCATTCTTCTTTCAAGTTTCTGGTTGATTGTTGTGTTGGAGATCTCAGTTAGCTTGTTGTGTTTCGCGTCAGGTGCGAGTGGTGCAGTACAAAGAACCACCACACTTCATGGCCATGTTTGGTGGAAAGATGATCGTCTTTCAGGTAAGACATAAACGTTCCTATTTTTATGACAGTTGCACAATTAGTGCCTTCATTGGTTTATGCAGTTCGTTGGAACGGCAAGAGACTATTCAAACGGTGTA
>CM072512.1:120133704-120318704 GCA_036898135.1 Oncomelania hupensis
GTCCATCTGTCCGTGAAGGCAGCATCTCTCTTTGTCCAGCTACCTACCTCAATAATCTTAGTATCAGCCCGATAGCTGCAAAAATAAACGATCGGTCCTTTGAAGATGTTGCTGTTTTGGATGTGGGTTTTTCAATGGTCGCAAGACAGCATTACTATATACATTATAATAAAACGTAGATAAATATCTGTGGTTATAATAATTTGTCGGTAGATGCATCCTACTTCATCCATTGCTTGTTGTGATGCTTGATGGCTTATTACGTTTGTGTGTTTGGACAGGGCTGCACAGGAGATGAACGTGAGATGGCCAAACATATTGCAGCCCGATCTCCGAGGTGAGTTTGTCGTTGATAGAGTATTATTTATAGAAGTCGGAGTAACAATCACACGGCGTTGGCTTATTTATGGAAATGGGCTTAGTACAAGTTGGTGAATAACTTTGGTGTTAATATTTTCAAGTTTTAGACGTTCACTACGGATCACATTTTTTAGAACATTTCCGTGTAGTATGTTGACTGATGGCTTTATTTGGTTGGTTCAGAAAGGTTGTTTTTTGTTTTGTTTTGTGTGGGGGGGGGGGAGGGGGAGGGAGAAGTGGGGAGGGGTGGAAATGGAGGGTAATGTTGAGAACCAACAAGATTTGGTAATAAGGATTTTTTTAATAAGAACAGAGAAAGCAAGTCGTAGAAAGTGAGACGTTTAGTGTAGATCACACATCTCTCAGTTAACACACACTGTTGTTTTGTTCACAAGCCATGGCAACGTGTGTCTGCAGGCAAGTGACCATGGTGTTTGAAGGGCAGGAGAAGGATGACTTCTGGAACATTCTGGGCGGCAAAGCTGAGTACGCCTCGGACAAGCAGCTACAGGTTTGACGCGTTCTCATCTGATGCAATAGCGAGAGAGGATATGGGGACTCGAACTAAGATTGACCAGCAGGTCTCGGTTTTTAGTCGATCTCATGCAAGCGTGGCAAGGATTACAGTCACCCCACTCCCACCTCTACCCCACTCCACTCCACTTCGTGCTGCTTCTCCTGTTTTAACCATCTGATGTTGCAGTCAAGCATCCATCTTTTTTTTTTTTTTACAGTTATATTTTACTGACTTGACCTGAATCGAAGTTAATTTGTAGGTTTGTTTTTTTTCTCAGTATGTGTCATGCCTATGTTTGTCTGTATTAATTAACCCCCCCCCCCCCTCCCAAATTACTCTGAGACACTGTGTACCTACTCCTTCGGATGAGAGTATAAACCGAGGTCTAGTCTGTGCACGCACTGCTTATTCCATCGCATGGACTTTTAAAGATCCTGACGCTCATGTCCTGGACGGGTGGAGTGCCGGCTACACAAATACACCAGCGTGATCTAGGTCCCTTCTCCCCCTTCCCTAGACGCTCAGGATGGTGCTCAGTCGCCTGGCCGTCAGACTTTGCGCCCAAAGGTTGCATGTGGGCGCCTCGGGCAGCTTGAGTTGGATCATGCATCGGCCAGCACCTTGAGCAGCTCTTGAGCATGTAAAAATTATTAAATACAAAATTTTAAAAAAAATTGTTGATTTTTTTTTTCCCCATCAAGAGTTATTTGAATTTCATTTTGCCCAGTCCCCATAAGCAGTGCACATCAACAGAGTAATGTGAAAATTGGACATAACGGTATATTGATTGACTATTGTTTGTTTAACCTCACACCCTCTTCCCCTCCACCTTCAGCCCAAACAAATCTGTTACGAAATAATAATTTGAAATATGACATTTTGAAATACTTTAAAATATGGTTATTTGATTGTTCGTTTACAGGAAGAAGGCAGCCACCCACCTCGCCTGTTCCAGATTTCCAATGCCTCGGGCAACGTCAAAGCTGAAGAGTTGCACGACTTTGTGCAGGTACGAGTTTTCCCATTAAAAATGCACTGCTCTCACAAAACTGGTCCTGAGATAAGGGAGGTACATGCTGTTCCTCCCGCCCTTGTGGCCAGACACTTACATGAAAAACCTTACTTCTTAGATTTTGGTTTGGACTTCCGCAGTAGGCATTATAGTAATATTTGTGGTGTGTTTGTTTTGTTTTGTTAACAGGAGGATCTTATCCCAGAAGACGTGGTATTGCTGGACTGTTGGGAGTGTCTGTACCTCTGGGTCGGCAAGGGCTCCAACAAGGCGGAGAGAGACCAGGCACAGACCTTGGCCATTGTAAGCGATATCAGTTTGAATGTTGATGATCACTAATATCAGCAGCAGGCTTCAAATGCGATGCTTTCGTTGACTATTCAGTGTGATGAATGTCAAATGTCTTCTAATGTATCTCCTTCTGAGGGAATGTATATAATTAACTAGTTAGATGTAGCCAAGGAGGGAAGGTGTGGGGGAGAGAAGGAGGGTGAAAGTGGGTTGCTAAAGCAGTGTTCTGTGGGTTGAAAGCTACAGTTTCATTTTATATTAAGAAAGGAAAGTTTGTTCACAGTTTGGACTTTTGGATCTCTATATAATCATACACTTATTGGAAAAATCGCTTACATTGTCTTAAAAACTGTCGTAAGAACCATTTTTTCATCAAGTACATGTAAGTATTGATAATCCGCATCCAAGATTGTAAGAATGCTGAATATTCATTTCTGGTATTATAAATCCTGACCCACTTTCCAATGATTCATTAACACTGCCAGTATATACTTTGAAATGATTACCGTAATTGGTATTTATATGTTCTCTTATTTCACATATCAGAATATTATATGCTATTCTTATGGCTGTGGACTACATTATTAACATTTTTCTTGATATATTTATTGTTTCAATTTGTGTAGATTTTAAAGCAGTGCTCTATTCTTTAAATAATTGGAAAATCAGAAAACGAACTGATCTGATATTTTATATAAAATTTCCCATACATTGTAAAAGAACTAGAGGCATTAAAAATTGATTTTTGTTGGGTTCCTTCCCATTTAGGTATATATGGCAATGAAGTATGGGACAAATTAACCAACAAAGGGGCTACAAACAGCAAATATCCAGTAATAAACTATAAATTAAAATTGGCTCAATTTGAGTACTATTCGCTATTGGAAAGACTCATTAAAAAAAGTATTGTTAATTACTCAAGAATTATTGCGAGATTAATTTATAAACTACGGTTACATTCGTGGAACACAAAGTGTTTAAAAAATGTCAACTGCATTTGCTCATTGTTCATCATACTTTTCAATTGTACAATTTTAACAGCAATGTATAAAGATAGAGGAGTTATTATATCAGAAGATGACCTTAAAAGCATTTTTTATTTTCCTATTATAGTTGACATTGTTAACATTATTATGAAAGCCGAGTAGTACAAATTGTTATGATGTTTATTTAATTTTTGTATTTTATTCATTGAAAATTTAGATTAATTACACATACTATACCATGACTCAACAAGTGCAATGTTTTGGCGTTGCTAGGTGAGAGTGCCTCTTTAGCGGAAGCTGGCAAAATCAAATCAAACATAGAGTTGCTTCCCTTGCGCTAAACCGTCCCGTGCTCCACGTGCTACCACACGCGTCTAAGCGCTCACGGCAAAGACAGCAAACCTCATTCCTATTTGGCACTTGGTTAGAGATGGTTGTGCCTACTGTAGCTCTCTGTTTGCTGGCTTACTGCGTTCGCCCGGTAGTTCGTTGTTGCTACTGCCGGCGGAATTGGAAGGTTTTCTCTCTTTTGTCTGGTCTATTATCCTGTTACCCTTACCGCAGCGGTTCGTCGCGTTCCACCCCGTTGCTGCGTGTCTCTCCTTCGTCGACCGTTCACGCTAGATAGGCGGTCTACGGTCCATTCTGTTGCTGTTAGCGCAGCTCCCGCTACGACCGGGGTTTCTTCCGTCCCCTCTTCTGCCGTCATTACTACCGCTTTGCTTTGTTGGCTTCGCTGTTTGTCCACTCCTGCGCCCCCTTCTTCGTGGTCTTCTGCCTTTCAGGTCAGTAGAAGTGGTGGTGGAGAGGTGGGGAGTGGTGGTAGTGAGGTGAGGGGTGGCTCCTTGGTCTTGCCAGAAGTGACCTTGGGGCCGTTTCTGGTCAAGGTTACGGCCAGAAACATATAAGTGGTCGCCCTAGTTTAGGACCACATAATATTTTCCAGCAGGGACGCTCCGGCAGGGCCAGGCCAGCTACTTGCTGAAGCCGATACCTTCTGTTTCCTACGGGATTCAGACCGGGTCGGGACTTCTGGCTCATATAAGTGGTCGCCCTAGTTTAGGACCACATTAAAATGTCCGGCGGGGACGCCCCCGCACGGCCGGATAAGCTCCCTGCCGAAGCCTTCCCTTCTGTTTCCTGCGGGTTTCAGACCGGGTCGGGCCTTCGGGCTAATGTCAAGCTTGGGACATATAAAGCACTGCACGCAGTGTTACGTCCAGCTGCGACAGGGGGTGTGGCTTCCGGTTCGCCGGTTTGTCCCTCACCTCCCTCTTCCAGCCCCCATTGCACTCCATTTCCGCTTGCGGTCGTGGGGCGGGGCCTCTGGTTTCCGGTACGGGGGTACGGGTCACTCGTTACCTTCTCCCGTTCCCGGTTTGGCTTCTCCCTCCCACCCCCCTTTGTTTTCCACTTCCGCTTGCGGTCGTGGGGTGGGGGCTCTGGGTTTCAGTTCGGGGGGTACGGTCCACCCGTTACCTTTCCCTGTGTCCGGTTTGGCACCTCCCTCCCATCCTCCTTTGTACTCCACTTCCGTTTGCGGTCGTGGGGCGGGGGCTCTGGTTTCCGGATCGGGGGTTACGTTTCACCCGTGGCCTCTTCAGTTTCCGGTTCGGGTCAAGCCTTCCCTGTTCACCCTTCGGTCTCTGCCACTTCCGGGTTCGGTTGTGGATCGGGGGTACTGGTGTCCGGTTCTGATGGTACGTTTTTTTTGTTTTTTTTTCGTTACCTACTTCCGGATCACATGCAAACGTCTTTTGCCTGTGTGTGCGCCAACTTCTGGTTGGGGTGGGCATACTTGGTTCCTCCTACCCTAGTTCCCGTTTTCACGGGTACGGGGGTGTTGTTATCTCAGGCCCTTTCACCTGATGCTCTTTTAAAGAGGCCGTTCAGCGCGCTGCGGCTTTGTCCTCAGGTGGTGGAGGAGGTTTCGGTGCCCCTACCACCACTCCTTTCCTTCCTAGGCGGGACTCTTGCTTCGGCCGAGTCTGTTGAGGCTTGCCTTGTATTCAGGGCGTCTCCTCGTGTTAACGTTTTTTTGTGGAATGGGCATCTTCTACGGCTAGAGGATTTATGGAGGGCGAGGCCTCTTCCTCTTCGTTTGAGGAGGTGCCTCGATTCCCTAGAGCTTCCTCTGTGGGCTCTTTTCGAGTTCGTCTTCCTTGCCCAGTGTGTCCGGGAGGTTCCTCTCTCGGTCAGAGGTCTGGCACCGATAGAGGGCTCTATTGTTAGGTCCCTTGAGTATACTTCTCTCGCTGACGCGCTGCCTGCTGCGCTGTCTTCCGCTGGGCGAGTATTCTGGGACGACGTTTCGTTCTTTTCGGTGAGGTCCTTGTTACAGGCCCACTATACCTCCTTCGTTCTGGGTTGCGAATCACAGGCTTTTGCCTTTGTCTACCTGCTCCTTGTGCATCGTGACGCTTTCTTCAGTCAGCGTCCCTTTTGCCTCCGCTCTTCTCCTCCTCGGTTCGGGTGGGACTCTTGGTACCCGACTCTCTTTTTGGGTCCTTACGTTCGCACGGCTGTTCGTGAGGAGTCGGAGCGGTCCCAGTCGGATGGTTTCGCCTTCTGGGCTCGGGCCTTACCTTCGGCCCCGCTTTTCTTTCCTGACAGGGGACGAGTTCGCTCGGTCCGTAGTCGCTCTTCTCGGGGTGTGCGGGGTGGTATTCCCTCTTCCCGTGGCAGGGTTGGGGTGAGCCGTCGGCGTCTGCGCCGTGGCGCGTTTTCCACCAGGCCTGTCCCTGCCTGTTCACCCCTAGGTGTTCTACCCTTCCGGGCGAGTGGCTTGGCTCGCCAGTTTCTTGCTTGGCTCGGCCTCCCCTCCGTCAGCAGTTGGGTTCAGGTGGTGATGCGGTCGGGGTTCGAACTTCAGTGGGGTTCCTCTCGGCCCCCTCTTCGTCGCTCCCCGCCTTGTTCCGCCTTCTGTCTCCTCCTGAGACGCCGGCGATTCTCGATGCGGAGGTCATAGCCCTTCTCCAGAAGGGCGCTTTAGAGGAGGTCCTTTGCCCTCACTCCGGGGTTTTACGGCTGCCTCTTCGTTGTCCCGAAGGCTTCCGGCGGTTGGCGCCCGGTGCTCGATCTTTCCTCGTTGAACAAGTTTCTTCGCCGCTTTCGTTTCCGCATGGAAACTCCCGCTGCGGTGCGTGTGTCTCTGCGCCCAGGGGATTGGGCTACCTCTATCGATCTTTCTGACGCCTATTTCCATGTGTCTATTCTTCTCTTCACAGGCGTTGGATGCGTTTCGTCTGGGGAGATTGGGTTTTTCAAAGCCCTTCCCTTTGGCTTGTTTCTCAGTCCTTGGGTTTTCACAAGGATTGTCAAAGAACTCGTTGCCGTAGTCCGCGGTCTCGGGGTGCGGTTCTCAAGTCCGAGTTGTCTCCATCTCAGGTTTTCAACTACCTGGGGATGTCGTTCGACACTCGCGCTTGGTCGGTCCGCCCTTTAGGAGAGTCAGGATGTCGTTTCAGCCAGATTTCTGGCCTCTCTTTTGGGGTCGTTTGAGTCTATGGTTCCTCTGGTTCCCCTCGCGGGAGTTCGCAAGCGGCCGATTCAACGTTGGCTTTCTTCCCGTTGGAGTCAGCCCAGTGGTGCCTGGGACGCTCTTTTTCCGGTCACGGAGGACCTTCGCGCTTCTCTGCTTCCTTGGAGGAATGTTGAGTGGCTTTCTTCGGGGGTTACTATCTCCCCTCCGCTTCCGCTGGCCGGAATCTTCACGGATGCGTCTTTGGTCGGTTGGGGTGCGCATACTGGCAGCCTTTCAGCTCACGGTTTTTGGTCTCAGGACCAGCTGTCTTGGCTTAACAGTCGCCTGGAGATGGAAGCCGTTGCCTGGCTCTTCATCGTTTTCTCCCCTCCCTGCCTCGGGGCCTCTTGCTCGTTCGCTCCGACAGTACCTCTGTGGTTTCTCTCATCAACCACTTCGGGGGTACCCATTCCCCTGCTCTCTCCATGTTGGTGGAGAGCCTCCTTTTGTGGTTAGCTGATTTCGGTTGTACGCTTGTGGCCAAGCATGTCAGCGGCTCTGTCAATGTCTTAGTCGATCTTCTGAGTCTCCCTCCTTGTGTGGTCCACACGGAATGGACGCTGTCCCACTCTGTTCTTCAACCAGTTTGGGCGGAGTGGTTGAAACCTCTGATTGATCTTTTTGCCACTCGTTACTCTTCCAGGCTACCCCTGTTTGTGTCGCCGGTCAGAGATTGCCTGGCTTGGGCGGTGGACGCGTTGTCCTTTTCTTGGGAGGGGTTGGAGGCTTATGCCTTCCCGCCATTCTCCCTCCTTCCGTAGGTTCTCAGGAAAGCTGAGGAGGAGTCCCCTTCTCTCATTCTCGTGGCTCCCTTTTGGCCCGCTCAGCCCTGGTTCCCCGATCTCCTTCGTCTTGCCCAGGGGCGGTGCGTTCCTCTCGCTCTCGGGGCGCGATCGCTTCTGCAGTCTCGATCCGGGATTCCACACGGCAACCCAAGCGTTCTCCGTCTTCACGCTTGGCTGTTGTCCGGCCTTCTATAGGGGCTTTCTGGGCTTCAGGAGACCTCGGCCGGTTCCAGCTTGCATCCTGTTCTGTCTTGCCATACTCGAGAGGATGGCTTCTTGGAGTCGGTTCTGTGGTCATGGCCCTTCAGTCCCGGTCCTCTTCTCCAGCCTGTTCACGGTAAGATTGTTTCAGATGAAGTTGCTTCCCTCCGTCCTTTTCGTGCTAATCTGCACTTGTTGAGTCATGGTATAGTATGTGTAATTAATATTAAAATTTTATCTATAAATTTATTATTAATAAGCATACTTACCATGACTCAATTTAATATCCCTCCCACCTCCCCGCAGTTCCAAATAAGGAATGAGGTTTGCTGTCTTTGCCGTGAGCGCTTAGACGCGTGTGGTAGCACGTGGAGCACGGGACGGTTTAGCGCAAGGGAAGCAACTCTATGTTTGATTTGATTTTGCCAGCTTCCGCTAAAGAGGCACTCTCACCTAGCAACGCCAAAACATTGCACTTGTTGAGTCATGGTAAGTATGCTTATTAATAATAAATTTATAGATAAAATTTAAATTTGTCTAATATCACTGTGTGGTGAACAGATGTAAAATTAAAGAATTCAATTGAATTGAATTGATCAAGTACATCAATGTGTGGGTATAGGTGTGTGTATGTGCACTATATAAATTGTTGTATTATTATGTTTATGCATGTGCATGTATTATGTTTGAAAGTCTACAATCATTTTATCAATTAATAATAATAATAATAATAATACAGGATGCTATATACGCGCCTTTCCCCAAATCAATCAGGCTCAAAGCGCGGCGATCTATACCAACATACATGCTCACCTGTCTCATCCACCCTCACACACACCAAATACACATCCATCACTCAAACAGGTGGTGTAAAGGCAGGGAGATCGCTATTAGAAGTTGGAAAGAAAATGGAATTTTTATTTTTGAAATTTTTATATTGACTGCGTCCTCTACCATTATTGAATTAAACAACTTTTATATAAAAAATATGAATCTGTGTCTGAATCGTCCTCTACTGACTGCTTATTTTTCAGGAATATTTGAGAACAGACCCAGCTGGCAGAGATGTTGACACCCCCATTTTGAAAATCAGCCAGGGATTTGAACCCCCATCCTTCACAGGATTCTTCGGGGTCTGGGACAGGGACTTGTGGAGCGTATGTATACTGAAGATTTTACAGAATATCCCATGATGCACACTTTTGATCGGTTTCATTTCATTTCACCCTATGGGACACTCTAGCATTTTCAATTTGGAGTCCCTGTTTGTAGATATACGGGTAATTAATAATAATAATAATAATTAACATTTATATAGCGCCCTTTCTAATGAAAGCTCAGAGCGCTTTACATTCACATAAGACACTTCTTCTAAGAACTAAAATGACTAAACAATAACAATATAAAAACATGGTAAACAAAATATACAGAATGTAATTACATAATATAAACGCACACACACACACACACACACACCTACACACACACACACACACACACACACACACACACACCAAGTTCAACACGAATTTAAATTGTGCTGTCATCAAAGGAACGTTTGAACAGATGGGTCTTGAGGCCAGAACGAAAGGCAGCAGATGTTTGGGAAGAATGGAGAAACATGGGAAGGGAGTTCCAGACGGTGGGAGCAGAAAATGAAAATGAGCGTTTACCAAATTTCCTCCACTCTCACACAAATATGCGTCCGTGATCAAAAGAACGTGTGTACAGTTTGCTGTAAGCGCACACCCCGTCTCACTGTCAATGTTTCTTTGTGCTTTCTTCAAAATTTAACGTGGTTTATTGTGTGACTAAACATTTGCCAGGTCCTTTTTCTGTCGGTAGGTCTAATTTTGATCACAACGGCTGTCAATGGGATAAGGTTATCAATGAAAGCGTTACAGTCAGAAATGAAGATTCGTGGTTTCTTCCCTGTGTTTGAACTGCTTTTATTTAATTTGTCTGTGTGTATGGTTTACAGAAAGGCTTGAGCTACGAGCAGCTGAAGAAGGAGTTAGGTGAGGGCAATTTGCCAATGCAGCAAGTGCAGCAGAACGGTGCAAACGGCCCGCACGATTTCACTGACGTGCCCAAGTATTCCTACGAGGAGCTGGCAGTGGAAATTGAAAACTTGCCCAGCGGTGTCGACCCTGCATCCAGGGAGGTGGGTGCAGATAGTAATGTGGATTGGGACTTTGTTGTTTTTTTGGGATTTGTCACCCATGCGGGGGGAAGTCGGGCTGTCATCTCAAGGACGTTGATTAGCGTTGATATCTTTGTGTCTTTAGTAGGCTGTTCCATTGATGCCCCCTTTCTCTTTCCTCTTTCCAATACCCACTCCCTCCCAGGATAACTCGGTGTACAGATTATGTATTTTGATTCCCACAGTCATTAGTCAGTTTTGACTGTACAGTACTTTCCCCTCCCTGTTAAACTGCGCAATATGCTAGGATAAACTGAATGGTAGAAAGAAACTGGTTTTAAACAACTGTCATGCTGGACAGTCTGATCCATCGCATTTGCGCACGGGTTAAAGAGTTAAAACGATTGGCTATCATTTTCATTTGCACTCTTAGGTTAGTGGATGCTGTTTAAACTACTATAGAACATGGTAAAACTAAACAAAACCTGCCTCTGGAACTGTGGATGATTCTATTAAACAGGATTTGATTTTTTAGGCTATCATCAATTTGCCGTGTTGTTTCAGGTTCATTTGAAAGAGGAGGACTTCAAAAACATTTTCAAGATGGCGTACGCGGAGTTCAGCAAGATGCCTGCCTGGAAGCAGAAAGAGATGAAGAAAAACAATAGGCTGTTCTAAAACAGACAGCAGACCTACAGTGGGAGTTGTGCGTTGAGTAGCAGCATTTACCTAGCAACTAACAAACTGTACTTGTGTGTTGGAAAAAGAGTCTGGTATCTCTGTTTGTACTGTCGTTTTGACAGTACTGATAGCTAACGATGCTTAGTTAGAATAAGCCAAACAATGGACAGCTTTTGAAGAACATCAACAAGAGCTTTAATAATAATAATAATAATAATAATAATAATAATAATAAGAAGGGATGCTATACGCGCTTTATGCTTAAATCAGGCTCAAAGCACGGCGATCTGTGACCAACATAACACACTCGCATGTTACAGACGCTCCAGCATACACAATAAAAACACATTCATCACTCAAACATGTGATGTAAAGGTCAAGGACTTTAGTCCATTAGAAGCTATCAGAATAGTTTTGTCCATTGAGAAAAGTACTCGTCACAAATTAGAGTCCAGAAGAAGTGAAATTATGTGGTGGAGATGCTTTACTGTGTTTCTAATAAGTCTTCCCTCATGACACGCGCATTTTACTGTGTGCTTTGTGTATTCTGTAATTCATCCTCAGGCAGCAACATGACGTTGCTCACAAATGTGTGGCTTAAGCATTCACACTGACGTTGTGTGCATTGGCACTGGAAAGCAGGCAAAGGGCGTTGAAGTTAAATGGCTCACTTGTAATGTTAGAAGTGGCTTAGTTTGCTGTGGGAGTTGGTGAAGTATTAGTTTTCATCACTAAAACTTCTCTGTACTTGCATCTTTTTATTCTGTCGTGTTTATGTTTTTGATGCAGCTTTTTTTATTAAAAAAAAAATCCTTTTGAAGTTCACTTCTTTGGCCTCTGAAAAGCTTTTTAAGCTTTAAGAAGTGGTTAAAAAAAACCACCTGCAAATTATTAATTATTTACAGAACTAGTGATTCATACTAAACACCGTAGTATTCCCCTTGACTTTTATGCAGATTTTTTTTTTCAATGAGAAATAACATTCAGGCTTCTGTGCAAATGGTTTATAATCAGACAGTCATAATTACCACCGATTCCTGGAATATTATTCAGTTGTAACCTGTTTTAAAATTCAGTTTATATTGGGTAAATAAAACTAGACGAACAACAGAGGAATAAAACGTTTCATTTTGATATTTCCAATATAGAAGTAATCTCTTGACATATAACATTGTGATAGTTTAATGGGATGGCTTCCATATTTTTTACATTGGGTCAACCTGCATTTCATTGTTGCAATGTCTGTTGAAATCAAGCCTGATTGACCACAATAATCTTGTGATTGACTGCAGTGATCTTGTGATTGACCGCAACTATCTTGCAATTTTCACTGCTCTTTTGTTTGACCACAAAAATGTTGTGATTTTTACTGTTGTACATTCCTGTTCAAGTGAGTATTAGAATTATCTTTCATCATCAGTCATGTGTGACATACATAATATGCTTTTTATTCTCTTTTGTATGAAGGCTTTTATCATAGAAAGCCTTTTGAGACTACCTTCATTGGTTTCCTCCAGTCTTTTGTTCGATTTTTATTTTTAAAACAAGTTATTATGTTTGTTTTAAAATGTTGGTAACGACACATTTTCTCATTCAGGTTACAAGTAAGACCTCTCACACATACTGTTACACTGTTTGTTACACGTATCGTTTATATAATTGATCAACCTTTAAATGTAGATATAAGGGATTGTTAAACATATCTTAAACATATCATTATTAAATGGTAACATTCCATTGACAGTTTACATATCGAAGCTTCTGAAAATGGCATTTTTTCCACAACACAGTTGAATGGTGGTTTTATGCTGATATTACTATATTTTACTACAACAGCAACAGATGTTGTGATTTATTTCAGCTGAAACGCTGCTGAATATTTTTTTTAAGTTTGAAATTTGTTGAGTTTGTTGATTTCAAAATCACTATTGTGAGCAGAGACGTTACATAAATATTAATGGCTGGATTGATCTGAAAGATTTTCACTTTAAACTAAGATACTCGTTTATTTTGGAGATCTGCTTTAACCAATTTAAGTTGTTTTTTTTACAGTCTGTGATTTATTTATTGTTGCTGTATTCTTGAGTTGGTTTTTACTAGCTTTGCGTTGGTTTTTATTGTTATTATTGTTTTGACATTGGGTTGTTGATGATTTTGTTACCTCTACGTCTGCTCAAATTGAAGCATTATTCAGAGAGTACTTTCCTACATGATCTCTCTCTCACCCAGTCTTTGTCAACAAACTCCTCTCATCTTCTCTCACTGTTTTCCCGTTTCTCATTCCTAGCTTTACGTTCAGTTCCTTTCCATCGATTCGTAGACGTTTGATGTATTTTACATAGAAGTGTGTACTGCCAGTCTTGATATTCTGTATGCAATGTATCCCTGTTGTTTGAATGCCTGTAGCCTCTTCCCACACCTCCCTCCCTTACCCTGAACCCCTGTCCTGCCTCACTTCTCCCTACCCTTTAAAATCAAATTTGTGTTTTATTAATAATAACTGTAAGTACATTTTCACTGTCTGGAAGACAAAAAAGTTTTTTTGTAGTTTTTAGTACAGTACTGTTGGCCTTGGACATTTTTTGTTAGTGTACTTGTGGTACTTACTGTTATCTCTTTGCTTTATATTAATATAAGCTTTAACAAATGCTGTTATCTCTTTGCTTTATATTAATATAAGCTTTAACAAATGTCCAAAAGTACACTGCTTTGACGTGTATGTTCCTTACGTTATTGATAAACAGTGGTGCTGCAATGCTCATGCGCAGAGGTTAAAGTTGGTTGATGGTAGAGGCGCCACGCCATGACACGGAATGTATGCACCAACCTCACACAAATTGCTATATTTTTGATAATTATCAAATGACACAGGGATTATATCTACTTCTATTCCTCACAGAACTAAATGACTTTGCAGAGCAGACCTTATTTATTTGGGCCGTAAATATTCATCCGCTTATGTATTTTACATTTTCAGAGATCTGGATTGTTCCGTGTGCATTTCATTGATTGAAATGATATTATACTGGATCACATTGCTGTACTGCTCGTTGTACCGTTTCCCTGTGTTTTATTCCTGTTGTGACATTGATCTGTTGACATCAACTGTATTTTCTTTTCTTGCATCTAGTAATTTTGTGTAATATTGTTGTTAAATGTGAATATATATATATATAATGACTAATCAGTATGAAGATTCTGTACATGTATCATTGTACTGAATTATTTAACAGATTCCAGCTTGAGAAATGTGTGTGTTTGGTTCAAATATTTTTTGCAGTGTATGAACACTATGATGGTTGCTGGGGACACAAATAAATGTGCATTTATTGTATTTAGTCATTGAAACATAATAGGGAAATGCATTATTGAAATTGTTTTCCAAATAGAGGATTTACTTAGGCTGTTTAAAACTAATTCTCTTGGCACGTTGTCTCATAATTCTGCCATTTCAAACCACACTGCTGTATCCAGCTGCCATCAGTTGTGTAGTTCCTTGGTCTCTCATTTTGTGGAAAGTAAATGATATACTTTGTAACAATTCCAACCATGGCTAACAATAAATACATTGCAGAAAGTATAAAATTCAGCAACGGCAGGCGATAATAAACTAATAATATTGTGATCCTAGGTATTAGTGACTATTGTGTCAATTGTAATAGGCATTATCCCTAAATAAACCGAAAGTAGGTTGCTTCCCCTGAAATGTGGTTACACAATACATGGTGACAGCATAAACCGAAAGTAAGTAAAGTAGGTCAATGAGAGTTGCTTCCCCTGAAAAGCGGTCAAAATACATGTTGACAGCTATTTAGGAAGTACTCCTATTTCCCCATACTCATTGTAATCGTTCAACATAGACTATTTCAGTGTTTTCTGCAATTGTAATATTTATTTGGTGTGAGACCCAATCAGATAGGACTTGAAACTTGCTTTATTTTTATATGCATAATGTCTTTTTTTGTGAGCGTGTGTGTTTTAATTTTGCCTTCGGTGCTTTTGAGTAGTTTCTCTGCTTACATTTTGTTGGGACACATTAAGAGATAATTTGTGTGTTGCATGTTGAAGTTTTTATTTGTTTTATTTTCTTGTTCAGGGGTCCCAGAGTAAATGCCTGAATCTCTGTTCATCAATCATAGATCATGAAGGCGAAAAAAAGATCTTCAAATAAAAAAAAAAAAAATTCAAATCATAGAACACTTTGAATTTATTGTTAACATGTTAGATGGAGAATGATGCTGTAATGTTCATGCTTTCATCCTTGGCAGCTGAATGGTCTGGAGACTGCGGTGCTGTATAGTAAGATATCATTGCTGCTGTTAGCTTTATCAACCATGTCAAATGACTGATATTGATGTCCAAATGCCAATTTGTCACCTCACCCAGCGAGACTTGGGAATGTATGGTACAGTGGAACCTCTCTACGACCTTGAAAATGTTGACAAAAATCGGTCTTTATAGAGAGGGGTCTTTACAGAGAGCATAATGGCCTTTTCTTGAATCAATTTGCCAGTGATCGGAATATTCTTTCTTCTAGCATCCAGAAACCAATCCCAAACTTTCTCATTTACTTCCGAGTATGTTGTCTTCCTCCGTTTTGATCGCGTACGATCGGCATTATCACCACTTTCCCACCTTTTAAGAATGTCATCTTTGTCTCGGATAATTCCTTGAATTTGTGTTTTTCCAATTTAAGACTCTTTGCGATTGCAATGGCAGTCTCTCCTTTTTTGTGTCTGTTTACAACATTAACTCGATCTTCCAGAGATAAAAATTTTCTTTTCTTTGTAGACTCCATCATCCCACCACACTTTCTTTGCTTCTTCTCAGCGCCGCGCTCGTGATGTGAATAAAGTGAAATGCAAACCCCAAACGAGTAGAATCTAGAATGTGACGTTACAAGATGACCTCAGACTTATATGGCGTGTCACATATAGGTACCTGTCTGACTGTGCTGAACAAGATCGTAGACAGTTTTTATTGTGCAGTCATGCCGAGAAAGTCGCTATACGGTCTGCAAAGATCGGTCGTTAGACGTTATAGCGAGGGAGTCGCTATACTGATGACAGCAATATAAGGAAATACATCGGTTAAAATAAAATGGGTCGTTGTAGCGGGGGAGTCGTTATAGAGGGGGGGTCGTTGTGAGAGGTTCCACTGTATTTCATTATTTATTATTAAAATAAAAAAAAAAATAAAAAAAAAAAAAGCCCTACGGTAAACATTCAGGTGTGTTCAGTCAAGAACTTAGATTTCTGACTTTGCTAGTCCTTGGTGATGCTTTACTACTGCTGTTCTCATTTGTAGTTAATGGTCTCCTACCGGCGGAGAGGTAAGAAAAGGACCAATAATGAGTTTGTTTTTGCTGCTTAGATGTGTTTTACTGTGGTTTGAGCTTGCTGATGAAGTGGATATATATGCTGTTTATCAATCTCATCTGCTGCTTAATAATTATGTTTGCTGCACGCAGGTCCGCTACGGCATAGCATACTTACTTTACTGTTGACTATTGGTTTGGGGAAAGTTGTTATTCTGTTGTTTGTGATATGATGTCAATGTTAAGAACTTGCAGGACATCATTTTAAAAACTACAATAAAACATGCAATTTATATTTTAGAAGAAAACTCAAATTTTATCAGGGACATTGAATTTTGTGTGGATTTAAGTACTCTGCACATACAAAAAATATTATTTACTCTTTTAATGATACTTTTCTATAAGTTTACATAAAATGGTGACATACTATTAATCGATTGTAAAAAGATGTGCTTAACTTTGAACAAAAAAACGTTTTTGAAAATATTTCCGCCTTGTGTTCGAGGTTCAATAGGTAATCTTGACGCTGTAATCAGACATAGTGTAGCAAACAACAGTATAATACCTAATTATTTTGTTACCCTCTTGGTTTCTCCTTGTGTAGTCTTAATACATTTGTTATTTAAAAAAAAGGAAAAACATCTATTCAGATTGTTGTGATAATGGCATAATTTTTAAATTACAAACATCAAGAAGCATTTGGATATAGTGAGAACTAAGTAATATTATTTACAGCTTTATCACTGTGAACTTGTGGAAGAAATTAATGTAAATTGTAACCTTACAGAAAATTGTGTATCTGTTTCACAGTAACCTAGTTTGTTTTGGGTAGAATGAGATAATGTGATTATTTATATGTAATAGATCTGCAGTTTTGATTTCAGAGGGCGAATGCTTTGTTGTAAGACAGAAGTAAACAGACCTGGAATATTTCAATAAAAGACATTTTATACTGGAATATTGACATCTTGTGGTGGATTTTGACCCCCCATGAGGGTGCTGGGGGTTTCTGTATAAAAAAAAAACCACTTTCTGGAAATTTAGTGCTGTTGCTATCTTTCTCCTTTGTCTTTCTCATTCCTACTCTGTTCTATCAACCTACAATACAATCTTCTTCGCTAGACCAGTCACCTACCTTTTTTCTTGAAAACTCTTCCGGGACAAAATTCCTCATTTGTTTGCGAGGTCTGTTGGATCAGCTTGGGAATATTGGACGCTTTCTGCCAGGTGGTCACTGGGGCTTCCTATGATGTTATTATTTAGCAATATAGGCATTTTATATGTATGTGTTTTGTTGATATTTTATAATGATATTTATATTCTATTTTGTTTTTGTAAACTGGGGTTCGATAAATTAGAGTATAGCCTCAGCGTCCCCTGCGTAGGATGTCTTTATTGTAAAGTGACCGGATGGTGGAGTGCCTTCAGTGTTACCACTAGGGTTGTTTCGGCAGATCTTTAATGCGGATCAGGGGCGAGTCTTCTTTCAGCGAAGTTGTGGTCTTGATTTTGTGGTCCTGATTCGGCTCCTTGCAGTCTGCTGGACCCTGTGTAAGCAATGAATAACTAACTAACTGGTGGATTTTGACAGCATGTACAAGTTGGAGATAAACAACAAACTCTCAAATAACATAACGCCGACACCAAAGCCAGAAAGTGAACATAAGAATTCAAAACTAGATATCGCAGATCATCATAATTATGCAGGCTATACTATTTTGTATTATCATACGCTCGTGGGAGTTTCAAAGAGAATCAAAGGCACCAAGACAATTGACAAATAAAAAGCATGATTTATGTTTCAGCATCTGTTTCAAATTTATTTCCCTGTAAATACATTCACATTGTATTTGTAACATTTTCAGAAAGCACGACTTCTAAAACTGTATTTTACATCAGTCAAAGTGTAAAGAAGAAGCTGTACACCAAAAAACGATTGTGACACTCCCTCCCATTCCAAATAATGAAAAGCAAACAAACAAACAAAACGTAGAAAAAACGCCCACTAAAACAAACAATAAGTAACGTAGCTGCAAAAAAAACAACTAATAACAGGCAATTTATAAAGCGCATTCCAAAACCACAAAGCGCTTTACACAAACAAATGTAAACACAACATGCGTACATTGGTCAATAACACGCAACCACATACAATCCCAACACCCACCCACCCCCCAACACCCACCCCCCCAAAAAAAAAAAAAAGGACAGAGCACACTCAGGTCGCTTCTCTAAAAAGATGCGTTTTTAAGTTCATTTTAAAAGACGCTAGTGAAGGACTGTGACGGACTGACTGAGGTAGCGAGTTCCAGGTCTGAACGGAGAAGAAACTGAAGGCTCGACCACCGTGTCTTACTCTGTGGTATTCTGGTAAATAGAACATCCTTTCATCTGCAGACGAGCGGAGAGAGCAAAGTGTATGTGTTGTCTGCCTCAGCAGTTCAAGTATGCTCAGCAATAATCATCATCATTCCTTCTTTTCTGATTCAGACCACCGCTGCTACTCCGCATGCCCCCAGCCCCCTCTCTCCTTAGCTGCTCTCCTCCTCCTCCCCCTCATCTCTCATAATTTACTTAAAAATACTATTTTTCACGTTTGTATTGTCTGTGCATAATTTATTAGTGTCTCGCTTTTGTTTAACTTCTTTTCGTATGTGTTTCGATGTTAATGTTCAAGTATAAATGCGTAAGAACTGCACTTTGAACTGATGTCATTAGGAAAAAGCTCTATATAAATACCGTCATTATTATTTTTTTTATTATTGATTATACACAAAATATATGGAGATGTGTATGTAGTTTTGGAGTGAAAGCTTGATTTACAACCTTTGATGTCTTCAAGTGCAAGTCATGGCTTCTTTTGTTCACACAGTGACACAAAGTAATGCTTATTTGTCAAACCTAATAAAGTTAATAACATACAAAATTATCATTATTCAACACACAGTGAAAACAGTAGACAGCATTTCCAGCAGTTGTTATTGGAGATAAACTGAAACAGGAACGTCGCTTAGTCATTGTAGGTCAAACACGTCGAATGAACCTGCAAAAGGGTAACTATAAATCCATAGATTTGCCAACATATTTTCTGCTCATCAACAGGCCAAAAATAAGACTTTGTCACAGGTTTTCAGTGTGCAGAAATGCATGTGCTTTCCAGCAAATAATTCCAAAATAAATATTTACACAAAATGTTTGCAGTTGGTAAATAGCAATCAATACTTAACGTTGAACTGAGTCAGAGTAATGCTGCTGATGGATTCAAAAAATCATGCTACAATAATAAAAAAAATAAAAAAATTATCAGTATCTGTGAAAAATATTAACAATCATACATTTGGTCAATTCCATTTCTATACCACAGGGTAAAACTTTCAATCCAATATCCACAGCAAGTCAATAAAAGTACGGTTTTCCGATCACAAAATACATACAAATCCATGCTGGAATATTTGAAGAAAATATCACAGATGTGCATAACAAAATATACATATAATTAAATTCTTGGTTAAAGGGACACCAGACTAATACTTAGCAAGATGAAATGTAATTTTCAGATGTAATCACAATATCAAAATATTTATATTCTCATAATGCAGATGGGGATGACCCTTTGGACATGTTAACAGGTTCATGAAAAAGCATTTCTCTTGGCAAAAAACAATACAAAAACAATGGTGGTTTCAATACATATGTTATTATATAGTTTTATTCACATGGACAGAAAAATGAGGGATGCGCTCATACAACTTATGATAAACTGGGAAGTAAGGGTGAAATTCAACCAAAGTGGAACATAACAAAAAATGTCTTTGCTCTTAGGTTTTTGGCTTGCTCTAATTTCTAATTGTCTTTTGGAGGAATGCTGTCCATCTAAGTTTGCAAAAATAATTCCACATTTGTTCATGCGTCGCAGTCCTGTTCACTTCTCTCCATTCTTTTTGGGAGTGGTTGGGATATCCACAGTATTTCTGACAGCGATGAAGCGTCTGCGTGCGGTGAGATTATATTCCCCTGCCAGGGCCTCATTCAGCACATTGAGAATTGTGTTCTCCAGGATACACTCAGCCAGGTTGCCGAACTCTGGAAGCCTGCACAAGGCACACACACACACACACACACATTTCAAGATTTTATTCTCCATAACATCGCATGAACATATGCACTTAGAGAATTACATGGATGACAAGAAGCAAGCACGCGTGTTCTAGAAGCAAGCAAGTGTGTTCTTTTGTTTTTTTTAAAACTTATATGATTAGACATCCATTGTTTCATCACTTTTCTATGTACCATTTTGGTACACACACACACACACACACACAAACACGTGCAGTTATATAATACAGCAGAATTAAATTATACACCGGGATGAAACGTCTGAGAAGGCCAGCATACTAAAGATGTGAAAAGTGAGTACAGTTTTTAACACCTTAATTCAAAGCTCTTCGCACTAACATTTTGCCATGGTTACTTTGTTTTGTCTCGAGTCAACTTCTTGAAAATATCAAAAAACACTACTGAAAGCATAATAAACTAAAAATCCAGAATGAGGATAACAGGAGATGCATGAGAATGCTTTATTGAAGATTGGAAAAATGCATGCATGCACAAATAATGGATTACTTAAACATCTAATATAACCACATAACACGTTGTATCATGTTCATTGCAAATTTTTGTTGTGGTGCCTAAATCTATTTCTGTTGTGAGTTACTTCACTCAAAATGTTGACTTACTTCTTCAGCATTTGCTGCTCTCTCTGTTTTTTAACGTCCATTGTCATTTGTTTCTGTATGGATTTGGGCGACATTTCCCTTACAGGTGCTGGTGAAGATGCCAGTGGGGTCTTCTGCAAACACCAACGTTATGTGAATTATTAGCTCTTCTTGTCTGCTAAAGATTGATCCCCTTACATCATCCTTTGTGACATTGTACAGATTGCACTACCATAATTATGTATATATTCATGTTGTTTTGTGTGTGTGTGTGTGTTCTTTTGTTTGTTTGGTTTTGCTTTTTTACTTATATGAATGGACATCCACTGTTTCATCATTTTTCTATGTACTATTTTCTATTTTATGTGTGAATGCATGAGAATGCGCCTTGAATCGCTCTTTTTTGTGTGAGATATGTGCGCTATAAAAATCTATGTTTTACTATTATTATTATTATTATTACTATAATAATAATAATTATTATTATTTTTAATATGTCTAAATCACACTAAGATATAATAATAATATTAATTATTATTATTATTATTATTATTATTATTATTATTATTATTATTATTATTATCTCTTAGTGTGATTTAGGCATGGATAAGTTTTTTTTTCTTTTTTGTTTTTTTTACAATTTTGATCTAGTCGACCTTGGACTGCTTGTTGTAACAGGCGAAAAACAGAAGGACGCAATCTGTTTACAGTACCTGCCTTTTTCAAAGAATGTATAAACACACACTTGCCAACACCCAAAACTGAATAATAGACTACAACACAGTAAAACATCAAACTAGACCATGTCGCTGCCCATTAAACAACACTGTGGCAACTCCATAGTCTTAATAATCAGTGATGACAAAACTATTTTCCCAGTATTGCTATCTGGACACTGCTATTAAGACCACGCTCACTCATTACTACAAATATCGAGTTAGGACAAAAGTATTTCTGGGCGCGATTTTGGGCAGATTTTTTTTTTCAGGAATGATAGTTTAGCTGACTGACTTTTAGACGTTGCATATTGCAAACATACAAACTCTTCTGTCTAAAAACCAGAATTTTTGTAGCAGTGCAAGCAATATTTCCATATATGCCTCGATCACGCCTTCAGGGATACAAACATCAAAATGGTTATATCTGATGCTCGCCAGAGGTTTTTCACTGCTGGTGAACTGATTAAAAATGACTAACGCTGCAAAGCAATATGCATTAAAGGGGGACCCTACCTGGATGCTGACGTTAGGACTGTGGACGATGCTAGCCAATTCCTTCTCACTGCTGGTGGAGCTGTGAGGCGTGTCCTGCTCCGTCTCCTCCAGCCCACCTCCTTGCTCCAGCTCCAAGGCCAGTTCCTCCAGTTCTTGGTCACGTGGATTGATTGGTGGGGTCTCCACCTGTGACTTGCCATCATCACCACTCTGGTGGATTAGAAATAAGAACAACTTGTGACAAAACTCGCCCTTTAGCTTCAGCTTGTAAATCACCTCCTGCATGGTTGATGTTTGTTTCATGTTGCCCACATGTCACATGTCCTTGTGTACATGGTGTGGAGGGGGGGGGGGGGGGAGGGGAATAACCCACCTTGTATCTAACTGTAGATGACCCTCAAACTTAATAACTCAAATAATAATAACATAGCAACTTCTAAATTATCTGCTGTGCTCATCATGAATTAAAACTATGATAACGGCTGAGCAGGACCATCAGTCCACACTCCAAGGTAAGGCTGCTGCGCTCCCTTGTCATCTCCATCTAGCTATATGCTTGTGAAACAAGGACCCTCACAGCAGACCTACAACGAAGAATGCAAAGCATGGAGATGAGGTGCTACAGAAGACTTCCGGGCATTTCCTATACCCAGCACATCACTAACGACGAAGTTTGACAGACCATCACACAAGCCATTGGACAACACGATGACACGCTTACATTGCTGAAGAAGCGGAAACTCCGATGGTATGGCCACATCATTCGTGCATCAGGTCTTGCAAAGACCATCCTGCAAGGCATGGTACAAGGAGGCAAAAGAGAGGGAGACAGAAAAAGGGATGGGAGGACAACATTGGAGAATGGACTGGTTTGGCACTGTGTAAAGCCATGTGGGCTGCTGAGGACAGAGAAAGATGGAGTACGCTGGTTAAATGATCATCTGTGGTGCCCCAACGACCTTTGAGTAACGGGATAGGATAGGATACGAACGGCTGAGCAATTTATGCTTTGACTTGAACACTATCCAGTAGGCTCTTAATTTGTGACTAACTGTTATCACCATGATCTTAATGAATCACAATGGTGCTAACAGCTTACCAAGTTAGTCAGTTTAATTGCTTAATTGTACTTTAAGAGGGTTTCAGCTGAAAAGCTTTTTGTTTATGTCGTGAACAGGGATTTGATGGATTTTTTTCAAACCTGTACCAAAATAAGGTTGGGTGTTATTATTATTTTAGAAACTACATTTGAGACGTAAATGAGAATAACAGACTATAATTACTAAAAGACAGTCTTGAAATCATAAAGCCAGGAAATAAATGACGCAGTGTTCGCCATACCATTGAAAACAAAGGTGGACTGTCTGAGCTGGACACCGCAAAAGATCTGACACGCGTGCTGTACTGGGCAAAGTAAGGCACTGGCTCCTTCATCACTTTTCTCACAGAGTCTGTGAAGTAGCTGTCATCAAGCAGACCCCTAAAATCCAAAAACAGATTGGAACATCATTTTGAGCTGATCTGTCGCTTAGAAATGAACCTATAGCAAAACACATCTATCAAATGTGGATCATCTTTTAAAAAAAAAACCACAACAACACAAAAAAAGAGTTGGTAAAATGTGGTCTTTCTTTAAGTTCTCTTGAGAGACATTGCGCTTTATTTACCTTGCTGAAATATACAAATAGTGTACAAATACAAGCAAAGATTAGATTTGTTTGGAAGGAGTCACTTTCATCTGTCTCCTAAGACACAGAAATGATGTTTAGTATCATTGCCGTCACATTATTTATTAAAAAAAAAACAACAACAACAACAGTAAAACAACAGTAAAGCGACCTATGTACCTCAGAACATTGCAAATGACAGTGCTGACGATATGGGACTCAGTCTGCACACAGTCGATGACTTCTGGCACCATCTGCTGTGCAGGACTGCTTGGCATGCTCTTGGAACGATCACTCAATGCTCTGGATTTAAAATACACACAACACACATTATGAGCAGGATTTCATTTCCAATTTGGTATATTATATATAATTACTATCCTGACCAATGATTTTTTTTTTTTTTGAGATTTGTGTTCTCTCTCACAATTTTTGACACAATAAAGTCAGCTATAAAGAGAAACAAAATCAAGATATTTTAATAGGCTGAACACAAAATGTGCACAAAACTATTAGAACCTTAAACTAGCATCACTTGTGACTACTTGATGCTCACATCTCTTTTGTGGACTTTGTTCGTGACCTAGGACTGATCCTAGACTCTGAGCTGTCCATGTCAGTTGTTCGCAGTTGCTATCTTCACCTCCGAAATCTTGGAAAACTTCGTCCCATGCTAACTCAGGCTATAGCAACCACTATAGACAGTTATGTCTAGAGTCGACTATTGCAATTGCACCTTGTGGGGTCTCCCACTAAGCTGGATAGATTGCAAAAGATCCAGAACACTGCTGCCAGAATGGTCACATGCACTAAGCGTTCTGCACACATTTACCTGTGCTTCATTCACTACATTGGTTGCCAGTAAAAATCCGCATAGACCACAAAGTACAGTCAATAATGTTTTCCTGCATGAGCAAGACTACACCAGAATATTTGTGTGAACTGATACCGGTATATGAACCACCTCGTCGCCTCCGCTCGTGCTTCCAATCCCTCTTCTGCCGCCTGTATCTGAAGAAACAAACGAGAAAAGGACAGGTGCCAAAGCCTTCAAAAACGCAGCCCCAGTGCTCTGGAACTCGTTGCCTGAGATGCTGAAGACCACAGGGACTGTTGGATTGTTCACAAAGAGATTGAAGACCCCATTATTCTCCTCAGAGCGATTTTGTTTCTATGGACTTCTCCCAAGCACCATTGTAACTCTCATCGTCTTCCCTATCTCAAACTCCTCTCCCGAATTTGTTTCCTTTTGTTTGTTTTATTTTTTTCACATCCTCCTTACACGCACCAAGCATTTGCTTTGGATGGATAGCACAGTATAAGTGGACATCATCATCATCATCTTACTATACTGCTTCAACACCACAAAAAACAAACGAAGAAAAACAACAAAACACACACAAAAAAACCACGCACACCTACCAACACCACATTGTGCCAATCCAGTACTTAATACAGAGATTGTCACACTAACCTGTCAATGTAGTAGTGAGGGTACTCGCTGGCGAAGTGCTCCTGGAAGTGAGTAATGTCGTGGGTGCGGGCGGTCAGGCCCAGGTGGAGTAGGAATGGGGTTGGTGGGCTGGGTTTGGGCCACAGGACGTGGTTGAAGTTCTCCTCCACCTTCTTAATTACCACCTCCTCGTCGGCCGTCAGCAGCTGGATCGGCGGCAGAGTCTTGTAGCGTGTCAGTTCTCCCTCAGCAGCGAGGCGCCGAGCCCCTTCCAACGAGGACAGCCTGCCGCTGGGGGGCCGTTCCTGCTTAGAAATAGAGCATGTACGTGCTGTGTGTAAAATCTATCGGACATTTTTTTTAAAAAGAAGTTTGATTGTTCTAGTGGTTGTAAACATTGCTGAAGTGATATACGCATCAGCCATTAGCAAACTATTGTAGCATTATTTTGCTGTTGTTGTAAAACAGCTGCAGTTGAATTTAGAATTTATAAGTTATTTAACAATTTAAAATGTCTTTTTATGTGCAAAAATAAGAGCGAGGAGATCAAAAATAATTTCAAATGAACAGAAATCATATAAAAATATTGAATTGAAATCTAACTCCAGTACAGCTATGAAAACAGACTATTAAACTGCTTTTAGTGCATTGTTAGTTTCCTTGATACAGCATGTAGGGTTAGGTGAGCTGCGAAAGCTAGTCATGATGTCCTTCTCCATCCACTTACAGAATTTCTCACTTGCCACAATTTTTAAATGTGGGAAAAAAATCGACCATTTAAAAAAAAAATTACATCATACTTGTTTTATTGCAATCAATAAAATCAAATCAATTCTTAACAACAACAAGAAAATTGTTTACCTATCTTTTTCTTGTTGTTAAGAAATTTTTTTTTATATATGTATATAATTTTCTTATATATATAAATTGTTCTTTTTCTTGTTGTTGTTGTTAAGAATTGATTTGATTTTATTGATTGCAATAAAACAAGTATGATGTAATTTTTAAAAAAAAAAGGCGATATTCAGATATTTGGGTTTACAATACCGATATATTAGGAAAAAGAAGCACGTTCTCACAATGATCTCAATGCCGGATGGGCATCGTTCATCTGCATGCAGGTTGTGCTCTGTGATAGTGAACTCCACTTGCTGACGTTGACGTTCCTTTTCCCAGGCTGCCAGCTGTTTGTAGTATTTCTCCATCTCATATTCATCCATCACCTAGAACAAAGCCATCAGCCACTTCAGTCATTCAAACAATCAAATGTATGTGGTAGCTAAATGATCAAATCAATGCCTGCTACCTGAACTAGATTTCAAGGATCTAATTCAGAGCCTCTGTTACGTTTGAGACGCGCACGATAGATCCGATCGTTGTGTTTTGCTAAGCATGCAATAAGAGAGTGTATTTACCTTTGATTTGATTTTGCGTTGTAGTTGGAAGAAGCTTTGTATAATGTTGATAATTTTCGTTGGTCGATTATAATTGGAGAATTTTCTAGGGTTGCTTGTTCACTATCGATCGAAGCATGTAGATAAATCTAGTGATAGCTACGAGATGATGCTAAGTTATATGACGTAAGACAGTGCATAGTTCTGATGACGAATTTTATTCTGATTGGCTGTAATTTTGTCACGCTGGAATGTTTGAACGTTCTCTAGATTATAGAAGAACTATATAAGTGATGCACTGTGTCTGAAAAGGAGTGAAAGTTGAAAAAGCAATTGAGCGATTGTATGCAGTTGTTGATGTACGCTGAATAAAGTTGGAAAACTTCATACGACGATTCCTGCCTTGTTGCTGAGTGAACAGGTTGCGTGGATAAACGAATCTGAGTTACACTTATCAGGATTCAAGCATCGGGGCTGAATCAACTACTGATAAAAAACAGTGTAACAGCCTCCAAATGACACACTGTGTCAAACTGAAGAGGTTAAGTGATCGATGGATCAGCTCAGTGGACTAGATTGTAAAGGATGCTTTTATAGACTGAGAGTTCTTATTTATAATTTTGAGTATAGTAGTCATGCCACTTCAGCGCCGCGGGTGGGGGGAAATTTTTCGTTGTGGTTGTACTTACTTCACAGATAAGGTCCAGGTCGTAGAAAGACGGCACTCCAACAGCCAGGAACGTAATACGGCACAGGCAGCTCCCTCCTGGTGGAATATAGCCTTTTAGCGGCATGATTGACAGCACCTATGACCGCAGGCACACATTTTTGCAAATTATTACTGTTGTTGTTTCCACATCTCCCCCTCCCCAACCCCACAGCCCTCAACAGTCAGCCTATATTCTATAATATCCTATATTCTATAATAGCCTATATTCTATAATAGCCTATTTTCTATAATAGCCTATATTCTATAATAGCCTATATTCTATAATAGCCTATATTCTATAATAGCCTATATTCTATAATAGGCTATATTCTATAATAGGCTATATTCTATAATAGCCTATATTCTATAATAGCCTATATTCTATAATAGCCTATATTCTATAATAGCCTATATTCTATAATAGGCTATATTCTACAATAGCCTATATTCTATAATGCCAACACAAATTTGCTGCTGTCGTGCTGAACAATTCATCAATAACAATGGGACTCTCAAAGTGGGTGCTTTGACCGCGGGCGGCTTCAGCTAGAGATCCTGCATCAACATGGGCCCTGTGCAATTCTCCAGCTGTAAAAGCGCTATATAGCAACGATTAAATATAATAAATAACATCTTTACTGTTTACCATCATGCACTATCAGAATCTTGCGTTACCTGAAACTCGGCCACACCAAGGTGTGGTTGGTTATATGCAATTTAACTCCCACCCCCCCCCCCCTCCCCATTTTTTTTTAAAATGCATAATTGTTAGCACCATATATAGTCATGATTTGTATGGTCCTTTTCCCTGACCATGGTGTAATAAACAAACAAAGCAGCACACCCATCAGCAACATTCCACCCCCTTCTTCCCCCTCCCATGGTCTGTGTCACTCTCACTCAAATATGTTTCACAAACATTTATTTGGAAATGAGCAAGCAGCCACCTGCCACCTGGATCAGAAAATCAATGGAAAATATCACACCCACAACTCACACCAAAATCCAGAACAAATGTCACCGAAAACAACAACAACAACAACACAGTCAGTGGCTGACCTTGCTGTCGGCCTGCGATGTGACGTGCCAGCGGAAAGAGATTGATCGTGACTTGGACATGTTGATGACAAACGCCAAGCGCCGTGCCTGGCTGAACAGCGGCATGTTGCCGAATGACAGTCGCTCCACTGACAACTGGCACAGCTGAAATGCAAAGCACAAACCAGTTCATAAGCGTAAAACACAAAACAACAATAAGCCCAAAACGAAACAATGCCCATGCATCTGCTCAAACGGTTGACAGGAACCAAAGCACAACTGAAAACCGCAATATCGGATATGATTTTGGAAAGTTCAGTTCTAACATTTGGGATCAAAGTTTGTCGAAGGTTCATGAATGGAAAATCTGAATTGAAATTAAAAATGAATGAATCGAAGAATATTACCTGACAGTGAACAAGCCTCTTACCTGTCCTGGCAAGGCAATGCTCTGAACGCTGGGAACACCAGTGATGTCCTGGGTCTCGTTGAGTGGCATAGTGTCACCCATGATGCGGCGGTCGTAGCCGATGCCGGTGAAGGTGATGATAGCTGTGTCGCCGCAGTGCACTCGGATAGGGACGTCCACCATGTACGTCTTGGCCTCCAAGGGAGAGAACCTCCACTCAATAGCCACGCTGCGGCCTGGAGGTATCTCCCCCATGGGGTTCAGGCACTCAAAGATGGGCTGGTCATAGTTCTCCTGTGACACAAAGTAGGATGATAATTAGCTGGTAGAACACAAAGTAGGATGATAATTAGCTGGTAGAACACAAAGTAGGATGATAATTAGCTGGTAGAACACAAAGTAGGATGATAATTAGCTGGTAGAACACAAAGTAGGATGATAATTAGCTGGTAGAACACAAAGTAGGATGATAATTAGCTGGTAGAACACAAAGTAGGATGATAATTAGCTGGTAGAACACAAAGTAGGATGATAATTAGCTGGTAGAACACAAAGTAGGGTGATAATTAGCTGGTAGAACACAAAGTAGGATGATAATTAGCTGGTAGAACACCAAACTCTTGTCTCAATTGGCTGGCCATCTTACTTTATCAGGTAAATGTCAGTGGGGGTGAGAGCAAGGGGGGTGGGTGGGTTAGTGGTGTGGTGGTTTGCGGGATAGTCCTGTGCTGCAATTGCCAAGCATTCACTGGAAAGGCAGTCCACAAATCTGAGTGACCCATATGTTCCAAAACACCAGATGTGCAGTAAATGAAAATTAACATGCTTCTTTATTCCGTTTCTGTTTGTTTTTTTTCTTTAAAAAAACCCAACAAACCGACCATAATCGTTATTGTTACTCTGTAACAAGTCTCTGAATGACCAATGATGACCAACAATTCAGTTATTATTAAATGGTGTTGGTTTTTCCTTTTTCTAACATCAACCAACCTTCTGAATGATGTCGAGAGGGGTGAGGTCCAGCTCATACTTAACAGGGATGGCACCCCCATTGTACAGTTCGTACACCTGTTTGGGACTGATCTTCTCGCCCACAGGCACTGGGGTAAACATGTGTTTGTTGGATGGGAAGTGAATGTACCGCCTGTCTGGCTCCACTGTCACACCAATGAAGTTCAGCTGCACAATAAGGATTTTAAAAAAATAAATAAATAAAATAAACAGGATTTTTGAAAAGCAACACACAAACACACAAAAGAGAGACACTTTTGCTGCTGTTGAAGTTTATTAGGGAGACACTTTTAAGGGTAAATTAAATATAAAGGTGAACTGATTTCTACATTGACAGTATTATATGTCACCTTTTTTAACGTTTGACATTATTAACAACGGACAAAAAAAAACACCATCACAGCGACTGACCAGAATCTCACGACCACGTGCAATCTTGAGGAGGACAGGCAGGCGGTCCGTGCCGGCCATTGTGTGGTGATAGGTCAAGGTCACCATCTGAGTAGCCCCTGGCTGCAGTTTGCCTTTCTTGGGTGAGATCTCAAACAGCTTGTTGTCCATCACCTTCATCTGATACACAATCAAACACCGACGGTTTGATTTTAGTAAGGTGGTGGTAAAGGTGGTCCCATAGCCTTGTGGACGTAGGGGAGCGTGATGTTGGAGATCTCACTTATCTTGGGCCAGCGTAATGAGGGTGATGCCCATCTCTCACCCTCGCTGCTTTACCTTCCCCACCCTTAAGAGAGTAGGTACTCAGTCACAGTTGAGTCAACTGGGGGTGTTGTTATTTGTCGCTTCACGGTTTGCGGTCACCCATCCAAGTGCTAACCGCACTGGACGGTGCTTAACTTCCAACCACTGCGCTATCCGACACCCCATTGATTTTAGTAATTTCCAAAATGTAACAAACAACGAAGAAAAAAATTTGTTCTGAAAGTAAGCATTTTAAAATACCTGGACGAGAGTGGAAAAAGTTGTGCATATTCTGACTAAATGGCTGTTTATGCAACAATGTGTAAACACATTATTTGTGTTTTGTTTTTTTTGGAAAATCCTGTCCATATTATGACTTCTCAAGTCACTAAGATTGGTCTCATGCTTGTGCTATATATATTTCACACACAAATACACTATGCCTAAATCTATACAATGCACTTGTTCCTATAATGCTTATTATTGTCATTTTATTACTTCTGAAATTATCAATAATAATTCACGAGCTAGGGTATACAGTCGGTACCTCATGCAGTTCGTCTTCATCAAACTCTCCTGTCTCAGCCCAGTACTCAAGCTCCAGCTGAAGGTCACAGGGGAACAAGAATGCCCTGTCATTAACAAAATCACTGATGTTCATGAAAAAAACACAGATACATTTTATTTTGTATTCTAAGCCACACAAAAAAGCCCTTAGGGTTTAATGAACACATACTATTCTAGCCCAAAGCATTATGTTCCCAGAATCGGGAGTGGTCATATTGCTAGAGCTTTTCTTCTTTTTAATCATCAACATTTCAACGCCTACTTCAGTAGACTGAAGAGGACAGTGTAATACTGTTGAAATATTCCAAAGGTAAATCACGGAATCTGAGTCAGTAAAATACCTACTCAATACATACATCATGGTACCATCTTTGGCTACAAACAAATTTCAGACAATAGTGAAATATCCAAAGGCAAAAGAGATTTAAACTTTTACCATTCTGTGGCGACGGTGCCAGTGTTCTCAAACATGAGTGTCACAGTGCAAGGCTCACTACCCAGCGGTGCAGCGCTGAAGTTGTAATCCAGGATGGCCCGTGTGTACACTGGGATCCTTCGCTTGTGGCTGCCAAAAGGAAACGGTTCAAAACAAGTAACCTCAGTTCTCATCTTCAACCAAGTCTTCTGCTACAGAAGGATGGAAATTGGTGATTTGCACACAGGACTGAGCAGCTGGTGTCACCGTGCACTTTCTATGTAACCCTATCTCTTTACACCGATAGATTACAATTATATTACAGGTAAAAAATGGTCACACTGGTATTTCGAATGAATTTTTGTTGTTGTTGATATACTGTATGAAATACCTCCTACTAAATAAAAACACACACATCACACATACACATGTATGCACCTATGCACACTAATGGATTATCACAAACAACTAGCTTAACTCAGATGAAAATCATATTCGCCAAAGTCTCACTAGGTTTTTCTGTGAACGAAGATTTCTTGACAAGATTTGACTGAAGTCTCACTAGGGTTTTGTGAGTAAAGATTTCTTGACAAGATTTGACTGAGGTCTCACTGGGGTTTTGTGAGTAAAGATTTCTTGACAAGATCTGACTGAGGTCTCACTGGGGTTTTGTGAGTAAAGATTTCTTGACAAGATTTGACTGAGGTCTCACTGGGGTTTTGTGAGTAAAGATTTCTTGACAAGATTTGACTGAGGTCTCACTGGGGTTTTGTGAGTAAAGATTTCTTGACAAGATTTGACTGAGGTCTCACTGGGGTTTTGTGAGTAAAGATTTCTTGACAAGATCTGACTGAGGTCTCACTGGGGTTTTGTGAGTAAAGATTTCTTGACTTGATTTGACTTGACTTCACTTCAATTGACCTGCAACCTTCCCCCCCCCCCCCCCCAAAAAAAAAAAATAATCACAGGAAATACTTCTGTTTCTCACAGGAAATAATTCTGTTTCTCACCTGTGTCGAGTGGCTGTGTGGTACATCAGTTCCTCAGCCGATGGATCAGCATCCAGACACTCGTTCAAGCTGCATGACAAAAAATTTTTTTTTTTTTTTAAATTCACAATTCAAATTTTACCTGTTGTGTTACTCACTGCAAAATTGTGCACCACATAAAATGTAAAATAAAATTAACAGAAGAAAAAAAAGACAACAACACAATAGGCAACAAGACAATATTTTGAGTCAATATCACTACTGCTCTCGAACAGGATACATGTTATATAAAATGTAATCCCAGCTAACCTTGACATATAAGACCCACAGTAATTGAGACAGTAACAACACAGCCGGTCAAATGAGATGCCCGTGTGGTGTCCTACCTGTTGAGCTAACCCTGGTCTCACGTTGTGCATCACGTCCGTAATAACAGTTGTCATCACTCACCTGTCCAGAGAGAAGAGGTTCCACAGGTGCTTCTTGCTGATGGAGACCAGACTGCCACCGCACCTGGCATCCGTGACAGCGACAGTCGGGTACACACCTGTCGCCAAGATGTAGAACAGATGCTGCGGCTCATGGGCAGAAAAGTCTGACACGTTGCCTGAAAATGACACCACAAAAAAGCATGTTTTTTTTTGTTCTTTTTAATTCTGTGAACTTTCTTCAAAACACATCACTATAGTGGCATTTTGGTTCATAACACCTCGATCAGAATCACAATCAGAATCATTCATAACACCTCCAAATCACAACCACAATCATTCATAACACCTCCGAATCACAACCACAATCATTCATAACACCTCTGAATCACAACCACAATCATTCATAACACCTCAGAATCACAATCACAATCATTCATAACACCTCAGAATCACAATCACACACTCATAACACCTCAGAATCACAATCATTCATAACATCTCAGAATCACAATCATTCATAACACCTCAGAATCATAATCACTCATAACACCTCAGAATCACAATCACAATCATTCATAACATCTCAGAATCACAATCACAATCTAACATTGTCCTAACAAACAGCAAGGAGAATTATTTTGCAGTGTACAACAATCATTAACAGTCTCACACACACACACACACACATACTTGCAATACATCACAAATGGGTTCATTTAAGAATGTAGGAATCGGAAAGTCATTTTTTGATGGAAAAGGGTTAGGGCAAGGGTTAGTTGCAGCGCTGCAACTAGCCCTTACCCTAACCCTTCTCTAGAAAGTTGACCTATTTCGTCTCCTATAGGCGACGAAATAGGTCGAATTTTGCTTCAAACTTTTCCAAAAATTCACTGTATTTTCTCCGTCCCGGATAGTGCACTCCTATGTACTTAAAACACTCTTATGCACTAAAACTGCACTCCCATGCACAAAAAGAGCACTCCCGCGCACTTAGAAAAAAGTGGGTTCCTGGAAAAAAGTGGGTTCCAAGCAAATAAACCCATTTGTTACTAGAAAAGACAAGGTCTGCTACCCATTTGTGCACTTTTGTGGGTACCCACACACACACACACTCAAACAGGCAGTATAGTCTATAGAACAAAACATCAATTGATAAAAGCAAGTAGCACCAAACTTCCATTCAACCATTTCATCTCAGCTCCCAGTTGAACTAAAAACAAACCTTCACCTTCAGCCTCTCCCCTTTCCTTCTCCGCACTCTCATCACCCCATCCCATAACATTTTCCAGCCACCCCACGTACAACCACCGGGCAAAGCTCGGAGGCTCAAGTGGTCATCCCTGTACCTACCTCTATCCATGAAAACGACAGTAATCAAAAGCTAAAAGCAATAATCAAATAAAACTAGTAATAATCACAATAATAATCAACAAATACAAAACTTTAAAAAGTATAGGCATTTTCATTTGACTTTGTTTTTTTAAAAATAAGAGAATAGACAAACAACTGACAATTAAAGTAGCGGTCAAATACTCCTGGGCAAATTTGGTTTGAAATGTCATTGTATAAATAAACTTTACCTTCAGGGGTGAGAAGCTGGTAAGAGATGGCATACTGGTAGCTGACGCGGCGCACCGGTCTGACAGTTGCAATCACCACATGCTTGGAACGAGCTGGGATTACTCCTGACATGCTGCTCAGCTCCAAGCCTGTACATGTATCCAACTAGACCTTGAAAAACCCCTTTCAGCAAATACTAGTTTTGAAGTAAAACTAATAAGATTGGTTAGTATAAATAAAAAGAGACAATACTGAAGACAAAAATATTGCCAATACTGTCTTGTTTAACCCCTATATACTGTTGTCAAGGTTTTTTGTTGCATCATCACCACAGTGTGCCAAACAAAATGTACTCTATTATATCTGAGCTTTGAACTGATCTATCAATAGAAAAAAGCGCTATTTAAATACCATTCTTCTTCTTCTTAAAATAATAATGATAATAATTATTATTATTATCAATATTATCAATATTATTATTATTATTATTAAAGAAAGTATATCAAAGTCCAAGGCCAATCCCTGAACACAGAGCATAGCTTCAAATATTTAGGAGCCATTGTATCAGACAATGGGTCCCGACAGGAAGTCCTCTCCAGGATCGCACAAACAACTGCTGCCCTGGCAAGGTTGAAGCCAATTTGGAAAGACAGGACCATCAGTCTACATTCCAAGGTAAGGCTGCTGTGCTCCCTTGTCATCTCTATCTTTTTATATGCCTGCGAAAAATGGACACTCACAGCAGATCTCCAACGAAGAATACAAAGCATGGAGATGAGGTGCTACAGAAGACTTATTGTTATTATTACTGTTATTATTATTTTATCATCGAGCTATACATTCTGCCCCTCTTATTCCCAATAAAAACGCCATTTCTGTGTTTAAAAAACACAAAATAAAACTAAAGCCACAGGCTAGCCATTCCAGAAGGAAAACGGGAACAAATTAAAGAGGTACAACTTAAAACATGAGAATGGTGTCTGACCAGGTCTGCTGTCCCGCAGAGCATCTTCAGAGTTGGGTCCATCCACACCAAGGTCGGACAGCAAGTTGTACATGACAGAGCAGACGCTGTTGTTGTACAGTGTGATGTGCTTGGTCACCGAACTCCCCACCACAACGTCACCAAACTCAAAGTATGTGGAGTCAGCCTGTTAGGAATTAAAAGTGAATACTTTGCAAGTCAAGTCAAGTCAAGTCAAGTCAACCAATCTTTATTACCCACAATGGAGAATTGCACTATACATGTGTGAGTCATAGGTGTGTTTATTATGTAGGAGTGAGTGTATATGTGATATATGTGAGCATATATCTTGGCACAGATCATCGTGCTTTTAGCCTGATGGGCCATTTGGGGTAAAAAGGTGCGTGCATTTAGCATCCAATATTATCAAATGATTATTTATTATTATTATAATAACGCTTGACCATGTCAAGGATTACTAACTGAGCAGTTGAGAGATACCAATTAGGCATCCACATCATCACAGCATGGGAAAGCCACAATAACAACAAAATACAGAATGTTAACAAAGACACATTTGTTTCTGACACCAAGACCGACTATGTCAATTCACAATAATCAAGGTACCGACCAAATTCAAATTCGTGAAAACATCATTATAAAACTCATAAAAAAACTTCAACGGCATACAAATTAAATCTTGTACAAGTATACATGTACAATCACAAAAAAATTAACTCACTCCGTACTGTGCGATTGTGTTCTACGCTTTTCTCTGTGTACTGGCCATTTGTACTATCCTATCCTATCCTGTCCCGTAACCCGAAGGTCGTAGGGGCACCACAGATGATCGTTTAACCAGCATACTCCATCTTTCTCTGTCCTCAGCAGCCCTGATGGCTTCGCTCAGTGTCAAACCAGTCCATTCTCGAATGTTGTCCTCCCACCTCTTTTTCGGTCTCCCTCTTCTTCTACCTCTTTGCACTGTGCCTTGCAGAATAGTCTTTGCAAGGCCTGATGATCTGGTGACGTGGCCATACCACCGAAGTTTCCGTTTCTTCACCACTGTTAGCAGGTCATCGTGTTGTCCAATGGCTTGTGTGATGGTCTGTCGGACTTCGTCGTTGGTGATGTGTTGGGTATAGGAAATGCCCAAAAGTCTTCTGTAGCACCTCATCTCCATGCTTTGTATTCTTCGTTGGAGATCTGCTGTGAGGGTCCATGCTTCGCAAGCATATAGGAAGATGGAGATGACAAGGGAGCGCAGCAGTCTTACTTTGGAATGTAGACTGATGGTCCTGTCTTTCCAAATGGGCTTCAACCTTGTCAGGGCAGCAGTTGTTTGTGCGATCCTGGAGAGGACTTCCTGTCGGGACCCATTGTCTGATACAATGGCTCCTAAATATTTGAAGCTATGCACTGTGTCGAGGGATTGGCCTTGGACTTTGATGTCCGTATTGATGCCATTGGTGTTGTTGGTCATCATTTTGGTCTTCTCTGCACTTATTTCCATTCCATAGGCTTTGGAGGTGGTGTCAAGCCTCTGTACCAGCTGTTCAAGTTCTTGTTCCTCTCCAGCCAATCCATCAATGTCATCTGCAAAACGAAGATTGGAGATTGCTCTACCCCCTATGCTGACTGTGCCTTCATGGTCTGCAAGAGCATCCGACATGATGCGCTCTAGGAAGATGTTGAAGAGTGTTGGAGAGAGTAGGCATCCTTGACGCACGCCGATTGTTGTTCTGAACCAATTCCCGATGGCTCTGTTGTGGAGGACTGCACTGGTAGCCTTGTCATACAGGCTTTTGATGACTTCAATAATTTTAGGGCTGATGTTGTACACTTTCATTGTTGCCCATAGAGCTGCATGCCAGACTCGGTCAAACGCCTTCTTGAAGTCTATGAACACATGATATAGATGTTGTTGGTGCTGTAGGTATTTCTCACAGATTATTCTGAGGTTGAAAATCTGCTCAGTGGTACTTCGCCCTGCCCTGAATCCTGCTTGTTCTTCAGCTATGATTTGTTCAGCTTGGGGTTTCAACCTGTTGAGTATTATTTTCAGGAGGACCTTGCTGGGATGGCTGATGAGGCTGATGGTCCGGTAATTTTCACACTCCTGAAGGTTACCTTTTTTGGGAAGAGTGATGACAAGCGACTGGGTCCATGGTATAGGCCACTCCCCACTCTGCCAGATCTTGTTACAGATAATGGTGAGGGCATCAATCATCGCTTCTCCTCCTGCTTGTAGCAGTTCCGCGGGTATGTTGTCCACTCCCGCTGACTTCCCTTTCTTTAGCGCTTGCACTGCTGCCTCAACTTCTTCCCGGAGAATTGGGAGGATTTCTTCTTCTTCTCTGTTCTCGGGACATGCTAGAACTGATGGGTCTCCATTTGGTGTATGGCTGTAAAGGTCAGAGCAGTACTCTGTCCATCTGTCCAAGACTTCTTGTTCTTCTGTAAGGCATATGCCAGACTTGCTTTGGATAGTGGAGACTTTGGGCTGTTTGACACTTGTCAGCCGCTTCACAGTCTGGTAGGCCTTCTTGCTGTTGTTCTTGTTCAGACTGTTCTCTATTTCCTGGCATTGATCTTCTATCCAGTTCTCCTTTGCTGTGAGCATGCCTTTTCGGATGTCATTGTTGATTTTTTGGTAGACATCAGCTCCCTGTGAGGTGTTCTTTTTCTTTTTCATCTCTCTTCGTTTATCACACAGATCCAAAAGTTCAGGTGTGATCCACAGCTTCTTCTTTGGTCGGTGCTTGCCAAGGATCTCAGTGGCAGCATCTGTCACAGCTGAGTTGAAGGTGGTGGTCTTGGTGTTGACATCTACTTCACCAGCCCCCAAAATGAGCAGTGGTGCAAATTTCCCTCCAATTGTGGCCTGAAATAGTTCTGCCACCTCCGGGTCTTGCAGTTTGTCCAGGTCGAACTTCAGTCTAGTGCACTTTGCTGTATTTACTCTTTTCAAGTGGAGCCGGAAAGACATCATCACGAGATCGTGGTCACTTCCGATGTCTGCTCCTGGAAAAGTACGTGTCCTGCCAATGTTGATGCTTGATCTGAAGCGTTTCTTGACCATGATGTAGTCTATTTGGTTGTGATGCTCCCCGCCAGGACTGTGCCATGTCCATCGTCTGGAGTTTTTGTGGAGACCAAGCGTGTTTGCCAGTACCAGATTGTTGTATCTGGCAAACTCCAAGAGTCTCAGACCCCTGTCATTTGTCTCGTTGTTGCAGTGGGGTCCGCATGTGTCTCCCCAGTTGTGGTGCGCATCTTGGCCAACCTTGGCATTCCAGTCGCCTTGCACTATGACTATGTCCTTCTTCGGCACTTGGTCAAGGACCGCCTGTAGATTTTCATAAAAATCCTCCACTTTGCTGTCGTCATAGTCTGATGTTGGGGCGTAGGCCTGGATGATGGTGATGTTGAAAGGGGCTGCTCTCAGGCGGATGGTAATGAGTCTACTGGAGACTGGGCGGCAACCCATGACAGTGGCTAGAATGTTCTTGTGGACCAAGAATCCAACGCCGTGTTCGTGCCTGTCATCCCTACCGCTGAAATAGAGCTTGTGGCCTTTGTCGGTCGTTGTTTCACCTAGGCCTTTCCAGCGCAGTTCGCTGATACCTAGAACATTCCATCGATAGTGGTCCAACTCGTGGGCCAGTTCTTCTAATTTTCCTTCCGCAGTTAGGGTCCTGACATTCCAGGTTCCTATGACGATGTTGTTTCTCGTGCGGATCTTGCTAAATTGTCCATCAGTAGCATACTTAACACCTCCGTCCTGGTGGCCAACGGAAGGCGCGGTCCTTGTGCCGTGTGACGACCCGGGCGACGACCGATCCGGTATGGAATTTGTACTATTTAGTACAAAATTCATTAAAAATAAAGTACTTCACAAAAGAACTTGAAGCTTTCAGGAGTTATTGTTGACATATTGGTACACCATAGTGCAAAGTGTGAAATGTTTCAAGCAGAAATCCTCATGTAGATGGGGGTATAAAGGACCCTATTTTTGGGTCAAAGTAGATGACACCATTCTGGGTTGGAAAAAAAATCACACAAAGTCATTCTACAGCTGAAAAACGCTATGAAACAGAGGGCAGTAGAACAAGTTTCAAAGCTAGAACTTTTGTTTCGTACAAAAATAAACGTCACTGAAGCACACACACAAAAAAGACGTCACAGTTGAAAACTGAGATCACAGTGGTTCGTGGACAAGCGATAGGCAGGGGACCATTGCGACTACAGTGGTTAGTAGGGAGTAAGTTAAGGTTTACAGAAAATGTGTGGTTGAAAAAAACTAAACAACAACACACAACCAAACACATTAATTGTTTGACTACAGTGCAATTTGAAGCTTTTAGGAACACATATAACTGTTAAATAGTTCAAGTTTATGCACCATGAACTAAATTTTTAAGAAAAGGCACATTATAAATGTTTGTTATTATTATTAGGTAGAAGAAGAGGGAGACCAAAAAAGAGGTGGGAGGACAACATTCGAGAATGGACTGGTTTGACACTGAGCAAAGCCATCAGGGCTGCTGAGGACAGAGAAAGGTGGAGTATGCTGGTATGACCTCCGGGTTACGGGACAGGATAGGATAGGATAGGATATTATTATTATTATTATTAGTAGTAGTAGTAATAGTAGTATTGAGCCAGTAACAAAAATGATGAACATAAAACAAGCAGCAATAGAAACAATACCTGAATACATCCCACTGCACCCTCTGCAATGACCCGGACAGGGAACTCTTTTTTCTTGCCACCTGACGTGTTGCTGTTGAAGCCTTGGCCCCACACGATAAGGCTCGGCTTCATCACATACTTCTTCTGTTCGCTTGGTGTGAACGACCATGTCTGAGTCTGTGAACAAAACCACCAAACATCAATTAATTAGCACTTGTTTTGAAGTTCACAACAATTAGAGCAATGAAGGCCTGAAATCTGATTTCAGGAACTGAGAGCTACTTCAACCATGTATGCATATATCAGGGTTCAGCCTGACACAAAAAAGCTATGGGCCATTGGGTCCCTCAGATCAAATTTCAAAAGGCCATGATTTCAGCAGTAATTTACGTACATGTAAAATATAACCTGGGGATATTATTACAGAAATTAAAACAAAATAGATTATTGTGAGTGTGCATGTGTTGTGAAGCATGTTTACCAACAAAACACTAACTAGAACAGGGATCAGTTTACTATGCTTTTGAAGAGAACATAGCTCATCGCTTTTCAGCACGCCACCTCTCTACAGCAGCTGTGAAGTTGAAATTCTTCAGTTCATCACCTTCTATTTTCACCCTCATTAATTGAGACAGTTTGTCCGGACTTAATCTGTTCCTGAGGGCAGTAAGAGCTAGATTTTGGACGCTGAAGGTCCGCTCACAGTCACATGAATGCACAGGGTGTGTCAACACAATGCTGGCTAGCTGGATCAAATTTGGGCATTCAAGTGACCCCTCTTGCTGGAGACAGGCTAGAGCTTCCCACGGAGTTCAGGGAGTGAACTGGGAAATGATTTGATTTCACAATGTTCTTGCACCTGTTCCACTCTTCTGCTGAACTTGCCTTAGCAAAAGCACGTTTGTCGCCTCCAATACAGTGCACTGTTATTGTGGTGGCGCACTGGTACCAAAAATCGAAGCGCCATTCGGCCCCTGGCAAGAATTGTAGATGGGTCATTTTTAATTTTTATGCGTCAATGGCGCAGGGCGCGCTAGTAAACTGATCCCTGTATATAGTCCTTTAAAAAAAAAAAGAAATAAAAGTTAATTGTAAAAATAATGAAAATTGTACCTGAGATTCATTGGGTGGAATGAGTCCTGCATCAGGGAACACCTTGATGTGTTTGGAATCAGCGTACCTCATTCGCCACTCATACCTATAGCATAGTTATCGTATTGTATTAACAAACCAGTTTATGCATAACTCCATGAGTTTACAAGAAAACAGAAAAAACACTAATTGTCATCGCCCTCACCATGGTTGTTACCAAACACCACATAGGCATACCTGAGAGGGATGCGAGAGATGTTCTTAATGGCATAAGTATTGCGTGAGGCAGTGCCGATGCAGGTGGGTTTGAAGTATATGCAGGCTTCACTGTCCAGAAGAACCTCTGGTGATTCAGCTGACCCAAACAATTGCAGTGTCTGTTCACACACACACAAAAACATGAAGGAACGTCGTTTCAATTATTCGAAACCAGACTTGATGTCAACAAAATGGAAATGAATTATAGCAACACAGCTCATCAGAACCCCGAGGCACTGTGCAATTCAACTGTAAAATCTTTCTGTGGGTATGAAAACTATATAATAAACACTGCAGCCACCATCATTGTCACAGTTATCATTTTATCATGAAAACACTGATACAATCACAGAAATAGTGCAGGAAATCATTTTTGATTTTTTATGTTGGTTTTTCTTGGACACATTATTGTCACTTTTTATTGGGAAATTAAATTCTGGGCCACCTGTGGCACACCCTAACCCAACCTATACCTAATATAATGTTTTAAAAAAACAAACATTTTGCTAGGGTAGCAAATCAGAGTACATGGAGAGACAATGCCTGAGTAAAAAGTAAATAATATTCATAGAAACATAACGCCCAGAGGCAGGATCAATCCCACACCTGTCAGACGCCATTGGTTTCTAGCCTGTGGACAAGGCAAGTTAGTCCCGCCTTAGACCCCACGGCCACAACGCTCGCCTCATGTCTCATGAGTTTGATGAAACCATGAGAGGTTCCCTGTTTATATGTTTTCAAGGATATTTGAGAAATAAAAAACTTATAAAATAATTTGTTCCTGATCAACTGACAGAGGTTTCCTCACAACATTCCATCACAGTCAAAGAAATAAAAGTAACACAGCATCACAACAGAAAATATTGTGACAGTGTAATCATTCCTGTTGACAGACTATCGTACACAACTAACAAATGCATGATTAACCAACAACAACGTCCCATGCACAATCACCTTCAAAGCCTTCCACCACATCATGCAGTCAACAATTGTTATCATGCAGTCAATGATATTTATTATGTGTGAAATAATAATATAAAATCTGCTTGACTTTCCTTGTATGCCCCACAAGAAATATCAAGCAGATTTTGGATTATTTCACAAGTAATATGCAGATTCAGATTCAGAAAACTGTATTATCTCACAAGAAAAATTCTAACATGCAATTGTTGTCAGTAAAAAGCAATTAAAAAGGTAACAATAATATTTAAAAAAAACATTTACTAAGATACCTCATGCACTGACTCACACGAATGTACATTTTAACAGGAACATTACAGACACACTGTATCCTTGCATGCATATTCCACAATATTTGGAAACTAAACATCACCCTCATTACACTTCAACATCATAAACACACACGCATACATGCACACACACACACACGCACACACATTCAATGCCAAATCACAGGTTTGCTATTAGAAATTATGCTTCAATTAAGTATTACACAGTCACGGAATACTGGATAGTGGTAAAATTGCTGCATTATAAATCATAAAACTCCAATTTAGTGCACCAGTATGCAACCGCACACACATACATACACCAACACAACCAGATTTAAGTCAACATTTATAAAGAATTTGTACTGATTTGGGGACAAAACTGTTTCTAGCTCTAACTGTGGAAACCGTTGGCACTCTAAAACGGCGGCCAGAAGGAAGGAGTTGGTAGTGCTGGGCTAGGATATAAGTGGAGTCTCTTGCAATCGCCCATGCTTTTCCTTGTTTGACTTTGATACAACAAACCCAAGCTCTCCTGCCTTTCACCCAACCACTCTCCAACATACATTTACAATTCTATTCAACACATTCTTATTCCTCAGACTGAGACCTCCAAACCAGCAAAGAGAACCAAAGGTCAGCACAGACTGAATAAAACAGCTATACAAGTGACATAAAACAGACTTGTTGACTTTTAAAGAGCTCAATTTCTGCAGACAATATATTCTGGACTGACATTTCTTATGGATGGAAGTAGTGTTGCAATCAAAGGTAAGTTTATTGTCCAGTATTGTTCCTAGATATTTGTACTCAGTAACTCTCCACCTAGTTTTAAAAAATACTGAAATTGTTTTTCTCTCTCTCTTTCAGGCTGTTTGAAATCAAACAAAAACTTTAGCAGCATTCTCTTCCTATACAACAGTCTTATAAAAGCCACACAAATAATATCAAACAGATTTTGAACTATCATTTGACATGTAATAACCAGATGCAGAAATGTAAAAATAAAATCAATGCACACAACATACAAAAACTATCAAGTGAACACAACAGTCTGATTTTTTGTTCTCTCTCTTGCTAGTGCAACATGCCAAACTGATAAAAATCAAACTAAACATCAGCAGAATTCTCTTGCTAAACAACAATCAACATCAGTCATTACCACACTAGAGGGTATCATGTCAGGGCTGCAATCGACACTTAGATTGATATCCTGTGGAGTTCACAAAATGTTTACCTTTAACTCAAGACTCATCAAAACAACAAAATGAACTAGAATCATGTCTTCAACACTAAAACAAAAGAGGACCATTTTGGTTTTCAAAAAAATTTAAATGTGGTTGTTGCACATTCAAATTTACAACACTTGGATATTAATTCTCATGGTGAGCATACCTTGTTGTACTTTTCATTGTCGTTCAGGCGCATGTTCATGTCGTGTTTGTAGGTCTGAACTTTTTCAGGGATGATGCGGACCACAAATATCTGATGTTCTGTAGACAGAAGGCCCACTGCTGGCTTGACTGCAAACACGCTGAAATCAAAGAATCCAGAAATATTACGTAAATATTCATAATGTGCGCGCTATTGTAACAAGTATTTTGGTTTCTCTTCTTCTTGCACAGAAACGTTCAATGGAAAATGTATTGGGGCCTCCCATATTCTTACAATGAATGTAAACAGTACTGGAAAAGAGAAACTCCAAAAATGCTGTACCAACTCACTGGCATGTGACTGCAGAGGAAGCGAAACAATCAACGAAACTCGAGACTCCTCTTTTTCACCACAGTAGCTATATATTTTTCGGCACCTTCGAGTTTGTCTTTTTGGAACGAAAGTGCGTGCTATAAGTGGACCTTGGACTGGATTAGACAGTTTGATGTTAAGCATACTGGTTAGTCCCTGCTGACAAAAACACAATACTAACTTGTCAGGGTCTTTTGAGAGATTGTACATGATGGGCGTGGCACTGGTGTTGGTTAGAAGCACCGTGCGATAAGCGCTCTCCTTGGTGTTGACAGCTGGGAAAACAACGTGAGAACAATCCAACTGGTACTGGGGTAGGAAAGTCTCATTGTTTGGCTGGAACGTGTGTCCTAGGAGACATTGAAAACGATTCTGAATTTAAGAAAAGACCCTTTGAGAAGAAGAACTGTAACTGCATCTTCCCCCTGAAAAAGATGCATTGAAAATACTTCAAAGTATTACTATATGGGAAACTCTGTTTTTCAGTTGCAAAAAATAAAACAATATTGTAGCGTACCAATGCACGTGAGGGTAATGCACCATGGTGGGCAGTGTGTCAGGTCTTGCACCAGCCTGTAGTCCCGGAGACTCTTGTAATAGACGTAGCACTCCAGCTCGGCTCCAAACAGGTTGTTGGGGGCCGTCTGCAAGCAAATTATTACATCCATGAAGAGTTTGCCCTTGTACAAACTAAAAACCTTTAAAGCAAAACCACTTACCTATTCACAACTTTCCGGCACCTCTCATAAAAACTCGTGGGTATCGCCATTATAAATTAAAACGAGGTTATATGAAACCAAGTTCCGGTTTGGCTTGTTTTGCTTTTATCAAAGCTTGATGCGTGACTTTTAAATATGGCAAATTGCCGAAAACGACGATTGTTAGAGCCCGAAAATGAGTGGGATAAGTATAAAAACGGTGAAGGAAGTACATGCTCAGTGAAAGAATGCAAAAAACAATCGTAGAGGCCTGTATTTGTGGCGACTTCGGAGGTGCGTCTATCATCGACAGAAAGTGAAACAGGACCTCAAAACTCTTGTAGTTTTCCATAGCTTCGCCGTCGCAACCTTCACAAAACACGAAGTAACTGACTATGTTTATGCGAGCGTTGTGGCCAAGTGGGCTAAGGCGGGACTAACTTGCCTTGTCCACAAGCCAGAAACCAATGGCGTCTGACAGGTGTGGGTTCGAGCCAGCATCTGGGCGTTGTTTTTCCTAATATTTTTCAAAAATTTACAAATAATGTTAGGTAGGTAGGGTTTAGGCGCGCCACTGGCGATAGAAAGGGATAATAAACTGCAGCAAAAAAAATAAAAATATGTGAGGGTACGATACAGGTGGCCAGTGACACATGTTATTATTCTTGAATATTTGGAAATAACTCACTAAAACACGCGGAGAAAAAAACCCGGAAGTATTTTTCATAGAGGGGATTCCCGTTGGTGCATAGGATAGCAGAAAAGTGTGAATATGAGATATGTAAAGCATCAGTAACAAATGAGTAATAATTATTGTCACACATTTCTAGAATTAAATGTTCTGCAATAATTATATGCATTATATTCATTATAAACAAATTTCATAGGGAATTACTAGCAAACGATGAAATAGCATTTTTATTCTTTTAAAAAAATTATATAGAATACTGATGTTTTCTGGACAAAATTACATAATCTAACATGACTGATAATTGCTGAATAAACCTTTGCATCCATTTTTAGCGCACACAGATCCTGCATTTGTGGTTATATCGAGGTAAAAAAAAAAATAAACATGACATTTTAGTTGACTTACTGGCTGGAACTTGACACGGAAGGAGCAAGTTTTCAGAGGCGGAATTTCCATTGTTGGGTTCAGAATGGTGAACACATGATCAGGACCTGGAAGGATACTCATAACAATGAAACTAATGACAGAATGCAAAGAATGTAAAAATGTTTATACTTATTTTAACAATAACATTACAATATTTGGTCTGCAATTTTCAGGAGTTGCATGGTGCGTTTTCTTTTCAATTTCCGGGTGTAACAAAATAAAGAACGAAGCTTACGTGTGTTCCATTGTACCAGCACTTTCCCTCTTGTGTGGTTGGTGATGTTGATCGTCTGGTGAAAGAAATACAAATCACAATGAATTCTTAAAATTTGGCTATTTATTTGCACTGAAATTAATATCTTCAAAACAAAGAACACAAGTCTTCCTTTTTTTTTCTTATGATGTATGTCAGAAATTAAAAAAACAAAAAACAACTATTTTTTAGGGCTAATAGCTGTTGGACAACATGATTACTTGTTCACAGCTGTAAAAATGGAAACTCCGATGGTATGGCCACATAACCAGGGTTTCAACGGTTTGCAAAAACCATCTTGCAAGGCACGGTGCAAAAAGGCAGAAGAAGATGGAGACAGAAAAAGAGGTGGAAAGACAACATTCGAGAATGGACTGGCTTGACAATGAATGAAGCCATGAGGACTGCCGAGGTCAGAGAAAGATTATTCTGGTTAAACGATCATCTGTGGAGCCCCAACAACTTTTGAGTTATGGGATAGGATAGGACAAAATACGATAGGGCAGGATAGGATCAAATAGCTGATATCCAAATGCATGCATCATTGCACATCTCTGATTTAAATACCCAAATCACTTTGTTAGAAACTACAAACTCAAAAATAATATGAGCTACCTAGAGCGAACAACAGCGAGGAGGTGGGATGAAAACAGTAAATAGCATTACAAGAAAGATATACTACTACTATCCTATCCTATCCCGTAACTCGGAGGTCCTATGGGCACCACAGATGATCATTTAACCAGCGTACTCCATCATTCCCTGTCCTCAGCAACCTTGATTGTTTCGCTCAGTGTCAAACCAGTCCATTCTCGAATGTTGTCCTCCCACCTCTTTTTCGGTCTCCCTCTTCTTCTACCTCCTTGCACTGTGCCTTGCAAGATCTGATGATCTGGTGACATGGCTATACCATCGGAGTTTCCGTATTTTTCACCACTGTGAGCAAGACATCGTGTTGTCCAATGGCTTGTGTGATGGTCTGTTGGTGATGTGCTGGGTATAGGAAATGCCCAGAAGTCTTCTGCAGCACCTCATCTCCATGCTTTGTATTCTTCGTTGGAGATCTGCTGTGAAGGTCCATGTTTCCATACTACTACTACTACTACTACTACTACTACTACTACTTACACTAACAATAATAATAACAACAACAACAACAATAATAATAATAATAATAATAATAATAATAATAATAATAATAATAATAATAATAATAATAATAATAATAATAATAATAATAATTTATTTTATAAAGCGCAATTCCAAACTAAAACGTTTGCTCAAAGTGCTCACATGCACAATCTCACACAAGCACTGAACATACAGTACTTGAAAACATGGAACAATAAACATACAGATGCAAAAGCACATACCACAATACATATACAACTTACTTTCTCCTCAATGGACTGCATTTTCTGACAGTTTCCAAAGTCAGCTGTGTTGATGTCAGCACTAACATGTGGCACACAACTCTGTACACAAATCAACATTACATTACATTACATAATTGTTGCTTTAGGTCCAGCGGACTCTTCCGAACCAAATCAGGACCGGACAACCCCCAATCCACATAAAAGATCTGCTGAAACAACCCTAGTGGGAAAACTGAATGCCCTCCACCAGCCAGTCACTTTACAATAAAGACATCCCACGCAGGGGACGGCTGAGGCTTCACCCCAACTTATCGAACCCCCGTTTACAAAAACAAAATAGAATACAAACATCATTATAAGTTATCAACAAAACACATACATATAAAATGCCTACATTGCTAAATAATAACATCATAGGAAGCCCTAGTGACCACCTGGCAGAAAGCATCCAATATTCCCAAGCTGATCCAACAGACCTCATACACAAACAAGGAGTCTTGTCCCGGAAGAGTTTTCAAGAAAAAAGGTAGGAGACTGGTCTAGCGAAGAAGACGATAGTATAGCAGATTGATAGAAAAGAGCAGGAATGAGAAAGAGCAAATGAGAAAGACAGCGACAGTGGGAATTTAAAGCACTAAATTTCCAGAAAGTGGGGATACTATTTATACTGAAACCCCCGGCACCCCAATGGGGGTAGTGTTTCACAAGGAAAAACATTTCAAGGAAATAGAGAAAAACTACAAATTGTCACAGAAACAGTGCTGCTTAATGAAATTAAAAATGCCTCACAAAAATAATGACTATTTACAGTATTACCAATCTAAAGGATGTTTTCACATCAATAAAAACACATGCACAGGCAAAGACTCGAAGGAAATCATTTTATTGGAAAGTTCGTCTTGACGTAAGTAACTTACAATGGTGTCAGAATGGAATCCATCGTTGAAATAATCCTCAAATGGTTCCACAGAGGTAGCTGACACTGTTGCTTTCTCATCCTGTAAACAAAAGGAAACAATGGTGCCGAAACAGGTTAACAAAAGTCAAAATAACAGTCGGTGAAACAGTAGTTTAAATTTCTCTATCCACCCTGCTCTATGTCTTTGACCCCAGTATTAATAGAAAGATGACAGGCAAGAATTTGTGTATGAATGTTCAAATATATATTGCAATAGTAGTAACTAACTTACCAATGGGTACAGCAAACAACCGTCATCATCAACCAGCACCTTCTTGCTCTGTATGAGCTCATTCAGTTGCTGAAAAGACAAAATACACTGTACGTTATGGAAAAGAGGATATATAGGAAATATAGATTGGTACAATAATCACCAACGATGCAATAAAGCAATTAATAAGTTTAGCTAACAAACTGACCCATGACAGAAGGTTTTTCCCATTTGTATCAGTTTTAAACAACATCCAAAATGCATATTATGTGTAAGTTTTCTGATGCAGAATAAAAACTATTCACATGTGTAAAGGTACCAAACCAATCCATACACTGCTGCTAGAAATTCTAGTTTATTTTTGCACGTTTGAGCAGTGATCTATGGATTTGTATAACAAGATTTAAGTTTAAGAGATAGTGAGTTGTATTTGTAATTGTAGTAAACTTGATCTGGGTATACAACACATATGCTGATCTTAGCACACACGTCAAAGAAATGTCACTGAGATTACAAAGGAAGGAAACAGAAAAAAATGGAGACCATGTATCGACCTCTGGTGGGTAGAGAGACAAGCCTCTAGCAGAGTTGGTCTGGTATCGTTTGACATGTCTGGACAGCAGCACTGCAGGCTTCACCAGCTCAGCATGGCATGTGCCAAGCAGGTCCAGGAACAGGGGACCCTGCAATCCACGCCACACAAATTGAGCTTACCACACTGTCTTTGGAGACAACAGATTCAAACACACACACACACACACACAAAAGAAAATACCAAATAAATAAAAAAAATTACAAAAAATATGTACATCGTCGCACAGCAGCCCACATTTATCAATAATAACCCCAAACTAAAATGACAACTTACAGCAATGGTCAAGATAAATTCCAAAACCAATTACCAAAAGAAAAAAAAAAGAAGATAAAATGGCAGAAATACTACTCACAGAGCAAGCGTGCGTCTCCTTACCTGGTTATGGATGAGGCAAGTGACACGGCGAAAATAGTTGATGGGAGCGGTGGGGGTGAACCTGATGGACAGCGTCACTTTGGAGTCTGCTTTCACTTTGCCCGACACTTGCTTGAAGCTGAACACACTCTCCTCACAGTCAATCAAGAACTGCATAACAAAAACGAGCTTAATAATACTACAATTAACCGTAAAGTCGTTTAACGTGTGCCAAGATGTTTCAAGAAGAGCTAAATTCTCTTAATTTATCTTTTTTATTGTGCTTATGTTGTCAATTTGTTCATCAGTTGTATTGCTATAGTGTGCTGCATCATTGACCGCGCTCACTTGGCGATGGCGATAAAGATTTTGTATCCTGTATCCCTAGCCTTATAAACATAACAGCTTTAATTCTGAACTCTAAAGACTGATTATGGCTGAAATAGTAATGAACAGAACTAATAATGTGCAGTAAATACCCAAAACACTGTCGTTAAACCACTGAACATGCTGCAATAGAATATATAGATATTAACAATATATGAATCATCATCATCATCATCATCATCATCATAAACATCGTCCTCCTCAATAGAATAATGAAAACTGTCCTTGGTTCTCCTATAAAATAATGGTCTATTTTCTTATTCATGGATCAACCTCAAAGTTTCAAGAAGATCATACAAATTCTGACGCAGAGAGAAACATGGCTGAGCTGCAAAAATAACACTACCTCCATCAGCCCTATTCACAAACATGCATATATTATAAACTCAGGCCACACACACACACACATTCATAAACACCAACCTGGTAAACAGCTTCAACCTCAGAAATGTTGATGATGTCAATGGTACGTGTGGCTGTCTCCCCCTCGTCAATCTGCATGAAGTTGACACTTGTTGTGCTCAGCTGTACAATTGGACCTGAAATGCACAACATACTAATACATATACTCACTGCAATAAGCTGTTGGAAAATAAAGGTCAGAACCTTCCATTTGCCACAGAAAATAAAAAAAGTGAAGTAGAAAAAAAAAGAATTAAAAAAACAACACAAAAGTGCTACATTTTATTGCAAGTGATACAATTAATAATTACAAATGAATGTCAAAACCAGTACCTTTGGAGGAGCCAATGCATTTGATGGTGCTCTTGCTGATATTCCCAATGGCTGACACATGGAAGTAGTCAATACTGGTTGTGTCCACTGTGTTCGGGCTAAAAGTCACCTGAATACAAAATACAAATGGTGGAGGAGTACCCCAACTTGGGTCATGTACTTTAAAATTTTTAAAAATGTCAAAAGTCACATACAAATATAATTTTTCAACAAGAAAAGTAAAATATTGTATTTTATTATGATCAGAAAACAAGGCATTATGAATCAAGATCTCCAAATTAACAAAATATATAATTATATACATGCGCGCGTGCGTGTGTGGGGGTGTGTGTGTGGGTGTGGGGGTGTGGACTTCGGATTCTCTCTCTTGTGCTGTAAGTTGCTAAGTCGCTTGATGCACTGATCAACAATTCATATTCTTCCATTCTATAACTACTGTAGAAAGAAAATAAAATGTACTTCCTCACACACATTAAATAACCAAACATAAAAAAAACAAAAAATTATATATATATATATTACAAACATTGCTAACAAATATACTGACAGGAATCCTGATGCTGGAGTTAGCAGGCACTATGCCATGATGTTGAGGGATACCAAAAACTTTGTCAATGTAATTGATGCCACCAGCATGGTCCACTCTGAACGGAGCTCGCACCTATATGCAAAAAGTTTTTTAAAATACAGAAAGAGCACGTAAATGCTGCTACAAAGCAAAAACGTTTTTTTTACACCCAATGTATCAATACTGCATCAAATGGATAATAAGCTATAACTATGCACAAAAATAACTGCAATCAACTTATTCGCATAAGGTTTGTATGCTTTGTTGCTACAAAAATAAAAACAGTTTAATACATCCGTGATGGACGGCAACTGGAGTTGTGGAAGCCTAGCATAATTCAGTGACAGGCCGCGTCGCCAGTCATTTTAGTGATACAAGATAGGAGACTCATGTTTGCTTCCCTGTTTTGAAGCTTGCCGGAAATTTAATTGTTTCTTATGAACTACGGCTGAATTGGACGGCCTTTTTTCATTGAGTACTCAAAATTTGATGGTGATTGGACTTAATTCAAGCCAACTGGTTTTCTGGAGGTGTCAGGCTAGCGAGTGGAAGGGGCAACAGCAATGCTAGTCACAATAGAGAAGAAAGGTCTTGGAAGTGATCCTTACAGGTGAAAGGTTGTGAAGGTCGACCCATTTTGTGTTCTTAGAGCCAACAGGCATACGACCAAAGTTGACCAGCGCCTCCAAGTCATCGCTGGACATTGACGGCTTGCCAGTTGTGGAAACCAACAAGTGGGGATATTTGCCTGAAAACAGGAATCAACTGTGATATAGCTCTTCTTTTTTTCTCTTTTTCTTGTTTTGTTTTAAAGAAACAATAACATAGCTGACAAAAAACCCCTGTTATTTGTATGCTTCCAGAATGAATAGATCAGTCTTTTGCCAGCGCTGGAACACTGTTGGTGTAAACATACTTTATGGTGCAGTCAAAATCAAGACAAGTTTAACAATACAATTAACCGTAAAGTCATTTCACAAGTGGCAAGATGTTTGAAGAAGAGAAAAGCTTATCTTTGCTTATCTTATCTTTTTGTTGTGCTTGGATTGTCACTTTGTTCATCAGTTGTATCGCTTTATGTGTGCTGCCGCATTGACCGAGGTGTACGTATTCCTTCTGCGTTCACTTGGCGATAAAGATTTAGTATCCTGTATCTATATTCTTATTAGCTTAACAGCTTTAATTCTTAACTCTAAAGACTGATATGGCTGAAATACTAATGCACAGAACTAACAATGTGCTGTAAATATCCAAGCAAACAAAATGAAACACATAAAGCTAAAGACGACCTACAGACTGTGTAGGCAATCAATACGTATTTGCAAACTGAAATAGGGAGCAACTTACCTATGCCTCTCATGGTGACATTGACACTCATCTTTCTCTCTATGCCATAATAGACCACTGCATCTAGCTCATAGACAGTCGCCAGCTGCAAAACATAACGCAAGTTTATGTACCCCAAGCTTGACAACTTTCATGAAAACCAAGCTTCAAATGTGACTCTGAAGAACTTGATTTGAAAACGCTATTAAAACTAGTAGTGTGTACTTGGACGTCTAACAAGTAAGATGTAAAACAATTTAATTACAATAAAAATAAATTATCAATGAATTCAGACCTCAGGCCTAAAGGTGGCTTGGAACTGAAACGAGGCACGGGACTTGATGAAGGCTTCTGTCGGCTCAATGGTAAACGGTCCTTCAGTCTGCCACTCCACATAGGTGTCAAGGTCACTGAAAACACAACCGGGACACATGGTAAAGAAAGCATCAAACAAAAAGAATTTGATATTAAAAAAAATAAATAAATAAATATATGAATAGATAGATAGATAGATAGATAGATAGATAGATAGATAGATAGATAGATAGATAGATAGATAGATAGATAGATAGATAGATAGATAGATAGATAGATAGATAGATAGATAGATAGATAGATAGATAAAGCATATCAGTTGAAAGAGTAAAACAAATTTTTAACAGAAAGTGAACAAAACGTTTTTGGAACCTGAGCAAATAACCAAATAAAGTCAGTTAATAAAATCATGCAGTCACTCATTTTATGCAGATCTTTGCTGAAATAGCCATTACAAAAAGCCAGTAAATCATTTAAATGATCATTGTGTAAATATACATTGAACCACACAGTTTTTTTTTAAAAATATTACAAAAACACTGCAAATATTGTTACCCTGTATTGCTAACAGTGAATGTGACAGTGTTGGAGTCTTGGGCTGCAACCATCTGGAAGTCCAGAGTATCTGGTACGCTGATTGATGTCTTGGGCAACACTGCATGGATTGGCACTTTGAACTCCCCATCCTGACCACAAATTTAAGACACACATGTAAAACATTGAAATAAATAGAAGAGTTCACAGAAAAAAGATAGTAATAAAACTTTAAATAATATTTCAGGCTTTTTCTACCTGTATCTAACAACACAATATCTATTACATTTTAAACTTAAGGACTTGATATTGTAAATGTTTATTATACCTTGGTAGTGAACGTGATGGCATCTTCATACAAGACTTTTTCCAAGGGTCTGAACGTGATGGGTAGTGTAAAGCTGGTGCCGGCACTTAGCTGCACTGGCTTGGGATACAATGTTGAGAAAAAGCGAGTATCTGGAGCGCTGAAATGAAGAACAAAGATTTGGTCTTGCTAATCTACTTTTTCAAAAATCCTATGAATGATGACTTATGTGGGGTGCAAAATTAATGTAGTGAAATGCATATTAGTCTGATACCTTTTTAACAGTTAATATTAGAAGGTCACTGAGATCATTGTTGATCTATTGGTGAGCATACACAAATCATAATATTGATATGAAATGCAAAATTAGATGCCTCACCTGAATTTAAGTTTTTGTGTCTTGACTGAAACATTTTTCAAGACGATGTTTCTCGTATACTCTTTGCCAGGCTCCCAGCCATGGTACACAATTTGTGGGATGACTTCAAGGCCACATAACACTTGTTTGTCCGTATGTGTTGGTGAGATGCCTGTTGGACTCTCGGCTCCGTGCTTGTTACCCCCATGCTTTAGGGGCGCAGAAAGGTTCACTGCACGGTTTTGTTCCGCGGTTGGCATGACTATGTTTTCAAAGGATTACTGAAAATGACGCCAAAAAAAAAAATCAACAAAACAACGTGTTGTGCTGTCGCCAGTTTTGCCTGCATGTAATTTTGTAAACCTTCACATCAGTCTTCGCACACTTATTATTTTGGCGCTCTTGGGAATACAAAAACAACAAAGCACTTGAAATATTTATAATTTCGGCAGAACGCAAGCTTCGAAATCTTAGACTACACTGCAAATAAAGCAAACAGTTACCTTCTTTGAAAAAACAGTTATCAGAACATCTGATTTTGCAGTAATCCTATGCCTAACGCTACAGAGCGTCACTGGCAGTCGCCATTTTGGCATCGTCTTCACAACATCAATGGCGGCCTAGCAACGAGATAGGATAGTCTCCCTTAACATGTGGGATCCTCGATTGCGCAGGTAGTCATCAATGACCGTAGACGAAATTCTTGTGTGTGTGTTTTTTTAATTTTTTATTATTATATATTTTGTTTTGTTTTGTGTATACGAGTGTACTTAGAATCTTTATAATTATTTATTTTCTCTCAGGCCTCTTCTTTCAAAATTGAATAAAGAAAGAGGGTTAAAGAAAATAAAACGAAATTGAGTGGTGGAGATGGGGATAGATGTGGAGGGTGGGTTATGGCAGTCGGTGAGTCGTAAGTTGGGGACGAAATAGGCTGTGAAGCCTTTCAAAACGTCCATTCTCCTTCAAACTTTACATTGATTTCGTGTGCATGCAAACATAGGAACTTCGCGACGCCAGGTATGGGCGCTCGCGTATCCAGATACAGATGCTAGTGCTTCAAATGTGTTAATGTACCTTTACAACAAGTACAGGTGACATTTGTGCAGAATTACGTCACAAAGTACCAGTAAAGAGCTTATATAGTCTTTGGTACCAGACAGATAAAGCATGCACCCTTTTGCTCAATGTTTAAATGCCTATGAAGACATCTGCCTTTTCCCACAGCTGTCATTTTATAATAACTGAAGTACTCAGCTGTTATTCAAGCTTCAACATTCACCATGAAGACCGTTTTTGCGCAGGCCTGTATTGTATTGATTATAGCCAGTATGTGGTTTAGGAATAATTTTGTTTAATTCAAATGTGTAAATTTACAAAATGTTATAATCTGATGTAATAAAATATTATGGACAGCAAGAAGAGAGAGAGAGAAAAAGAAAGCGAGACAGAGGGAGGGAGGGAGAGAGAGAGAGAGAGAGAGAGAGAGAGAGAGAGAGGGGGGGGGGGGGGGAGATTTAGTTATTCATTGCTTACAGGGTCCAGCGGACTGCAAAGAGCCAAATCAGGACCACAAAATCAAGACCACAACTTCGCTGAAAGAGGACTCACCCCTGATCTGCATAAAAGATTCGCCGAAACAACCACAGGGGGAGAAAGAGAGAGAAAGAGGAAAAACTGGAAACTTGCAAACTATATTTTCCAAAATCACAAAGCGCTTTACACAAACAAATGTAAACACAACATGCGTACATTGGTCAATAACACGCAACCACATACACATCCCAACACCAAAAAAACCTAACAACACTCACTCATGGCGCCTAAGAAAAGGCCTCTCTAAAAAGATGCGTCTTCAAGTTCATTTTAAAAGACGCTAGTGAAGGACTGTGATGGACGGACCGAGGTAGCGAGTTCCAGGTCTGAATGGAGAAGAAACTGAAAGCTCTACCACAGTGTCTCACCCTGTGGTATTCTGGTACACGGAACATCCTTTCATCTGCAGACGAGCGGAGAGACCGAGAAGGAACATAGACAGTCAAAAGTTCGGAAAGATAGCTAGGAGCAGTTCCAGAAATGATGTGGTAGCAAAGACATGAGGTTTTATTTTTAATTCGTTGTTCAACTGGGAGCCAGTGTAGCTCTTGAAAGAGAGGCGTGCAATGCTGTGATTTCCGTGCTTTGAAGATGAGTTTAGCTGCAGAGTTTTGGACTCATGTATCATTAAAATGGTCAAACAATTCATAATATCGACAAAATTCATGCTGAAATTACATTTTCTTATTCAGTATCTAGCTCATTCCTCTTTTTTTTTTTTCAGAACACTGTACCTGAAGTTACCCATTCAAATGCACGCTTTTATTGCTCATCAAGCACTGCCACAACTTCACAAAAAATATGATGGTACTGACGACCCTGCTTGCATATTTTTCAGCACAGCAATCTTTTATTACTAACAAAACCAAAATTTGTCTATTCGTAACGAACACAAGTGGACATAGATTACTACCTAAAACGTGGAGTAATTCCACAAGTGTGCACACATACACAGGCATTCTACATGTCTACACTACTTCTTCAATAATGGATTTTGAAACCTACAAATAATGCATCAAATTCAAATAAGCATTCATACATCATTCTGTGACAATGCATATGGAAGCACTTGTGTTATCCGCTTACAATCGGTCCTGATTTGGCTCGGAAGAGTCCGCTGGACCTAAAGCAACAATGAATCAATCAATCAATCAATCCGCTTACAAATTCATACCTATTCCTGATGCTTTGTAGCAAAGACTCTATTATATATTTAGTCATTGATTGTACTGGAAAATTAATGTCACTAATTTAATTGCAAAAGGGACGCTTAAAACTCAACTCAACAAAATCGCTTCAGCTGTTATCGAGGTATTGAGTAAAACGTGTTTAGCAACAAAATGACTCCAGTGACCTTGACCTTTTGCGACAGAGCAAATATGATGGCACAGGAGGCAGCCCACTAACCTAGGTAATGTTCCTATGAAGTTGGGTGAAAATCTGTTCAGCGATTCTTAATATATGGTGTCCAACTGATTGACCAACATTTGGCTCGTTCTGATTCCCGACTATTTCAAAGTATTTCCAGACGAAAATCCAAGAGAACAGTTAGTTAGTTATTCATTGCTTACAGGGTCCAGCTGACTGCAAAGAGCCGAATCTGGACCACAAAATCAAGACCACAACTTGGCTGAAAGAGGACTCACCCCTGATCCGCATAAAAGATCCGCCGAAACAACCTTAGTGGTAAAACTGAAGGCACTCCACCAGCCGGTCACTTTACAATAAAGATATCCCACGCAGGGGACGCTAAGGCTATACTCTAATTTATCCAACCCCCATTTACAAAAACAAAATAGCATACAAACATCATTATAAAATATCAACAAAACACATACATATAAAATGCCTACATTTCCAAATAATAACATCATAGGAAGCCCCAGTGACAACCAACCAGAAAGCGTTCAATATTCCAAAGCTGATCCAACAGACCTCACACACAAATGAGGAGTTTTGTCCCAGAAGAGTTTTCAAGAAAAACGGTAGGTGAATGGTTTAGCAAAGAAGAAGATAGTGTAGCAGATTGATAGAACAGAGTAGAAATGAGAAAGAACAAAGGAGAAAGACAGCGACAGTGGGAATTTAAAGCACTAAATTTCCAGAAGGTGGGTATACTATTTATACTGAAACCCTCGGCACCCAGACAGGGGGGTGTGGAGGGAGGGGAGGCGGGGGGCGGGCCAAGAGAACATTAAATATCATCATCACATAATCTATGTTTCAGCATACACCTGCGGGCAGCTGGTGCTACCATCACAAATGTGTGAGATGCAATGTCTCCATGAAATGAGAGCACCACAGTCAATCACCTATGAAGATCCAAGAGCACAACACTGTCAAGAGTACTGCCTCGTGTAAGTAATATTGTAATAATAATACATAGATTTATAATGTGCTCACACAGCAAAAAATTATTTTAAGAGCAGCAATAAAGAAAATGGCATGGCGGTAAATACTGAAAGACCACTGTGTTGCATTTTTAATCATTTTAAAGTTTACTCAAACATTTTTTATTTAAACTTTATATTTTTTCAATTGTTAAAAACATCAGTGCATATGAAAAATTATTCAAACAAAGCTATCAGAAAACATGTTCATAAGGTCTCATTTTTCCAGCAACCAAAATTCTTCATAAAGATTGTGAGAAATATTGAAAAAAACAAAACTAAGCCAATATTCTTTGTCATATGTCATTTTTTCGAGGTAACAATTTCATTACTATGCAACTTTGAATTATATCAATGTTGACGTTTTTATTTTGCGACACAAAATTCTCTTACTTTTTTGTGTGTAGGCACAGAGTTTCAAAGCAATCAAGGAAATTTAACCTTGACGTACAGGTGAGGTTACAGATGTCCAATTTCTATTTTATGTGTGCAGGTACGGGTTTTGGCCGACAACCAGCACAACCACTACATCTTCTAGCAATCCACATTAATCTTGGACTTGCACCTGGAAACTGCTCTATGGCGGAAGTCAAAAAATAAGTTCTTGCATTTTTTACATCTGCACTAAAGTTTTGCCCTGAAACATTTTTGTGCTTACAATGAATGAATGTTCACTTAAATGCATGTATCGCCTATGCACACACATTCACATCTTCTGATAAGAGGAAAATTAATGAAGATCAAATACTAGCAGCAAACACCACAATAAACAAGAATGATTTTCATAAAACTGCACATTTATTTTAATTTAAAGTATCTCATTACAAATATCAAACAATTTATAGTATTGTCAAAAGTCATGCTGAAATTACTTTATCTTTTTTTTCTTTTTTTTAAAATATTAAAAAAAAAACCCACCTGATTTAAAGAATTACAATTTTTTTTTCATTTATTTAAATGCACACACAAATCAAATTATTTCAATAAAAACAAAAACATCACTCCCTTACATCACTACCCTCACACACATCAGACTTCTGTGATACAAAGTTTTACAGTTCAAAAATAAGCTTACTATATTGACCTAGGAATACTATTTAAGTGGTTATGTTTACTTAATCTTATTCTAAAACTATTTTATATCATTATGCATCGATGCGATTCATCTTTGTTTTTTTACGTTTCTATATCCTAAAGTCATCTATCCAACATATCTATTTCTCAACAAACATTTCCACAACTTCACGAACCAATACGACAATACAGACAACGCTTCTTACATATTCAATCTCTTAATAACGGCAAAACCAAACTTTTTTCAATGAACACAAGAGGTGGACGGAGATTACTACTTAAAAGGTTGCAGCATTCCACAAATGTGCACACATACACAGGCACTCTTACACAAATGCACCACTCATTCAACAGTTAGCTTTTGAAAACTACAGATATTGCACCAACTACAAATAAGCATTTATATATCATTCTGTGATAATGGAATTACATTACATGGTTATTGCTTTAGTTCCAGTGGACTCTTCCGAGCCAAATCCGGAAAAAAAAATCAAGACCAAAAACAAAATAGAATATAAACATCATTATAAAATATTAACAATACATAGAAAATGCCTACATTGCTAAGTAATAACATCATAGGAAGCCCCAGTGACCACCTGGCCAATAAGCGTCCAATATTCCCAAGCTGATCCAACAGACCTCACATACAAATGAGAAGTTTTGTTCCCGAAGAGTTTTCAAGAAAAAAGGTAGGTGACTGATCTAGCGAAGAAGAAGATAGTATAGTAGATTGATAGAACAGAGTAGGAATGAGAAAGAACAAAGGAGAAAGTCAGCGACAGTGGGAATTTAAAGCACTAAATTTCCAGAAAGTGGGGATACTATTTATACTGAAACCCCCGGCACCCCCATGGGGGGTGATAATGGAATATGAAATCACCTCGCTCATTGGCTTACAAATCAATTCATACCTGTCTATCCTGGAAAATTAAATAATTTCACTCATTCTCTTACAAAACTCACGAAAACAAATTCATCAATACGAATCGACTGGTCATGTCCTTACACACCCGTACAGTTCACCAATATCACACTGCTTCTAATGAGGGAATGTAAGATCAAGAGGGGGCAGTAAAAGGTCCACAGCCAAAGAGAAGGTTGCGTCTGGTAAAGTGCAGGCCCAGCACTGGTGTAGCCTTGGTGTAGTATGTGCCCAACAACAGGGCAGGGCTGGTGTTCCTGGAACAGAGAATTGAAAACATGTTAATCAAAATAATATCAATCACTATCATGGAATACAACCAGTGATACATAGCGGGCTATTAAAAACGACATCCCACATTATACAACTCAAACACTAACCAAGGGGGTCCCACTAACAATTTCCGTATGGATCCCTGTTTTCAGGCATACAGGAATATTGCATCCACTGTCTGTGTCCACATTTTGTATGAGCATCCAGTCAACAGAATGATATTTCCATGGCCAACAATGATAAAGGGTTCAGCTTTCTTGACAAAGCAGATTAGTACCTAAGAGCATAATTAAATCCTACCATGTTTGCTCCTAGTATGACAATATGATAAATGTACACAGACAATTCACTGATGATAACGACAACGATGATGATGATAATGAAGATGGCAATGATGATAGCAATGATGCCTTGAACAGTACAAATCCACTGTCTATGTCTAAGAAACATTAGCTACAAGAGGTAACTGTCATAAATGCAGACTCACACGTTGAGAGAACTGGGGACGTTGGTATCAGCCTCAGTATCCAGCTCCTCTATGACTTTGGCCATATCCCACAGTCGGACACTGTTGTCTCGCCCGCCTGATGCCAACATGGAGCCATCTCGACTGAAGCACAAAGCATACACTGCATCTGTGTGGGCTTTCAAATGAGCCACTGCGTTCCCGCTGGCAATGTCCCAGATGATCACAACATGGTCAAGGCCTGCAATATAATCATTTGCGCTGAAATTAAGTACAACAGAAAGGACAGACAAGTTGTGCATGCACATTACTAATAAACAATCTCTTAAAAACACACCCTCAGTTGGGAAAATTATATAAATTAAACACCAGTGCTCAAGTAGTCATGAAAAAAGGTACTCAAACAGATGATATTCACAGATCACAGCATTTAAAACAGTGATCTGACTGACTAATAGATGAGAAAACAAAGAAATTCCTTACCTGCAGATGCTAAATACTTTCCATCAGGTGAAAAAATTATACAGTGGATGGCTCCCTGAAATCACATGAAAACATAAGGTCAAAGCAAATTATAAGGGCCCAGCAGGTCAATATGGTCTTCTCCTTCTTTGATTTAGGCTATCAACTTCCACTGACTGAAGAACTGTTATCCCATTCTTCACCTGTGAGTGTGAATTAAACACAACTATTTATTATATGAAAACAGTAACAACACTATAAAAAGAAGTAAGATTCTTAGGATCGTGCAAAACTAATTGTGTCAGCGGTAATGCATTGCATGTTGTATTTATTTGCTCAAGTTTTCCGAAAATGTGTGTGCATTGTCCCCCCAAATCAAAACAAACCCCAATAGTGTTTCCACATACCTTGTGTCCTGTCATGATGCGTGCGCAATTGCCGTTCAAATTGTCCCACAGCCTGACAGTGCAGTCACTGGAGCCTGTAGCAATGTAGTTGCTGTTGGGGTGGAACTGCACACACTGTGAGTAGACATAAACATTGATAGAGACAAAATCAAGCAACTGTTGACAAAAGTGTTGACTTTAAAGTACCACAGATGTTTATCTTCAGCCATTGTACACCGATAGTTATAAATATTTAATATTTAAAAAAAAATAATAATTGTAAATTAAACAAAAAATAATAATAATAATAAAATGAACTACTAGACAAAAAGTGTCTTACAAAATCTGTGTACAGAAGAATACAGAATCTATTCAGCCAAATGACAACATACAGTGCATACGGAAATTGCTGGGATATTGGTAAACAGTTGCACACACACATATACACTCCACACTACACCTTTAAGACTTCAATTAAAAGACCTTGTATACACAGTTGCAGCATTAAGCGCAATCACACTGCACATATCAAGTACCCAAAATGGACATACTATATCACAGACAAGCTTTAATCATGAAATCTAATGCACGCAGACACATACGCACGCACGCACACACACATGCACACAGAAAGGTAAATCGATGCATATTTAAAAAAAGATTGTTACCTTAAAATATACCATGGCAAGAGATAAGAAACAATCATGCATAGGACTAAAAGTGATGTTGATTATATGTGATTATATATGTGATATATATGTTGATTATATAAACCTCTCTCTCTCTCTCTCTCTCTCTTTCTCGCACTTACACTCATACACAAAAATGAAAGATGGATTCAACAGTTATAATTGGTAAAAATGATAATAAACGCCGACGTTGCTCCAAAAATGTTGAAATGGACATTTGTTTTGTCTGATGGTGGTGTGTGTAGGTGCGTGGGTTCATTCATGCATGTGTAGTTCCTCAGTGAGATAATATTAAAGCTATGGTATTTGCAAACCTAGTTGTGTGCTCACCTCAACATCACAGTAGTGTCCAACAAAAAATCTGAGAGCCTGGTAGTGATCAGTAGACCACAGGCGTCCAGTGCGGTCCATGCTGCCCGAGGCAAAGTAGTGTCCATGGGGACTGAACTGGACGTCCCACACTGGGTAGTTGTGTCCCTTGTAGCACACGATGTTGCTCCATGTCAGCAAGTTCCACAGGCGAACTGGTGAAAAAGAGAACAAGCTCACATGATAGATTTACTTCCCATGCATTTTTCATAAGGAACATTGCTATTGAAAAAAAAATCATCATCAATTAAAAAGGAATCAAACATACTACAAAGTGCAAATAATATTTTATTGCCGCCCTAGGGAATGAACTGTGCATTCCCATCTGACCATCAATAAATTAGACATGGGTCAATTAAAAAAGTAGTCCTAAACAAAACATGCAAAATCAAGACTTTCCTTGCTAAATACAACTAGCGTATCCAAAACTATCAGATACACACAACTTTAATGTGTCATGGCTTGTGGCAAATTGCTTGTACTGACCTGTGCCATCTTGGGAACAAGACACAAGGTTGATCCTGTCTGGACTAAAAGAAACGGCATACACAGGCCCAGTGTGGCCTTTAAGAATCTTGAACTCTGTGGCACTTCTATCATCCATCATACGCTCCAGCACGTCATCTGAAAACAAAAGTGACGGAATAAAAAGAAACAAAACTAACATTTCTAATAATTTATAAGAAGAAAAAACAACAACACAGGAACATGCAAGTTGAAGAACAAAAACGCTGTAAGCTATGGATATTTTGGATGTGTGCCTGTTTATAATAGCTAAGTGAATGCAAAATATGATTGAATCCTAGATCAAAAAATAAGTGTGCGTGCAAGTCTCTCACACCCACAAATTCACATATTCTCACTAACACAGGCAAACACCAACCCAAAATATAAGCTCCATGCTCTCAATACTTTATATAAATAAACAACAATATTTTATAGAAATCGTTCACACCAATCTTTCTACACTAATCTTTTTACACTAATCTTTGACACTTCACTGACCGGTCTAAATGTCTGTAGAACTCAAACAGCCGGCATTCTCATGTCCCGAGCCAAAATAAACACAAAAAACGTGTTATCTTTATAACTGAAGGAAATGTGGGCCCACGAAGGCTAAGCCGAGCTACAGAGTCGTGTAGATAGGTAGTCAGACGAACGGTGATGATGTAGACAGGCATATGAACGAGCAGTGATATTGTAAACAGGCAGATGGGCGCACGCCTGCCCTATCTGTCTGAGGTAGCAAACACATCTTGGTCAGGTATAAGAAGTACGGCCGACCCCGATGTCTCTTGAGTCGCCCTTTCTCCGTTTTCCGAGACAACGCCGTGTGTCCAGGCATATGAAGCTAACACCAGCTTCCCATAGGCAGCTACAACAATATATATATACACACTTCAATCTTCTGGTTTTTATAATCATATTATTCTTCTTTGTTTCATCCTTGCTCACCTCCCCTAGTTTCTTCAATTTTCCAATTCCATTCCATATGTGATCATTTCTTGCCTTCTCCCACAATGTTATCCATATCCAAGTATAATTATTTCATGAATGAAGATTACTGTCAACATGCTCACACCTTCCATTCATATTACATTATCTACTACTCTATAATTATAGCCCCATGTAATTAATAATATTATAACATCAATGAAAGTTATATTCCATTTTAGTGGACAACAGCTCACCACCTCTCAACACAATAAATCCAATGTAAAAATATACCTCTCCAACATTTCACAATCATGAAAAACATTATAAATACCTGTAATCTTTGCAGCACAATATACATCCTCTTTCAGAGAGAAAGTCCCATCAAACCTACACAACCTGATAAGTTCTCAGTGCTTTCTACCTCTTGACTTTTTTATTTTCTTTCTTTATCTTATTTTTCCTGGCCTGACACACTGACTCTACATATCTTGACAGCTTGGAACACAACACTTGAGTGACTACAATTGCCCTGACCTGCCAGCTATTCATTATCCCATTGGTTCAACAATTTTAGCCAATGAAAATAATAACATAAGATATTTAAAAAAACAACTCACATTCTAAAAATAGACATATTTATTGAGAACCGGAAAATTCACGTTCTCTACAAATGTTAACACTTCTGTTTTTGTAAAACCTTTATTGTGCAAAACTACGCAGCCAACAACAGCCAAGTCTATAACAATTATCTGACAAAATATGCTTAGCATTTCCTGTTGTTGGTCAGAGGCATGCTACGATACGTAAGAAAGGATACAACTGAAACAATAAGTTGCATGTATAAACAGAATCAAATGTACACATGTGAGACCAATCATACCATCAAATATCTCCATCTAAGTTCAGTCACTCCTCAATGTTCAATGGTATTAGACACGACATACACCCACAAAAAAGCTAACTTCACCAAAAGTAGTCCCAAACTTGAAAAGGTATGATAAAAAGATATTTGGAGGCAGGGAACCTATGAGTCTATCTATGCATACCCTAACTAACCTGCTTCTTTGTCAATAAGCTCCAAGTCCTGAGGAGATTTCATGCATCGTAGTTTGTTTGGTGTCAGTGCCCAGACTCGAACCTCAGAATCTTGCAGACCCATCGCTAGCATGCTAGAGTCGTCTGTGAAGTCCACACAGGTCACACTATTCACAGAAGAAGAATCAAAATAAAGTACGGTGTTGAAGACAGTTTTGGCATTCTAGACATAAATTTTAAAAAGTTATTAGATCAAACGCACCAAAAAAAAACTTGTAGGGATTCACGTATGCACAATAAATATTTATGACATGCAACTGCTGAAATAAAATCAATAGTGTGACTAACAACAAACAGTCTTACCCTCTGCAAGCATTGAGAAAGGTAAAAAAGCATATGGAAGGTAGTTTTTCGGCGCTAATCTTGTCCCTCTTTATGGCTTCCCTGTATGCTGTGATCTTTTCTATTTTGTCATTGTCTTTCCTGTAACAAAACGCCATAATACACGTTACATCACCTACACAGAAGAACTGAAGAATATGTCATCTGAGAACGTACCAATGTGTGAACGATCTGTAAAACTGAAGAAAGTAATTCAACCAGGGTCCAATATTAGGCTAACAAAACCAAACAAAAACAACAACAAAACTGATACAAAAATAAAAAAGACTTTAGTAGCATGCAGCAGCAGACGTCAAAACCTTCTCCGCATTCCCTTGCAAACATGTGCAAGTTTGGGTGCACAAAGCCACTGCCACACATAAGGTTACACACACAATAAGTAAAGTGCCCACACTATGTCAAACTCACAATTCAGGCAGAGGTATCCTTGTGGGTTGAGGGGCGTTTGGGTCGTTCTTCGATTTCTTCATCAAAAGTGGGTCCTTCTTAGCTTTCTTTTTCTGGGGAAAAAAAAAACAAACAATGAAAATATAAAGATACGCTAGCAATAGAAAATAACAATTCACATTCAACAACACAAGAAACCTTTGTACACATTTCTAATACATACTCTAGGAAAATGGAATGGGAATCAACTACCTCCGTAAACATTCAGGTGTGTGCTAAAGGAATGTCTCTGTACCCGGAAACTTCAAATACAACAGTACAGATGGTACTAGTTTACATAACATTTGTTCCAACATACCTTTGGTTTGCCACTGCCATCTCCATCACCTTCTCCTTCATCTTCATCCTCTAATGGGATGTTCAAGTCAGGTTCTTTTAGCAGGCCATAGTAAACCTTGGCTTTGTTAGCTGTCACAACAGAAATGATGCAAATATAAAGACAGACTAAACAGTGAACATTTAACACAGCACACTGCACTTTTCATGCACACATCGACTGAAAAATGATCATTTGTGGACTGGTCGGGGTTGCTTACTGCTACATTATTTAAAACAATTTATCTAGTGTTTTCCTCTTCTCATTTTTTCAGAGCTGATTACGTATAGGCAAATTGTAATACACTTACTACCAACAAAAAATACCGCCACTATTCAAAGTCAAGAAAGAAAACTAAAACTAAATGAACAGGGTTGATATCTAATAAGAATAAAGCTGAGGCCTAAACTGAAGGAAATGTTCACTCACCATCCTTGTCAGCCTCTCCTAGAAACGCCCCACTGGTAGCAATGATCTGGTCTTGGTTCCGTGGCACACCGTCAAACACTGTAGCAAACACATTGTTGGAGGTTTCAATAGTTAGAAGAAATCATGAACATCGAAAAGTAACATGCTAAAGCCACAGTCACCAAATTAACTATGTATGTTTACACTACACACCTAAACAGAAGCAACACCATCCAAGAATGGAGACTGATCTGGCTTGGAATGGAACAACAAAACTAGCTATCCTTCTATACCCCCCTTCCTTCACCCTTGTGACTAATAAAGAGAATTATTTGACCTCCAAGAATATACTAAACGAAAAAATAACCCAGGCTAAAACATTACAAACTGCAAAGCCTAATTTAGCTATTGCCTATAAATGTAAGAATAATTTTTACACCAACCTTCAATGTACAAGTGTTCCTGTATCATGTTGATAAGAAGAGTCAGGTGTTTCTCTTGTAAGTAACGCTTCAAATGTGTGTAGGAATCACGAGACATGCGGATCTGAAATTTGCTGGACCTAAAGGAAAAAAGGTTAGCAAGTCAGTGTTCATTTAAAATTTTTTTTTTTTTTGGAACTACAATAAAATTATCAATTATAATGCAGATCATTGCTTCTTCACATCATTACAGTCACAACTTTGTTATTTGCTCGGGAATGGAAAAAAGAAGAGGGAGAAAAAGATGAACATCAATAGAGAAACATGAAGATGACAAAACCAAAAAACAACACGATAAAGCTGCATTTCTTACTTGAAAGTGTCAATCATCTGGTCAACCTCCATGTGTTCTCTTCTCTGGACTCTGTTTAAACATGCTAGATCATCCTCGTGATACTCTTCCTGGTCTCGACTGAAGCGCTGGAAAAACTGGAAAGCTGTAAGCAAAACAAAAACCACCATATGATATAAGTCTTCTTGTCCAAACAAATGTACATGAGACAATGGACACACTTACTGTATGTAGATCAGTTAATAACGGGAATCTGTTTCTCTTTCTGGAATCATACTGTTGTACCAGTAAGTTACCTGTATAGTTTTGTTTATAAATAAACTAAACCTTTGGCACTTGATGATGGCTGATCTGTCCTGCTTTTAAAAGAAAAAAAAAAAAAGGGGGGGGGGGGGGGGGCAAATTACCAGGCCAGTATAGCAGCAGAATATTAAAACAAATCAAACAAACATACCATGTTTCCCATGGTCATTGTAGACAAGTTCCAGGTACATGTGAACAAAGGTAGGATAGAGGATGCTGGATAGTTCCACCTGCAAAACAAGGGAGCAAAATGTAAACTTTCATAAGACATATGTATATGTATGATAAAGCCCATTACAGTTTGTCAAAGTGTAATAAAATGCTCGCTATGACATTTTTGAAAATATATTTTGTACAAATGAGGTACACTTTAACAAGAAAAATATAACGCTTCACACAGTAAAGCCAGCCCTACAAGAAAAATGTAACGGTTCACACAGTAAAGTCAGCCCTACAATAAGTAATCAGCAAACACTGGTCAACGAGACTAACTTATAACATGAACTATCACTGAAACGCAGCAATGACTGTACCTTATGGACATCCAAGCAAGAATCTATGAAGTTTTTTAGGTCGCCATAAACATCATCATAAATACTTGGGTCATCAGAGCTGAAATATAAACAAGCATGGTGACAGTGATTTATAAATCAATAAAAGCCAGTTGACAATGCAAAGACGATATTTAAAACAAAACAAACAAAAAACTGAAAGAAAAAATGTTTAGTATTCTTTTCCCATATCTGTACATACAACATGGAGTATTATAAACACTTTTAGTTACATCCTATTATATTATATATCATTATATGTCACAGGAAGAATGGGAATATGGTATGATTTGGTATAGATGTTTATTAAAATTTCTTATATCCTATCCTATCCCGTAACTCAAAGGTTGTCTCCATGCTTTGTATTCATCATCTCCATGCTTTGTATTCTTCGTTGTAGGTCTGCTGTGAGGGTCCACGTTTTGCAAGCGTACAGGAAGATGGAGATGACAAGGGAGCGCAGCAGCCTTACCTTGGAGTGTAGGCTGATGGTCCTGTCTTTCCAAATAGGCTTCAACCTTGTCAGGACAGCAGTTGTTTGCGCGATCCTAGAGAGGACTTCCTGTCGGGACCCACTATCTGATACAACGGCTCCTAAATATTTAAAGCTATGCACTGTGTTGAGGGATTGGCCTTGGACTTTGATGTTAAGATGCACTCTAGGAAGATGTTGAAGAGTGTTGGAGAGAGTAGTCATCCTTGACGCATGCAGATTGTTGTGCTGAACCAGTTCCTGATAGTGTTGTTGAGGAGGATTGCACTGGTAGCCTTGTCATACAAGCTTTTGATGACTTCAATAATGTTAGGGCTGATGTTGTACACTCTCATGGTTGCCCACAGAGCTGCACGCCAGACTCAGTCAAACGCTTTCTTGAAGTTTACAAACACATGATATAGATGGTTTCTCGCAGATTATTTTGAGGTTGAAAATCAGTTTCCCCCTTCTTTTATTTTTCAGCTATTTTCAACCTGTTTATTTTTTCTATTATTTTTCATTTTAACCACACTCCTGAAGGTTACCCTTTTTGGAAGTGTGATGACCACACTCCCATCCTCCAATCTTGTACCCACCCTCATCTCCTCTCTTGTTGTCCCATCTCTCCCCCTTCTCCCCTTCTCCTTTTAAACTTCGCTGATTTCTTCTTCTTCTTTAAATTTTCACTTCTTCTGTTCTCCACGAAACAACTCTCTCTCTCATCCAAACTACTCTATCAAGACTTTTCTTTTCTTGGCATAGCCAGCGCCCTCTTCTTCTTTTCTTCTCTATCAGCCTTCTTTCTTCTGTTTCTTTCCTCTTGATCTTCCCAATTTCCCCTTTTTATCCTCTCAGATGTCATCATCGGTACATCTTCTTTTCTTTTCATCTCTTTCATTGTCACACATTCCACATCTTATTTTTAATCTTAGTGGCGGCAGGTCATTTGGTTGTCACAGCTGACTTCACCAGCTCCCAAAATGAGCAGCAGTGCAAATTTCCCTCCAATTGTAGCTGCCCAGGAATATTTCTGCCACCTCCGGGTCTCGCAGTTTGTCCAGGTCGAACTTCAGTCTGGTGCACTTTGCTTTGTTTACTCTCTTAAAGTGGAGCCTGAAAGACATCATCATGAGATCGTGATCACTTAGAAAAAAAAAATAAAATAATACAGGATGCTATATACGCACCTTTCCCAAATCAATCAGGCTCAAAGCCCAGAGATCTGTACCAACATACACGCTCACCTGTCTCATCCACCCTCACACACACACACACAACAAACACACATCCATCATTCAAACAGGTGGTGTAAAGGCATGGAAATCGCTATTGGAAGACAGAAAGAAAACATAATTTTTATTTTTGAAATTTTTATATTGACTGCGTCCAGTACCATTACTGAAGGGAGGGAGGAAACCGGAGTGCCCAGAGAAAACCCTCGTTGACCTCAATAGTACCGTACCTAAGTCACATACGTTCGCCCCTTGTGGGAATCGAGCCCGCTACCTTCGGCATAGGAAACCGGCGACTAATCCACTGTGCCACGAGGCCACCCCACTTCTGATGTCCGCTCCTGGAAAAGTGCATGTCCTCCTATTGTTGACGCTTGACCTAAAGCGTTTCTTGACCATTATGTAGTTGATCTGGTTGTGATGCTCCCCGCTGCGACTGTGCCTTATCCATCGTCTGAATTTTTGTGGAGACAAAGCATGTTTGCCATTGTTAGATTGTTGTATCTGGCAAATTCCAAGTGTCTCAGACCTCTTTTGTCGTTTGTCTCGTTGTTGCAGTGAGGTCCACATGTGTCTCCCCAGGTGTGGTACGTATCTTGGTCAGCCTTGGCATTCCAGTCACCTTGCACTATGACTATGTCCTTCTTCAGCACTTGGTCAAGGATAACCTGCAGATGTTCATAGAAATCCTCGACTTCGCTGTCGTCATAGTCTGATGTTGGGGCATAGGCCTGGATGACGGTGATGTTGACAGGGGCTGCTCTCAAACGGATGGTAATGAGTCTACTGCAGACTTGGCGGCAGCCCATGACAGTGGCTAGAATGTCTTTGTGGACCAAGAATCCAATGCCTTGTTTGTGCCTGTCATATTTCCGGCTGAAATAAAGCTTGTGGCCTTTGTTGGTCATTGTTTCACCTAGGCCTTTCCAGTGCAGTTAGATGATACCTAAAATGTTCCATTGATAGTGGTCCAGCTTGGGTGCCAGTTCTAATTTTCCCTCCGCAGTTAGGGTTCTGACATTCCAGGTTTGTATGATTTCTCTCGTGTGGATCGTGCTACGTTCTCCATCAGTAACACACTTATCACCTCCGTCCTGGTGGCCAACAGAAGGCACGGTCCTTGGTGACCCGGGCGAAGACTGATCCGGTATGGTGTGAGTAGATCTTACTTATTGAGAGCAGGATATCTTTCTTGATACTGATATAGTTCTGAATTTGAAATTCCAGTCAACACACAATTGTTAATGTTAACTAATTTGCTGTGTTAAAAGAATTCATAAAAAGCAAAACTTTATTACCTTTTGTATGCAGCAAGAGCATGTGTAACAGAGGATGATGGTTGCGCTTTATCTGAACGTTCAGGAAAATCCCCATTACTGACTTTGGCCTCCTTGCGCAAGATAGCTTCAGTTTCCTGCAAACAGAATAATATTAATACCTCACAAAATAATATATTTTGATAATGTCAATATTATTATTATTATTATTATAGGTCCCTGTGGGTTCAGGCACTAAATAGAATAGACCCAACGTTTCCCGGCGTGTTGTAAGAGGCGACTAACAGGGGTGATGTTAGCACGGCATCACTGGGCAAAAGTCTTCTACACAGAAGTCACTGGCCAGGGCGGAGGAACCTCACGTTACTACAGGTTCAACGACCACGTGCTCAGGGCCAAGGCGAGCCACACTGTATTCGTGGATTTCGGCTGTGGCCAACAGCCTGGAGAGGATTGGGCACCGCCAGGTCTTTTTTTGCCCAAGACACATTACATGATGAAACTATCCACTAATTCCGGGGTCAGCAAGGACCGCGCCTTTCGTTGGCCACCAGGACGGAGGTGATAAGTATGCTACTGATGGACAATTTAGCAAGATCCGCACGAGAAACAACATCGTCATAGGAACCTGGAATGTCAGGAGCCTAACTGCGGAAGGAAAATTAAAAGAACTGGCCCACGAGCTGGACTACTATCGATGGAACGTTTTAGGTATTAGTGAACTGCGCTGGAAAGGCCTAGGTGAAACAACGACCGACAAAGGCCACAAGTTCTATTTCAGCGGTAGAGATGACAGGCATGAACACGGCGTTGGATTCTTGGTCCACAAGAACATTCTTGCCACTGTCATGGGTTGCCGCCCAGTCTCCAGTAGACTCATTACCATCCGTCTGAGAGCGGCTCCTTTCAACATCACCATCATCCAGGTCTATGCCCCAACATCAGACTATGACGACAGCGAAGTGGAGGATTTTTATTAAAATCTACAGGCTGTCCTTGACCAAGTGCCGGAAAAGGATGTCCATAGTCATAGTGCAAGGCGACTGGAATGCCAAGGTTGGCCAAGATGCGCACCACAGCTGGGGAGACACATGTGGACCTCACTGCAACAACGAGACAAATGACAGGGGTCTGAAACTTGGAGTTTGCCAGATACAACAATCTGGTACTGGCAAACACGCTTGGTCTCTACAAAAACTCCAGACGATGGACATGGCATAGTCCTGGCGGGGAGCATCACAACCAAATAGACTACATCATGGTCAAGAAACGCTTCAGATCAAGCATCAACATTGGCAGGACACGCACTTTTCCAGGAGCAGAAATCGGAAGTGACCACGATCTCGTGATGATGTCTTTCCGGCTCCACTTGAAGAGAGTAAATACAGCAAAGTGCACTAGACTGAAGTTCGACCTGGACAAACTGCAAGACCCGGAGGTGGCAGAATTATTTCAGGCCACAATTGGAGGGAAATTTGCACCACTGGTCATTTTGGGGGTTGGTGAAGTAGATGTTAACACCATGACCACCACCTTCAACTCAGCTGTGGCAGATGCCACCACTGAGATCCTTGGCAAGCACCAACCAAAGAAGAAGCAGTGGATCACACCTGAACTTTTGGATCTGTGTGATAAACGTAGAGAGATGAAAAAAAAAGAACACCTCACAGGGAGCTGATGTCTACTGAAAAATCAATAATGACATCCGAAAAGGAATGCGCACAGCAAAGAAGAACTGGATAGTAGATCAATGCCAGGAAATAGAGAACAGTCTGAACAAGAACAACAGCAAGAAGGCCTACCAGACTGTGAAGTGGCTGACAAGTGTTAAACAGCCCAAAGTCTACACGATCCAAAGCAAGTCTGGCATATGCCTTACAGAAGAACAAGAAGTCTTGGACAGATGGACCGAGAACTGCTCTTACCTTTACAACTACACACCAAATGGAGACCCATCAGTTCTAGCATGTCCAGAGAACAGAGAAGAAGAAGAAATCCTCCCAATTCTCAGAGAAGAAGTTGAGGCAGCAGTGCAATCGCTGAAGAAGGGGAAGTCAGCGGGAGTTGACAACATACCCGCTGAACTGCTTCAAGCAGGAGGAGAAGAGATGATTGATGCCCTCACCATTATCTGTAACAAGATATGGCAGAGTGGGGAGTGGCTTACACCATGGACCCAGTCGCTTGACATTACTCTTCCAAAAAAAGGTAAAAAAAAAAAAGGTAACCTTCAGGAGTGTGAAAATTACCGCACCATCAGCCTCATCAGCCATTCCAGCAAGGGCCTCCTGAAAATAATACTCAACAGGTTGAAACCCCAAGCTGAACAAATCAGTTGAAGAACAAGCAGGATTCAGGGCAGAGTGAAGTACCACTGAACAGATTTTTAACCTCAGAATAATCTGTGAGAAATACCTACAGCATCAACAACATCTATATCATGTGATGTGTTCATAGACTTCAAGAAGGCGTTTGACCGAGTCTGGCATGCAGCTCTATAGGCAACAATGAAAGTGTACAACATCAGCCCTAAAATTATTGAAGTCATCAAAAGCCTGTATGACAATTCAATTCAATTCAATATTTTATTTTAAAGTCTCTTCACGTTGTGATTTTAGACCACTTCATTCTCACGCATGGACATACAGACATATAATTAAAACTGAAATGCAACCATAAATAATAACATTAAGCTTATTACTAATAATACTACAAACATTTTCCAACTGCGGACACGTATATTATACGAACTATCTCCATTATTGCAGGACTATGCAATAAAATGTCAATGTCTTCTTGAATACCCACAATGATGTTCTTTTCTTCATAAAGTGGTGTCAAAATAGGACATTCATATAAAATATGTTTAACAGATATTGGGAATAAACAAGTACACAAGATATTTTTTGAAAACTTTGTGTTCCATGAATTTACTCTTAGTTTATTAATTAGCCTACACAAATGTCTTGGACAAGCATAATTTTCGACGTTTCTACTCTGAGGTAAATCAGAACGCATACGCTTTTCCAGTAAGGATATTAATTCATATACTGAAGGTGATATGTTATTACAAGCAATAGAATTATTTGCTTTCATTGCTCCTTGTTTCGCCAATTTATCAACTACATCATTCCAATAAATACCAGAATGAGATGGAATCCAGCAAAAGCTGATTCCAATACCTTTAGATACCAAATAATGAATTAGAAACTTGATTTCAAATAAAATATCTGTTCTCGTTTTACATGACCAATGTTGCAAAGAATATAATGCTGATTTTGAATCAACACATATAAGGATATTAAAGAAAGCAATTGGGAAGTTACAAATTATGTTTAAAGCCATAAGGATAGCATACAATTCTGCTGTAAATACTGATACATTCTTACCAACATAATATGATTTTTGAATTTTTAAGTCAGGGATATACTGTATGACAAGGCTACCAGTGCAGTCCTCCATAACAGCGCCATCTGGAACTGGTTCAGAACAACAATTGGTGTGCGTCAAGGATGCCTACTCTCTCCAACACTCTTCAACATCTTCCTAGAGCGCATAATGTCAGATGCACTTGCAGATCACGAAGGCACAGTCAGCATAGGGGGTAGAGCAATCTCCAATCTTCGTTTTGCGGATGACATTGATGGATTGGCTGGATAGGAACAAGAACTTGAACAGCTGGTCCAGAGGCTTGACACCACCTCCCGAGCTTATGGAATGGAAATAAGTGCAGAGAAGACCAAAATGATGACCAACACCAATGGCATCAACACGGACATCAAAGTCCAAGGCCAATCCCTCAACACAGTGCATAGCTTCAAATATTTAGAGCCATTGTATCAGACAATGGGTCCTGACAGGAAGTCCTCTCCAGGATTGCACAAACAACTGCTGCCCTGACAAGGTTGAAGCCAATTTGGAAAGACAGGACCATCAGTCTACATTCCAAAGTGAGACTGCTATGCTCCCTTATTATCTCCATCTTCCTATATATGAAACATGGACCCTCACAGCAGATCTACAACGAAGAATACAAAGCATGGAGATCGAGATGCTACTGAAGACTTCTGGGCATTTCCTATACCCAACACATCACCAACGACGAAGTCCGACAGACCATCACACAAACCATTGGACAACACGATGACCTGTTTACTCTACAGTGATGAAGAAACGGAAACTCCGATGGTATGGCCACGTCACCAGATCACCCGGCCTTGCAAAGACCATTCTGCAAGGCACAGTGCAAGGAGGTAGAAGAAGATGGAGACCGAAAAAGAGGTGGGAGGACAACATTCAAGAATGGACTGGTTTGACACTGAGCGAAGCCATCAGGGTTGCTGAGGACAGAGAAAGATGGAGTATGCTGGTTAAACGATCATCTGTGGTGCCCTTACGACCTCTGAGTTACGGGACAGGATAGGAATAGGATAGGATAGGATAGGAATATTATGGTACAATAAAGAGAAAGAAAATTGTACATATAGGTATGCCACTTTGGTTCCACGTTAGTTTGTTTTGTTTATTTTATGTTACATGGCTGGAAATAACTTTTTCAATGTCCTCTTCTCTTTTTGGGTTGAGCAGTCACAATCGGTTGTTTCATTGGCAGCTTTTTTTGTCCTTCAAAACATTTTCATTCAGACAAAGGTAACATAGTATTATGTTGCATCAGAAAGTACATTTTTAACACCCATGTAATATTAGCAAGGTAAGGTTGCTGAGCTCCCTTGTCATCTCCATCTTCCTATAAGCTTGCGAAAAATGGACCCTTAAAGCAGACCTACAACGAAGAATACGAAGCATGGAGATGAGGTACTACATAAGACTTCTGGGCATTTCCTAAACCCAGCACATCACCAACGACGAAATCCGACCGACCATCACACAAGCCATTGAACGACACGATAACATGCTCACAGTGATGAGGAAACGGAAACTCAGATGGTATTGCCACGTCACAAGAGCATTAGGTCTTGCAAAGACCATCCTGCGAGGCACGGTGCAAGGAGGCAGAAGAAGAGGGAGACAGAAAAAGAGGTGGGAGGATAGCATTTGAGAATGGACTGGCTTGACACTGAGTGAAGCCACGAGGACAGAGAGAGATGGACACTGCAGTGCAGCCCTTTGTAAAACTTGACTCTCTGCCTGCATGTGCAAGCTATTTTTAGCGAAGCTTGGAGCCTAGCGCATGCAGATCCAGATGCAGACGCCAACGCCACGCTCTCTGCAGTACACAGCTATGAGGAAACGTATGGCTCATCATCATATTTTTGTGTAAGTTAAAAGTGATCGTTTTACGTAGAATATCTGTTACACTCAGTTCGATGATGGTGTTTTTCTTTATCAGTATTTGATTCAGCCCCGATGCTGAAGTCCTGATAAGGTGTAACTCAGATTCGTTTATTCACACAGCCTGCTCAATCAGCATACAAGTCACAAAGTCGACGTATGAAGTTTTCCACTTTTATTCAGCACACATCAACAACTGCATACAATTCTCAACTCAACTCAACAACTTTCACAGCAACTCTTCAAATCACTATCAACAATAACACTTCTCTCAACAGCAACTCGGCACACGATTAAATAACCTCTCTCTCTTCCGGAAAGATTTCGAATACAGTAGAAATGACGCACTGCCACCAATCGAATAAAAGATCGTCATCACTGACTTACGTCAATACATATTTTTATATCTTCTGGAACGACCTCTTGCTTCGACATGTATCGGGAAATTTCCACCAAGAGTAAACACGCAGATCCAGAAGATTCTACAACGATATCGACTAACGAAAATTATCAACGTTATACAAAGCCTCTCCTAACAACAATGCAAACTCAAATCAAAGGTAAATAAACTCCATTATTGAATACTTTGCAAATCGAAACGATTAGATCTATCGTACACGCTTCCGACATACTTTCGTTCGCGTTTCAACGTAACATAACCCCCCACTCAAGAAGAAATTTACCCAATTTCTTTCAACAACGTTGAAACGTAATGCACAAACAAAGTCCACAATTGAAACTAATTTAAGACTTTCTGAATACTGTAATTGCGCTCAGCTTATCTACACAGAGTCAATGGTTTTCATCTTCAAGTCTATCTGGATATTGTCAATGTTCACAGTTCATCCACACATTCAATGTTCTTTACTCACACACTCTGCTGAGGAAGTCCGCACCAACATTGTCCGATCCTTTGATAGATTCTACTCGCATGTTAAAGTTCTGCAAGTACATAGCCCATCTCATGATCCGACTGTTCACAAACTTGGCAGAGTTCAAGTAAGTTAGCGGCTTGTGATCAGTCTGTAGCACGAACTTCACTCCTTGAAGGTACAGTTCGAACTTCCGGATTCCCCATATGATGGCAAGGCACTCTTTCTCCATGGTCGAGTAATTTTTCTCAGCCCTGGACAGCTTCTTGCTGGCGTAACTGACCGGAAATAGTTTCCCTTCGTGTTCTTGCATCAGTATGGCGCCGATGCCTTCGTCCGCTGCGTCTGTTCTTAAGACGAATTCTTTGGAAGTGTCAGGCAGTCGTAGCACCGGATCCTTCGAAAGGAGGTCGCGCACAGTCTGGTATGCCCTCTCCTGAGACGGTCCCCACTGCACTTGGTTTGGACAGCCTTTCCGCACCAGGTCCGACAAGGGTGCTGTGATGGCGGAGTAGTTTGGTACAAACTCCCTGTAGTATCCAGCCAACCCCAGGAAAGATCGCACCTGCTTCTTGGTTTGGGGACGTGGAGCGTTCAGAATCTTGGTGACGTTTTCTAGTAGAAGCCCCTTTTGTCCTTCTTTCAGCGAATGGCCGATAAAGTCTACGTTGTCAGTCCCCAGAATGCACTTACTGGGTCTCACGGTCAGGTTGGCTTCTGTGAGACGGTGAAACAGCTCCCTCAAGGTCTGCAGATGCTCTTCCCAGGTGCGAGTGTGGACTAGCAGGTCGTCCCAGTAACACACGACATTGTCCATCCCTTTGAGCATCTTCTTCATCCCTCTCTTCAGGGTAGCTCCGCTGTTGACCATGCCAAAGGGCATCCTTAGGCACTCGTACGTCCCATCAGGGGTTATAAAAGCAGTCTTTGGTATGTCCTGTTGACGCACGGGGACTTGCCAATAACCTTTGCTGAGGTCAATCTTTGAGAAGATTCTACTCCCCGATAATTGGCGGAAGAGGTCTGCTGCGGTAGGCATCGGCTCAGGGTCGAAGACGGTGATCTTATTAACCTTCCTGTAGTCGATGCATACTCGGTTGCTCCCGTCCTTCTTCTTCACGACCACGACAGGGGACGCGTAGGGGGAACTGGACTCCTTGATGATGCCCATCTTCAGCATCTCATCGATGTCTTTCTTCAAGGATTCACGGGCCTTGAAAGGGATCGGGAAGGGCTTGGATCGAACAGGGATATTCGAAGTGAGGTGGACTTCGTGTTCGACCAAAGTTGTAGAGCCAGGGACATCGCTGAAGTTGTGGGGAAACTCGCCCATAAGGTCCTTGAGCTCCAACTTTTGACCTTCCGTCAAGCTCGGTCCTAGCTTAACATCATCGATGCCTTCTTTGCTGTGGAAGTCTCCCAGTTCCAACAGTTCTTCGCTGTCAAAGCTGTCGTCGGTCACAGCTGCTGTGGCTGCGTGCACAGTCTCTGATGGCCTTTCCACGTACAGCTTAAGGAGGTTGGCGTGGTATATCTTGGAATGCTGGCCGACCTTCACCTTGTAGTCGTTGATTCCCACCACGGTCTCCACTTCGTACGGGCCTTTCCACTGCATCAGCAACTTATTGTGATCAGTAGGTAGCAGCACCAGCACTTTGTTGCCAGGTTTAAACTTCCTGTTCACAGCCCTACGATCATAGTAGTGCTTCCCACAGTCTTGGGACTTCTTCAGGTTTTCTCTGGCTATCTCGAGAGTCTGCTCCAGCTTCTCCCGTAGCTCAAACACGTACTGGTAGCTGTTCTTCACCTCTGGGGTCTCTACTTCTTTCGTCCACAGTTCTTTTAGGATGTGCATCGGCCCTCGGATAGTTCTTCCGTACAGCAGCTCGAACGGAGAAAAGCCAGTGGACTCCTGCGGTACTTCTCTGTAGGCGAAAAGTAAGGCGTTGATGTAGCGATGCCATTGTCTGGGCTGCTCGCTGCACAGTTTCTTCAGGGTGGACTTCAGCGTAGCATTGAACTTTTCGACAAGCCCGTTGCACATCGGATGGTAGGGTGTCGTAGTTAAATGCCGGATGCTCAGCAGTCTGTTGACCTCCTTCATGCAGTCAGAGACGAACTGCGTCCCGAGGTCTGTCAGAATTTCTTCAGGCACTCCATGTCTACTGAACATGTCCACTAGTGCCTCTGCTACAGATTCAGTGTCAATCTTCTTCAGTGGCACTGCTTCTGGGTACCGAGTCGCATAGTCCACTAAAGTCAGTACCCACCGATGACCTTCTTCACTCGGAGGTCTTATTTCGCCGATTAAGTCTAAGGCCACCCTCTTGAAAGGTCGGTCGATCAGAGGCATCCTCTGCATAGGCACTTTCGGGACCCTTCCTCGAGGTATGGTTTTCTGGCAAATGTCACACGATCGGCAGAAACGGCTGACGTCCGCATGAAGTCCTGGCCAGTAGAACACCGCCTGGATTCTGTCTGACGTCTTCTTGATACCTAGGTGACCTCCCATAATTGAGTCATGCGCTACTTCCATCACCTGGCGCCTTAAGGGTAATGGTACCAGTACTTGACGTAGTGGTTTACCTCCGTTGACCCTCGGGTGCTGGAAGATTCTGTACAGGATCTTGGCCTTCACCTCAAAATAGACCGTGCCACTGCCCTTGGTCACGTGGTCTTGGCGGTTCCTATACTTGTTTAAAGTGCTATCAGCTTCCTGGAGCTGGATCAGCTTATCTCTGTCCACGATGGCAGCTTTGGAGTTGTCGGCGACCTTCAGTGGCGTAGACGTCTTGTCTCTCTTGGCCTGGGCCCTGGTAGTAACAGCACCGACGATCTCTGGTCGGCAGGGCTGAGCCGGAGTAACCACATTGTCCCGTAGCAGCTCTGTAAGGTCTCCATCGGGAAACGGCAATGGATCCTCCTCCACAACTTCGACGTGTTGAGTTGAGGCAGGACTCCACTCTGGATCGGGGTCGTCGGGTCGTCTCGCGCCGTCGATATTCCCGATCATCAAATCATACAGCGGCTTCTTCAGGCAAACCGCTTCGACTTCGCCTATGTAGAAAGGGGTGTTGACATGAATCTTCGCAACTGGCGCTCTCACACATTTGCTGTCGGCCATAAGTGTCCATTTTGAATCGCCAGTGAACTGTTCTTTAGCGATTAGGTCTTCTCTGACGATGACCCCACTGCAGCCAGAGTCTCTTGAAACAGTCACTTCATGATTTCCGACGCGTCCCTTAGAAACAGGCATGTTCTGGACGGTCACAGCTGTGCTGGCGACGACGGGGATGGATTTTCCGTTGGCAAGGAGAAGTTGGCCATCGGTCATGCACTCTTGCACGTCCGCAGGGGTAGCTGTGCGCTCGGTCTCACTCGGAAGAATGACGCTCCCGCCGCACACCTGATGGTCAGATCTACTGGTTTGCCGTTGATTGGAGAACCGCCTCTGCCGGTTGCCCGCCGCTGAATTGTCCGTACTGCTCCGCTGTCCGCTACTTTTGTTTTGAGGACAGTTAGCCGCTCTGTGGTCTGTAGCGTTGCAGGTGAAACAGCCTCTTGAATGCCCTTCCCTGGGAGGAGGCGTGGAGTCTGTCTGTCTCTGGCTCGTCTGGCTTCCCTGGATCTGGTTCACATGGTTTCCAGTCTTCTGAAAATGTTTCGTCGAGCTGGGTGGTCCCAGGGTTTTCCCATGAGCGATGAGATATCTTTCAGCAGCCTCAGTCACATCTTTAAGCGTCTGCAGCTTTTGTTCTTCTAAGTGGGTCGCTAGGTCCTTGTGACAGGCATTGAGAAATTGTTCCTTCACGATCAGGTCATGGAGACTGTCGTAAGACTTCGTTTCGCCTGATAACTCCACCCACTTGTGTAGATATGACGACAGGCGCTCCACAAACTGCTTTGGCGTCTCGTCTGACTTAGGCCGGCATTCACGGAAGCGTTTACGGTAGCCCTTCTCTGTAAAGTTGTAGCACTGCAACAGGGCCTCTTTCAAGACGTCGTAGTTTTTGGCGTCATCGTTCGACAGTCTGGTGTAAACTTCGAGAGCTTGCCCCGTCAGAAGTGCACTCAGTCGAATCGCCCAGTCTCGAGGTTGCCAATTGGAGCTTTCGGCGAACCTTTCGAATCTCGCCAGATAGCTGTCGATCTGGTCCTTCCCGTCGACGAAAGCTGGCAATTTTGGAGCCGTGTTGTCACTGATAATTTGTGGCGCATGCTGATTGTTCTGGATACGCGCCAACTCTAGCTGGTATTGACGCTCAGCTTCTAATCGTCTCTCTTCCATCTCTCTTTCTTGGCTCTTCTCTTTCTTCTCGGCGACGCTGCTCTTCTAATTCTATTTCTTCACGGCGACGCTGCTCTTCTACTTCTAGACGCTTCTGTTATAGTTCTATTTCTTTTTCTAGACGCTTCTCTTCCAATTCTCTTTCTCGTATTCTCTCCTGAGACTTGACGTACTCCGTCAGCTGCTTGCCTTTTAGATTTAGTTCAACCCCTTTCTGCCAGAAGTCAGCCATCTTGATGCTTCTGGAAAGTTCTTTTCAAGAAAGTTCTTTTCTAGAAGGTTCTTTTCTGTAGAGTTCTTTTTCTGGAAAGTTCTTGACTGTGCTGTACCTTTCTAGACTGTTCTAGAACAGCACGCTTTCTGCAGTAGCGCTGATGCTTTCCACTAGTCGCTTTCGCTGACGCAGGCCCCGCTGTCCTCGTCGTATGCGACGCTGCACCACGCTGGTGTTGATGTACACGCTCCTGTGCTGAAGTAGACGCGACGTCCGCTCGCCGCTCTCTGTAATACTGGCGATGTAGCTCCGAGACTGTCCCTCGACGTAGTCTTACGGCAGCCACGTAGTCCTGATCTGTTGTTCGCTCACGAAGCAACTCTCTAGCGACCACACGCCCTTGCAGTCAACCCGAATCTATCGGATGTAGTCCCAGTATGTTGGCCCCTCTCGACGCAACTCGTTGGCGGCTACCCTCGATGACTGCTTCTCGTAACGTTGACTCGCTTGTTGTAGCAGTTGAACCCTTGGCTATGGCGTGAATCGTGGCTTGACCCCCAAAATGTTACACTCAGTTCGATGATGGTGTTTTTCTTTATCAGTATTTGATTCAGCCCCGATGCTGAAGTCCTGATAAGGTGTAACTCAGATTCGTTTATTCACACAGCCTGCTCAATCAGCATACAAGTCACAAAGTCGACGTATGAAGTTTTCCACTTTTATTCAGCACACATCAACAACTGCATACAATTCTCAACTCAACTCAACAACTTTCACAGCAACTCTTCAAATCACTATCAACAATAACACTTCTCTCAACAGCAACTCGGCACACGATTAAATAACCTCTCTTTTCCGGAAAGATTTCGAATACAGTAGAAATGACGCACTGCCACCAATCGAATAAAAGATCGTCATCACTGACTTACGTCAATACATATTTTTATATCTTCTGGAACGACCTCTTGCTTCGACATGTATCGGGAAATTTCCACCAAGAGTAAACACGCAGATCCAGAAGATTCTACAACGATATCGACTAACGAAAATTATCAACGTTATACAAAGCCTCTCCTAACAACAATGCAAACTCAAATCAAAGGTAAATAAACTCCATTATTGAATACTTTGCAAATCGAAACGATTAGATCTATCGTACACGCTTCCGACATACTTTCGTTCGCGTTTCAACGTAACAATATCCTTTGTGATAATGGTTTGCATTTAGATACTTCCATGTCTGTATTTTGTGTTAACATAATCTATAACCACGAAGTCAATTTGGTTTGTGTTATATTTAAGTCGATTTGATGGCACTAGCTGTCCGGTCCTGCACTATAAATTTACTAGCAGTGGACCGGTTTTACGTTTTCGAGTGTGTATATGTGTACATTGTAATTACACATTTGAATCCTTCTTACAATGTTCACCATTTGAAGTCACTTAGTACAAAGTTTGAACTTTCTGGTGATGTGGTCGACATTATAAAAGCTCTTCTTGTGTTTGGTTGCTGACCTCTGTAATTGCAGCGAATTTACGAAAGTATCGTGGTGCTAATGATGCAAGCAATAGGCACTCAATTGCATGTAGCGCAGCCGCCCGGCCAGCCCCCTGCCTGGACCTATACAGTACAGAGGTTGGCGCGCGTTTAAAGAAATTAGTACTTCCAGGCGAGTGCCAGTTGTATAGCTTGTGCTGTGGGTCGCTGGCCGTTTCTCAGCTGGTTATAAGCTGCGTTAAGGGACCCTACGAGGCGGAACTAAGGGAGTTTTTAGCCACAGTCTGAAAGTACTTGAATGCACTGCCGTGTGGAGTGAGCTGGTTAAACTGTGGTTTTGCCGTATATGCCCACAATCAATCGTCGTTGATCACTAGTTATGGCACTTTAAGGGAAGGATTATGTTACGTTGAAACGCGAATGGGAGTACGTCTAAAACGCGCACGATAGATCTAATCGTTTCGTTTTGCAAAGTATTCAATAATGGAGTTTATTTACCTTTGATTTGAGTTTGCATTGTTGTTAGGAGAGGCTTTGTATAACGTTGATAATTTGCTTTGGTCGATATTACTGTAGAAGTTTCTGGATCTGAGTGTTTACTTTCTATAGAGTTTTCCCGATGCATGTCGAAGCAAGAGGTCGTTCCAGAAGGAGAAATAATAATGTATGACGTAAGTCAGTGATGACGATCTTTTATTCGATTGGTGGCAGTGCGTCATTTCTACATTGTTCGAAATTCTTCCGGAAGAGAGAGAGGTTATTTAATCGTGTGCCGAGTTGCTGTTGGGATAGTGAAGTTGTTGATAGTGAAACTGAGAGTTGCTGTGAAAGTTGTTGAGTTGAATTGAGAATTGTATGCAGTTGTTGATGTGTGCTGAATAAAAGTGGAAAACTTCATACGTCGACTTTGTGACTTGTATGCTGTTTGGACGGGCTGTGTGAATAAACGAATCCTGAGTTACACAACTATCAGGAATTCAAGCATCGGGGCTGAATCAGATACTGATAGAAAACACCAACATCAAACGGAGTGTAACATTTTGGGGGTCAAGCCGCGATTCACGCCATAGCCAAGGGTTCAACTGCTACAACAAGCGAGTCAACGTTACGAGAGGCAGTCATCGAGGGTAGCCGCCAACGAGTTGCGTCGAGAGGGGCCAACATACTGGGACTACATCACCGATAGGTTCGGGTTGACTGCAAGGGCGTGTAGTCGCCGAAGAGTTGCTTCGTGAGCGAACAACAGAGCGGGACTACGTGGCTGCCGCAAGACTACGTCAAGGGACAGTCTCGGAGCTACATCGCCAGTGTTACAGAGAGCGGCGAGCGGACGTCGCGTCTACTTCAGCACAGGAGCGTATACATCAACACCAGCGTGGTGCAGCGTCGCATACGACGAGGACAGCGGGGCCTGCGTCAGCGAAGGCGACTAGTGACAAGCATCAGCGCTACTGCAGAAAGCGTGCTGTTCTAGAACAGTCTAGTAAGGTACAGCACAGTCAAGAACTTTCCAGAAAAAAAGAACTCTACAGTCAAGAACTTTCTAGAAGAAGAACCTTCCAGAAAAGAACTTTCTTGAAAAGAACTTTCCAGAAGCATCAAGATGGCTGACTTCTGGCAGAAAGGGGTTGAACTAAATCTAAAAGGCAAGCAGCTGACGGAGTACGTCAAGTCTCAGGAGAGAATACGAGAAAGAGAATTGGAAGAGAAGCGTCTAGAAAAAGAAATAGAACTAGAACAGAAGCGTCTAGAAGTAGAAGAGCAGCGTCGCCGTGAAGAACGAGAATTAGAAGAGCAGCGTCGCCGTGAAGAACGAGAATTAGAAGAGCAGCGTCGCCGTGAAGAACGAGAATTAGAAGAGCAGCGTCGCCGTGAAGACAGAGAATTCGAGCTGAAGCGTCTTGAGTTCCAGCTAGAAATGGCGCGTATCCAAAACAATCAGCATGCGCCACAAGTCACCAACGACCATACGGCTCCTAAATTGCCAGCTTTCGTCGACGGGAAGGACCAGATCGACAGCTATCTGGCGAGATTCGAAAGGTTCGCCGAAAGCTCTAACTGGCAACCTCAAGACTGGGCAATTCGACTGAGTGCACTTCTGACGGGGCAAGCTCTCGAAGTTTACACCAGACTGTCGAACGATGACGCCAAAAACTACGACGTCTTGAAAGAGGCCCTGTTGCAGTGCTACAACTTTACAGAGAAGGGCTACCGTAAACGCTTCCGTGAATGCCGGCCTAAGTCAGACGAGACGCCAAAGCAGTTTGTGGAGCGCCTGTCGTCATATCTACACAAGTGGGTGGAGTTATCAGGCGAAACGAAGTCTTACGACAGTCTCCATGACCTGATCGTGAAGGAACAATTTCTCAATGCCTGTCACAAGGACCTAGCGACCCACTTAGAAGAACAAAAGCTGCAGACGCTTAAAGATGTGACTGAGGCTGCTGAAAGATATCTCATCGCTCATGGGAAAACCCTGGGGCCACCCAGCGCGACGAAACATTTTCAGAAGACTGGAAACCATGGGAACCAGATCCAAGGGAGTCAGACGAGCCAGAGACACACGGACTCCACGCCACCTCCAAGGGAAGGGCATTCAAGAGGCTGTTTCACTTGCAACGCTACAGACCACAGAGCAGCTAACTGTCCTCAAAACAAAAGTAGCGGACAGCGGGGCAGTACGGACAATGCAGCGGCGGGCAACCGACAGAGACGTTTCTCCAATCAACGGCAAACCAGTAGATCTGACCATCAAGTGTGCGGCGGGAGCGTCATTCTTCCGAGTGAGACCAAGCGCACAGCTACTCCTGCGGACGTGCAAGAGTGCATGACCGATGGCCAACTTCTCCTTGCCAACGGAAAATCCATCCCCGTCGTCGCCAGCGCAGCTGTGACCGTCCAGAACATGCCTGTTTCAAAGGGACGCGTCGGAAATCATGAAGTGACTGTCTTAAGAGACTCTGGCTGTAGTGGGGTCATCGTCAGAGAAGACCTAATCGCTAAAGAACAGTTCACTGGCGATTCAAAATGGACACTTATGGCCGACAGCAAATGTGTGAGAGCGCCAGTTGCGAAGATTCATGTCAACACCCCTTTCTACATAGGCGAAGTCGAAGCGGTTTGCCTGAAGAAGCCGCTGTATGATTTGATGATCGGGAATATCGACGGCGCGAGACGACCCGACGACCCCGATCCAGAGTGGAGTCCTGCCTCAACTCAACACGTCGAAGTTGTGGAGGAGGATCCATTGCCGTTTCCCGATGGAGACCTTACAGAGCTGCTACGGGACAATGTGGTTACTCCGGCTCAGCCCTGCCGACCAGAGATCGTCGGTGCTGTTACTACCAGGGCCCAGGCCAAGAGAGACAAGACGTCTACGCCACTGAAGGTCGCCGACAACTCTAAAGCTGCCATCGTGGACAGAGATAAGCTTATCCAGCTCCAGGAAGCTGATAGCACTTTAAACAAGTACAGGAACCGCCAAGACCACGTGACCAAAGGCAGTGGTACGGTCTATTTTGAGGTGAAGGCCAAGATCCTGTATCGAATCTTCCAGCACCCGAGGGTCAACGGAGGGAAACCACTACGTCAAGTCTTGGTACCGTTACCCCTAAGGCGCCAGGTGATGGAAGTAGCGCATGACTCAATCATGGGAGGTCACCTAGGTATCAAGAAGACGTCGGACAGAATCCAAGCGGTGTTCTACTGGCCAGGACTTCATGCGGACGTCAGCCGTTTCTGCCGATCATGTGACATTTGCCAGAAGACCATACCTCGAGGAAGGGTCCCGAAAGTGCCTATGCAGAGGATGCCTCTGATCGACCGACCTTTCAAGAGGGTGGCCTTAGACTTAATCGGCGAAATAAGACCTCCGAGTGAAGAAGGTCATCGATGGGTACTGACTTTAGTGGACTATGCGACTCGGTACCCAGAAGCAGTGCCTCTGAAGAAGATTGACACTGAAACTGTTGCAGAGGCGCTGGTGGACATGTTTAGCAGACTTGGAGTGCCTGAAGAGATCCTGACAGACCTCGGGACGCAGTTCGTCTCTGACTGCATGAAGGAGGTCAACAGACTGCTGAGCATCCGACATTTAACTACGACACCCTACCATCCAATGTGCAACGGGCTTGTCGAGAAGTTCAATGCTACGCTGAAGTCCACCCTGAAGAAACTGTGCAGCGAGCAGCCCAGACAATGGCATCGCTACATCAACGCCTTACTTTTCGCCTACAGAGAAGTACCGCAGGAGTCCACCGGCTTTTCTCCGTTCGAGCTGCTGTACGGAAGAACCATCCGCGGGCCGATGCACATCCTAAAAGAACTGTGGACGAAAGAAGTAGACACCCCAGAGGTGAAGAACAGCTACCAGTACGTGTTTGAGCTACGGGAGAAGCTGGAGCAGACTCTCGAGATAGCCAGAGAAAACCTGAAGAAGTCCCAAGACTGTGGAAAGCACTACTACGATCGTAGGGCTGTGAACAGGAAGTTCAAACCTGGCAACAAAGTGCTGGTGCTGCTACCTACTGATCACAATAAGTTGCTGATGCAGTGGAAAGGCCCGTACGAAGTGGAGACCGTGGTGGGGATCAACGACTACAAGGTGAAGGTCGGCCAGCATTCCAAGATATACCACGCCAACCTCCTTAAGCTGTACGTGGAAAGGCCATCAGAGACTGTGCACGCAGCCACAGCAGCTGTGACCGACAACAGCTTTGACAGCGAGGAACTGTTGGAACTGGGAGACTTCCACAGCAAAGAAGGCATCGATGATGTTAAGCTAGGACCAAGCTTGACGGAAGGTCAAAAGATGGAGCTCAAGGACCTTATGGGCGAGTTTCCCCACAACTTCAGCGATGTCCCTGGCTCTACAACTTTGGTCGAACACGAAGTCCACCTCACTTCGAATATCCCTGTTCGATCCAAGCCCTTCCCGATCCCTTTCAAGGCCCGTGAGTCCTTGAAGAAAGACATCGATGAGATGCTGAAGATGGGCATCATCAGGGAGTCCAGTTCCCCCTACGCGTCCCCTGTCGTGGTCGTGAAGAAGAAGGACGGGAGCAACAGAGTATGCATCGACTACAGGAAGGTTAATAAGATCACCGTCTTCGACCCTGAGCCGATGCCTACCGCAGCAGACCTCTTCCGCCAATTATCGGGGAGTAGAATCTTCTCAAAGATTGACCTCAGCAAGGGTTATTGGCAAGTCCCCGTGCGTCAACAGGACATACCAAAGACTGCTTTCATAACTCCTGATGGGACGTACGAGTGCCTAAGGATGCCCTTTGGCATGGTCAACAGCGGAGCTACCCTAAAGAGAGGAATGAGGAAGATGCTCAAAGGGATGGACAACGTCGTGTGTTACTGGGACGACCTGCTAGTCCACACCCGCACCTGGGAAGAGCATCTGCAGACCTTGAGGGAGCTGTTTCACCGTCTCACAGAAGCCAACCTGACCGTGAGACCCAGTAAGTGCATTCTGGGGACTGACAACGTAGACTTTATCGGCCATTCGTTGAAAGAAGGACAAAAGGGGCTTCTGCTAGAAAACGTCACCAAAATTCTGAACGCTCCACGTCCCCAAACAAAGAAGCAAGTACGATCTTTCCTGGGATTGGCTGGGTATTATAGGGAGTTCGTACCGAACTACTCAGCCATCACAGCACCTTTGTCGGACCTGGTGCGGAAAGGCTGTCCAAACCAAGTGCAGTGGGGACCGTCTCAGGAGAGGGCATACCAGACTGTGCGCGACCTCCTTTCAAAGGATCCGGTGCTACGACTGCCTGACACTTCCAAGGAATTCGTCTTAAGAACAGACGCAGCGGACAAAGGCATCGGCGCCATACTGATGCAAGAACACGAAGGGAAACTATTTCCGGTCAGTTACGCCAGCAAGAAGCTGTCCAGGGCTGAGAAAAATTACTCGACCATGGAGAAAGAGTGCCTTGATCATATGGGGAATCCGGAAGTTCGAACTGTACCTTCAAGGAGTGAAGTTCGTGCTGCAGACTGATCATAAGCCGTTAACTTACTTGAACTCTGCCAAGTTTGTGAACAGTCGCATCATGAGATGGGCTATGTACTTGCAGAACTTTAACATGCGAGTAGAATCTATCAAAGGATCAGACAATGTTGGTGCGGACTTCCTCAGCAGAGTGTGTGAGTAAAAAAAAAAAAAACATTGACCGTGTAGATAAACTGTGAACATTGACAATATCCAGACAGATTTGAAGATGAAAACCATTGACTCTGTGTGAATGAGCTGAGAACATTGACAGTGTTCAGACAGTCTGAAATAAGTTTTAATTCTGAATTTTGTTTGTGCATTACGTTTCAACGTTGTTGAAAGAAATTAGGTAAATTTCTTCTTGAGTGGGGGGTTATGTTACGTTGAAACGCGAATGGGAGTACGTCTAAAACGCGCACGATAGATCTAATCGTTTCGTTTTGCAAAGTATTCAATAATGGAGTTTATTTACCTTTGATTTGAGTTTGCATTGTTGTTAGGAGAGGCTTTGTATAACGTTGATAATTTGCTTTGGTCGATATTACTGTAGAAGTTTCTGGATCTGAGTGTTTACTTTCTATAGAGTTTTCCCGATGCATGTCGAAGCAAGAGGTCGTTCCAGAAGGAGAAATAATAATGTATGACGTAAGTCAGTGATGACGATCTTTTATTCGATTGGTGGCAGTGCGTCATTTCTACATTGTTCGAAATTCTTCCGGAAGAGAGAGAGGTTATTTAATCGTGTGCCGAGTTGCTGTTGGGATAGTGAAGTTGTTGATAGTGAAACTGAGAGTTGCTGTGAAAGTTGTTGAGTTGAATTGAGAATTGTATGCAGTTGTTGATGTGTGCTGAATAAAAGTGGAAAACTTCATACGTCGACTTTGTGACTTGTATGCTGTTTGGACGGGCTGTGTGAATAAACGAATCTGAGTTACACAACTATCAGGAATTCAAGCATCGGGGCTGAATCAGATACTGATAGAAAACACCAACATCAAACGGAGTGTAACAGATTACCAAGATACATTCTGGGTGTGTTCTTGTCACCAGCACTCACCCATCTAGGACTTGAGGGTCAAGATCTTTAAAGTCCGTTATGATGGAATGCATGCGACACAGACTAGACCTCAGTTTATACTCTCATCCGAAGTAGTTTTGAGTTATGTGATAGGATAAGATTGGTAATATTATCAAAATGTGTTTCAAACATTGGCAGTTGCTACTTGTTGTTACTAAGGAGGGCAGTATCCAGATCTTATATTCTCAGGACTCATCCTTGTAAGTTGTAACAGCTCTAAAGTCATGTGGCATTTAATATTTTTTTAGTTCTTTACATTCTAGTAACGGAAAGAAAGTCATAATAAACATGAATACCCACAGTGCAGGCGATATATATCTGGATCTGGATACTGCCGATGATGTTGTTGGCAGAAAACACCACAGGAGCCATAGATGGCTATTAACGTGGTGGTGGTGTGTGCGCGCTAATTAATTTGATTTAAAAAAAAAAAAAATAAAAAAAATTATGCTTCATAGTTCTTTTTGTACTAACTTCATATTGCCTATTGTAGTTCTGATTTTATTTAATTATATTCTTAAAAGGGCTCCTCTTGTGGAAGCCTGGTGATATGTGTACAATTAAAAGTTTAAAATCACTGTTCTATTATGTTGACTCTATAAGAACTTGTCAGCATCCCTGTACCTCCCGATTGCAGAGGAGAATGAGCTAGGTGAGGATAGGTTGATGATGTCATCGGGAAGGCTATTCCATTCCACTACTGTCCTTACGAAGAAAGAGTTTCTGTAGAGATCTGATGATGAGGGTGGTAAGATAAAGCAGAAATATATACATTCTTTCCATCTGTAATATGTAACTAATCATGAATGATATCGAGGAGAGTATCTCTGAATAATGATAGTGAAAGTAAAAAAAGGATTTTACTATTTTAGAGTCTAGTTTACTTGATGCTGCAAGAGCAATGTAATCTTTTGGACGAATAACATTTCTTATGTCTAAGAAAACTACAGAAACTTCACTACGTTGGAGGGGGTATTCTACGGAAAGAACAGAAGGTCTTATTGTGGGGGGGAAAAAAGCACACTGACTGAGTGAATAAGCGAGTGAGTGAGTCCGATAAACTAATAAAAGTGATATTTATTATTTATTGAACTTTGAGGTTTGGAAAATTGGTTTGGTGAAGATTCAACAAGCATATTCTGCCAAAAACTGATGAATTCTCACTCACGGATAAATTGTGTTCTCGTAGATACTGTAGTACCGCAAGCAATGTAGAATTTTGGGTTATATCTGACTTTACTTCAGATGAATCCATGTCACCGTTTATATCCATTGGTTCGTTCTTAACACCGTCCGCCATCTTGTTCTAACTCTCGAATTATGAATTTTGTTCTCGCGTTGATTGATTAAAAATCAGTCTAAGTCAATGATCTGCGAGAAAAAAGGCAAATAAATATTTTAGCGGTAAATAGTGAGTTTATTGACAGTATTAAAACCCAAACCTCGATTCTTAGTTATTTAATAATTTAAAAAAAAAAAGAAGATACCGAGATTTTCGGTGAATTTTTGACATCACTTCCGGCCTGGTTTGAAGACCATCCGGTAAGGGTCTTTCCTTTCCTACATCTTTGAGGGTAAGAGTGGGTAGTGAACTTGCTCGATCGAAAATCGTTGTTCATCTTGTGAATGTTACTACATTTGCACATATAAGCAACTTTATTAACATTCTTTTTTGTATATTTGTTTCAGTTACCTGAAAGATGAGGGCTAAGGTATGTATTTTCCGTAATTGTTTGGATTTGTCTCTTGATGTTTTTAGAATTTTTTAGATCACGAACATTCTGGTTACAACCGGTGTGACTTCATTTTAAGGGTACTGTCTTATAAAGTTCGTGTTAAATTATTAGTGCTTACGTTTATTTAACATATATAATTTGTTTATTTTTCGAGATTTTTGTTGAGTCGTAAATTCGAAATGTCATTCTAAATAATGCATTAATCCCCTTCCGATTGACTGGTCGACTCTGGCACGTGGTTGACTTCTCAAACTCTGCGTGGAGCTTTTTTGTTTTGTATTGTATTCAGTTTCCTCCCAAGAAGAAATGAACTGAGACCTTTGCCTACATTTATTTCCGCGCATCGCGTGTTAGCTACAATTAATCACTGCCTGTTCTTTCATGAATTGCGACGTAGGATATGAATGGGCTCTATGCACAAAGCGACGCGGTCACGTGCTGCGGGAATAACACAGCGTGCGCGAGTTTGAAAATGAAGTACTGTGTTGGCGTTTGGATGCTCTAACTCCAACGTAAAACCTTTATGCAAAGAAAAGAACATTTCCTTTCATAGATTTCCACTGAAAGATGAAATATTGATGAAGCAGTGGTATTCAAAAATAATCCGGAAAGATTTTGTGGCAAACGAGCACAGCACTGTAAATGATAGTAAATCAACACTAGTAACAGAGCCTTTGTCATCATGGTTTAGCCTACATCAGCAAGGGCTATTAACAGGTGACTGACAAAACATTACAACTACAACTGTACAACTAAGTGAGAACGTTACCAAGGAAAATTAAATCAATCATGCCAGTAAATAAGTAGACCTAAGTCAGTCGGTACTGAGCCACAAGACCCTGGCATATATTTACCAAACAATGCTGTACATAGAGTAGACAAGTAAGCTACTACTTAGTACAAGAGTACAACTACGTGCTGAACAGTGAACAATATCTTCCAAAACCTGTAGGCTTATTGAACTGTGAACTGAACTAAGTCATAAATTGAACCCCACATCATTCGTCATAAGGTTTCAACGAACGTAAATTTACATGAGGTAGAGTTAATCCCGAAATTATAGGCCTCTCATCCCGGCCTTCTACCTAGTACTAGGTCTACGAGTATGATGAAGCACTGCATGTCATCAACTCTAAACTGAATATCAGTCTCAAATCGCTCTTAAAAAAAACCAACTGTCCCCTAATAATAATTTGTCCGTAAAAAACTGTCCCCTAATAATAATTTGTCCGTGATCATTTTTGCACGAATGTGCTATGTGCAAAACATCACAATATCCCAAAATGTCGGTAAAGTTAAAATTTGTAAGCAGCATTGGAGTGCGAGCGAGCTAAAGGAAGGCATGACCGCTGTGTTGTTCCCGCGCCACGTGACCATGCCGCTTTCGCGCGCCGACTTGTGCATAGCCATAGAGGCCATTTAAAAATGCATGTTTGTTTGCGTTGTAGTCTTGAAATATCTTAAAGTATTTCAGCATTGAATCTCGAGCTATTTTATAAAACAAAATGAGGGTGCGCCCTTTTCCAACCTGTATAAATTGTAAATTTATTTGTATTTGTGGAGGCAAATCACAAGTCGTCAAGTGGAAATAACAAAGGTATTAACCAGGTTTTAAGATATTTAAAACAATTCATTCAGTAGTAATAGTAGGTTGAGGGGTCAGTTTGTATATTCGTATAACAAATCTAATTTCGTGGAATACATACTATTTAGATTAAAAAGCACTGCATGCATGCATTGTGGAGCAAATGGATCTGCGTTTTACAGGTCCTTAACACATTTCGATGTCGGCTCAGCTGTAGATCTAAAGGCATGTCAATAGTAATTTCTGTAGATTTCACCTGAAAGTTGGAGATGGATTACATGTTTATTGTATGGAGCTCCAGTTTAATCCAAAACGAATGAGAGGCTAGTTTAAGTTGTTACAGGCGTTGGAATTGTGCGCTTAAAGGCAAATTTCCAACTACATCAAATGGTTTGTCTAAAAAAGAAACAGTACGCTTAAAAAATCTGGGGTGTCAAAATAATTGTAGCACAGGCTTTCTTTTCAGCGATTGATAACAGCTTGTGCGTCGTTTGTCCTCTTCCATTCCAACACGGGCCAACATGCAATTTTAATCAAAAGTTCAAAGCACTTGTAATGGTCACATGAATTGTTCAGCATGGAAAACATTTCATCAATTCACAACTTTCCGGCACCTCTCTTAAAAACTCGTGGGTATCGTAATTATAAATCAAAACGAGGTTAGAGTGAAACCAAGTTTCGGCCTGGCTTGTTTTGCTTTTCTCAAAGCTTGATGCGTGACATTTCAATATGGCAAAATACCGAAAACGACGATTGTTAGCGCCAGAAAACGAGTGGGATAAGTATAAAAACTGTGGAGGATGTACATGCTCAGTAAAAGGATGCAAAAACAAACGTAGAGGCCTGTATTTGTGGCGACTTCGGAGATGCGTTGATTACTACCCAATGGTTCATGAAGAGTGCGTGTCGGGAGCCCTACAAACTGCACATTCCTTCAAATAGTGACCAGATAAGAGTGGCTGTCAAAACTACGTCTAAAACGTCCACCGAAGACAATTTTTGTCTGTTCCTTTCATTTGACTGACCGAGAGCCCACCATTCAAAATCCATCTCCCCAGCTGTTTCTTGGTTACGACAGCAAAGTGAAGATCGGCAGAAAGCCACCACGAAAACGGCAAGTCAGATGGAAGAGCTAGTGATTAAACGATCATCGACAAAGTGAAACAGGACCCGAAGACTCGTGTATTTTTCCATAGCTTCGTCGTCGCAACCTTCACAAAACACGAAGTAGAGTATGTGAGGATACCCGTGGCCAGTGACACATGTTGTCTTCCCACTGTAAACTTGACTCTGTCACAACTGGGACTTCAAATCCATCAGGCATTCTCTGCAACACATTCTCTTTATGCTCCCACCAACACTTTCTCTTTATGCTCCCACCAACGCTTTCTCATGTGATTCGATATATTCTTGAATATTTGGAAATAACTCGCTCAAAACACGCGGAGAAAGAAACCGGAAGTATGTTTAACGGTAACGGAAAGTTACTCCTCTTACATGAGGGGATTCCCGTTGGCAGAAAAGTGTGAATAGTTCCAGGGACAATTCATGATTGTGGGAGTGGCTGCATTATAGTGAAACCTGTCTTTAAAATTCCCCTTGCTCTGGCGTTTCCAACTTGCTCATAATTTGTTTTATGAAAAACAATGTTTACAATATTTTTGAGAAAAAAAAATTGCTTTGTGAACCATTTTGCTTCCCGTAGAGTTCACTATAAGAGATTTTGACTGTAACCTTTTGTGTATGGTAAAAGAGTGTAGCAATGACAGAAAATTATGTAACCATCAGTGATCGTCCTAGGGATTTGCAAAACCAGTACGACGTCACAGTAAACAAACCAACTCGAACGCAAACCGGTAGGCCAGTCACGGAAACCGGTTTGACCCATAGTAAAGCTTAATAATGCGTCACTATTTTATATAAGTAGATGGCGACTCTGTTAATGCACTTTGTTTCATTAGAAGCATCTTCGTCTTCCCATAAACTTCTTCGCCCCTCTTCCCCCCCCCCCCCTCCCCTCCCTAGCAAAAAAATGAAAAAAGAGTTTTGCTTCATTATTACTAGCCTATCTGCCACTGTCGCAATACATACTGACGAGCACGAGGGAAGAAAAAAATCGAAAAGCGCGCGAGTTTAATTTATTCGTATTCACGATAGCCTTGCGCCTGCCAATGTTATATCATTCTGTATTAATTACCTCAAAGAATATGGCAAGGCTACTGAACACATTCACAGGCCTCTCGTCTACACTCCCTAAACACATAATCAGCTGGCTGGCTCTCTCTCATTTCTCTTGATTTTCTTTCTCTTTTTCATTATTTTTGAAACCAAACAAAATAAGAACCGGTAGGCTCTACCGACTACTGATTTGTCAACCGGTAACGGCTCACAGTGGTGAAGAAACGGAAACTCCGATGGTATGGCCACGTCACCAGATCATCAGGCCTTGCAAAGACCATTCTGCAAGGCACAGTGCAAGGAGGTAGAAGAAGGGGGAGACCGAAAAAGAGGTGGGAGGACAACATTCGAGAATGGACTGGTTTGACACTGAGCGAAGCCATGAGGGCTGCTGAGGACAGAGAAAGATGGAGTATGCTGGTTAAGCGATCATCTGTGGTGCCCCTACGACCTTCGGGTTATGGGACAGGATAGGATAGGAACCGGTAAAATACTGGTAATTTCCGGTTAAATCCATCACTGAACCATAACTAAATTTTGTTGGTTAAAAACAATTGCGCTGCGAATAGCCCTTCCCTGGGGCCTGCACCATGGTTGTTTATGGAATTGTTTAAAAATTAGTTTTTAGTAGTGTAAAAATCATGGAAAGCACCCCCAGAATGCAATACCTTGCACAGATTTTAATGTAGATTTTAACATTTTTCAAGGTGAGGTAGTTGGAGGGGTCCATGCTGATGTTAGTACCTTCAGGCCATGCTTATGGTTACTCAAAGTTTGTAGCATGTAGATGTCGGAGCTGTTCGAATGAAATTCATGATACAGTTTGTACCTTATGTAAAATGTCACAGCAATTCTAGTTTTTAGTTTTCCTGTTTTCCCAGTTTAGAAGACAATAAATTGCATTTCAAGAAATGTTTGACTTGATTGTAATTAATTTTGGTTTTCAGTGGAGAAAGAAGCGCATGAGGAGGCTGAAGCGCAAGCGCCGAAAGATGAGGGCGAGGTACGTTCTAAAAGTTTTGAGAGAGGGCACAATGATACATTTGGTGTGGACAGTAGATCCAACTGAAATTTTAGTGCGGTGGGGTATGCCTTGAGTTTAGTCTTTGTATGCAGCCCCGTTTTGGTTTCAATATTGATTTTGTACTCAAGCATAGCAGTGCATGTCTATTTACTACACCCAACAAATCAAGATTTTGCAAATCTATGCGAGACAAGTCTTAAGTAGTCCCAAAACGACGTTTTGTCTGTCTGCCGTCCGCCATCTGCAGGTGCAAAACTTGCGAAAGTGGATTTTCTCGGAACTATTACAACCAAACTTGGTAAGATGGTGTATATCCATGAGACCTCTGAGTTGGCTCTTTGATGTCCGCTGGCCCCTTTAAACATTGCATATGTATCATAACTGTTCATGAATAAAAGACAACTTCAAGGCCACAAAAGTTCCAAGTTATTAATATTGAACTTGTGATTCTTCGATGCATGATAAACGTCGATGAGACGCACATCTCTGAAAATTTGGTCAACCTCCCTCAAATTTGAGTTGTCCAAAGTCAGTATGGGTACTGTGAAGTGATCTTGACCCTAAACTATGAGATAAAATATGAACACTAACTTGATAGATTGATCTTTCATGTATGTTCAGTTTTTGCGTTGTTTTTTGTCAACTTCAATGTAGGCCTTGCAGAAACTTAGAAAGGTCTTCGTACAGTGGAATGGCTCTATTCAACACATAGTATGCAACATTGGGTTATTTGATCAAACATTAGCATAATAGGTCGTTTACACGAGTATAAAAATCTTATTTTACATAATATAATATTAATAAAAGTTATGGGTGATTAACATAACAAATCCAGTAGAGATTGCCTTGTTTGATATGATGTGGAGGAGCCAATTTTGTGTAGTTTACGTTTTCTTTTAACCTTGTATGCTTTTAGTGCCCTTGTGACTAACTATGCTTTTAGTCTTCAGAATTTTTATGTATTTCTTTGAGCACTTGCGTCTTGATTTCATTGAAGCTGACAAAATGGAATGCTTGGGTGAAAATGACAATGGCTATTTTTTAAAAGATTTAGTTTGGAAGCTGAATATTTTGTTGAAAAGGATTGGACATCGTTTGGTTATGGCCCGACTTAATTGGACGTTTTATTGAGGTTTATAAACTTTTTTTTTTTTTTTTTTTTGAAAGGTCCTCAATCCCAGACCTAGTTTCCTTGTTCAGCAACCTAGGCTTGGGATCTTGGTACAGGGACCCTTCCAATTAAAATATTAACCGAGCTTTTAAAAAAAAAATTTTTTATGTTGCCATATTTCAATTTTTATCATCGAACCATTTCCAAGTTGCAAAGGATTGTCCAATATTAACAGCATTTGCTTTTCTGACCAACCTAATGATGTGATTCACTTGTGTGCAGATCGAAGTAGATGGCCAGCTTTAGCCCAAGATGACACGATGATGTACCATCAGCTCCAGCAAAACATCCTTCATCAAACCTGGAGGGCATGCAGTTTAACTGTCGCACCACACTGTGTATGCGCGTCATTGGTCAACTGTCTTCTTGCAATGCTCTGCGACTCCCATCATCATCATCATCATCTGCAGCAGCAACAACAGCAACAATTCAAGATTGGCTTATTTGGGATCAGCCTTTGTACGCCAATTTTGTTTCCTGCAGAGATGTTTGCAAGTTAGCAGCTATTGTACTAATCGTCAGCCATGTGTGAATCGACTGTTCTCACTTTTGAAGAATTGCTTTTGCAAGCTAGTGGTTCATACTTGTTGAGCCTTGGAGACTGTTTCCTTTTTTTTTCTCTCCAGTAAAGCCTGGCAAAATGGTATATCAAGTGTTTTGTGTATTTGTGTGAATGAATTTGAACAGTGTGATGTATTTTTCTTTCTTGGGTTCTTTCCTGTTTTCTATATTCAGATTACATAAATCTTCGCTCTTTCCCCCCAGCTTTGTCCTTGAATAGTGACTGAATTTTTTAAGGATTTAACAAAAGCGCCATTTCTTTATTTGATGGTACAATAGTTTAAAAAACTTATAAGATCTGTAGGTGCTGGTGGTCCCCGTTTTAAGTTACATAATCACTAATGGTCATAATTTTAGATTAGAATGAAATGATTAGATAATTGATTGAAGCCATCCTTACGCTGTGGTGAAATCCACATTTTGCACGAATCTCGATCATCGGAAGGGTCTTATTTGTTAAAGAATGTACTGTATAACTTTAAAGTGCCTTTTTTAACCCGAAAAGATAACTTGTATGGTGGGAGATTCTCTATAATCTTTCGGGTACGTTTTATATGCAGTCGTGCTAACTGTCTAAACACTGAAGATAAAATCTGCACATACATGCATTGTATGAAAGAACCAGCATGTACACATAACCTCTGAAAACGAAATACACGGCGACATATTTCGCCGATTGACAAGCATTCTTACCCCATGAAGCATTCAAACGACAGTCTTATAATAATTTTAAAATTTTTTTTTTTTTGCTCCCTGGACCGCTTATGATATTCTTCTTGTACAGTAATAATTGTGATGTGTAATCTGGTCATTGAAATTTTCCTTGGTGTTTGTCAGCAAAATGACACTCTCATTTGCGAGTTTAGCAATTCGTAAGTTAGGTATGTTAACCCTTTTCATGGGCCACATGGCAACCCGCCCACATGCTTGTGAAGCTGATCTATGCGACCAAAAAGGAAATGGATTAAAAGAATATAAGACCCGAAACCCATGGTGTGGTTGCCTCGCTTTCTTTATTGGTATCTTTTATTTGGACCGAAGGAGATACATCTACTTTAAACTAACAAGTAAATTAATAATTTGTTTTCATTTTTTTTTTCTTTTGACTACTAATGGCATATTGTGGTGGACTGCAAAAATTAAATTCTTTCATAAATAAAAAAAGAAAAAAAGTTATTTGTAATGCTGCTAGCAATTTTGTAATTTTTTTTGCCATTTTGAGCCAGATTTGCTTGGCCATGGTTGTAACTGCAATTGTCGATGGCAGGGAAAGGTTAAAAACCTACTTCTGGGGAATTACATTATGATGCCTAACACAAATTACAAAATGGGCAAAATACAGTATGTAATAAAATTATTACTGTTGCACACTGGACCACAATTTTAAATCGTCGCGTAAATTGCAACGGTATCACAGATCAAAAGCGGATATAGCACGCATAAATATAAAAAAATAACAGATGATCATTGCATTAAAAGCGCCAGTCATTTCATAATTACAGGTAAAACCCTATACCCATATTTTAACCAGCCAGTTGATGCATGAAGTGCATAAAGCTATTGTTCATTTAAGTGACTGTATTAATGATTTGGTAAATATATGAACGCCTTTTGTTGGATTTGAAAATTACTTGAGGAAATAGTTATTGATTGGAGGACCACCAACTTCTATTTTCCTTGCATTAGAATTAATAATGAGGAATTATATGAAATAGTATAAATAATTCATTTAAAAAAAATAACAAATAACACATTAAAAAGTACGATTGAGCACCCAACAAAAATGTCCAGCCAATTGACTAATGATCCAGTTAAATCTTCGGGTTGTAAAAAAAAAAAGAAATTTGATCGTGATGTAATTTATTTAAAATTGGAACATTCCTATTAAGATTTACAGATGCCATTTGAACATTTTCTGACTTTCTTGGCCCAAAGTGTATTTTGAGTTGGATTTTATATAAACATGTTCTTTTGCTTAGGTGTAATAAGTATACATAAAAAGAAGATAACGGCATGAGAGGACACCGCATAGTGTTTAGAGGTCATAGAGTTTCCGCAGTCGAAGTCCCAGTTTTATTTTAGCCTTTAGTTTAATACTGGTGGGAATAGTGATGGTCTGAAACAGATAAGTGTTTCCTGTAGATCATCGACAACTGCAATTGTGGTGGATGTCTTGGATCTGAGGTGTGGTGTCTTGTACAAGGAAATTTAGCTATATATTGACTTTCCAACATGCTGCTTCTAAGGATCTTGTGCTTGTTCTGCAGCGTTCTGGGATGCTATGGGACAACTTGTAAGTAATCGTGATTGTTTAGTAGCCATCAGCTATTTTGATTGCACATTTTGAAAAATAATCCAATTGTGAGCGTCTGAAACCAGAGAATTTTATTATAATATCAGCTCTTGTTGAAGTTGCATTTAATGTTGTCAAATCTGTAGGCTTTGGCAAATTACGTTAATCCGTTTTCCTAATAGTAAGTGGAAAATTGAAATAAAATATTGATTTTGCCTTTTGCAATCATTATCTATGTTACATCAGAAAATAATAATACTAATAGGCTGTAACATGCAGATGGAAAACTTGCTCTCGCTATATAAATAATTTCTGCTGGAAACTGTAACGTTCTGATTTTAATCTCTGCTAAATAATTTCAGTCCCATTATCCAAAGTTCTGATGCCAGTCTCCTCATAGTCATAATTATATACATCTGAGGTTAGATTTGGGGAACATTCATTTGACAATGACAATATTCAGGCATTGATTGTAAGTACAGGACAACAATGAGTAATGATGAAATGGTAAATTTATTTGTCGGTTATAATATATTTAGTAGGCACTCCCTTTTCACTACTGTTCTGTTTGTATTTAGATAACTGATAAGAAATTATAACTGATAAGATATTTAAGCACAAGACTTTGCTTGGCAGTACACCCACGTGCACACAGGTGTAATTGTAAATAAAATAAATGAAAAAGTGGGCACCATAGTTGGGCCTGCCCTTAAAGTGAGTTTGAGGTCAATTTAAAAAATAAACAAGTTTGACACTAGATAGATCATAGAATAGTTTATTTAAATCAAATTATTGTGGACATGTACGCAGCTAATAAAGTAATTTGAGGTACCTGACAACCTCATGGACTAGCAGGAGGGGTATTTATATTTAATACACTAGTCTTTGATCGTCACTTTTGACTACAGGCGCAGCACCTTTGACCCTTGTCCTATCCATAACAGCGTATTGGAGTTTTTGGGTAATGCACCACAGTGTTTGTGGATCATGTGCGTCTGCGTTTGAAGGGAGACAAGCCAATTACTGCTACAGCAGATGACTTGCGAATGCTTGGACTCCACTTATAGATTCAAATTTGGCAAATAGTAAAAACACTCGCATCCATATATATTTTTTTTAAATGAGAACGTTTTCAAAAATTTTATTCACAAAAAATGTCCAAATTATGATACTAAGCATAATCAATTTTTTCACTGGATTTCATTTTCAATTCTTTCCTGGAGACAGGTTTATCTCATGGCGCAGACAACTCAAGACCTGCCTATTCCCCTTATCTTTCTCCCGCAGACTACTTCCTATGGGGGAACATGAAGGAGAGAGTGTACAACAACAACCCACAGACCATTGGGCCCTGAAGACCAACATCGTCAGGAAATTCGGAGAATCTCACTTGAGATGTATGGCAATGTCATCACAAACTTCAATGGGCCTGTTGTAACTGTAATCCAGAGAAGAGGAGCGTGGATTGAACATATCATCGATTATTAAACTGTGTACAGAAAAAGTGGGAAACCTTTGGTATCAAATGATAATTTGGTGCTTCCGTGACATTTCTGTGAAGAGTTTTCGAAAACGTTTTCATTGTAAAAACTTAAATTCAATTAAAGAGTGGTAACATTTTATTGGCCCACCCTGTATATATACACAGCATAAAACACTTTGAAAACGACAGAATGTTATCCACTCAACTTGAATTGCCTAATTTTCGTTTTTTAATAACCTTCAGGGCATTACAATATCGGTTTGATAATGTGCGATTCACCTAATACCAGAATTCATGACTTAATTACACCACACGTATATACTAAGTGAACATGAATACAACTCTATTATTTACTTTACTGTCCTACTTTACTACTAATCTCTATTATCTATATGTTTCTGGTGTAGATGATAGAGATTATTAGTAAAGTAGGAAAGTAAAGTGTATATATATTATTTTTTTAATTTCAATTTTTTGGGTGTTTTTATTTGCTAACTTTGAATCTAATAGTGGAGTGTCAGTGTGAATGTGAATTAGACATTTCAAAAGATTTGATCTCGCCATCAAACAATAGACAACCTACTTTCCATGTAAACTTCAATTCTGTCTTGTTAATATAATCTACAGAAAACTAGTCCTGTGTTTCACTTGGTATATGGTACAGGGTATAAATACTATATATATATATATATATATATATATATATATATATATATATAAACACATTTATATATTATATATATATATATATATATATATATAGTAATTTTATCTTCCCTCCTCCATCATACCTCATGTGCGCCTACTTTTTCTTTATTGTTAAGTCATGAAACTGCTGTTGTTGAGAAGTTGAAGTATTGCCAGCAATAAAAGTCAATAGATAATGAAAACCTCGTCAGAGTGAAAACTATTCACACTTTCAAATTCGGAGCCGGTGGCGAATGTTGTTCTTGTTGTCCAGAGGTTCAAATGAAAAGTTTATAACTGGGAGGTTCAAATGAAAAGTTTATAACTGGGATGATTTCAAATCCCATGAGAGAAAACCAAAAAAAGTAAACAAACTTATAGAAAAGAATATATATAATATTGAATTAGAAGGTTTGTGTGGTAATTTAAGAGACCGGCAATCACCACCTCAAAAGTGAAAAGAGAACGGTGGACAAAGTATAATTTTCACAACACCATACACAAAAAGCCAACAATAATTATCCCGTTTTCAATGCTGTTCTGTGCCAAACAGATTGTGAGAGCAATCTAGGAGGGACATGTATCAACTCTCACATGGCTTCACGGCCTATCTCAGCTATTGTGGCTTCCAAGAAATGTGCTGCGTTCCTCCCATCCACCAAGAAAGCGAGCCTCCCCTCGCACAAGGTAAGCAGAGCGCTGACCAATTACATTAGATAAAATTTAATTAAAAGGAAAGGAAACAAAACGCATGAGGCCAGTAAGTTCGTAAATATATATATATATTATATATATATATGTATATATATATATATATATATATATATATATATATATATATATATATAATATATATATATATATATATATGTAAATATATATATGTGGATATTACACGGGGTGTCGGATAGTGCAGTGGTTGGAGCACTCGCTACTGTGTCGAAAGTGAAGCACCGTCCGGTGCGGTTTCGTTAGCACTTGGATGGGTGACCGCTAAGGTGTGAAGCGACAAACAACAACGCCCCCAGTTGACTCAACTGTGATTGAGTACCTACTCTCTTGAGGGTGGGGAAGGTAAAGCAGCGAGGGAGAGACTGGCCCAAGATAAGTGTGATCTCCAACATCACGCTCCCCTACGGCCACAAGGCTATGGGACTACCTTTACCTTTACCTTTACCTTTCTATATTACACAAAGAAAGACGACAACAGTGTCAGGGCAATAGGTTAAAGAAAAAAAAAGAGTAGTCTCCCATTTGGCCATGTCAATGAACAAGGGAAATTATTCTCAAATCCTCCCCTAATAAAAGCGACACACAAAATATGATTGTCTCCCATTATATTAATGCCGGAGATTGAAGATTTACCGAAACCTGCGGAAAGAGTCGATTTTGCACGAGAGTTTCCGACTTTGTACGAGAGAACCAATAATTACCTCCCATGCAAGACTTATCAAACCTACCAAGTCTGCAATCCTTGACTTTAGAACTATGTTTGGCAATGTATTCTCTTTCAGAAAGTTGGATTCTTTCCCCTCTCCCTTGCCGGCCAGCCAAATTGTGGATACTCTTTTCGCATGAAGATGTTTTTCTGAGAACTTCATTCAGGCATACTTTAGAAAATCAGTCCATTGGTTTTAACCAAGCCCAGATGATACACTGACGAGCTGAGTACAGGTGAAATGGCCATCTCTATCTAAGGCACAAATCCACAACTGCAGCAGAGATGGCGGAGATAGATCCTTCGTATCATCCTTCATTTTACGGAGGCCAGTAACTGATAAGGATTTTTGTCCAAGATTCTGTCAATAAACTGGGAGTAAATTACCGTCCCCGGACACCTGAGCGTATGGAGGACTTCAATAAACTCCAGCCCATCCCACCTTTATCACTTGTAGTTTACATAAACGTTTTGTCTCCCTTGTTAAACTCGTCAGCATTCTGTTCAAAACTACCAAGACTGCTTTCCTATATTTTAAAACTATGTTTGGCAATGAATTATCTTTCAGAAAGTTCCGCATGAGAGAGGATATCATTATTTATTTGAGAGATGGTTATTCCAGGGCTGTGTTCATTCTTATTTAGATTTATCTAGCATTCTTTCCTGCATGAAGATGTTTTTCTGAGAACTTCATTCAGGCGTCTTCTCATACTTTAGAATCATTCATCGGATTCTCAGTAGGAGACCAGACCTCGTCTGGTTTTTTTTTTATTCCTTTTTATAGGGTTCCGTGGCCCTTGAATTTTTGTCCTTAACATTTATAATATTAGGACGTAAAACTTCGCTTCGATCAATTCTCAGTAAGAGAATGAACAACATGGAAAGGTTGGGCATCCGAGATCCCAATCAACTGAAAGTGCCAATGCCCCTGGGAGGCAGGAGTACCCTAGGATCCAAAGATCTCAGAAGGTCACTGAACAGTGGAGAGAAGGAACACCATCAGGGAAAATCACTGGATAGGTGGGCTTCGAGTTCCCATGGATCAACTGAAGGTGCCAATACCCCAACGAGGTAGGGCACCCAGGAGCCAGGGATCACAGGTAGTTTCAAAGATAGTAGGAGAACAACATCGGGGAAACCCCGGAAAGAGAGGGTATCCAGGACCTGCAGTCAACTGTAGACGTTCTGAGGAAGAGGTCAGGGAATACTATTCCCAGAGTCAAAAGAGATGCCGCCACTCGATCGGAGCCCAGAATGGAATCCGATAGCAGGCGTTGGGAGATTGACCCGAAGGAGGGATGAGGTTTAATAAATTCGATCGGTTTAAGATCAAAAGTGGATCTAAGTTCTCGAAGACGAGCAAAAAAGGATGCCAATGGCGTACATCTGTCAAAAAAATGAAGACAGGTGAGTGTTTCACCGCAGGGGCAGCGCGAAACAGCAAACTTAGAAGCGGTAGAAACTGTCCTGATTTTGCTTATAACCCTTTGTAGTCGGCGTGGGAGCCGAGGCACATGGTTACGACCAACCGAAAGGGAAAGATAGCCATGCTGCCTACAGTAGCGCTTCATGAAGAGCTGGAGCTCGGCTGTAGTGGCAGTATTTGTTCTTGAGTTCTGATATAGAGAGGGGAAGCGAAACGAGAGGACCATCGACTGCTGCGACTGAAGCCGCGCGATCTGCCATCTCATTGCCATAAAGACGAGAATGTGAGGGAATCCAAGTCAGATTCACTTGGCATCCCCTATTTATAAGCTGATGACTGAGGAAAAGAACCTCCGATGAGACAGCGTCTCTGTTACCCGCGCCCCCACTGGCCAGGAATTGTAGGGCAGATTTAGAGTCCGAGAAGATAGCAGTTCCAGAGGGCAGCTCACGTAGATCATTAATAAAGAAAGAGCCATGAGAATGGCATAGAGTTTCGCTGAAAACATACTGGCTCCTGGGGTGAGCGTGTAGAGCTTAGATATCTTAAGCCAGGGGATTACGAAAGCGGCATCCACACTGCCATCGGAATTTCACTGAGCCACCCGTGAAGACAGGGATGTGAGTTTGGGAAAGTGAATTCATTCTCTCTTTGGCCGAAGTGGTCAGGTACAGTTGATCAGAGCTTTTAGAGCCTTGGAGGCTTATCCCAGTATCAATATTCCCCATGGGGGAAAGGAAAAGATCAGCATGGGAGCAACGTTTGATGGTTGAGTGGAACATTCCTCCCAAAGGGGCTGGGTGTATGTTGCTAGAACCTGAGTCCGAAGATGGATGATGGGTTGAGCCGAGACGCGACGTCTGGCTGTCTGGGAGTCTCTCCGAGAACCCCCCTAACCCCACTCCGGACTGAGAAGACGCGGGCCTTAAATCCCGCAGCCAGCTCCCTATATTTGTCCTGTAGGGGGAGTCAACCACTCTTGTCCCCTATACGCTCTGTGTCCGGGGACGTTAATTTAAATAATCGCAAAATCAACCACACTCCTAGTGAACCAAGTGATTAACAGCATAAGCAGGAAGATGGAGTGCTGTTTTGAGGGCTGACATTTCAGTAGCCATCAGTCTCTCCCAGAGGGAGGCCGGGGCATTGAAGAAAACCTGGTGGCCGTACATTAACCTGGATCTAACCAAGGCGCCAGCCAAATTGACGAGGTTATTCGGCGAGAAATTATAATAAATCACTGTTTAGAACATCATCAAATTTTTATAACACCCCGCAACTTTAGGACGCTCTTGACTCAAGACAAAGCTTGTCCCCCTATAAGTATTAATTTTTGGAGAAACAAATACAACATTACTATTGACAAATGTCATTGGTCCTTACCTAATGTGTGTACTAGGGAAGAACGCCTGCGGTTACTGCAGTGGAAGCTGCTTCACAATATTTATCCAACAAACATTCTCCTACATAAAATGAAAATTAAAGACTCAAACAGGTGTGACCTATGCAACGAAGTAGATTATATAGAGCATTTTTTCTGTAAATGCGACAAACTACATAACTTCTGGGAGCATGTTAAAAAGGAAATTGATTTCTACACAGGAAAAAACATACGACTTACTGAACAGGATATTTTACTTGGCTATAATGTAGAAAACATGCTTAGAAAAGAAGTGCAATTGATTAACCATATTTTATTGATTGGAAAAATGTGTATTAGTAAATTCAGATACGGAGACAGATTGATAATTGAATATATTTTTGATTATGAAATGAAGCTTAGAGGTTTTAAAAAAGATTAATAATGATGAATTTATGCAATGACAACCGGAAAACTGCCTATTGCTTTTGATATTATAAATTTACATGTATACATTTATGTTAATTTAAAAAAATGTTCCACATAAAGAAATATTAAAAAAGAACCAATGAAGAAGACCAAAAAAAACTGATTGAAAAAAAGAAAAAAAAATCATCAAATTTTAAACCACAAAATCAAAATAAAACAAAAACATTCAACAGGAAAGGTCTTTAAGAACTTTAATGGTTCAGAAGGATTGGCGACTGGTACCATGCTCAAACACGTGGATAAGCTGCTGTTCTTATAAGTTCTTCTTCAAGAACAGCTGCCTATCCAGGTGTTTGGGCTTTAGGCTCGCTCTCTGGGTGGACAAGATGTCGCCCACTGTCGCGTTATATGTTGTCGAGATTTCCCAGTAAACCAGACCTTGGACACCCGCACCGGTATACCCTGCCGTCGCGTTTCCGAACCTGAATACAGTTACGTATCGGTAAAACCGTCCAGCGCTAATTCTCGGTAATCTCAGATGATACGCTAACAGTCTGTCAACACAGAGATATAGCCATTTGAATGCAAAACATTGGCAGCTGAGATGGGGGAGATGGGTCTTCCCACAGGCTCTTGTATCTGAACACGCGAGCCACTATGCCTATAACGCGTCTCCCTTTGGTTATATAATAGATACCCTAACCCTAATTCTTACTAAGACTACGATAGCACTGTGCGCATGCGTCGAATTTTGTAATGCGTCAACCAATCAGAATGCTCCCAGTCGCTCCCAGTCCAAATAAGATGCTAAAGAACTTTTACGATGTCACACCGGAGTGAAATGATAACTTCCTAGGACATAACCCTTATTGGAAGCTATTCTCCTGGGTTTAAGGTAAAAATAGGGAAGATCTTTCACCTCCCCTTCTCTGCTACCGATGGTTTATAGTTGTTACCAATGGTTTCTATTTGCCATAGATACATATGGCCATTTCGCTGTGTTCTGGGCTTGTTTAAAATCAACCAACGTCTCTTTGTGTAAGCTTTATGTACGAATCTATGGAATTCCCTTTGTGAAATATTTATTTGCGATGATATTTTCCGTTGTCTATTTGGCCCTACGTCTGCTGAATGAGGTCACTGCCTAACTGAGCCAGCGTTAGCGTACACATGCTTAGCACACAACTGACTTGCGTCGTCTGCTTGGCATCGACTTTAATTTACAAAGGCTACAGCAGGCTGAACTATTTAAGGCGAGAAGTCTTAGTGCAGGGTCTAAATAGCCTTCTGTGACAATCCATGGGCTTGTTGAAAATCAAGTTCCTGATTTCCAAATAGCATACGAAGATGCTTTGGCGAAGTCCAAAGGTAAAGCACCTTCATGCGAAACAAATATCCACAGATTATTTCCAAAGCAACAGAAATGCCACAAATTCAAATGGTTGGGGTTGAGGTTAACGTTTTCTTCATCCGATTAACTACCCGTTGTAAGCTACTGATAATTTTACCCGCGTCTGTTAGCGGACGTACAACTCTGTACTGAACCACTCTTCTTCTTCTTTCCATGGGGCTGCTAGCCTTCAGTAGTACTAGTAGACTACTTTACTTTAGACTTTTTTCCCTCCCCCCCTATCCCTCACCCACACACTTCACACACACACACCCACACCTTTCCCCCCCCCCCCTCATTCCATTGATAGAATTTTATGAAGACAGCAGTGTTTACCAATGTTTTTGCTGATAATAATGTCGACCTTACCAGGTCAGTGCGGTGTGACCTTCCCAGAACCAGCAACTGCCGCTGATGCACCAACGGAACAGAGGATTGTTGGTGGTATCGCAACCCTAAGAGGAGAGTTTCCCTGGCAGGTAAACATCGTTGAGTCTGTGACCTGAAGACTTCAAAAAAAAAATATTGTTTACATTCTGTCAGTGTCAATGCCCAAATCAATCGACATCGACAAAATGTAGCTTATTTTACTTTACTACAGAGTGTGAGCTCATCTGCTCCACTATTTTTGAAAAGAATTTATTTGTAGGTTTCATCAACAATAATTGTCATATTGTTCCAGGAAAAAAAAAAGGGGGGGGGGGGGAGTAATTCTAGCTTGTAGTAAGTAGCCTGCCTGTTTCAAACTTAATGTTTGTTAATTATAGTTTTGTACATTAGTGTGTCACATTTTGTACGCTTTTACGCTTGTCGATAAATAGACCTATTAGTATTTTTTGTGAGTGGACTTTAAGGTGTATAATGTGAGCAGACTGATAACCTACAGGCGCTCTTGTGTTCTGATCAATGCAGATGTAGACCTATTTGTGCATCGATAGATACACGGGTTTGAGTATCGAGTGATAAACAGCGTTTTTGTGCGAGTTTACTCACTGACTAGAATAATATATGTGTTGACTGTTATAGGTGTCACTGCGGTCGTCCACGGCCAATGGACATCACACGTGTGGAGGAATCCTGATCAGCGACAGATGGATTCTTACTGCTGCCCACTGCTTCCGAGAGTGAGTGGCCGACTATCTGTGCTAAACTAAACAACCTATTCGTTGGAGGGCCCTGATCACAAAGGCTATTTTTGAGGTCTCGACTCTTCTTCTCTGGATGGTTATCCCTGTCTGCCATATCCCATATCCAGTGGCGGGTGTAGACGTTGAACTTCAATTTTTTATTTCATTCGAAGGCTATGTTTTCAGTCCGTGGTGTACTTCACTCTCTCAAGTCTGTTGCAGGGTGTATTGATGATGGTCGATGCCATAGACTGGTCAGAAGATTTGCCATCTCCAAGAATGTTCACCGTTAATATTGTGCGACCAGTTTTTTTTTCCTGTGGCTGTATATAGTATAGATTCATGGATCATTTTTCAGAGCTGAGTTTACCTGTTTGTAGCCACAAAGACCAATCATCCATATAGCCTATCAGCTTGTTGTAGGCAATAAGACCAATCATATATAGTCTATCGACCTATATTTTATGTTAAAACTATGTTATGAACTCTGACAATGTGAACACATATACATATATTTGTATGGGTGGATGGCGGAAGGTTGCACAGTTCAGGAGTGTTTTACACACTAGTATTCATTTGTACAAACAACTCGAGTGTGACTTGTCTGCAGCAACAAGAACCCGTTCGCGTGGAACGGTATCCTTGGCGAATATGACCGCGGATCGCTGGATGGCCACGAGAAACTGGTCAAAGTAGACATGCTCATCGTCCACAGTGAATTCAACGCGGTAAGTTGACCTGGGATTTCATTTAAATATTTTTAACTTAAAGGCCATATATATATATATATATATATATATATATATATATATATATATATATATATATATATATATATATATATATATATATATATATATATATATATATATATAGACATGAATTGTTCTTATGTGGGGCATTTTCCGTATTTTTGAGTTTATTGTGGGGCATTGAAAAAATTGTGGGGCTTGTAAAACGCCCCACAATTTTAACCTGTTTACAATATTGCCGCGGGGTTGCTGATTACTGTCCTGTATAGATCTCACAACAACTTTTTATATAAAATTTTAACCAAAAAATAATTGGATTGCCTCCCTTGCTTCAAAACTTTTCAATCTGTCCGCCATGGTGATTTTGCCATGGTGATTTTACTCTTCAATGTGAAAGGAGAGTTACCGTTCTTGATTGCAACGAGAATGGCCTCACGAAGATTCAGGGAGCCTGTGCTTAAACCGGTGAGTGGAAATTTGTTATACTAGTACAACACTAAGTTTGAACAAAATTGGTCGATGTAGTTGTTTATCTTTCAAAGCAAATTGTGTTTTTAACATGTCGGCGAAGGTTGCTCAGTGAAGCACCGGTGCGGTGGGTCGCTATTTTTCATTGAACTTATTTTACTAAGTCTAAGGGGTTTGGTCTAGGTGCATGAGTAAACGCGTGTTCAACTACGCATTGCATAATGTTACAGTCTTCTTCTTCTTCTTCTTCTTCTTCTTCTTCTTCTTCTTCTTCTTCTTCTTCTTCTTCTTCTTGGATTGTAGCACTACAATAACATTTTGATGACAAAGAAGACACATTCGCCGATGTTTTCAACGCAACAAAAATCGTGATTTGTTTTGGGAAAGTGACATTTTTGCTACTACAGTACTAGACTACACGCAAAAAGCCGAGGCACTTTTTCGGTATATCTCTAAAACTCTAACAAGGTCTACGCCACAGTTCATACTTAAACGCCATTTAGATTATGTCTACTGCATTTCATTTTAACTCAAAAGGGCACAGTCGCTAAAGGCTTGTACATGTTTTGTAGGCCTACGTTTTGCTTGTCAATCGTGGCAGCCATTTTCGATGGTCAACTTTCAAACAATCATTTACACTCAATTTTCCACAGAAAATGTTTATTAGGGAATCCGATGACAGATGAATTATTCATTTCTGCTTTTATGCGGGTATCGTTTGGAATATTACTACATTTAATGTAAATCAAGCTGTTTTTCACTACCCTACCTAACAGGAAAATCGGCACACCGATTGGCTGAATGGCTTTTCCTAGCAGAAGTCTTGTTTGCGCTTTTTCACTATCGTACGCTTTATGATTAATCACAGAATTCTAAGTTTTTCTTTCAAAAGTTGATAATTGAATGGTGTTTAAAGATAAACTATGCGTACAGTTTGTTAAATCTACAGAAATAAACCAAAAAGCTGTATCAGAACAGTAGATAATAGTGATATTTATTTAAAATTCTTTTTAATATAGGCCTACTCCCTACTGTACTGCGTTGCTAACATTGTTGTGTAAATAGACTATTAAAAAAAGTTTTTCTTTGCCTTTGGTTTATTGGTTTATTACAATGCTGTGACAAAAGGCTTTTTTAACTTACTGCTTTGGATTATTTTTATTTGATTAGACTAATTATTTCATTTATTTATGTAATTTTTTATTTCATTTTATTTTTATTTTATTTTATTTATTTTCTTTTTTTTGGGGGGGGAGGTAGGAGGAGGGGGGTGTTGAATTTGTATCTTTTTTTTTTCAGAAATCTAATAACTATATTAAATCAAAAAGTGAAAGAAGAAATAGTTTCCAATGGTCAAAAGCCGAAGTTGCTGTGCATAATTTATTCTCGTTTGTCACTACCCTACGGTAAAAAAATGTATGTACTCTCCTCCCTCCCCCCTCCCTCCCGTCGCAAATTTGGAATACCCCCCCCCCCCCCTCTGAAGGCCTTGATCCGGCCCTGGCTCATCAGAGAGAGAGAGAGGAGAAAGAGAGAGAGAGAGAGAGAGAGAGAGAGAGAGAGAGAGAGAGAGAGAGAGAATAGGGGGCCTAGTATAATGCAAAACGAACCACATCCTTGAGAGTAGATAATGATCTAGGCTTTGGAGACAGAGGAGATAGCACGCAAGAAGTAAAAATGTTAGTCCCCTGTACTTCTTACTAAAAGGGTAACAGTATATATATATAATATAGGCCTAAATATAAAATTTCTTTTTTTTTACTTTGTTTACACAGTGGATCGTACATGCAAAGTTCAGCAGTGGTTGAAGGGCAATCCAGCACAGACCTGTGATGAAACATCTATGGAATCGTTGGTAAGAAACATGTTGTCTAGGCTACTGTTGTCTGTTAAGTTACTTTCTTCTTCTTCTTCTTCTTCTTCTTCTTCTTCTTCTTCTTCTTCTTCTTCTTCTTCTTCTATCACCATCGTCAGCAGCAGAAGCAGCACCAGCAGCTTTATCTTCCTCCTCCTCCTTCTCCTTTTCCTCCTCCTCCTTATCATCATCATCATCAACAACATTATAATCATCATCTTTTTCTTCTTCTTCTTCTATCATCATCGTCAGCAGCAGGAGCTTTCTCTTCCCCCTCCTCCTCCTCCTCCTCCTCCTCCTCCTCCTACACCTCCTCATCATCATAATCATCACCATCTTCTTCATCTTCTTCTTCTTCTTTCTCTTCTGAATCAGAAACTTTCAGATAACCATTTTTTACTAATCTATCAATAGGGATACATTGTCCTTGCTAAGAAAGCAATTACCAGGAAATCGATGCATGTATCTCCAAGAAAGAAAAAAAATTGTTCACGGCAATGACATTTAAATTTACATTGGCTTACTCTTGTGAAGGAAAACTACTTGCTACATGCCAAATTTTCTCCTGTTTTAACGCCCAGCAGACAAAAATTAGAGCTACTCTTTATTGTCTAACTTTAATGTGCATGTTTATACTTTATTTTTATTTTATTATTATTAATATTATTATTAATATTATTATTATTATTATTATTATTATTATTATTATTATTTTTTAATTCAGCCTCCTGATTGCTCAGACGATGAAAGGCTTGACTTTGAGTTCGACCCAGAATCAGAGTCGGAGGTGGAGTCGGTGATGGAGTTGGTGATGGCACATGACGGTAATTTTGTTAATATTCCTGAGAAATAATATTTTGGTAATTTTCCTGAAAGACTGTAAACAGTGGAATCTGCTGGACACACTTTAAGGGTTTTGTGTTTATTCAGTTGTGGTTTGTCTGGTTTGTTTCCACTAGATCATTAAGGCCATAGAAGTAAACTGGTCTAACTTGACTTTTTCTTGTTCAGAAAAACTACCTCCAAAGGTTTTGGAAAACGTATGTCGGGACACATTTTACATCATTTACTTCACTTACTTTAAAATGTGTCTGTGTGTGAATTGTAGACACTGACATGTATTTGGATAAATTATGATGTCATGCTATTGTTTTTCATATGTATGCTTCAGTTCATCGGTATGGTTATATTCCAAAAACTTGTACTATTAGTATTACCTTGGGTTGTTTTTTTAATGTGAATGAATGCTTCAGTTCCTCTGTATGTTTATGTCCTGAAAACTTTTCGTGTACTGTAAATTGTTCATGTATCCCTTTATAAATGGGGCAAGGGCTAGATGTAAAGAAGCACCCCTGCTTCACCCTGAGAATAAAAAGATTCTCTCTCTCTCTCTCTCTCTCTCTCTCTCTCTCTCTCTCTCTCTCTCTCTCTCTCTCTCTCTCTTCTATTTTCTTTCCATTTTTCCATTTTCCCTTCCTAAATTTGGGTGGTTTGCATCCAAGTGCAATACTAATTTTCTTATTTTTAAATTGTGTGTGTGTGTGTTTACAGGTGCTGCGGATTGGACGAGGAGAACTAACAGTGGTCAGGCGCCCAAGTTCTGTAGAAGATGCTAAACGTGAAAACTATCTTCCTTGTGTTCAATGTAAAGGGTGGAGTTTTGAAAACAATTTATCGCTACATTCAATCAATCATTTTATTGTCCGGTTTACCCTATAACCAATGTTTTATCTCATCTTATTCAATAATCTGTATATAATTAGCAATCGTTACATATATAAAATTAAAACTTACAACAAACGAGGGGAAAATGATTTGGTAAAATGTGAATTTTTTGTTGCATTTTACCATGCCATATATATATTTTTTACTTTACAAGAATGCAAGTTTTTTTGTGCATGAAAATCGTTTCTTTTGTTTTACTTGAGTGGTAAGGGAGAAAGGTGTATAGGGAAGATGCACTTAAACAAAATACATAAAAATGTACATTGAAAGTACCCTTTTCAATACCTAAGGTGCAAGTAATTTTGTGCCTAAAATGCCTTAGATGTCACAGATTTTAACCTTTATTTAAAAAAAATTTAACCCATGTAAATGTCAATTACCTAAAAAGAATATTTGGTATAATTATTTGTTTTGCATAATGATCTGCTGTAATAAAGTTTAAAGTGAAAATAAACATTCAGTAAAAGTTTTATTTAAAAAAATCTCTCTCTCTCTCTCTCTCTCTCTCTCTCTCTCTCTCTCTCTCTCTCTCTCTCTCTTTCTCCCCCTCTCTCCCCCCCTCTCTCTCTCTGTCCTTCTTCTTCTCCTTTCTTCTTTTTCTTCTTCTTCTTCTTTTCAAGTTTTCTTTACCTTAGTTATTGAAAAAAAATCGGATTACTCATTTCATGTTTAGTTCGTTGCCAAATTTTCAGCCGATTCGGGTCAACATAATAATAAATGAAAAACAAACCGGGTTGGTGGGGGACATTTAAGGAAGAGAATAAGTATTCATAAGAAGACACTAAGTAGAAAGTAAAAAGAAAATAAATAAATAAACTCAGCCTTAATCCATACAATAAATTATAATAAAAACATTAATGATGGGGTTTAGAATGATTTCATTATGCATTCATTCACTTCCAGTGATCGTCCTAGGGATTTGCAAAACCGGTACGACGTCACAGTAAGCAAACCCACTCGAACGCAAACCGGTAGGCCAGTCACGGAAACCGGTATGACCCATAGCAAAGCTTAATAATGCGTCACCCCCGTTGGGGTGCCGGGGGTTTCAGTATAAATAGTATCCCCACTTTCTGGAAATTTAGTGCTTTAAATTCCCACTGTCGCTGTCTTTCTCATTTGCTCTTTCTCATTCCTGCTCTGTTCTATCAATCTGCTATACTATCGTCTTCTTCGCTAGACCAGTCTCCTACCTTTTTTCTTGAAAACTCTTCCGGGACAAGACTCCTTGTTTGTGTATGAGGTCTGTTGGATCAGCTTGGGAATATTGGACGCTTTCTGCCAGGTGGTCACTAGGGCTTCCTATGATGTTATTATTTAGCAATGTAGGCATTTTATATGTATGTGTTTTGTTGATAATTTATAATGATGTTTGTATTCTATTTTGTTTTTGTAAACGGGGGTTCGATAAGTTGGGGTGAAGCCTCAGCCGTCCCCTGCGTGGGATGTCTTTATTGTAAAGTGACTGGCTGGTGGAGAGCTTTCAGTTTTACCACTAGGGTTGTTTCAGCAGATCTTTTATGCGGATCAGGGGTTGTCCGGTCCTGATTTGGCTCGGAAGAGTCCGCTGGACCTAAAGCAATAATAATGTAATGTAATGTAATGTAATAATGCGTCACTATTTTTGCCACCGAAAATCTGCCGACGAATGCAGTGATTAATTTATTGCTCACCGTAAAGCCTACCAACATTCTCTCTCTTCATTTCTCTTGTTTTTTTTTATATTTTCCTTTATTTTTGAAACCAGTCAAACAAAATAAGAACCGGTAGGCTCTACCGGCTACTGATTTTTCAACCGGTATTTTTATTCTTAAACCGGTAAAATACCGGTAATTTCCGGTTAAATCAATCTCTGACTTCTTCATTGATTTATGCAATCCTGCTTCGTTCATTCATTCTTTAATAGTTTACATTGTATCGAGAGCAGAGACATACACACATTAATTTGAATAAAAATGTAGCAGATAAAATATTTAATTTCCAATGATCAAAAAATGCATGAAACATTCATTCACACTGCAATTACACAACAATAAATTACTTTCTTCCTTTTCCCATTCACATAATAATAATTAATAATAATTTATTTCATTTAAACATTCTACGCCTTTCCCTCAGGAGAAGCTCAAAGCGCTTACAGCCAGCCTTAACTAAATAATCAAGGAACATAAAAGAATAAAAGCATCAAACACAATACCAAACACCACAGTATTAAAATATAGTCAAACACACCCACTCACTCTATGTCTCCCACGCATACACACACACACACACATACACACATACACACAACCACAACCACACACACAATAAAATACAAAAGCACAATAAAATTGTCTATCTCTATCACCACAGTATTAAAACATAGTCAAACACACCCACTCACACACCCAAAGACACACACAGAATAAAATACAAAGCACAATAAAAAATTGTCTATCTCTATCACCACAGTATTAAAACATAGTCAAACACACCCACTCTCTCAATGTCTCCCACGCACACACACACACACACACACACACACACAATAAAATACAAAGCACAATAAAATTGTCTATCTCTATCAGTATACGTGCATTTCACACAGAAACAGAAACGAGCAATTTGCTTAAAAACGCCATGGAACAACTACTATGATCAGCACAAAAAGACACCACAACACAACACCTGCACAGACACTCAAGCAGCCAAACACACCTGGGCCACAACGACGACGAAGATGAGGAAAACAGCGACGATGACGACGACGATGACGACGACACTGAGAAAGAAGATGACAACGACGGTGACGATGATATGATGAGGCTGATGACGACGATGATGATGATGACGACCATGATGACGACGATGATGAAGGTACGATGACCACAAAAGAGGTTGAGGACGGCTGGTGGGCAGGAATTTATTTCAAGAGGTGTTCATGGAAAAGATGTGTTTTAAGTCTAGATTTGAATGCAGATAGAGTAGGAGTGTCACGGAGAGGCTGAGGCAAGGAATTCCAAAGTGTAGGAGCAGCAAAAGAGAAAGAACGACGACCATACGTCTCCAGCTTGATGCGTGGCACAGAAAGGTGACCAGCGTCAGCGGAACGGAGAGATATATGGCCCACAACATGTAACATATAATGGCCCAACTAGCAACAGTAGGCCTATATATCTGCCTCATAAACAATTCTATTATAAAAAGCCCCACAATGCTCTACATTTTAAAATACATATATATATAATGCCCCTCAAACCAACACCAGACAGAAAACCCCACAATAGGTTTATACATATAATGCCCCACAACTAGCAACAATATACATCTGCCTCATAAACAATTCTAATATAAAAAGCCCCACAAAGGTCTAATATAAAAAGCCCCACAAAGGTCAACATTTTTTATATATATATATACATAAAGCCCCATAAAAAAATGCCCCACAAACCAACACCAGACAGAAAACCCCACAAAAGGTGAGGTTCATGTATATATATATATATATATATATATATATATATATATATATATATATATATATATATATATATATATATATATATATATATATATATATGGCCTTTAAGTATATATATATATTGGTTTAACTTTAATTCACTTGGTTTAGTGATTTCGGACGATTGTTCTTTTGGTGTAGCGAATAAAGTTGTCCACCTTTGTGTTCAGAATTTTGGCAACGACGTGGCCATGCTACGTATCGCTACAGACAATGTAGCCACGTACTCGCGCTACATTCGCCCTGCGTGTCTGCCCAACAAGACCGACAACTTCATTCACATGACATGCACCATCACCGGCTGGGGCGCCTCGCACGAAGGTGAGCTGCAAATGGGGGGTTGGGAGGAAAGGAGGTCAGCCTTTTTGGTGCTGCGCTGCGTGAATATTCAACGCATGTACGGTAGTGTGCACAGCTGGAGGACACTAATCGTCCACCTTCCTCGCGGGGATGGAGAAGACCCTGTACAGCGCCACACAGGGAGGAAAGGGGAAGGGGGTGGGAGGGTGGAAGAGGAGGGATAGTACCCATTACCCCTTCCATTATTACACAACCTTCGTTCCGCGTCATGCACTTTGGACATAACAACCATGCTAGATGCCCTAACACGGCTGTCGGCTTGGTCCAGCATGAAGAATTGTTCTGACATGCTAATGCAGCTGTATTGTGCATCGGCTGGGCCGGGGGAAAAGTCTAGGCTTGTGTACATATGTGTTGAGTTGATGGCATTGTATACGAGATAGATCTAGTCGGCTCCGCGTTGGTGAAAATCATGGTGCGGCGGAGATAGAAAAAGTATGAGCGCTATTTGCTATTTTAACGAATTATGACAGAAATGTTTTGTAACTAAGCATTTTGAAGTGAACAGCGAATAATTTTTGAGTCACATACAATATCTCAGAACCTATTTCAAGTATCACAACCAAACTTGGTAATATGGTGTATATTCGTGAGACCTCATAAATGATAAATGACTTCACTTCAAGGTCAACAAATGTTGGTAAAAACAAAAAGACAATATTTCACAAAGTTTCACTGTTTTCTAAGTTAATGATATTGTACTTACGATTCTTTGATGAATGATAGATATCAATGAGACACACGTCCTTTGCCTATTTGGTCAACCTCACTCCAAGGTCAAGGCCATTGGAGCTGTCCAAAGTCAGTATAGGTACTTTGAAGTGACTTGACCGTAAACTATGAGATATATCAAGTTCAAACTTGTTGTATTTAGAGATGATAGATTGATATTTCAAATGGTTCCCGTTTTTGTGTTGATCTTGAAGTTCAAGGTCAATTTAGGCCTTGCAAAAACATACCAAAAAAATCCTACAGTGGAAGGGCTCTATTGAACACATAGTATGCAACAACATTGGGTTATTGGATCGTACATGAGCATGAAAGGTCACGTGAAGGTCAATCTCTCCCAAATAGTCACGGTCACTGAAGGTCAAGGTCATCCGAAGGTTACTGTTATTTTTTTGCATAATACAACTTTTGCTGTAGTTTATTTGATATTACACGAGTTTATTTGGAAACAGAGGTCAAGGTCATTTCAAGGTCAAGAGCATAGAAAGATCAAAATCGGTATTTATACTTTGCATTTTAAAACCACTGTTCCATGCTTTTTTTTTCTGGGCAGTCATGTTCATGTTAAATATTGCAAGTTCCATAAAGAGCATGTGAGTCATTTGAGCTTCGCCCTTCTAATTGTTTTTATTTATTTGTATAAAAAAAAATCTATATTAATGGATAAAACAGAGGACTGCCATTCCTGGCATTCCCTTGGCTTATGTACATATTTGTTTCTTATTATTGATTATTTATAATACAAACTTACTTTTGATTGTGGGTCGCTTTGGTTTATGGAAGGCACTTAATGGGCCTCGGTTGCATAGATATTAGTTGTAGGCCTATGTAAGACACGCCGCCTCCATGTTCATCCACCTACCTCCCTTCCCTCACCCCTTGGGGTCATGAGCAATCTTGCCACTGTAGATTGTTCAAACCTATAAAGGGAACAGTGAAAGCCACAGTTGAAAACCTGTCTTTCCTTTATAGGCAAGACGCTTCACTGCGGCAACAGTACCCCCGTTGGAGTGCCGGGGGTTTTCAGTATAAATAGTATCCCCACTTTATGGAAATTTAGTGCTTTAAATTCCCACTGTCGCTGTCTTCCTCATTTACTCTTTCCTATTCTTGCTCTGTCCTTCACTCTGCTATACTATCTTCTTCTTCGCTAGATCAATGACCTACCTTTTTTCTTGAAAACTCTTCCTGGACAAGACTCCTTGTTTGTGTATGAGGTCTGTTGGATCAGCTTGGGAGTGTTGGACGCTTTCTGCCGGGTGGTCACTAGGGCTTCCTATGAATGTACTATTTAGCACTATAGGCATTTTATATGTATGTGTTTGGTTGATGATTTATAATGATGTTTGTATTCTATTTTGTTTTTGTAACCGGGGTGTTCGCGTAGTTGAGGTCAACCCTCAGCCGTCCCCCGCGTGGGATGTCTTTATTGTAAAGTGACTGGCCGGTGGAGGGCATTCAATTTTCCCACTGGGGTTGTTTCAGCAGATCTTTTATGCGGATCGGGGGTTGTCCGGTCCTGATTTGGCTCGGAAGAGTCCGCTGGACCTAAAGCAACAATAAATCAATCAATCAATCAAACAACCTCCCTTCCCTCCCCCCTCCTACCCTCTCTCGCCCCCCAAAAAAATTAAAAAATTAAAAAATTAATTTTAAAAATAATCCAACGAAGCCATTAAAAAAAACAACAAAAAAAAAACTTTAAATAAAAAAAAGAACATGCTGCTGTGTGTAAAACGTCCAACTGAAAGCGATAGAGTGTATTCATTGCTTGTGCTGTACATCCAGGCGGCTCCGGCACTCGCTTCCTGTACAAGGCCAATGTACCCATCCTATCTAACGAGGTGTGCTCGTACTTACTGGACCGCACCATGGCTGACGGCGAGATCTGTGCTGGGGAGAAGATGGGCGGCGTCGACTCTTGCCAGGTCAAACCACTTCTGTAGTCTACTTTGACATTGAATTGAATTGTTCCTATAGAGCACTTTTACCAACTCCGAAGAGCTGATGAAGGCGTTGGTCGAATGCAGGATCTAACTCAAGGCGCCAAAGGCGACATTTGCTGCCAAGTAATTTAAAGTTGCTTGTGATAGTCGTTAACAATACAAAATATGCACAATGATTGATCCTTCGGTGCTCCATACTCGCCCTCCCTCCCTCCCCCCCCCCCACACACACATAATGCATGTACAATATCTTATTGCCTTGGTTGAGATGATTACTTCTGAATTACAATCACATAAGTATATGACAACAACAGCCATAAAAACATCAACAACTACTACCACTACAACTGTGTCAAGACAAAAGCTCACAAGACAGAAGCTCACAAGACAAAAGCTCACAAGACAGAAGCTCACAAGACAAAAGCTCACAAGACAGAAGCTCACAAGATTTGTAACAAAAAAGACAAAAGCTCACAAAACCTCACCTTTATCAAAGACTTTAAATACCAAGATATTCGACTCCTTCATAAGCCTGTGTAACGAAAGTTGGACAGTTTATGGGAAAGGTTAGGGTTAGGGTTAGGTGCAGGTCAAAATCTAATTATAAGTGGTTGCGCTTAATTTTCAAAAATACAATGAGACTAACATAACGGGAATCAATAATTTATCTAAAACGTGACTAATTAAAATAGGTTGATAAAAAGCACACTATATACCAACAATTCTCTCTCTCCTACATATATATAGCCAGTCCTCTGTTGCGTTGCAGTAAATGTGAGAACTTCTCCAATAAGTAAATTAGGAACTGCTAAGGTGTGAGCTTTTGTCTGTTTTGTCTAGAAATCGTGTGAGCTTTTGTCTTGTGAGCTTTTGTCTTGTGAGCTTTAGTCTTGTGAGCTTTAGTCTTGTGAGCTTTAGTCTTGTGAGCTTATGTCAGGTAACCGATACTACTACTACTTAGTGGGGCCGGGTAGCTCAGTTGGTAAGAGCGTCTTGCTAGTAACCGAAAGGTCGCTGGTTCCAATCCCGGATTGGTCAACGTGTGATCATATTATTTTCCCCTTTACCAACAACTGGCCCGCTGGTGTCAGTATAAATCGGTCCAGTAGTCACCTATATGCGAAAGTGTCGTGTGACTATAATCTACATACAAACAAACTACTACTACAACTACCACAGCAACTGAGACCCTGGCGTACAACAACAACAACAACTACTACTACTATTACTTCTGCTACTGCACCAACAACTGAGGCTCTGAGTCCATTCTCGCGTGGCATAGTTGATACATAATTAAGCTCTTTGGCACAACTATGTTCTTTGGTTGTGCTGTACGAAACGAGCTTTTCCTCAGCCTAGGCTTATTTGGAGATCTACATTGCGAGTGGCATCATCATCTTCTTCCTCATCACCTTCATTATCATCCTAATCCACATCCACATCATCCCCATCAGCATCGTCAGAAAACACTCCACACAATATATAGAGAAGGCTACTGCGGATTACAATATGTAGTAGGCTTACTGTTCAGCACCTTAACCTTTACCCTATAATATTACGTTGTTTTGTACAGGGTGACTCTGGCGGTCCCATGGTGTGTCAGGTGGGAGGGTTGTGGAAGGCGGTTGGCATCGTGTCGTGGGGCTACGGGTGCGCGGCCCACTTCACCCCGGGTGTGTACACCAACGTGGCTTTCTACCGAGAATGGGTGGACACGGTGATGCAGTTTTACACCCACACCCAGGCGCGCAGGGACGTGGAGGAAGGCGATTGGCAGGCGCGTGTCCACTTTGTGTAAAGTCCACCATCTTGCTGCCACACGCCGTGCAACATTGAATTGATGTTGTGTCTGTTAATGTTGCAAGTTGAAGGTCTAAGTATGTGTATGTATTAAGTCTTGGCTTGCTTTGAAATTGGGCAAAGAGATCCTTGTGGTGCTCCTTATAGCAAGTTTGATTAAGCTGATGGTCTCTGTATCGGAGATGGTATTGAGAAATAAAAGTCATGTTGATGCAAGCTATGATACGTGGGTTTAGTGTGAAAGATGTGTGTTGTGTCGGTCATTTTAAGGGGCAGTGCTGTTGATGAGCTTGAAGATGAATGAGAGTTAGTAGTAGTTATTGTTGGTTGGTGATGGTGTTGTTGGTGGAGGTGTTGTTGTTGGTGGTAGCGGTAGTGGTGTATTCAGTGGCAACGGTTGGTACAATGCTTGCCGGGTGCACAGAAGACTCGGCTTTAATTCTCGATGAATGAGAGGATTCCTTAGTCTACTATCTTCTTTGATTTCGATTTTATTTTTTGGATTCTATTGGGTAGAGGGTGAGGGAACAGGATCCATAGTGCATACTGGGTGGTCTTTCTGGCACTCCCCCGCGTAGGACACGTGCGTCAGGATCTTTGAAAAGTCTGTGCGATGAAATGGGTGGATACACCGGCTAGACCTGGGTTTATTATCTCAATCCGCCATGATTGCTTGTGAAGTCAATTAAGTAGTCTCCCCTGACTGAATCTTCTAAGTCAATAACAAGAATATTTATTTACAAGCGTTGGAGATAAGTGGTATTCCGACTTTTATACGCCGTTCCAATATCAACGCCTTTCCCCTAAGCCTTGACTTCATCATGGAATGAATGCTTCCAGGGTCACTTATCAAAAGCGGGTTTGGCGTTGTCAATGTTAACAGGTTGTGCATTTGCTCACACTCTGTCCATCGGGGTCAATTAAATCATTACTTACATGACACTTGATTCTTCACCTCAGCTTGAAGGTCAGCCAGACAACCTTACTGCTGCTGCGGAACACTAGGGACTTAGTGCTGTTATTGATTAGTCACAGCACAGAAGCCGGTCATCTGCATTTAGTCTGTGATTAGACTAAAAGATAGGCTTGGTAGGTCTCTGAGGTGACCGTGTGCTATCATAAGATGGTGTCATAGCTTAGGAATGGTTTTAGTATAGCTCTTAATGTGCAATATTGTTTAGAATAGGAGATCTTTTCATGTGACGAAAATAGAAAATGATTTTGTTTACCGTTGTTCAATTCTTTGTTAAAACGTTAAACAGAATTGTTTTGTTTTTCTTTCTTTTTTTCTTTCATTTTTTTTCTTCTCCGCTTTTTGCTTTAACCCGAGAAAAGGTTCAGTTGTAGCAGCTTTGGGAAATCAACATCAATTAAGAAAAAGCCTTTGTTAATTCCAAGCTTTTTGCCTGAAGAATAAGCTTACTGCGCAGTGGCAGAACACAACGTTGTTTATGATACGTGCGACATGATTTACAGCCCAAAACTTGATTTATTATGTCTTGTTGTTGTTGTTGTTGTTGTTGTTGTTGTTGTTGTTGTTGTTGTTGTTGTTCTTCTTCTTCTTCTTCTTCTTCTTCTTCTTCTTCTTCTTCTTCTTCTTCTTCTTCTTCTTCTTCTTCTTTGGTATGTGGTGTTTTTGTTGTTGTTTCTTTCCAGTTATAAACAAGATCTTATTTTAGTTGCTGCTAATGTCATGTTGAACGAGGAAAAAGATACGCTTCCTGCTGATGCAAAATGCTATACGACGAGTAGACGGATTTTGTCTTGTCCCATTACCATTTTCACTTTTAACCCAACAAACTGCATGACTTTCTACTTTCATTTTTTTTAAAACCAAAACTGCTCGCGACAAAACATGAAAAATTTCACAGCCTCCTCCCACTCCTCTTCACTTTCCCCTTTCACCACCCCCCCCCTCCCCTCCCAAAAAAAGCCCACATTTGTAGGCGGTTTCCTGTGCCTAAAAAAGCGACATTTTCATGTATTTAAGTCTGCGCCCCAAAAGAAGCCGAACAGGTTATGTGATGGTACGGCGTTCATGGTTGAGTAATTAGACCTAATGTATTCACACAAAAATTAATTTTGCCACAATGTAAAATTGGATGATTTTTTTTTTCTAAAGCGCTCAAAAGAGAGGGAGGCGAATTCACGTTCAAATATGAAACGAGCGAAGTGCAGGTAGGTCGATTTTATTGTCTAGCCCCATTATGTTTTTAATTTCATCCACTAATTATTTGGAAGCACTTATTATCAGTAGATAGTCTTGACTTAGACAACGAGACTGGATGAGTAGCTCTATAAAATTAAACCTTGTACATATATTCCTTACTCGTCGACTAAGCAACCAAGTTATATATTTCGCTAATTTCTGCGTTGTCGCGCGAATCGAAATCGTGATGTTTTTATGTCGTGTAAAGTGCGTTGTGCACCCATCCACGGTTGAGTAATAATGAGGAGTAGGGGATGAATTTACTATATACTCGATGTGACTAAAGATAGTACACGTTCTTTTTTGCATAATTATGCCTGTGTAGAGCTCCTGGTGATAGACCTATGTAATGTGACTAAACCGCCATAACACACCAAACCAGGATAAGCTTATTTCAAGTGACGAAATAAGGAGTCCCAAGTTGCAAAGTGGACGTCTTGAGTTAGATCCTGTATCGGCCAGCGCCTTGAGCAGCAGCCCTTGAGCTGGAAAAGCGCTATAATAAGAAAGATAAAGGTGTCCCCGTAACCTTTCGGTCGTTGGGACCTCTTTTCCTTAGGCCAGCTTAATGAGGGCAGTGCCTATCTCTCACCCATCGCTGCTTTTACCCTCCCCGGTAAGCTAACAAACAGACATAGATACGCATTCACAGCTACATGGGTGAACTGGGTGTGTGTCGTGCGCTTGTTTCAATCTTTGTGTGTCGTTTGGGGGTTTTTCCTTCCAAGCATACGTCACCCATCCATGTACTAAACCTTCCCGGTGTTGCTTAGCTAGAAACATTGCTAGCCTGTGCCCAAGCCACACCACTGTGCCACCTCAGAACGATTAAAGAAATAAATAAATACCTAAGCCTAAATAAAGGGTCGCTGTACTCTTCTTCTTCTTCTTCTTCTTCTTCTTCTTCTTCTTCTTCTTCTTCTTCTTCTTCTTCTTCTTCTTCTTCTTCTTCTTCTTCTTCTTCTTCGTCTTCTTCTACATGACAATCTATATAGCGCAGCAACAGTTCATTTAATAATGTAAGTAAACTGTGCGTTTGACAATTGTGCACTCATAAAACATTCAACAGTCTTACTCGTACAGCAACCTAAAGCCATCTAGCATGCACAACATGTCCTCTTTTGAAACAGGATATCACAATCGACCATCAAATAAAACTTCAAGTAATAAAATTTACATAAATTTCTTTAGGGCAAATAAAAAAAAGTAGGCCTATAACTTGATAAAAACTATCTGTACATAAAAACAAGCTATGAAAAACTCTTGTCACTGTCAGCAGTCACCCTTCTGGGGGGTGTTATTAGAACAACAAAGACAGCAAATACACCTATCTCAACTCTCACAACCTTCGTTTCTTACCCACCCACCACCTCCATCTCCTCCACCCTCTCACTCCCCATCCCATAGCTACCACCGTGACAGAGTGATGGTAGTTAACTTTCAGAAGCTTCAAAGAGATAGGTGAATGTTTTAATTGCCTCTGGTGTCCGAGCATGCGGGATTTTGGTGCGGAAGTTAGTTTCATTGAGTAGATAGATGCACAGAGACATACACTCTTTGACAGAGATGCGTTCTTCAAAAGCGGAGTTTGTGTAGCGTATACATCGTGTGTATTAGAAACAATACATTTATAGCAAGATGCCAGCGTTGTAAAGATAATATATATGACAGTGGAACAATAAGGCAACTTGAGGCTTATGAGCGATCCCGGATATAGAGTACTGTCCCCTTGGGCGTATACGAATAACTTTCTCTCTCTCTCTCTCTCTCTCTCTCTCTCTCTCTCTCTCTCTCTCTCTCTCTCTCTCTCTCTCTCTCTCTCTCTAGATATGGCCTCGTGGCGCAGTGGATTAGTCGCCGGTTTCCTATGCCGAAAGTCGCGGGTTCGATTCCCGCAAGGAGCGAATGTATGTAACTTATGTACGAGACTATTCAGATCACCGAGGGTTTCCTCTCTCCCTTCAATAATGGTACTGGACGCAGTCAATATAAAATTTCAAAAATAAAAATTCGATTTTCTTTCCGTCTTCCAATAGCGATCTCCCTGCCTTTACACCACCTGTTTGAGTGGTGGATTTGTATTTGTTGTGTGTGTGAGGGTGGATGAGACAGGCGAGGGTGTGTGTTGGTACAGATCGCCGCGCTTTGAGCCTGATTGATTTGGGGAAAGGCGCGTATATAGCATCCAGTATCTATCTATCTATCTATCTATCTATCTATCTATCTATCTATCTATCTATCTATCTATCTATCTATCTATCTATCTATCTATCTATCTATCTATCTAATTATTAGAAATAGAGATTGTATATTATATATAAATTTTATAAATAGAGATTATAATATCAGACAAGAAAGAGAATAAATATAACACTGCAAAGAACAGAAGAAACACACTAAAGAAATATCAGTGCCAGGTTTTCCCAAAATATGAATTTATTTTATTTAATAGAAGACAAAAGAAACAACATAAAAAATCAAAATTAATAGTAATAATGATTTTTGATAATAATAATAATATTGATATTTGATAATAATAACAATAATAATAATAATAATAATAATAATAATAATAATAATAATAATAATAATAATAATAATAATAATAATAATAATAATAATAATATTATTATTATTATTATTATTATTATTATTATTATTATTATTATTGTTATTATTATCATAAAAAATCAACAGTTGTTAAATACTACAGCATGCACGATCACATGAATTTAATACTATAATGACACTGTTCCTTGTATTCCTTAATGAACGTTTTTTTTATCTACAAGCCAAGGGAAATAACCTAGTCCTTGTCTCCGCTTCATTAGTATATGTATAGAAGGGGTTGCCCGTCTTATTGTTCTACCGTCTTTGATAATATTCATAAGCAAGATACAAGAATTGTAAAGGTATTATTCATAGCAAGAAGTTATTTTATAAAGCGCAAACCCAAAGTATAAAGTTTGCTCTAAGCACTCACACGCATACACTCACAGTCACACACTTACCAACTCATAGAATGCATAGAATGTATAGCTATAGGGTTTCCTTACTTTATGAAGAGCCTATAGGCCTACGCGCAGGTATAGAACCGGCTTATTATGTACGGTTTTTGAACCAATATATATTTTTTTTCGAGTTTCAAGCTTGTAGCCTAGCCTGGAAGGTTGAAGCTTGACTCTCAAGCATCTCAGCCTGACCCTTACTCTTACTCTTGCCGGCAGGCTGAGCTTGAATCTCAACAGATTATGGATTCTGGCTCAATAAGGTGGACATTTCTCGGTCATTTTGGGGAGCTTGAATTATTGTTTTCCCCAGCTAGAGGTGTGGATTAACTACATTGCGTTGAATTAACTAGACCCACAGGCTTGGGTTTTGGTGTTTTGAACATCCTTTTGTGCTACAATATGTTTTGCATTTGTGCTTGATGGCGGTCATGGTCTTCAAACGTGCCACAAAGCGTGACTGAGACTAGACGATACCTTCGCTCTCTCTCTCTCTCTCTCTCTCTCTCTCTCTCTCTCTCTCTCCTCTCTCCCTCTCTCTCGTGAGAGAGTGGAGTAGGCCTAGTTTGTCTAGTCTACTTCCATGAGTCTCAGGCTGCGCTATATGTAATATCCATGTGCTTGACAAGATAGGGGACTTGGATGAGAGAAGGGTTGTTGGAGCACGGACATGAGGGGGAAAGAGGGTGATGACAGTAAAAGAAGTGCGTGGATGAATTAATTAATTAACATTTATTAAGCGCATACATATTTCCTCAAAATATACAATTAGGTTATAGTTTAGTGCGTGCAGTGTATGTGCGTGCGTGTATGTATGTGTGTGTGGGTGTGTGTGTGTGTGTAGGCCATTGTGTGTAAAGAATGGGAGGTGAAGAAAAAAGGGTGTCTTGTTGGGCGTGACTCATTTGTCATTCTTCAGTCATCGCTGTGCAATCTCAGACTAGCACAGCTTTTATTAATGCTGAATCGTAGGTTTCTAACCGTCAGTGGAGCAATGCAATACAGCCTCTATAAATATAACAATGAATTTGAAAACTGCTTTTCTTTCCTTAAAAGCCACATTAATCATTTTGAGAGAGAAAAAAAAAGAATTATCACAGTATAAAGCGTAAAGTGAAATATGGTTTCAAAGCGCTGCAGCTTTTGCAGAAATGTTACTTCACATCCTGTTCTGTTAAGATCTAGAATGGTCTGACTTCAAATATTTTCACTCGGTCTCCTGCAGGTTGGATCTTCTTGTTCTTGTGCTTGTTCTTCTTGTACACTATTGCCTTGTTCTTGTTCTTCTTATTTCTTCATACCCTCATCTATTTCCTTCTCCTCCTCCTTATTCACATACTCCTCTTCCTCTTCTTCTTCTCCTCAGCAGATTATTAACTGTTAGATTCTAATTCGCAGCTATAAATCGCCAATTCAGCACATGATGCTACTCTTGAAGCGCGTGGATGTGGAATTCCCTTCGTAAAATATTTTTTTCGCCGCTTTCGGCTGAATAATCGTTGTTTAGAAAGAATATTTTCTAAATAATCATTTGTCTACAAACAATGTAAGATTTCTCTAAATAAAGTATTTTGTCGGTAAATAACTTACTATTTATCTAAACAATACATTGTTTAAGTAAATAAATCATGATATAGGGAAATAAGGCATTGTTACTAAATTAAAAAAAATCTTTACTTATAAAATGCATTATTTAGCAGATTGTGTGAAATAATGTATTATTTAGAAATATTTCTAAATAATTATTTGTTAACCTATAAAATGCATTATTTAGCAGAATGTGCTAATTAATGTATTATTTAGATGTTGCTAAATAATGCATTATACATGTATAGATAGGGGCCTACAGAATTCATTGTTTAGTGACTGCAGTTTTATATTATTTAGGGGATTCGCAGATATACAAGTCGTATTATTGTCAGGTTGTGTGTAGTAATAAAGAAAACTGGTGAATTGTGATTTTACGCTGTTTTGCGATTTAAATTGGGGCAACTGCTTTATTTCGCTCTCTTTATATATATTTATATATGTATATTAGCAAATAGTATTATTATACGAAACTGCAACGGTAACAGCTTCTCAAAATAGAGATCCATGATTATTTCTGCATTTGCGGACTTATCTTCAGAGTAAATAAATATGGAGAACTCGCAAGTTAACGGCGATCTTGTGAAAAAGAGCAGAAGCGTTGATTCCCTTTTTTTTTTCTCAAGAATTCCATACTTCTGCTACTGCCACTTCTTCTACACCGATCTCTGCGTTTTGAGGTAAATAAATACAGAAAGAAAGCATACTTTTCTTCTTTTGATGACAGAGATTCTAAAAACATTGAACACTCCCGCACAAAACTGTGCTTGACCTTTTGTTTGTGTCCGGGATGTTGCAGACGTTTTTTCTTCGAATTTGTGGAGTGATTTATGTTAAAATAAATAAATAACACAAATTTTGGATAAATAATCTTTGGAAAGATCTTTAATTATAGACAAAAGTTTTTGTTTTTGTTTTTTGTTTTCAAGTGAAAACTGGAATCCCCTAAAATTTAAACAATACATTATAGAATTTAGCAAATTATGCTAAATAATGCATTATATAGATAAACAACTCATTATTTAGAAACACATTATTTCAAGCAATCTCATAAATAATGCATTATATAGGTAACTATTTTCTTATTTAGCAACAATGCCTTATTTACCTGTATTATGATTTATTTACCTAAACAACGTATTGTTTAGGTAAATAATAAGTTATTAACGGAGAAAATATATTATTTATAGGAATCTTACATTGTTTGTTAACAGTTGATTATTTTTAAAATGTGCTTATATATAAAGATTATTTAGTTGAAAGAAAAAAAAGATACCGAAAAAAATACAAAAATAAATATTTTACAAACGGATCTCCATATCTGGAAGCTATTTTATTAGCCAAATAATGAACTAGGTGCGAAGTCATTCCCACAGCAATATGGCTTGTCATTCTCAGCTGTTTATAGTGCAAAGTGGTCTTTCGTTCATCAGGCAGTGGCTGTTGCGCAATTAATTAGGCCTTTAGCTGCAGGAGTGGGGAGGGGGGGGGGTAGTGATGGAGGGTGTGGGCAGGGAAAGGGGCAGGTTCATTAGGAACATTTTATATCCAACTCCCTAGATTTGTGATTGTTCACTTTCTCAATCTTTTACCCCAAAACTTGTTACGTCGGTCAATCAATTTGTCAGTTAGTCAGTCAGTATAGTAGTAGTAGTAGTAGTAGTAGTAGTAGTAGTAGTAGTAGCAGCAGCAGCAATAGTAGTAGTATTAGTTAGTTGGTAGTAGTAGTAGTTGTTGTTGTGGTAGTAATAGTGGGGGTTCGAGTAGTTGGGGTAAAGCCTCAGCCGTCCCCTGCGTGGGATGTCTTTATTGTAAAGTGACTGGCCGGTGGAGGGCATTCAATTTTCCCACTAGGGTTGTTTCGGCAGATCTTTTATGCGGATTGGGGGTTGTCCGGTCCTGATTTGGCTCGGAAGAGTCCGCTGGACCTAAAGCAACAATCAATCAATCAATCAATCAGTAATAGTGGTAGTTGTAGTAGTAGTTGTACAATTATTGACAGTTTTTGACATAAAAAAAACTCTGTGATTTTACGATTAATGATCATGCATGAAAAGTTTTAATGAAGGTTTAATGTGATAACTCGAATGCCCCTCCGCGCACTTGTACGAGCAAGTGTAAGAATGTTATCAGGATCTTATTCAGGTAATGTTTTCAGGCTGATGGAAGTTAACCTTTTCATTGTTGTTCAGTAAAAGCAATTGGAGCATGCATATTGCAACGCCCATATCTTACATTTATTAGTCTGTTATTTATTAGGCCTACTCGCCACCAATTTCAACTCAACCAAGCAGATGACTAGAGGCGTCGTAGTTTTAGAGTTTGGGGCAATACCAAAGCACCTGACATTACAACAACAACAACAATAATAATAATAATAATAATAATAATAATAATAATAATAATAATAATAATAATAATAATAATAATAATAATATTTATTATTATTATTATTATTATTATTATTATTATTATTATTATTATTATTATTATTATTATTATTATTATTATTATTATTAATAAATACATTCCGCCTTATGTTGATGATCTGTGTGTGTGTGCGTGAGAGAGAGAGAGAGAGAGAGAGAGAGAGATGTGTGTGCGTGAGAGAGAGAGAGAGATGTGTGTGCGTGAGAGAGAGAGAGATGTGTGTGCGTGAGAGAGAGAGTGTGTGTGTGCGTGAGAGAGAGAGATGTATGTGCGTGAGAGAGAGAGATGTGTGTGCGTGAGAGAGAGATGTGTGTGCGTGAGAGAGAGATGTGTGTGCGTGAGAGAGAGAGATGTGTGTGCGTGAGAGAGAGATGTGTGTGCGTGAGAGAGAGAGAGATGTGTGTGCGTGAGAGAGATGTGTGTGCGTGAGAGAGAGAGAGAGGTGTGCGTGAGAGAGAGATGTGTGCGTGAGAGAGAGAGAGAGAGAGAGAGAGAGAGAGAGAGAATAAGGTTATCGATTAGCCGGGACTGAGCCACGAAACCACTGATTAATAATAAGCTATCGATTAGTCGGGACTGGTCCATGAAACAACTGATCGGTAGATCGATTCTACCCACCCGTTCCCTGTCATTTGACGGGTGGTTGGAAAAGGGTGACATGATCTCTACAAGCTTTTCCTTTCTCCTGACAAACCCTGTCATTGGTCTAATGGCGCAGTGGATTAGACGCCGGGGTTCCTAGACCCAGACGAGGGTCGCGGGTTCGAACTTCTCAAGGGGACTAACTTAGGTAGAAGACTTTTTTCCAGGTCGCCGAGGGTTTTCTCCTTTACTCCGGTTTCCTCTCTCCCTTCAATAATGGTATCGCATGCAGTCAATATTTTTTTTTAATATAAAAATGTCTAAATAAACGTCGATTTTCATTCCGTGTTATAATATCGATCTGCTTGCATGCCTTTGTTAACACCGCAGGTTTGAGTGTCTGTTGTGTATGTGAGAGTACGGGTAGCATGTAAGCGTAGTAGCCTATGTTGATACTGATCGCTGCTCTTTGAGTCTGACTGGTGATTTGATTGATTGATTGATTGATTTATTGTTGCTTTAGGTCCAGCGGACTCTTCCGAGCCAAATCAGGACCGGACAACCCCCGATCCGCATAAAAGATCTGCTGAAACAACCCCAGTAGGAAAATTGAATGCCCTCCACCGGCCAGTCACTTTACAATAAAGACATCCCACGCGGGGGACGGCTGAGGGTTAACCTCAACTACGCGAACCCCCGGTTACAAAAACAAAATAGAATACAACCATCATTACAAATCATCAACAAAAACATATACATATAAAATGCCTATAGTGCTAAATAATACAATCATAGGAAGCCCTAGTGACCACCAGGCAGAAAGCGTCCAACACTCCCAAGCTGATCCAACAGACCTCATACACAAACAAGGAGTCTTGTCCAGGAAGAGTTTTCAAGAAAAAAGGTAGGTCATTGATCTAGCGAAGAAGAAGATAGTATAGCAGAGTGATAGGACAGATCAGGAATGGGAAAGAGCAAATGAGGAAGACAGCGACAGTGGGAATTTAAAGCACTAAATTTCCAGAAAGTGGGGATACTATTTATAATGAAACCCCCGGCACTCCAACGGGGGAGGGGGGGGGGGAACTGTTGCCGCAGTGAAACTGTCATGCCTACAAAGGCAAGACAGGTTTTCAACTGGGGCTTTTACTTTTCCCTTTATAGGTTAGAACAATCTACAGTGACAAGATTGCTCATGACCCCAAGGGGTGACTGGTGATTTGAGGAACGCCGTGTATAGCATAGCATTCAGTATATAGGCCTGAACATCGAAATTGAAAAGAGCAACGCGGGAACACAAGACTGTGTGTGTGTGTGTGTGTATGTGTGTGTGTGTGTGTGTTTATGTGTGTGTGCGTGCGTTGTGTGGCAGAGAGGTTTCTACCTACACAGGACAATATTTTTGATTTTGGACTTGACACACCTCCTATACATCCACTCCACCTATCCAGAAATTCTCTCCACCATGCATAAACCAAATTTCCATCCAACCAAAGAACGTACAGCTTCACAGCTTGTGTACGTTCTTTGATCCAACTTAGTAGACTGTCCTTGGAACTCCCCCTTATCCTCTTCCGCCCTACCCGCACCGTCCCCTCCAACTCCTCTAACCACCACAAATTAAGCTATAGTAATATTTTATTAAATACCCAGCCAACAGTCACAATGCCTCGCGATATAAACTATCCAGCCAACAGTCAAAATGCCTCGCAATAAAAACTACAGTCATGTGACTGCTGGCTGGGTAGATAATAAAATATTATTGTAGCTTTATTTGTAGTGGTCAGGTTCGAGTATACTAGAATCCCGCAGTTTGTTTTCAATACTGCGTCTTTCAGTTGGTAGGGTAGCATAATTATTATCTGCGTATCAAAGTGTCGCCTTTAGCAAAGTATTTAGGTCTAATTGTTGTCGGTATAGAAAACAAAAGTAGAGTCTACATTTTGTATTGGGTAGTGAAGCGATATTGAGTTAAAATTAAATGGTTTTTTTCTCCCACTAAATGTTGTAATTTTTTTTTAAAATATCGTGCGTAACTTGGTAGTAGTAGTAGTAGTAGCAGCAGCAGTGGTAGTAGTAGTAAAAGTAGCAGTAGTAATAGTATCAGCAGTAGTAGTAGTAGCAGTAGTAGTAGTAGTAGTAGTAGCAGCAGCAGTAGTAGTAGTAGTAGTATGCATTGGAAGTTCAGAGTAAAGGTTTCCACGTGTATAACCTTTCGGTCGTAAGTTGGAGGGGAGGAGGGGGAAGAGTGAGAAGCGTTGGGGTTCTCTCCTTTTTCTCTGGACAAGCTTCATGAAGGCGGTGCCTGTGTTATCTCTTCTCTGGATGCTTTACGTTCTCCACCCATCCCAACCCTCTCAACACCCCCCCCACCACCACCACCCCCTCTTAAATTAATTTTTTTTAAACAGAGCCAAGTTACCATTGCTATTCACAGGTAGGCGGACTGAGTTGCTTGTTAGTGTGCGTCGTTTCATTTCCCTCTGCTGTGTTGTGTCCTTATCCAATGTAGTAAATGGACTGGTCGATGCTTAACTTCTGGATAAACCAACAAAAGAGCGGGCAGCCCTAAGCACTTGTAGGCTACGCAAACGGCGCCACCATGCAAAGGTATCATAATAATACTGTACAAATTGAACCTACGTTTTATCGAGTAGAAAAGGGTTATCACCGTATTTGTCAAATGTGTTGTCACTGCCGTTGTGCGGGAGACCGCATAAACGGAGGGCGTTTCCAAATAGCTATCGTTGTTTAACTGTGCCAGAAGCAGTCCAGGAGTGACTTGGGCCTACTACATTCAAATCCTTGGCCACAACTAGCATGAATAATCACAGGTAAGCGTAAATTGCCAACTTCTGCTCGTGAACATGAGCACGCTCATTTGTATGCTACACAATTTACAAGCTGTGTATTGTGTATGTTTGTGTGTGTTTTTCAACGTCTAGAAATAAGCCTGAAATGACGAGGTAAATTTTTACTTTACTATATACTGCAGTAGACGTTTGAATCTTTCGAGTAGACTGCTGTTATTATGAAATTACTTCGATAAAAAAGAGGTTCACTGAAATTTGGGTAGATAGATGATATAGACAGACGACGTTGAAGTTGCAAGGCAAGCTATGTTTTGAAGGTTACAGTGAGACTGAGGTCATAGTTTCAAAAATTGTACACTAGAAACCCTAGATACATGATCATAGAAGAGTTTATAAAATCACGTTATTGAAGTGAAAGCTTTCCAATAAGCGTGTACGCGGCTTAAAAAAAGACATTCCGTCCCTAATATGACGTCACCCTTGCGAGTTCTTTAGCCTAGTTTGAAGTCTACAACGGGCTGAGAACACAGTCGCCTGGAAAAAAAAGCCAAAGCCTCTGTGCTTCAAAATACAATAAAAGGTTAAAAAAAAGTGTCTCCGTAACCTTTTTGGTCGTTAGGGAGGGAAGGGTTTGGAGCCTCCCTTTTCTCTAGGCCGGTTTAATGAGGGCGCGGTGCCCAATCTCCTCTCTATCGCTATTTCACCCTTACCCGGTTTTAAACAGATCCAGCTACCCAATCACAGCTGGGTGGACTGGGGTGTGTATAGACTATGTGTGTGTATATGTGTGTGTGTCATTTGGTAGTTGTCTTCCAAGCATTGTGTCACCCATCCAAGTACTAACTGTTCCCGACGTTGCTTACATGAAGCCTTGCTAACGTGTGGATAAATACGTGCTACACATACTGCGCCACCTAAGACATAGTGCTGAGTTGTGTATGGTATTAATGTATGCAAAAGACCGCTAGCCAAGTTAGTTAGTTGGTCATTGTTTATAGGATACAGCGGACTGCAAGGAGCCGAATCAGGACCACAACTTGGTTGAAAGGGACTCACCCCCCCTGCCCCCACCGTATAAAAAATCTGCTGAAACAACCCTAATGGTAACACTGAAAACACTCCACTAGCAGGTCACTTTACAATAAAGGCATCCCATGCAGGGGACGCTGAAGCTGTACTCTAATTTATGGAACCACTGTTTACAAAAACAAAATAGAATATAAACATTATTATAAAATATTAACAAAACACATACATATAAAATGCATACATTGCTAAATAATAATACCATAGAAAGCTCTAGTGACCATTTGGCAGAAAGCGTCCAATATCCCCAAGCTAACCCAACAGACCCCATACACAAACGAGGAGTTTTGGGAGAGTTTTCAAGAAAAAAAAGGGTAGGTGTCTAGCGAAGAAGATATTAGATTGATAGAACAGAGCAGGAACGAGAAAGAACAAATGAGAATGACAGTAACAGTGTTAATTTAAAGCACTAAATTTCACAAAGTTGGGATACTATTTATACAGAAAACCTCAGCACCCCAACGGCGTTCGCTTGGTAAGAATATTCTAACGTTGACAGTCTCTCGTGTTATTCCTAACAGGATTATTTAAATAAACACAAAATCCTCACTCCTTATATATGTTTTGTTTAGTAGGTAATCATCCTGGTGTATGGAACAAAAAAACCTTTGCCAATGCACCAATTATTCTACTCTGTGGCAGTGGAGATATCGTGTTCTAACTAACTGTACACGTTTCCAGAGTAGAAATAGCTGTCTGGTCAGGATGGCTAACGAATACATTTGAGACATATTTACAAACCTGGAGTGCACACTAGTATTGGCACTGTAAAAGTGATGGTTTTGAATGCCGGTGTATGGCTGCAGAAAATTTTCATCTTTAAACTACAGTTGTTCCAAACCTTACTAAAGGTAGCGATCTGGCGGGAGACATTCAAACACCAGTTGTTCTTCATTCACGCTTTCTTTACCTGTATAGGTTAATTTTTTAAAATTTTATTTACCTTATTGTCCCTTTTTCCATAGGGAAATTCTGGGCCGCCTCCCCTGGGGAAAGCGTAGTCGCAGCCTGTGGCGCGCCCAAACCCAACCTACCTAACATCGGGTTATTCATTGATACATGTAGTTGGTGAATCATTTTAATTCTGATCTATTAATCGTGCATACTGGGATCGCCATAATGCGATTTTTCAAATAGAACTTTCAGTACGAAAGAAAAGAATAGGACAACAATCATTTTTTTTTTTAGGCAAGATGAACTGAACACTTGCAAACTAGAGCAAAGAGAGAGTCGCACAGATTAGATAGTCATAGTAACGTTAAGACCGCTTAAATGTATCACAGTGACATTTGCACTCTTAAAAAGGGGTTTCCCTAAACTAGTGGCTAATACCCAGGATGGAGGTAGGCTTACTCACTTTCCTCAGAGCTCACATACAGAGTATCTAGTAACCATGGTAAGTGCCAAGATCCGGGTTTACCCGTGTGAAGAAATTCCCTTCAAATGGTTAACATTGGAGTTAAACGTCTACATCCACCATTGGAGATACGGCAGATCCGGATACCCATACCAGGGAAGAGGGAGCAGGGTCTAAATCGACACTGAACCACCGGATCAATCACAGTGCATTCTAAGAGAGGGCAGTAGCGAGAATTATTTATCTTTTGCCCACCACGGGATTCGAACCTGGGTCATCGGTGTGCCAGGCGAACGCTCGACCACTGAGTTACGGCGGTGGGTCAAAGTTCACCTTGAAGTGTATAATGCTATGTAGTACAGGTTTTGCAGTAACGCTAACATGTATTTTCAATTACCGCCCTATCGACGACTGTGCTGCCTTTACTTCGCTGGCAACCCACTCATTGCTGATGATTGCTTTTTGAAGTGAATAAACTCTCTCTCTCTCTGCTCACTTGAGTATCAAAGACGCCCCACTTCCCCCCACTTGGCCCTAGCTCCAGGTCGTCACTCATCCAATCCCAACCAATCCAATTCAGTCCCACGTCCATTTGTATAACGCACGACTCCGAGTCAGGAAGACATGCTCAGGGCGTTTGGGGGAAAATTCGGGTCGCTTTCTCTCAAAAGCACGAACTGCCGCCGCAAAGCGCCACTCAGAATAAAGAGGGGAAATACGAACCGCCAACCCTTCATATTTTGAGCTGTGAATGAATGAACATTGAGGTTTAACATCTACACCCACCATTGGCGATATGGCAGACGGGGATAACCATCCCAGGAAAAGAGGGGTAAGGACCTGAATCAACCCTGAACCACCAGAGCAATCATACTGCTAAAATGGACAGTGAAAATGGCCACATTTTATATCGCCCACCACGGGATTCGAACCTGGGTCGTCGGTGTGCCAGGCGAACGCTCTACCAATCGATCTACGGCGGTGGGACATTTGAGCAGTTCCATGACCTACGCCTTTTAAGCCAGTTCGTGTCGGCGGCTACTTGCATTCAAACCCGTTACCTCACAAACTCTGCGCTTTCGTCTGGACTAGCTATCCTGGCTCAGTGGACGAACTGTTTTCAGGCGTTCATCATCTCAGTGAGCGACATTTGGACTGGAGATTAATCCTCGCCCTGTTGGACCCTCATAGGATATACACAAGAGCGAATGGGACATAACTGCACTGAAGCGCCACACTATTGACCGGAATTTGCACCGGGGGTAGGCTAATCTTTTTAAAGTTCGTCTTTAATGTAGCGAGCGCGGCGGCTGAATCGTCCATTGCTCTCAATGAGAGAATGCATTCTGACAGCTCAGAAACTGTAGTAGGTTTACGCGCTGTTGAGTCGAACGACATTCATTGTGAAAAGCAGTGCGCTTTCACGCAGCTGCACTCAGGCCAAATTCATGGTTGCATGGTTGTAGTGAGTTGTGCTTTTATCGGCGTTAAACCAAGCCTTGCATGATTGTGATCGTGAGTGAAGTGCATTGAACTCCATAGTCAGGCTAGCGCTATTTCATCCTTAACAGTTATAGACAACGCCGCAAGAGAGGAAACACCTACAGTGATTGATTCCTACGCACAGCCTGTAAGCCTACACAGTGACACCCTAACGAGGTTCGGTTCTTTTCTCACTTTTGGTAGCTGAGTAATACTTTAGTAGGAAAAGGTAGGATGGGGAATGAGGATGTGGTTGGGGTTCGAAAGAGCGTGGTGGGGGAGGGAGGAGAGTTAGAGCGACACATCGTTATCTGTACTTAGAATGAACTTTCTTTAATAGTAAATTTTGTCTGGAAGAATTCGGAGTGTATAGATCTACTTCTTCCAATCTGGATTGATGATTGTGTTAGTTTTGAACTCTCATGCTCTGAACTTCCTCTCACAAATTTTAGGAAAAGAGGTTTATATATATTTATATAAAATCCCCCAGAATGGCTATAGCACCGTTCAGCAACCATTAAGGAGCAAGGCCAAACCTCTTCTGATGAGACCTTTTGATAAAGGTCAAAACGCGTCAGGAGAACCAGTCTTTATCAGTGCAGTTGTACTGCATTTCAGCTCCTTTAGTTCACGTAGAAGCACATGGAATTGAAAGCCAATATGTCGCACTTTGTGTCGCAGTGGATAAGTCGCCGGTTTCCTATGCCGAAGGTCGCGGGTTCGATTCCCGCAAGGGGCGAACGTATGTGACTTAGGTACGAGACTATTGAGGTCACCGAGGGTTTTCTCCGGGCACTCCGGTTTCCTCCCTCCCTTCAATAATGGTACAGGACGCAGTCAATATAAAAATTTCAAAAATAAAAATTAGATTTTCTTTCCGTCTTCTAATAGCGATCTCCCTGCCTTTACACCACCTGTTTGAGCGATGGATGTGTATTTGGTGTGTGTGTGTGTGAGGGTGGATGAGAAGGTGAGCGTGTATGTTGGTATAGATCGCCGCGCTTTGAGCCTGATTGATTTGGGGAAAGGCGCGTATATAGCATCCTGTATTATTATTATTATTATTATTAATATTATTATTATTATTATTATTATTATTATTATTATTATTATTATTATTATTATTATTAATTATTCTGAATATACGTGGTAAAGTGTGTGGAAGTAAAGTTTATCAGTTTTCCTTTTTTTAACTTAAGAGTATTTTGCAGTTGGAATTCAAGAAAGGTAGATCCTGAATATATATTAAAAAAACGTAAACTCCGATGGTATGGCCACGTCACCAGATCTACGAGTTACGGTATAGGATAGGATAGGATAGGATAGAAATGCAAATAACCCAGACAACTCCACTTCACAGCGGTAAAGAAACGGTATCTCCGATGGTATGGCCACGTCACCATAGCATCAGGCCCTGAAAGATACGGTGCAAGGAGCCAGAAGAAGAGGGATACAGAAAAAGAGGTGGGAAGACAACAGTACAGTAGGAGCCTTGGGCGGCTTGAGTTAGATCCTGCATCGGTTAGCGCCTTGAGCAGCTCTTGAACTGGAAAAGCGCTAAATAAGAATGAATTAATTAATTAACAGAGTAACCTGGTTCCGAATTTTCCACCCTGATCGGAAATACATCGTTCTTAAAAGTCAGCAGGTTTTTTTTGTTTGTTTTTTTTATCACATTAAAAGCGGACCGACAAAAAAAAGTTTTATTTCTTACAATGTTAGGCAATTCGCTCCGTGGGCAATGTCTTTGGTGCAAACAAATAACACTAAGAGTCCGTGGGTGTGGTGGGTCCTGCAGTAACTTTAATAGAACTGTTATAATTTGTGCATAAGGCAGGTGCGGTCCATTGGCTCCCCGCCCTGCGGATCCAGTCATGCTGGTGCAGAATTTTGTATTCTTATTCCGCTCAGCTCAAAGCTCTTTTCAGTAATCTCTCCTTTGCAGCCTAGGTGTTATTGATATTCGTAATAAAGCAGAAACTTGTTCTCTTTGGCATAATAAACGTGAGATCAGGCCAGGAGTACTGTGTATCCGCAAACAAAAGCAGAATTCTCTCTCTTTCTCTCTCTCTCTCTCTCTCTCTCTCTCTCTCTCTCTCTCTCTCTCTCTCTCTCTCTCTCTCTCTCTCTCTCTTTCTCTCTCTCTCTCTCTCTCTCTCTCTCTCTCTCTCTCTCTCTCTCTCTCTCTCTCTCTCTCTCTCTCTGTCTCTCTCTCTCTCTGTCTCTCTCATATTTAGGGTGAACCTTTGTTGTTTTGTTGTTGTTGTTGTTGTTGTGTGCACAGCTTTTGACTTGCGTGTAAGAAGAGCAAATGAAGAGAATTTGTTGTTGTACATAATATGGTGAAATACGTCTATACATTTGCAGAACTTGTGTGTAAGTGTGTGTGTAAGTGTGGGTGCGCGTGTGTGTGTGTGTGTGTGTGTGTCCAGGTTTTTAAACAGTAATCGCAGATTAGAGAGAGAGTTTAACTTTCTATTTGAATTTGGTTTGATGACAGTGTGTGTGTGTTAGTGTTTGTGTGTGTGCGTGCACGTTGGCCACGGTATTTATCATCCTTTCTTTTAATCATGTCCATCCCCTCCCTCCCCCCTCTTATAACTCCATTATAATTTCAATGTTGAATTTATGTTTATAAATATAAAATGTATTGATTTAGCCCCAGGCTTAAAAGTGTGAGGTGTTAAGTGTACTTGAGCATGCGCGTGTATGGGCTTGAGTATATGTGCTTATGTTTTGTGTGTGTTTGTGTGTGTGTGTGAGAGATAGAGAGAGAATGAGGTAGATAAATAGGGAGAAATACAGACAGAGACAGAGAGAGACAGAAAGTATGAGAGAGAGATGTCAACTTGACTTTTATTCATATTTTTTTCCATGGTAAATTAATTTAATGTAACAGTGTTCTTTAAAATATGCATCGATTTACCTTTCTCTCTCTGTGTGTATATGTATGTGTAGGTGAGGATGTTTACACGGCATTATTGGGACAAACTAGGTGTCACGTCCCAACTGCCTCAACAGAGGTTCGACATGTGCAACTTCCACACGAGAAAAAAACCCAACACCTAAATAAACTCTAAAAGACAAGACCAGAAGTAACAAGACAATTTCTTTATTTCACTCACACATTCACACTCAAAATTAACTCCCTTTTTCCCACTTCCCAACCTTCCAACCCTCAAACCCACTAATATAACCCAAAATTAATACATAAACAATTCGCTCAAAATAATAATGATAATTAAATCAAAAATGACTAACTACAAAATGTACAAAAGATTTATAATAATTCTGGCTGAAACAGCTAACTGACAACAAAGTAAATAGTTGAAGCAAATGCTTTAAATCTTTATAAATATTCAAACTTTGTTTCACTTAAACTTCAAATAGCTGCAACAAGTCTTTTATATTATATAAAATGAATCAAGAAAAGTTATATTTTTTTTACAAATAGAATTTGTAAGGAAATAATCTAAATTATTAATTAATAAATATCTAGCGAATTAATTCCCCCAGACAGAACTATACAATCACAAGGCTACTTAATCAGGTAGGTAATATTACTCAAACAATGTTTATCAATCAGTTCAAATTAAATATATTTCAATGTGCTGCAATTTATAATTTATCACATGTAAGTCAATTTTTATCTCTCACAACTGTTAAACAATGGTTGTGGTTATTTGTTGTGAATTGTGGAGTGTGCGTGTGTGTGCTTTTTAAACAGAATAAGGTTTCCTTTTCGAATACCGCAACCTTCGCAACTGAGGTTGACCCACGGAAACACCGGCGTCATAGGCCGTGGCACACCAGCAAGGTTTCGGCACCCCAATCAACGATCTGGTCTAAGGTTTTTGGTTTTGGTACATCTGCAGCAATACATACAAGAATACGCAACCATTAATAATTATATTACAATATATTGCACAAGCATTCCGCTGTCGGAATGGTTGTCTCCCTTTCACAATTCTTACTCATACTCCCTGTCATAACTTCCGCCATCGCACATACACATTCACATTCATCTCCTTTCTGTCATCTCTTCGCTACATAACAGCGAATTCTTTTATATCAATTTATAATTATTTAATTTATAATACATTTTAGAAAATTCTCTCTCTCTCTCTAGGTATTTATGCAGCAAATAATATGAAACATAAAATAGAATTTAAGGAAACATAATTAACTATCCATTCACACTGCATGCATAACCCAAACCCCCGAACGTTATGGCCAACTGAGAAATTGAGATAAACAACTTACGCTACCAGTGGGATCCTCCGGCCTGTTGACAGAGACACACATATGACGAGACAAACACACAGGCACAGATGGTTAGACAAGGTGGTGTACAGGCAGAGGAAGTCCTAGACGGAGTCACAGGTCACCCGACGTTATACGTAGATAACTCAGATTTCACTGAGAATACACAGCTGGTATTCTAAACAGCTTAGAACGGTTCCAGTTAATCAAACACTTCCAAAGTGTTCCCAAAACAGTCCTCCTCTTCCGATAACTAGTCTCTCTTTTTCGTTGACAGTCTGATCAGTACGACCCACAGACGACGTCACTATCTGGCACCTTGACACAACTCAGATCCGTTGATTCTGGCTACAAAAGCAATATGAAAAAGTTTCTGCTCCTATCGAAAAATACAGTGCAAGGAGTTTTATACAATTAGCCTAGAATGATCTAGAACATACTCATTTTAATTATAATTCATTTCCTGCACCGTTCGCGATTAGAGCACGCATTTCACACATAGAATATCGCATGGCAGCAATTAATCTTCTCAATAACAAAATAGCCAAGCTACTGCTTTCTAACAATAGTTCGTTCTGCACGGGCGCAATACATTCGCTACTTCTATTAATTATAAACTTAATTAATTTATTCTGATGCTCTCCCCTTACTACCGTAACTTTTAACCTCTATGTACAGGCTGATGATTAAACTATATACATAGGCGCACGACTGCAAACTGCGTAGCGTGACACTAGTGCAAGTTTACATACGTTCTTTGGACAGACCTCCTTGTTGGGACGTCCATTTAATGATCCGTGAGGGTTAGGGTAAGGGCTAGGGTTAGGGTTAGAACACTTTAAAGTACTTAAAAAGGGGGTCGTAGCACGACCCATTGTCCACAGAACGTATGTGGCGATAGAGGAAAGTCCAAATAACGGTGTCTGCGCAAGTATGTGTGTGTTTGTGTGTGTGCATTAGATTTGGTGGTTAAAGCTTGTCTGTGATATAATTATACACAGTCATGTCCATTTTTGATACGTGAAATGTCTATTGTGATTGCGCTTAATGTTGCAATTGTGCATGCAAGATCTTTTGATTGAAGTCTTAAAAGGTGTGTGGAGTGTGTATGTGTATGTGACTGTCTACCAACATCGAAGTAATTTCTATTGGTTGCCATTTGGCTGAATACATTCTGTATTTTGTATTCTATATTCTGATTTCTGGATTTTGTATTCTCTATTCTGATAGTTTCCATTTGCATAATGTGTTAAGATTAAAGTTCATGTATTTACAGATGAATATATTTATATTTTCCATGGCGGAAGATTTGTATAGAGGACAATAAGACAACTGTGTGCATGAATTCCGAATTCATTGCTAAACTTATAGGACTAGTGAATAAACTTCTACAGTATGTGGTAGCGAAGATTTAAAAAAATGTTCGAGAATGTTCAAAGTTAACTTGTATACGCTAACACTAACTAGTAAGTACACTAATTATATCTGACAGAACATGAAAAGGTTGGAGTGTGTTGGTGCCCAAATGCTACTTTCTGACCGTTGTTGTGTATTTGCTTCACGAGCTTAAGCTAGGCTTATTATACAAAGTACAAGAACATGTGCTGTGGACGTCTTTAATGTTCACGATAATGTAGGGACTGGCAGGAAGTGCCTTTACATATTGCAAGCATTTCTGACCATTGTCTTGTTATAATAGGTCAATTCACGCGCTTCGCGAATTTAAGCTAAGTTGAATAAACTTGCGTTTTGGACGCTGCTTCATAATCCTTGTACTATGTATAATTAAGTTTGACCGGTCTTAGAGGTATACTGTATTACACTATGTGTTCCAGCTTGCCGCAAGAATACGTCTTGGGCAATGTGGGTTCGAACCTGACTGGACTGCATCCAAAAGCTATACTTCGAACTTATTGGTTCTCAATTTCCCGCGCCTGGAGGAATCTGACTGCAGAGCGCAAGAAAGCTTGAACGATCACTAAACAAGAACTTTTCATTTAGTCATTTGTTGTGTGTGCGTGTATGATCGTCAGCAAGCTGAAGTGCAATCGTGGACATAACTAGTAAACAGCACTGAGAAGGGGGAAGAGAGAAAAGCTGTATAATACTGCACACAGTTATTTGTATTAGATAAACTACATTTTGTCGTTGCTTCTGTTTGTGCGAGTTTTAATGGGCTGTTACAGTAAATGGTGGCTACAATTTGTAGTAAACAACATTGAAAAAAAGCTGATTAACACAGACAAAATACGGGAAAAACATTGAAGTACGTCATTAGATAGGAGAAGATCAGTGGCCGTCTCGACCAGACTGCAACATTGCGAGTTAGAAATTAAACTTAGCATGAACGCCTTGATTGGTTATTGATCTCAGTATTAAGCATATATACACACACAGAGGGTGTCAAATATGCCGCCGTCGCACAACTTTCGGTCTCTTCGTTACCTGAAGGCGCCATTCATTGCATGCTGTAGATCATATGAGCTATAGTTTTAGCTTCTTTTTTTAATTGTTATTATTTTTAAATCTGTGCATAATATTCTATTTAATATTTTAGTTTTTGAGTTTTGAATGTATGGGCAATTAAACCATGTCGCCTGATTTAGGAGGGTGATTCAGACTAATAATCCGATTCTTATGAGATACTTATTAAGCTGAAGTCGTGTTTTAACAGTGGTGCTTGATTCAGTTACCAAAGTGCGGGGAAGAAGCCGTGGATTTTAACATTCATGCCATGAATCTTCGTCACCTATGGCAATACTACAAGAACTATCGTGTTTAACTGAAATGTAAGATGTATAACCAAATCAGTATAATGTAATGTAATTTTGCGTCTTCGTTTTATTTGACCACCAATAAATGTAATGTAAAGCGCATGCTACAAAAATGTTGGTTTTTCAGGCTGAAGAGAGACTTTGGTCAAGCCCTGTCAGAATGCCCGTACCCCACAAGACATTATTATTATTATTATTGCGATGTCAATAGGAGTACTTCCTAAATAGCTGTCAACATGTATTTTGTACCGGTTTTCAGGGGAAGCAACTCTCATTGACCTACTTTCGGTTTATTTAGGCGTACTGTAAACATGTATTTTGTACCGCTTTTCAGGGGAAGCAACTCTACTTTCGGTTTATTTAGGGATAATGCCTATTGCGGCAGTGCTAACCACTCCAAAGTGCAAATTTATACGAGGCAGTGAGGACTTCCAGCTGTGTGTGAAGTGACAGTGTCAGAACACTAGCTGGAGCTCTTCTATATTGTAAGTCTCTTCAAATTCTTCAACCATTTCTCCATGCTGTGTTTGTGAACTCTGGATACCGATGGCTTGGAGTACGTTCAGTCCACGTGTTTCTGCTCTCTTCTGTCTGGCCTTCTCCTTTCTGTTGACAGGTAAGTCACAGTAGGTGCTGTAAGTCAGATTAATTTTAGCGGAATATAGTGTACTAGTGGTTTTGTACCCTGGGCAAGCCAGGGTACACAGGTTGCTGTTTAAAATGTTGACAGAGAGACAACTGTTGTCTGCGAGTTTCATTTGGACGATTTTGCCTTGGCTTCTAAAAGTATCTCCATTTATTATTTTATTTTTATGTTTTTGGGAAAAAAAATTTAGGGTTGGTGCAAAATGTACAGGGTTGGTCAGGTGACCGTAAACGGACAATTTTTTTATAGACAGTTTAAAAGCACACTGAAACAGTGTAGCACACATAACTGAGCATTAAACATTAAAAATGCACTGAATTGATTGCAATAGTTTACTTGCAGGGGTCGAATGATGAAGCACTGCAGCCCTGCTTTATAATACCCAGGTACCTCCCTTGATACCTCCTTGTACCTTCCTTGATACCTCCCTGTACCCCCATTGATACCTCCCCGTACCCCCATTGATACCTCCCCTTATCCCCCTTGATACCTCCCTGTACCCCCATTGATGAAACCTCCCCATATCCCCATTGATACCTCACCATACCCCCCCCCCCCTGATATCTCCCCGTCCCCCCCCCATGATGCCTCACCATACCCCCTTGATACCTCCCCGAACCCACTTGATACCTCCCCATACCCTCTTGATACCTTCCGTACCCCCCTTGTAACCTACCTGTACCCTCCTTGATACTTCCCCGTTGATCGTTTCGCAGGTATGGATGAAAGGAATCGACCATCACCAAACCCCCTTATATATACCCGTATCCCCGTTATGCCTACCCATGCCCCTTTAAACCTACCCGTAGCCCCCTTTTACCTACACGTACCACCCCATCCCGATCCTTGGTAATAATAATAATAATAATAATAATAATAATAATAATAATAATAATAATAATAATAATAATAATAATGAATATAGAATAATACAAATAGAAATCATAAAAAACACCAAGGTTGTAAAATAAAATTTGATATAATAATAATAATAATAATAATAATAATAATAATAATAATAATAATTATTATTATTATTATTATTAGTAGTAGTAGTAGTAGTAGTAATAGTAGTATATAAATAATAATAATAATAATAATAATAATAATAATAATAATAATAATAATAATAATAAGTAGTAGTAGTAGTAGTAGTAAGTTAAAAGTAAAAAGCCTAAATTAAAAAGAAAAATATCCATATTGTAGTGTAAAAAAAACAAACATTAAATAAAATATAGCCCGCGGGAGATTTGAACTTGGGTCGCCTGCACGGTAGTCGAATGTCTTACTAAGTGAGCTACCAAGGCTTCGTATGAAAACCATCAATTTTTTGGTCTATATGGGAAAACATGCTGAAACCTCGATTAGATTTTTAATTAATCAAATTTAATTAGTTAAACACAAAAGTTTGTAAGATTGGTGACATGAGTGCAAAAGTGTTTTGAATGGAAATAAAACAAAATTTGCGGTATTGTTGACACGGGTTGAATCGGAAGCGCGCGGAATGAGGCTATTGCAGTTTGTGGACATTTTGTTTATTTATTTATCTCAGAAACGGTTAAACGTTCGGTAAGGAAATGTCGGCTATAACGATTTCGCGGGTTTTGAGCGCACAGCAGGCCGATCCGCAGCGCCCAGCACCTGCCCAGATCAGCGTCCATACCGGACAAACTTTACAGTAGAGGCGAAGAAGGACTTCCGGCTAAGCAGTTTATATATATAGATAACTATGAAAACTGGTGTTTAAATGTCACCCAACCTTTAATGAGATTTAGGACAGAGCAACTGTGGTGTAAAGAAAAAATAAATCTGCACCAACACACCAGCACTCAAAAACCAGAACTTTCAGAGCGCGAGTCTGCACCACGGTTTTGAAAGTACCTCTCCTAATGTATTCGTTAACCATCCTGACAAGATAGCTGTTTCTACTCTTGGAGCGTCTTCAGTGGTCACGGGGCTGGTGAGTCAGAGAAAACTTGGCTCGTGTGCAGGCCAACTATCTTGACCGCCTCTGAAACGGTCGGGACAGTGTGCTTGCCAAAGTTTCCTCTAGTGTGCTGCGGCTACAAGGCAGAAGATAAAGAGTAACCAAGCTGGAACTGAAAAAAGATTGGTAGTAACGAATTGTGCTTAAAAAAAATTATATACATTTATTGTGACGAATTGTCGTGTTGAGGCTTGGAAGCTCTGCCGCTCGCTTGTGGATCCATTAACCCGGATGCGGTAAATCAGTTAGTTTTTTTTGGGGGGGGTTTCCAAAATTCGTTATAAAATAAAGTAAATAAAATAAATAAAATAAATAATATATATATATAGTATATATATATATATATATAAATATATATATATATATAGATATATATATATATAAAGATATAATTTATTTTATGTTTATTTTATTTTTATTTTTATAATTGTATCCTCTCTCTCATTCTCTCCTTCTTCTTCTTCTTTGTTTCTTGTTTATTTTTTTTTTTTTTGGCTGGGGGGGGGGGGGGTTTCCGGAAACCCGGAAACCCCCCCCTCTCCGCCCCTGGTGGGTTTGTGTGTGAGAGAGAGAAAGAGAGAGAGAGAGAGAGAGAGGAGAGAGAAAAAAGAGAGAGAGAGAGTGTGTGTGTGTGTGTGTGTGTGTGTGTGTGTTTGTGTGGGCGTGGGCGTGAATGTGTATGGTGTTTGGAGTAGGGCAGGGTCTATTTTATCACCCTAAAACGAAAAACCTTACGAGCAATTTTTTTTTTAATTTAGGAGTTCTGTCTCTTACCGACATTAGTAGTACTCCTCCTCTTTTTAGCTCCAGAACGTGGGCTGGCTTTGTTGCTATTCATAGGCACACACATTGCGGAACTTATTCATATTAAAAAAATATATATACTTTCGAAAGAGTTACTTTTCGTTGTAGGCTTTTTTCTTCAGTGGGGCAACACTCATTGTGAATGTTAAAAGGCTCTGACGAGGAGGCTTGGTCAAAGTGAGTCCCTTTAAATGCATTAATGCATACAAGCGCTAACTTAAAAGCAAGGTCATGAGAAGCAGACACATAAACAAGTTTCGGTTACAACAAGCGCAGGAGAAGAGAAAAAAAAACATCTTAAAAGTGAGTGACAAAACAAGATATTTGCAAGAGATCTACAGTTAAGGCACAAGTAGTCTATTTGTCGTTACACTGTCAGTTTGCTTCGTAAAACAATTATGCACTGCACTGCAACGCTCAAAGGATGCTAATCTTTGCGATTGTTTTTCACTCTTACATTTATTAGATTCATAGTGTCTAGTGCCGATGGTATGGCCACGTCACCGCAGCATCAGGCATTGCAAAGACCATCCTGCAAGGCACGGTGCAATGAGGCAGACAAAAGAGGTGGGGAAACAGCATTTGAGAATGGACTGCCTTGACAGTGAGCGAAGCCACGAGGGCTGCTGAGGACAGAGAAAGATGGAGTACGCTGGTTAAACGATCATCTGTGGTGCCCCAACGACTTTCGAGTTACGGGATAGGATAGGATAAAATAGGATAAGATAGGATAGGATGGGATAGGATCGTCTAGTAGGAAATCAGCACAAGCGCCCGTATAGAGATGTGAGCAGAGTGGAGAGCTGTCGGCTTACCTATAATATATTTAGTAGAGATATGGACGCTGTTCAAAGAGCTACTGCATGGCGCCTTGGATAGGGGTGCTCGCACAAGTCAAACTTTCGCCAAGCGTTCACTGTTTTTGGTCTAGATTTATTAATAGGGACTTCTAAACTGCAAGATCACTATGTTCAAAGCCGTTCATAGGACTATACTACAAACAAACAAACAGAACGCTGAGATAACTGTAGCTGCTAAACAGGAAGAGGAGTGGAGAAAAAAAAATCACATCGCGCTCTATAAATACTGACTGGTGACATTTTTTCTTTTTTTTTCTTCTGTCTTTTGTACCCCTCCCACCCCCGCTCTACCTCCTCTCCGTCACCTCCTTTATTTATATCCTGGCTATTTATTTTCTTTATTTGTTTGTCTGATAAGCTTTGTCTTCCTCCCTCTCTCCGCCCCCCCCCCCACCCTCCCTCCTGGCTTGCAGAGGTACGCCAAAGCTTGTTAAAGTAATAAAACAACAACAAGCTCCCGGTCTACCCGACTTTCAAATCTGACCATCTCGCAGTGGTCCAAAGTGCAGATTGTATTATAACGCGTACATTCCGTTTGGAAGAAGTGAAAAGAAAAAAAAACTATCTTTCATTAAAAGCACGTTCTCTTGAAAAGGCACACGGTGCGGGGACCAATCGTGAATCAACGCGTGCAGTTTTATAGTAAACATCCTTCATACAACCCAACGTCAAACTTTTTACCGTTTTAACCCCCTATTCAAATATTTACTATAGGCTAAAACGGAAAGCCGTGAGAGATTATAAGAGAGATCTTTAAGAGATAGAGAGACACAGCGAGATAGAGAGAAAGAGACAGAGATAGACATAAAGACAACGAGAGAACATATGAAAACATAGCCGCTCTCTCTCTCTCTCTAGTTCTCTCTCTGTGTCTCTCTCTGTGTCTCTCTCTCTGTCTCTCTGTCTCTCTCTCTGTGTCTGTCTCTCTCTTTGTCTCTCTTTGTCTCTCTCCATCTCTCTATCTCTATCTCAACTTGTTGTATACTTTTAATTAAAAGTTCATTTCAGTTAAAAAGCCGTTATCATCGAACATTAAGGCTTTACGCTGTACACTGTTAATTCAAAGTTCAAATGTAAAGTCTGAATGTTGATTCAAGCCGTTCTATTCTTCTGCGTGTAATTAGAAACTATGAAAGTTCCAATCACAAATATGAATCGTGCAGTTCGCTGCTTACTAACTGATAGTAGAGATAAACTTGGTCTTGGTTGTTGGACTATTTAGTAACAAGCAAAATAAAATATGCACTAAAGCAATAAAAACAAACAAATTAATCAATACAAACAAATACAAAATAAAGCAATAAAAACAAACAAATCAATAATTCAGTCAATAAGTAGAATTACGGGGTTCTGTATACTACTAACAGGCCTACTAACAAAACCCTACTCCAAACACCATACACATTCAGATACAGGGTTTAAGGTCACACGGCTATGTTATCGATGTACCGTTAAAACAGGGGAAATCACTCCCTGTCAGAACCGAAATGGAAAACTCAAGCTTTAGCTGTTGGTTTGAGCAACAAAAGCTCACTTTATCATTGTTTAATGTAGCAACAATGCGAATTTTAGGGTGAGCCCATTTTCTCCAAAAGTAAACAAAGCCTTGGAATTGGAGTTTTTTTAATGTCTTGAAATAGCACGGATACTGGATAACGACTGACATGTATGAACAAGTTGCCTAGCTCACCCTCTTCCACACCTAGTCACCTGCAATTACCACCCTTACTCTCCCCACTCCTCCCTCCCGCTCTGGCCCCCGCCCCCGCCTCCCACACTCCCCTTCCCGGCGCCCATCCACACACACACTCCATATCTGCCCCTTTTCCTTTCAGTTTGGGTCTGAGCAAGTCACGCTTTCAGACTTTAAATCATTTACATTTTTGTTCAACATCATATCACGCCTACATTTTAATGTACTAGGTTAATAGGATAATTACGCCAACAATGTATTTGCAAGTTTATATTCAAAGAAATACACTTTAGGCTTTAAAAAAACGATGCTATACCCGATTGTGTACAGCACACAGTACACTCAAAAACAATTCCTATCCTATCCTATCCCGTAACTCGAAGGTCGTTTGGGCACCACAGAGGATCGTTTAACCAGCGTATTCCATCTTTCTCAGTCCTCAGCAACCCTTATGGCTTCGCTCACTGTCAAGCCATTCCATTCTCGAATGTTGTCCTCCCACCTCTTTTTCTGTCTCCCTCTTCTTCTGCCTCCTTGCAAGACTTTTAGTTCAGAATCACTGTAAAGACGTAGTCATTAGTTTGATTTTATTTATGTATTTATTTAGCTTTATTTCCTCGTTCTTATATAGCGCAGTTCCTGCCCAAGAGCTGCTCAAGGCGCTGACTTGTACAATATTTAACTCAAGACGCCCGAGGTACCCACTTGCACAGTCTTTGGCGACTGAGGATGGGCAGTGGAGCTGTGGGGCAGATGGGTGGGTGGGACTTAGTGCTTGCTAGGTGTATTCGTGTAGCCGGCAGCACTCACTCGTCTAGAACATGAGCGTTAGGATCTTTAAAGACCGTGCGACGGATTAAGTTGCTCAGAGGCGCATTAACCAAGAGGAATGGACCCTCGGCAAGAAGTTTGTGGATCCCCGATACGGATTGGTAGCTTGAGTAAATTAACAATCCCCGGACTCATGAAACGTAAAGGGATATCCACAACATTCTTGCCGAGGGTCCTACGTATACACGATATGTATCCTATATACGTAGGCCTGCTACCTTGCTACTGCACTACCCGTCCGCTATCGGGGATCCACAACATTCTTGCCGAGGGTCTATTCTTCTTGGTTAATGCGCCTCTGGCTTGCCGGACTGAATGGGTTCTCATAGACCGCAAATATCTATGTACATAATACAGGATGTTTCACGCACTTTTTATTCAATCGAACTCAAAGCGCGGCAAAAGGCGGAAGAGAAAGCAATTGTTTGGTGTGTTTGTGTAGGTGTGTGTGTGGGTGTGTGCGTGGGTGTGTGTGTGCGTGCGTGTGTGGGTGTGTGTGTGTGTGCGTGTGTGTGTGTGTGGTTTTTAAAAAAAAAAATATAATGAAATTTAGATTGACTGCTTCCAATACAATTATTGAAAGGAGAGAGGCGCAACCGGGGTACCCGGAAAAAAACCTCGGTGTCCTGAAAAGTCTCGTACTTATTACGATAGTTCTGTGCAGCATGCTGAATGCGGTAAAGTGGTTTTTGTTTGTTTGTTTGTTTGTTTTAAAAGTAAGACTAATTACTAACTAGGGACGCAAGATTAGTTTTTGTCCAGGAAAGTGGGCCGTCACAATTCGCTTAGGCTAACGTAGGTCCCAGTCGTTTCAATTTGATTGCGGACACACCCTCTGTGAACACATTGAAGTTTAACGTCTACACCCACCGTTGTCGATATGGCAGAGTGGGATAAACATCCCAAAAAACTACGGGAATGGGAGAGGGAAGGGAGACGGTGGGGTGAGGATAGGGGTGGGTGAGGGTTTGGTTAGGGACCTAAATCACCACACCCTCAAGTTACGAGTCGCACAAGGGCAACCACAGTGGTTGGAAAACAATCACAACCCAACCGACGAACAATATTGGAATAACGCTAACTAAACTAACATTCAAACATTAGACTTGTATTTACAGTAGTTCTTGTTTGGGGTTGAGTTTGCACAGAGCTGACACCTTCTTCAGCATCCTATTCTATCCTATCCCGTAAATCGTAGTTCGTTGGGGCACCATGGATGATCGTTTAACCAGCGTACTCCATCTATCTCTGTCCTCAGCAACCCACAAGGCTTCGCTCGGTGTCAAGTTAATCCATTCTTGAATGCTGTCCTCCCACCTCTTTTTCTGTCTCACTCTTCTTCTGCCTCCTTGCACCTTGCACTGCAGGATGGGTTTTGCAAGGCCTGATGCTCTGGTGACGTGGCATACCATCGGAGTTTCCGTTTCTTCACCACTGTGAGCATGTCATGTTGTCCAAGGGCTTGTGCGATGGTCTTTCGGACTTCGTCGTTGGTGATGTGCTGGGTATAGGAAATGCCCAGAAGTCTTCTATAGCAATTAATCTCCATGCTTTGTATTATTCGTTGTAGGTCTGCTGTGAGGGTCCATATTTTGTATGCGCAACATTCTTCAGCATACAAGATGTAATATGTTGATGTATTACAAGGGAAAGGTCGCTTCATTCATGTTGTTTCTAAACAGTTTATGTGATTATATAAATCACAGTGCTACCTAGCACAAGAAGAAGAATCAGTAAGACGTCAAGAAGAAGAAGAGCGTAAGGCACCCCATGCATATGCCTAAAACGAAGATGTCGAATGTTTATTTTCGCCCCCACCCCCCCCCACCCCTCCCTCCACCCACCCCCTCTCCTAAAAAAAAAAGATCTTCGACTTGTGGCCCTGTAAGAGCAGATACTCTCTGTTTGTCTGTCTCTCTGTTTCTGTCTTTATGTCTGTCTTTTTATCTCCCTCTATTTCTCTGTCTCTCTGTCTGTCTATTTCTTTGTCTATATATCTATCTCTGTTTCTCTTTATGTCTTTCTCTCTCTGTTTCTTTGTCTCTCTCTGTTTCTCTGTCTGTCTGTCTGTCTCTCTCAAATACCATTAAAGGACGAATGGCGGTATGGGTTTTGAGGCCAGGGGTAAATATAAGATAACAATTTATTTTTCAAGGGTAAAAGAGTAAGCGCTGGATGCGCTTTTTTTTTTTACATCTTGCCCTTGGGGTTTTAACAATAACTATTAAATACAACTCAAGGTTATAACATTCACATAATGGAACAATAACAAATAAACAAATTTATTATTAGATAAAGTCATTTTCAAACAATTGAAATCAAATTAATGTTGTTAATCTCAGTCAAAAACATTAGCAATTAATGTGTATTTAATTTTTAATGTGTTTTAGAAGACGTGTTCTAAAGGATGTAAATTTAGATGCTGGAGTGCGGAGATCTTCAGGAAAGTTATTCCATAAAGTGGAACCGGAATAAGCTAGACTGGTTTTGAAGAGATCAATTCTTGGAATTGGAACATTTAATTTTGTGGACGATCTGGTAGTTTGTTTGTTTTTTTTAAAGAGAAGAAAGATAGGAAGGTGCATTGCCAGAAAGGACCTTGTACATGAAAACACCTTTATTAACTTTTAGTCTGTCGGTAAGTGGTAGAATATTGATCTGTTTATAGTCATCTGGAGAGATTTTTTGTTTAAGAATAACTTGTTTCATTGCACGTTTGTGATTTCTAATTAAAGGTTTCACTGCACTAGCAGAATCCCAAATAGTAGAGGAATAATCAATAAATGATTGAATATGACCGGAATAAAACAGTTTACGAGAATCTAAATTTAATAAATGTTTTATACTTGATGATTGGTAAGTCCTTTTAGAAATATTGTTACTAATATTTGAAATATGTTTCACCCAGGACAAATTATTGTCTAAAGTTACACCAAGAAGCTTATGACATTGTACTTCGGCAATTATTGTATTGCAAAGTTTTAATGGAGGAAGTTTTATAGATACATTTGGTCTTTTCTGTCTTGTTGTAATTAGCATGGATTTTGTTTTGTCTGGATTGAGGGTTATGTGGTTGTAATCAGTCCATTCCTGTAGTTCACTAGCCCTTTTTTTTAAATGAGGAGAGATTATTCAGGTCTGTATTTTGAGAATGTAATGTAGTGTCATCAGCGAAGAGTTCACAAGAAGTAGAAATATGAAGGGGGGCGTCATTTATGTAGATAAAAAAATAACAAAGGACCTAAAACAGATCTTTGCGGTACTCCAGCTGTAACAAAAATTTCAAATTGTGACTTTTAGTTATTTATATAAACACACTGTTCTCTGTCAGAAATAAACGATTTAAGAAATTTAAGAGATTTAGAATGAATGCCATATAGTTTTAGTTTACGTAGAAGAACGTCGTGGTCTATTATATTAAAAGCCTTTGCAAAGTCAACAAATAATGTTCCAGAAAATTGTCCCTTATTAATATTATTATTTAGCCATTGTTCTATCATAGATGTAAGAGCTGTGTAACAAGAGTGCTTAGCTCTTAAACCAGACTGATTTTCATGTAAGAGGCTGTTTTCAGTGAAATGATCAAGAATATTATTATGTATGTGCTTTTCAAGAGGCTTAGAGAGAGTAGAAAGAATCGAAATAGGCCTATAGTTCGATGGGTCAGTGCTACCACCATTCTTGAAAAGGGGAAAATCTTCGCTTTATTTAACTTTATAGGAAAATATGTTTTGTCAGGTTGTATACCTATGCGTTAAAGTGTCAGTAATACATGAAGCAGACAATTTTAATATTTTACTATCAAATTCATCAACTCCTCTTGAATTTGTTTGCTTAAGTTTTCTTAGTGCTTTATGTACAAATTGTGTAGACAAATAAGAAATGTCTAGTTTGTTTTTAATGTTCTTAAAATGACACAAAAATGCTAATAATGGGGGGTAATGAGGAGGGGAGAGGAGAAGGGTGGTGTAGAAAGCAAAATGCGAAGAAAGAAAAGGAAGAGAAGAAAAAAAGAGGAAAGAAAGCAGTCGTATTTTCAGCTTATATCAGCACAAAATATGCCTTGAAGCCTATTGATCGTGTATCTTAGGGTTAGATTTTTAATATCCGCTATTTTGCAACAAGTACAAAAAAAAAAGTTTTGTTTTTTTCTTGAAATGAATAAGAATGTTGAAAGCTTTAATGTTTTACGAATGCTGATGTTGCACGGACCATGTTTTCACAATGACAGAATTTATAGCTTACGTCTGTTTACTGTGTAGGCGTCATGGCGGAGACTTTGGACGTTGACTTAATAGGCGTGGTGATTGCTGCCATTTGTGTGGGCATCCTCGCCATCGTCATCATCTCCATCATGGCTTACTGCTGCTTCAGGTCGGTAGCGTTCACCATTTACCCGCACGCGCTTGTATCTGGACATGCGAGCGCCTATGACGCGTCTCCCTTCTATGTACATGATAGTCTGTCATGTACATAGAAAGTCTGTCATGTACATAGAAAGGAGCGTGTCCTTATACAAGCGCCTGTGCCATTATCATCTTACGTACGTAGGCCTACTAGCGTGGAACAAACACAACACAATTCACATTTCTCATCCTTATTCCAAATGTAGACCTACGTCTTCAGATAAGATTTTTTCATAAAGCGGCTTTACAAAACTTTCTTTCTTTATTTTGACATGAAAATACCAACTCAACCCATCACACAACAACCAGAACCAATTACAGGAGCAAACGTCAATATAAGGATATTTTTAATTCTTGCTTAAAAGGTTGTGTTCGGTCTCTAATGTTTTGTTTTACAGCAATGTGGAGCTTCCCCCGTTTAAAAACACAAACACCATATATGATATACCGCAGCTACCACCAGGCATGACAGTATGCTCTAAATTTCACTCTGTTTTTGTGCATTTTGATCCGATTTATTGATCATTTAATCTTGATTATATAGGGTGTTCGATGACCTTTTTTTAAAAAAAATTATCCATCCATGTTCATCACAACAACAATAACAACAAAAATCTTTGAATTACACTGATGAGGAAAGTAATTGGATTAGTTTTCGTATTAATATATTTTAAAGTTCAATGTGCAGTCAGAATTTTGAAGTATGTTTGAGTAATGACTTCGATTAGTTTATCGCATGGGTCGTTCCCTTGCCTGCATGAAACGCCCGAATGGCACGGACATGCTGAGATGCATTACATTTGAAGTTAGCGCTTTGAACTGGTTTATCTATCAGAAAAAAAGTGTAATGTAAAGAACATTGTCGTTGTTGGTGGTGGTTTTGGTGTTGTTGTTGTTGGTGGTGGTGCTTGTGTGGTGGTGGTGGTGGTGGAGGTGTAATGGACTCGTTGAACAATGAGTTTATTACTGTTAAGACATCCTAAATGATTGATAACCCCCGTTGGGGTGCCGGGGATTTCAGTATAAATAGTATCCCAACTTTCTGGAAATTTAGTGCTTTAAATTCCCACTGTCGCTGTCTTTCTCATTTGCTCTTTCTCATTCCTGCTCTGTTCTATCAATCTGCTATACTATCTTCTTCTTCGCTAGACCAATCATCTACCTTTTTTCTTGAAAACTCTTCCGGGACAAGACTCCTTATTTGTGTATGAGGTCTGTTGGATCAGCTTGGGAATATTGGACGCTTTTTGCCAGCTGGTCACTAGGGCTTCCTAGGATGTTATTATTTAGCAATGTAGGCATTTTATATGTATGTGTTTTGTTGATAATTTATAATGATGTTTGTATTCTATTTTGTTTTTGTAAACGGGGGTTCGATAAATTAGAGTACGGCCTCAGCGTCCCCTGCGTGGGATGTCGTTATTGTAAAGTGACTGGCTGATGGAGAGCTTTCAGTTTTACCACTAGGGCTGTTTCAGCAGATCTTTTATGCGGATCAGGGGTTGTCCGGTCCTGATTTGGCTCGGAAGAGTCCGCTGGACCTAAAGCAATAATCATGTAATGTAATGTAAATGATTGATATACTGATCGACTAAGTGACTTTCTGACTGACTGATTTCTGCAGGCGAGCCTCCGAGTGGGACAGCAAAGCGTCCATTCTGGGCCGGAAGGACTCGCGGGGCAGTGCGTCCACTAGCATCACCCCTCGCTGGGCTCCCACCATGGTCCCCACTGCTGTGTCCACTGTGCCCGTCTACACCCTGCCCGCTGAGCCCGTGGTCTACACTATGCCCCAGTACTACCTAGGGGGCTACACACCTAAGTTTATCGACGCTGAAAGAATGTATGTAAGTTGAGCATCCTTCCTTTGGTCCAAAACTGATAACGTCCCATAAGCCGTAGCTCAGTCGCAGAGCGTTCGAAGGTGGGCTAAAGATTAAAGTGGCCATGTTCACTGTTCATCGTAACTTACGAGTGCTGTGGCGGTTCAGTTTTGATTCGAGTACGGTCCTTACCCCTTTTCACCCTGGGACGATTATCCCTGTCTGCCATATCGCTAATGGTGAGTATAGAGTGGAGCGTCGAATGCTCCTTTTCATTGTTCACATTGTTAACTTGAAGAAGAACCCCGCTTGATGACTGGGTTAGATTTTTAGGAGATGATGCAGAAAGTAAAATCAGAGCCGACGACGGCACTGCACTAGTGGTTTGACTTCGGATTGAGGGCTTAGTGACACGATAGACTCCAATCAAAGATTTGCACGGAGAAACTCTGTAAAAGTTAAAGTCCATTTTAACGATGGGTTAATTTCGGTGATGAGTTATGTAGAAGAAAGATGGGGTGGGGTGGGTGATGATAGGAGAAGAAGCAGCAGTGTTGCCGCCGTCGTCGTCATTGTTGTTGTTGTTTTTCTTCTTCTTCTTTTTCTTCTTCTTCTTCGGATGATGATGATGATGATGATGATGATGATGATGATGATGATGATGATGATGATGATGATAATGATGATGATGATGATGATGATGAGCAAAGAGTTTAGTATATTAAAATAATAAACTCTTTGTGATGAGGAGGAGGAGGAGGATGAGGAGGAAGAAGATTATGACGACGATGACAATAACAACGACGACGACGACCATAGTGTCATCTTTGTGCTTGTTGGTAATTCAGTACCTGCGTCAGCAGAGGCAGATGACGTACGACGACCTGAACCGTTCTCCGAGCCTTCACCTGCAGTCCAGCTCACAGCCCAACGGCAATGTTGTTCAGGACTTCACGGCTACCAGTGAAAACTACAGAGGTAAGAGGCAGAGAGGGCAGCACTCATTTCTGTCTATTCCTCTTTGTATAGCAACGTAAAAACTCTAAGGAATGCTAAGCTGGAAGCTAAGCTAGAGATTGATTGATTGATTGATTGATTGATTGTTGCTTTAGGTTCAGCGGACTCTTCCGAGCCAAATCAGGACCGGACAACCCCCGATCCGCATAAAAGATCTGCTGAAACAACCATAGTGGGAAAACTGAATGCCCTCCACCGGCTTGTCACTTTACACTAAAGACATCCCACGCAGGGGACGGCTGAGGCTTTACCCCAACTAATCGAACCCCGGGTTACAAAAACAAAATAGAATACAAACATCATTATAAATTATCAACAAAACACATACATATAAAATGCCTATATTGCTAAATAATAACATCATAGGAAGCCCTAGTGACCACCCGGCAAGAAAGCGTCCAATACTCCCAAGCTGATCCAACAGACCTCATACACAAACAAGGAGTCTTGTCCAGGAAGAGTTTTCAAGAAAAAAGGTAGGTCATTGATCTAGCGAAGAAGAAGATAGTATAGCAGAGTGATAGGACAGAGCAGGTATGGGAAAGAGCAAATGAGGAAGACAGCGACAGTGGGAATTTAAAGCACTAAATTTCCAGAAAGTGGGGATACTATTTATACTGAAACCCCCGGCACTCCAACGGGGGTACTGTTGCCGCAGTGAATCGGTCATGCCTATAAAGGAAAGACAGGTTTTCAACTGGGGCTTTCACTTTTCCCTTTATAGGTTATAACAATCTACAGTGGCAAGATTGCTCATGACCTCAAGGGGTTAAGCTAGAGATAATAATAATAATAATAATAATAATAATAATAATAATAATAATAATACTGGATGCTTTTTCGCGCCTTATTCCACGCTCACTCAAAGCGTGGCGATCTGTAACCAACATACACGCTCACATGTTGCACGCGCACACCCTTCTGCATACACAACGTACAGCATCACTCAAACATGTGGTATAAAGACAAGTCGCTGTTAGAAGAAGGAAAGGAAATCGCATCTTTTTATATTTGAAAAAAAAAAGTTGTTAAGATTGACTGCGCCCATTAGCATACCATACCAAACACGTTAACTGTAAAGTGATTGTTTGTCTCGAAGATGCAAGGTCGCCACAACAAACTGGGTACAGTGCTAACAGCATGGACCAATGAGCGCTCCCCTCCCATTATTTATTTATTTATTTATTTATTTATTTATTTATTTATTTATTTAATCACTTTTTATATAGCGCTTTACCAACTCAAGAGCCGCTCAAAGCGCTGGCCGATACAGGATCTAACTCAAACCGCCCGAGACGCCCACCCGCAACCTTTGGGCGCATGGTTTGATGCACGGACAACTGAGCACAATCCTGGGCAGCCAGGGCTGGGGGAGAAGGACCTATGAGCGTCAAGATCTTTAAAGTCCGTTATGATGGAATGTATGCGTCACACAGACTAGACCTCGGTTTATACTCTCATCCGAAGGAGTAGGAAACGGGAGTAAAGTGCCTTTCCCAGGGATCTTCAGATCCGCAAGCCAAAGCACTACCATTAGACCACCGTGCCATCCGACCGACCTATAGGCTGCAGGGATAGCTCAGTGGTCAGAGCGCACGACTTGTGTGAGTGCGTCTTGTGCGACGTGGGTTCGAATCCTGACTTCAGCAAACTATTGTGTGATTGCTGGATATTACGGGCCAGCGCTTTGAGAAGCTCTATGAGATTGTAAGTGCGCTATATAAGAGAAATCTCTTTCTTTCTTTATTATATGTGTTGGGGTGAACCTGTCACCTGTAAGCTGTACTGTTACAAAATACGGCCTAATTCTTAAAGGTGCCGCTGAGGCGACAAGATGAAATACTACAATCTTATAATCTGTAATGTCAACATTCAGAATCGATATTCAGAAAGCGTTTGTTTTGTACTTAGGATTTTGTTATTTTATAATCACTTATCAACAATGTATAAAAAATAAGGCAAATTCTACTTTAAGGCACTTCCGACTTGATCTTGTTATTTTTAATTCCCTTATATAATATTTTCCAATATAATTAATTGTCTGTTTAGACAAATCCTGTGTTATATGTCTATTCAGACAAATACTTTGTAATATGTCTATTAAGACAAATCCTTTGTAATTTGTCTATTCAGACAAAAAGAAATCCTCCAGAGCCGGCAAACACAAGTCGTCAAGAGAAGACGAGAAAAAGAAAAAGAAGAAGAAGAATTCGAGTTCTGAAGACAAGAAGAATAAGAACAGAGAATTTGAAGAACATACAAAGACTTTAGAAGAAGCAAGAGATAAGAAATCGTCAAGAGAATCGTCCGGGAAGAAGAAAAAGTCCGTTGACGAGATTATTCTGTCAATACCCAAACCAAGCACGTCCAGACTCAGCCTAACGGAAGAGTCTTCTGACGCGGAAAAGAAATCGGTTTCAGGTTATGGCAGGAGGAAGTCTTCCATCTTCGACAGGAGAAAGTCTGCTGAACCATCCAGCGAAGATTCCGATTCCAGCAAATCGAAGAAGAAAGTGTCTGTAAAAGAGAAGAAGATGTCTGTCAAAGAAGCAGAAACAATCCTGATGGAACCAGCTGACAGAAAGCTTTCTGCAGAATCGGTCAGTTCCAAAGTAGGAAAATCAGACAGGAACACCGCCAAAGGAACAGAGAAAAGCATAAGGAAGAACTCTTTGGAAGTAGGATACTCTAAACCGAGTACCGCGGATAAGGAATCTGATGACGGTGGTAGTGGTGGTGGCGGCGAAGCTGGTCCTTTGAAAGAAGCCACTTGGAAACAGACAACAGGCGATGCTGGTAGAACAGGCACAGAAGACACAGATTCAGACGATGACAGCAGAACTGCGTTGAAGGCAGACAAAAAGAAGAAGAAGATGATGAAGAAGAAGAAACAGTCACTAGATCTAGCCAACACGAACAAGCCAGCATCAGGAAACGGAAACGGAGAGGGCGATAAGAAGCAGACAGGACCAGAGGTTGCACCGAAGAAGAAAGCCGCGGTCCCGGCATGGATACCTCACGACGAAGATTTCGAGCTGAAGAAACAGAAAATCGGAGAGCTGCAGAGAAAGAAGAGAGAAGCGATAGAAATGAAGAAGAAAAAAGAGGAGAAGAGGGGGAACTTTCAGAGTAGATCCCCGAATTCCCTGCGAGCGCAGGAACACAACATCTGGGACGCCAGCGTCAGTGGCTCCTCCTACACGGAGGACCTGAATGAAAGCGGCGTTTTGGATGGAGAGGACAATACACACGCGGATGACTACCGCATGCAAATGGCGGACGAAAACTGATGTTTATCTCGTTCTGTCTGGTGGTAATTTGTATATCTAACTATCCTTTCCGTAGACAGTGCACTTTATCACCTGATGTTATACAAGCACACCTACTGCCCAATATCTTCTTATTGATGTGCAATAGTGGGATCCTGTCACTTGGTAGTACAGTATTAGTTAACAAGGACAGTAGACTTGCTTGTTTTCCTTTCAGTCCAGTTTTGTTAGTTTAGTATTTTACCTATTAAGGGTTTGGAAAGCATTAGCATCATTTCTACATTTCTACATTTTCAGTTGAGTTCTCTTACTATGTGGCCTAAGCATGTTTGGTTGGTGAGTATACTTTAAAAAAAACGTACATAGAATCTAGTGTTTTAGTTTTGAGGAATCTGTTGCACTGCATCCCGATTTTGTTCCGTTTTGGCAAGCATTATCGTGACAGATTTCAGTTGTCATTCATTTCATTTTCACGTTGCTTTCTTTTGCTTTGGTGTGTTGCAGTCATCAGAAAAGGGCACAAGCACGAGAAGATGCCTGATTGGTTAGTGTCGTCATTTCCTATTTTCCCAGCATGAATGTAGTACCTATTTTTACCCATCCTGCATCGTACTTCCTGTTCACAATTTTGAATATTTTCGACATTTTATGTTTTAATTGTTATTTATTTTCAACAGTTATCAGTCACTTGTATTTGTTTTTATTTTGTTTTGTTTTGTTTCAGTTAATTGTTATTGTGTTTTCCCAATATTATTTACTTTAAAAAATAATCCTGTGGAGTTTCATTTTGTATCATATCCCAAGCATGAATGCCTTTCTTAAAGCTTGATTTAATAACAAAATTGAGTTTTAAAGAAATTGTCCGTATAATTTTTAATGGAAGAACATTCTATAAAGTCCCAGTTTTTAGTGATTACTTACGTTTATTTTTACCAACGGTCCAATTGATTTATAATTAGCAGAACACATAATTATCCTTGAGTGTAGGTGGCCAAGCATTAAAATAAAGTGTCAAAGGAAAGCAACTGTTGTTTAAACATCACCAGTTATATCTATAGCTATTTTAATGTGTAAGGTGAGACAGTACTTATTCTAAATAGTAATAGTATTTTCTTTTAAAGTTTTGTCGCGAATCGTGTATTCGAGATTCAAGCTTTTAATGTGGCAATTATTATTATGAGGAGAACAAAACAAACAGCAACACTCAAGTTGAGGTCTGAGGCAATATTTCGATTTTTATTGAAATCAATTATTATTATGTATAATTATACGCATTCATATTTTAAAGTAACTAAAACTAAAAATAAATCTACCTTACTGTCTTTTGCAGGTTGCGGAAAAGTTACGGTGAAAATGTAAGTAATTTTGAATGGGAATCCTATTGGGTATTAATCAGTATTTTAAGAGTCACACTAGTCCAGCTACCCTAATGGCCTCTCTTAAAGGGAATGTTCGCGGAGGTTCAAAAACGTTTTTTTAATTAGTACTCCGATTCAGAACTTAGGTTCCCAAACTTTTTTTTTGGGTCCAAAAGGTCCAGCAACCTAGGTTCGGGATCTATCTGAGAACCGCGATAAAAAGTTTTTAAACCTCCACAAACCTTCCAATTAAGACAGGCCAGAGAGGACTGCATGAAGCACAGGCGCTTGTATCAGGACACGCGAGCGCCTGTGGCAGGAAGTGTCGCTGTTGAACCACAAGTTGCATAATTGGGACCGCTTGGAAGTCATCAAATCTGGCTTGAAATGCAGTACTTTAGCAGAACAAACAGAAGCGTGCAGTGTGGGAATGAACGAGATAGTATTAGTAATATGGAATATTCACAAAAAGCTTTCCCATGTTCGGGGTTTTGGGTCAATATTGCATTGAAAATTGAAAATCGGGAAATATATTCTGGCCTAAAAGGTGGACTTGACATTTAACAAAAAAAAAGTACATCGATGTTCATTGAATTTGAAATAATCACGATGGGTAAGTATGGATTGGAAACAGAAATGGATGAAGACAATAGATTGACAAAAAAGCACGAGTTTGTTCTGCTAAAATATCTATTGTCAGGCTGCTGTGCCCGACTGAAGATCTGGAACAGAGATTTCTACTCATATTCTTTAACCCGGTTAAATGCGTATAGTAAATACTACGTATGTTATTGCTGCGTCATTGAAATTATTTTTCAAAATTAATTATTTCTGAATGTTACGCTTTAGATTGATAAAATTCAGTCTAAGTTTATAGCAGACGAAAATTCTACATCCTGTAGGTCATTGATAAGATTTGTTCCCCTTGTAGGTCATGTTAAGGTGAGACAGCTTGGATATTTTTAGCCAGCGGAATTGTTTGCCGTGCAAATGCATGTCCGCATCAGTGAATGCGCATTGAACTTAGCATTTTGCTATTTAAGCTTACGCCCTACTGCACATTTGTGCTTGCCGTTCCTATTTGCTGTAATGTCTGGGAGTACACCACCCACCTCCCCCACCCTCCAAACCAAGCCATTGATTCCTGCCTTATGACTCCACGAGAGGGCACAATTACAACCAAAGCATTATGTGATTATTTGACAATACGGTAGCCAGCTAAAACAACGTTGCATAATATGGAGGACAATTTATTTTAAAAATCGATATCACTGTGTATTGTGTTTAAGCTTACTAGTAATTTTTCAAACAGCTAATGGTGCAAACATATCGCTCGGCGAGAGCGTCTATATCACTATTCATAGAAACAGACAAGTCATGAATGGTGTACAAAAGTGATATAGTGACATGTTCCAAGTCTATCATGATTGCAACAAGTTCTTTCGAGCGCTTTTCTGTTGATGTATAATTGTATGGAAGAAGACGACACAGAGCTAAAAGCCCAAAAGAGGATAAAACACACTAGATGAAAAGATTACCTATGCATGTATTAATTTTCACTTAAAGAAAGCTTCTTCAGGAGTTTTAAAAAACAACTTGCAATGAAGGAGAAGACGTAAAGGTCTCAATGTTAAGACTTCCTGGTTGGTCCATATAGGTTCGTCTTTGCCCTCCCCCACCCCCTTCCAAGCTTCCCCCTCCACCCTCTCCTCCTTACTGCTCCCTTCGCCACCTCTAAAGGTCCCCCTTGATGTTTAAGAGAGCGTTGAACTATACAAAGCGGCAACCGTTCATACTCAGGGCACCCCTTGGGGTCATGAGCAATCTTGCCACTGTAGATTGTTCTAACCTATAAAGGGAAAAGTGAAAGCCCCAGTTGAAAACCTGTCTTGACTTTGTAGGCATGACCAATTCACTGCGGCAACAGTATCCCCGTTGGGGTGCCGGGGGTTTCAGTATAAATAGTATCCCCACTTTCTGGAAATTTAGTGCTTTAAATTCCCACTGTCGCTGTCTTCCTCATTTACTCTTTCCCATTCCTGCTCTGTCCTATCACTCTGCTATACTATCTTCTTCTTCGCTAGATCAATGACCTACCTTTTTTCTTGAAAACTCTTCCTGGACAAGACTCCTTGTTTGTGTATGAGGTCTGTTGGATCAGCTTGGGAGTGTTGGACGCTTTCTGCCGGGTGGTCACTAGGGCTTCCTATGATGTTATTATTTAGCAATATAGGCATTTTATATGTATATGTTTTGTTGATAATGTATAATGATGTTTTTATTCTATTTTGTTTTTGTAACCGGGGATTCGAGTAGTTGGGGTAAAGCCTCAGCCGTCCCCTGCGTGGGATGTCTTTATTGTAAAGTGACTGGCCGGTGGAGGGCATTCAATTTTCCCACTAGGGTTGTTTCAGCAGATCTTTTATGCGGATCGGGGGTTGTCCGGTCCTGATTTGGCTCGGAAGAGTCCGCTGGACCTAAAGCAACAATCAATCAATCAATCAATACTCAGGGCAAGAGAGAGAATGGAATTCTCGCATGTGTTACTTGTTTCTATAGCGTGACTAAAATGATAAAGTTTGTTGTTGTTGTTGTTATTAGGCGCACAGAACTTTATTAGCCCGCGCCCGAGTACCTCCCCCCCCCCTCCCTAGACACACGCACGCACAGACATACGCACTAACAACCAACAAGACAAGACAAAACAAAACAAAGAAACAAACAAAACAAAAACGGCAGCATGGCACGTAACTGCTTTAAAGGATTTGGGTTGACCTAACAAATGTAACACCTCAACGGAAAAATGCATTGCATTACTTAGCAAGAACGAAAGGTTGAGTGTAACGGATCGGAATTTGATGGGTGCCTGTTTATAATAATTAACTGAATGCATATTCCTGAAGTGAGCTCCAATCACCCTTACTTCCGGCTATTCATTATTTTATTGGTTCACATTTCCAACCAATCAAATTTTATGTATATTTTTCAAATAAATGAACACATTCAAACAATAGAAATATTGTTGAAACTGGAAAATTCACGTTCTCTACATTGAGCCTTACGACCTAGAGAAGAGTGAGACCAGCTCTAGACCCTTTGGTTGTCCTTATTCCCAGGAGGATATAGCATCCAATACAGATTATGTACAGGACGTTGTCTTTTAACTCCAGTTTGATTGATTGATTGATTCTTGCTTTAGGTCCAGCGGACTCCTCCGAGCCAAATCAGGACCGGACAACCCCCAATCCGCATAAAAGATCTGCCGAAACAACCCTAGTGGGAAAATTGAATGCCCTCCACCGGCCAGTCACTTTACAATAAAGACATCCCACGCAGGGGACGGCTGAGGCTTTACCCCAACTACTCGAACCCCCGGTTACAAAAACAAAATAGAATACAAACATCATTATAAATCATCAACAAAATACATACATATAAAATGCCTATAGTGCTAAATAATACAATCATAGGAAGCCCTAGTGACCACCCGGCAGAAAGCGTCCAACACTCCCAAGCTGATCCAACAGACCTCATACACAAACAAGGAGTCTTGTCCAGGAAGAGTTTTCAAGAAAAAAGGTAGGTCATTGATAAAGCGAAGAAGAGCAAATGAGGAAGACAGCGACAGTGGAAATTTAAAGCACTAAATTTCCAGAAAGTGGGGATACTATTTATACTGAAACCCCCGGCACTCCAACGGGGGTACTGTTGCCGCAGTGAAGCAGTCATGCCTACAAAGGCAAGACAGGTTTTCAACTGGGGCTTTCACTTTTCCCTTTATAGGTTAGAACAATCTACAGTGGCAAGATTGCTCATGACCCCAAGGGGTTTAACTCCAGTGCCACTTTCTTAGGCACAATCACAACCTACAACTTTTTTGGGGGTTGGGGTGGGGGGTGGCTCTCCATTGTTTACTCTCGCTGGCAGTCGCTCTTCCGTATAACCCTGTTAGAGCAGAATGTTTAATTGTGACAGTTGTACAGTAGGTGAATGACTGTGCGTATTTGACTGTACATCACAGGAACAGAGCATGAACCTAGACGAGGAAAGGGCCACTGAGAGAAACCCGCAACAGCAGCAGCAGTCTCCGCCTGACCACTCCGTGGTGCGAGCCAAGGTGTCGCCCAAGATCACCCGGGTGGACTCCAAGGACGTCCTCCTCGTAGCCAAGGATTTCACCATCGTCGACTACGTGGACCCCGAAGACCGCCCTGTGCCCCCATCCCCGTCCAGAGCTCGTGCGTCCGCTGACCATACTCTAACCCATAATGCGGACTACTCAAGTCCACGTGCCCTTAATGGTGGTGGTGTTGGTGGTGTGACGACAGAATACAGCACCCAGCGCGTCACCGCCTCCGACGCCGAGTACGAATACGTCATCACCACTACCGTCACCGACCACTCTGTGCAGTCCCGCAACTTTAGCCACGTCAGTGAGAGCACCTACGTCCCCCCAGACTCCACCTCCACCCCTCGCTACCCTCCCAACGCGCTGATGGACCATTACCACGACGACGACGACGACGGCGGCGATGACCGGGACAGGGTGGCCACTTTCTACCAGCGACAGCGAAGGACTGGCGAGGGTTCATTGACCTCTGACCAAGAAAGATCTGTCGACGTCTTGTTCTAAATACTCTCCCCCACCCCATCTGCCCCAACAATTAATGTAGCCTGGTCTTGGCGCATTACACCATTTGCTTTCCATTATAGCTCACAGGTTGGGCTCGGGGCGAGGAGAACTGTATAATAGAGGTCTACTTACATCCGCTCCACATCGATAACTAAACCTATGAGCTATAGTGGAAAGCAAATCGTGCACCTGTGGTTTGACTGATTTTTGCGTATCTGCTTTCCTAAGTGGGATTTATGTCGCATTATGTTTATTTTTTATGGTTGTTAAAACATTGCTTAAATTATTGTATTTATACTTTGGTAGACTTTTTCGGTTTTTGTTGAATATAATTTACAGCACGACGATTCCCTTAGCTTTTACCATGCTTCGCTACAAACTGCAACACAGTCATAACCACTTGATAAATCGCTTCTCTCAATGTGAGCATAATAGATCGCATAGGCTTTACCTATGAAGCAGTTTCAGTTTTAGGCCTAGCCCTCCACAAGTTGCGTGTGCGTGTGTGTGTGTGTGTGTGTGTGTGTGTGTGTGTGTGTGTGTGTGTGTGTGTATGTATTCATGATGTAATGGTGTGCTAAACGTGCATTTTAATGCACAAACTAGGGCTTTTAGCTAACGCCCCCCCCCCCCCTTTTTTTTTCTTTCAAGATCTTCACTTTTTTCTAAGTACATGGGAGTGCTCTTTTAGTGCATGGGAGTGTTTTAAGTAGGCAGGAGTGCTCTCTCAGGAACGGGCTGTTTTCTGGCCAGATTGGAAGTAAAAGGGTTAGGGTTAGGAATCGAAATGTCAACGTTTTGACAGAAAGAGCCCTTTAAAATATTGAATTCTTACATTTTTAGATCATATTTGCGCTCTTTCCGTAAGCAAAAACACTCTCCGATGACTATATTTCGTCCAAAACCCCAATTTGCCATGAATACACGCTTGTGTGTGTGCGAGTGCGCGCGCGCGTGTGCTGGCGCAGTACGAAGGCTTCATAATCGACATTTTATAGGCACTAGCACAAAAAAGAAAATAATAACTGTGTTCGTGATTTTACGTTTTACAAAACTTCACAAGAGAGAGAAAGAGATTCACCCCTCCCCACCCACCCCTACATAGTAAATCTTTGTGTTTTGTATAGAGTGAACTCATTGCATGTTCATAACAAATTCAGAATTGGAACCATTTCGTCGACGAACTTTCATCTTCACTGAATCGCCATTAACATTGTTATTGCCATAATTATTATTGCAGGAAAATGTCTACGTAATTATTATTGAACAGTGTGTTTCATTTGGATATAGAGATTCCTGATGAGTTGACAGCGCTTGTATTTTCCTCAGAATGTCAGAACTAGAAACATTTCTCCAACGAAGTGTCTTTATTTCTGACATTCTGACGAAAATAATATTTCCCCAAATGAAGTATTATTTTTTCGGAGTCAAGCCGCCATTTTGTGTTATTGCCATTCTACTGAATGGTATTAGTCAGATTACTGATATCAATATTACATTTTTTTAAAAGAATGTACATGTATTACGAGGCGCATTGAGTCTTCCCAACCGGAACGCGCGTTTTGTTGCTGCTAGCAGGCAGATAAAATCTTCATAAGTTCTATCGTTATGCTGCTCATTTCAACAGCGTTACGAAAACCGATGAGCGATTTCAACCCATTGTCCTTGTTAGCCCTTAGTATTTCTGGCTTTTTAGTTGTTGTTTTTTTATATGTCCATTCACAATAATAATTTATATTACAAATTGTCTCCGTGATATTGCCTCCTTCGGTAGTGGCACAGGCACACATTTTTTGATGCAAACCATGGTGCTGAATTTCATAAAATCATAATCACCACATTATGTTGTCTCATTCTTAGGATACCTGTCTCAGATCATTCCAACCCGCTCAAAGATCCGAAATACCGTATTCCATCTGTTTGTGAGTAACAGAATGCATGCTAATATCTGCATAGAAGATAGACATAATTATAACCTTATTTTCGAGTAATGTTCATTGTGCTTGTTTACATTATACATATAACATCATATGTTATTTTTCCTGGAACGTACCTTTTGTAGGTTACACGTAATACAAAAAAAAGCTTTGAGTATTGTGTTTTGTGAAACAGAAGAGAATCTTGTTGTTGTTGTTGTTTTTGTTGTTGCTTGATAATCCAGTTTCTAATACATGTAATGTAATTACGAATGTATAATGACATTCCTGGAAATCTTACATTTAATTCTGTGAAACTGTAAATTTAAAAAATAAAAGAAAGTAATAATCTTTTAGCTTCTAATAGCACCACTGTATAGTTCAACATAAATTATATGAATTAGATTTTGCCTGAATTCTTATTCACAGATTCATTATTCCCACGCTTCGTCAATGCAACTTTTGTGCCACTGTCAAAGTTTTCATTTTTATATCATAACGAATATAAATACATTATCATGGTTGATAAATTCATTATTAATGTTAGCTAGCATCAGTTTGCAATATACATAGTGTATATAGTGCCTATTACAATAACTTACTGTGCAATGCTCCTCATAATTTAAAAAAAATTCAAGTAGAAAATATATGCTACCGGGTACATAACGTCCCTTTGCTTTTTAATATTCATGAATTATTGTTATGTAGTTGAAAATGATGTAATAAAATTTAGTTTTATACATTTTGTCTCTTTATGCGAAGTCTTTCTTCCTGACTTCTTCTAATTCTATCTGAGCACGTCTTTCTTTCCTTTCTTTCTTATTTCACTGACAAATCTTTTCACAACATAGTGATTTTTACATTTACCTATCCTATCCTATCCCAAACTCGAAAGTCTTTGGGGCACCACAGATGATCGTTTAAACAGCAAAACACCATCTTTCTCTGTCCTCAGCAACCCTCATGGCTTCGCTTAGTGTCAAACCAGTCCGTTCTCGACTTTTGTCCTCCCACCTCGTTTTCTGTCTCCCTCTTCTTCTGCCTCATTGCGCCGTGCCTTGCAGGAAGGTATTTGAAAAGCCTGATGCTCTGGTGACGTGGCAATACCATCGGAGTCTCCGTTTTTTCACTACTGTGAGCATGTCATCGTGTTGTCCAATGGCTTGTGTGATGGCCTGTCGGATTCGTCGTTGATGATGTGCTGGGTATAGGAAATGCCCAGAAGTCTTCTGTAGCACCTCATCTCCATGCTTTGTATTCTTCGTTGTACATGTAGGTCTGCGGTGAAAGTCTATGATTCGCAAGCGTATAGGAAGATGGAGATGACAAGGGAGCGCAGCAGTCTTACCTTGGAGTGTAGACTAGTGGTCCTGTCTTTCCAAATGGGCTTCAACCTTGTCAGGGCAGCAGTTGTTTGTGCGATCCTGGAGAGGACTTCCTGTCAGGATTCATTGTCTGATACAACGGCTCCTAAATATTTGAAGTACTAACTTATTGAGGGTTTGGCCTTAAACTTTGATGTCCATGTTGATGCTATTGGTGTTGTTGATCATCATTGTTGTCTTCTCTGCACTTATTTCCATTCCAAAGGCTGTGGAGGTTCAAGAAGTTACAGTAACAAGAAAGCTAACCACCCAAGCAACGAGGAAAATAAGTGATGTATGTTCCTTTTTACATCCTCATAATGATAATATGTTACCATCGGAGTGTTACAAAACCAACGTTGCCTTTTTACATTACATATTATTACTGCAAATGATTATCATTAGATAAATAGCATCTAAATTTGTTTACAAGACATTCATTAACAAGATAAAAAATCAAACTCCACCATAATATATTGGCATGCTTTATTTAGTAAACCTATTCACACTTTTCTGCTATCCTATGCACCAACGGGAATCCCCCATGTAAGAGGAGTGAAGCATACTTCCGGTTTCTTTCTCCGCGTATTGTTTATCCGAGTGTTTTGAGTGAGTTATTTTCAAATATTCAAGAATATGTCGAATCACATGAGAAAGCGTTAATGGGAGCATAAAAGAGAAAGTGTTGCAGAGAATGCCTGATGGATTTGAAGTCCCAGTTGTGACAGTCAAGTTTACAGTGGGAAGACAACATGTGTCACAGGCCACCGGTATCGTACCCTGGCTCATATAGTCAACTACTTCGTGTTTTGTGAAGGTTGCAACGGCGAAGCTATGGAAAACTACAAGAGTCTTCAGGTCCTGTTTCACTTTCTGTCGATGATCGTTCTTTAATCGTTGTATCGCTAGCTCTTCCATCTGACGACTGGCGATTGTTTTTGCATCCTTTCACTGAGCATCTACTTTCTCCACCGTTTTTATACTTATCCCACTCGTTTTCTGGCTCTAACAATCGTCGTTTTCGGCAATTTGCCATATTTAAAAGTCACGCATCAAGCTGAGAAAAGCAAAACTTGGTTTCACTCTAACCTCGTTTTGATTTATAATGGCGATACCCACGAGTTTTTATGAGAGGTGCCGGAAAGTTGTGAATAAGAGGTTGTTTGATTACTCCCCAGTAGTCAGGGGTGTCAGGTCTATTATTCTTTCAACACCGTTTGCTGGGGATAAATCCAGGACGCGACAATGCCAATGAAACAACCCATTTAAAAAAAGGGGGCTTCCTTACAAAGGAGGGTCATCTGGACTATACTCAGACTACTTCATCATTATATTCTGCGCATACAATTTGTCTCCCTTCATTTAGGGCTATCCTTTAAGCTCATAAAGGAACATCCGTCTTCTCTGGACATGCGCGCTTGGTGTCCCCGACTTCTTTGCTCTGAGACGGTTCCATGTTGATAACACTGTCAGTACTATCAGAGATTTTTCTGATGTGTATATCGTTCTTCACCTCCCCAGCCTCACGCATCGCGCTATCGTTGACTTCCATGTCACTCTCTTCGTTGCCGCTGTGTGCGGCGGCAGTGTCTACGCTGCCAGTGTACTGGCTCCACAGGCAGTGCACCAGCTCCTTCACCATCACGTTGTCCGTGTTGTAAGCCGCTAGCCACAGCACCAGCATGCCGTCCCCTCTCAAATAGCCTTTCAAAAATCGTAGGATCATGTCGTCGCCTGCTCCAGCCTTGATCGTAATGGAAGACAGACGAGGCTTGCGCAATCTTGAATTGATTTTCAAGTCCTTGAGCTGGAAATCGTCGCCTCTGGCAGTGAGGTCATCGGCGGAAGGGCTGCTTTGGTATTGCTTCACTTTCATGAACTTGCGTGCGAAAAAGTAGGGCGCGCAGACGCAGACGGTGTTAACCGACCACGTGACCACGGTGGCTATGTTGAGTATGGCGAGCGCCACGAACCAAAACCAGAGGAATACGAAGACTTTTTCTAGCAGCATGTTGATGGGCAGTACGCACTGGACTGTATACGCGTCATCTCCGGCATTCTGAGCGTTCACTTTGGGGGCAACAGAACCCGCGTTGCTGGCATCGCCAGTGACTTGATTACTCACCTGATTAAAAAAGAAAAAAGAGGAAAAAAGAATTTAAGGTCTAATAAGAATTCAAGACAGAGGTGAACTGTTCTCACAACATCCAAGTGTGATCTGATTTGCATCGATTGCACCGTATTCAAAACACTTAGCTAGCACCGTCTCATCATTTTGCATGTAAAGCAAGTCAGAGACGAAACTTTAAAATGTATCAGATAGCCAAACATAACCTATTCTCATTCCTACTCTGTTCTATCAATCTATTACACGTATCTTTTTCGCTAGACCAGTCACCTATCGTTTTTTCTTGACAACTTTCCCACATCTCCTCATTTGTGGATGGGGTCTGTTGGGTCAGCTTGAAGATATTGGACGCTTTCTGTTATTATTTAGCAATATAGGCATTTTATATGTAGGTGGTATAATGATATTTATATTCTATTTTGTTTTTGTAAATGGGGGTTCGATAAATTAGCGTAAAGGCTCAGCGTCCCTTGCATGAGATTCCTTTATTGTAAAGTGGCCGTTTGGTGGAGTGCTTTCATTGTGACTGCAGATCTTTTATACGGATCAGGCGTGAGTCCTCTTTTAACCTACAGTAGTTATGGTCCTGATTTTGTGGTCGTGATTGGGCTCTTTATAGTCCGCTGGACCCTATAAACAATGAATGAGTAACTATCACTAACCATAAAACTAACCATAAGTCCGGTTATAGAAGGGTATGGAGGTGGATGTAGGGGGGGGGGAGGGGAAGAACAGTGTAAACACTAATAGTTATCTCCCGTTTCTCAATGCTAGCTTTATGTTAGAGATGCGCATCTCATTTTTTCGAACTTACAGGTTTGACTCCAGAATATATTAAATATTAATAACAAATTGTACACAAACATGTTAATTAACTCACACCATCTCCGGTGGCCAAAACAAAGTCGCAGATCAAGAGCCTGGGGAAGTTGATCTTGTCGTGGTAGTCGCCGCCGGCGATGATGTTGCTGACGACGGTGACGCCGTAGTGCCAGTAGCGGCTGTCCAGAACGAGCGACAGCATCAACACGTTGGCGAAGATGACCACGAAGTACAGCACCTTGACGCTGAGGTACAGGGAACAAAGGTAAGTCCCTGATCTACGTCGACACACTCTTGTCACACACATCAACTTTCCTGCAATAAATATATACAAAGTGCATGACCCTTGAAGAAGAAGAAGAAGAAGATGATGATGATGATGATGATGATGATGATGATGATTATATATGTTCTTTGATATGATTCTGCTTCAGTGCTAATATGGCGGGGTTGGGGGGAGGGGAAGGTAGGGGAAATGTGTCTGTAAAGTTAGGCCCATTTAACATTTTAATATTGTCAGACAGAAGAAAACACATCATCATCATCGTCATCAACATCATCATCATCATCATCATCATCATCATCATCATCATCATCATCATCATCATCATCATCATCATCATCATCATCAACAATGATACCACCATCCTCATCACAACAATCACAATCGTCTTCTTCGTCTTTTATTAAAGAACGTTGTTGTTGCTGTTGTTGTTTTCAAAGTATTTCAAAATCTGTATGAAAATATATAAAGCGTTACCCAAAAATCTAGAAACCTAGCCCTGGTTCAACAATGGCTTGTCTTGATTGCAAGGTTCGTGCACGGAAGGTTCGGAGAGGTTCAAACCCTTTTTCTGGAAGTTCTCAGACCCCGAAGCCAGGTTGCTGAACCTTTTAGACAAAAGAAGTTCAGGAACCTAAGCTCGGGATCTGACAACCTCGAAAAAACGTTTTTGAATCTACACGAACCTTCCAAACCCTAGCTGGTCAAGGCATAATATCCATTGGAAGGAATAAAACTGAGCAACTTCTAAAATAGGACTAAATAAAGTCTTGTCCTGGATACTGAGGAAAAAAAGATGGCAAGCAAGCCATTCAAATGTATTTCCAGACACACTCACAATGACATAGCTAGCTGAAAAAAGAAAGCTGTCTAAAAGTGTAATATCCACCACAGGTTAAAACAAGTTGGCAAGCCATGTCATTGTATTTCAAAACAAAATTATCATTATTTTATTTGTAGTTAGTTGTATGTATTACTTTTATTTTTTTAAATGTATTTGCTGTGATGTAATGTTCTGTATCGTAAGGCTCAAACCTTTCCTTCCTGCAAATACAATGCATCTTTAGTGTTAGGTCAACCCAAATCCTTTACAAGGCCTCAATTCGAAGGCTTTGTTTACTTTTAGCGAAAACGGGTTAACCCTAAAATTGGCATTGTTATAACATTAAACAATGATACAGTGGGCTTTCCTTGCTCCAACCAACCACTACAGTTGGAATTTTCCATTTGGGTACTGACAGGGAGAGAGATTTCCCCTGTTTGTTAACTGTACGTCGACACCATAGCCCTGTGACCTTTGACCCTATTTCAGAAGAGCGAACCACGCGGCTTGAAGAATGCGTCCATGGTGTCTGGGGTAAGGAAGGGTCTATTTTTATCAACCTAAAACGAAAAACCTAACGAGCAATTTTTTTTACGGGTCCTGTCCCTTACCGGCATCGGTAGCTGCTATTTTAATTAAGCTCCAGAATGGTGGCTGGCAAGCCCGCGGCTGTTGGTTTTAATAGGCAACACAACTATACTTTCTACAAAGTTATTTTTTGTTGTAAGCTTTTTTTCAGTGGGGTAACACTCGCTGTGAATGTTAAAAGGATCTGTGTAGGGGGTTTGGTCAAAGTGAGTCACTTTAATCATCACTTGTCATTTGTCATCATCACCAACCGCGATCACCACATTACCTTCATTATTAGTCTATTGTCTTACGGAGGTCTTTGCCGAGCAGCGGCGTAGGGTTCTGGTCGCGACAGGTAATCATCCAGGTGTGCAGATAGCGAGCAGCCTCCTCCGTCTTGGAGTCTCTGTCACTCTCGTTCATCCTGGCTTCGGTCAGAATGTCGGTTAGTTTTGCCAGTGAGGCCCCTGAATGACGGTTGAGGCGAGTCCACAACTTGTTGGGCAGCTTCAGCAATAAAGCCTGCATGGGAAAAAGACCACTTAGGACAGGTGTTAGTTTAAAGTGGCTGAACAGATTCCCCCCACCGGTATATCAGGTTGCTTCACTCGTGTAAATTAGTCACCTTAGCGCGCGCGCCCACACACACACACACACACACACACACACACACACACATACACACACACCCACCACACACACACACACATTTTTGTAAAAACGACATTCTGATGACTGTTGTGAAAAAAAACAGGGATTATTTTGACACACTTTTCATTTTCGTGACATTATTTTGACATTTTCAAATTTTTGAACCTATCCCTAACCCTAACCCTAACTCTAACCCTAACCCTAACCCTTAACCTAACCCTAAGCCTAAAACAGCTGTAACTCTACCGAAACCCTATTTTGATGTCAAAATAGGGCAGCCTTCCAAAAAAGTCAAAACAAACCATGTGGAGTTCCATGAGTGTGTCACTGTAACGTCGTTTCTACATGCCCACACACACACACACCTACACACACACACACACACACATACACACGCACACACACACACACACACACACACACACACACATTTTTGTAGAAACGACGTTGTGATGACTGTCGTGAAGCTCTACATACATTATTTTGACACACTTACCATCATTTTGACATTATTTCGACATTCTGCCATTTTTTAAAGCTATCCCTAACCCTAACCCTAACCCAAACCCTAACTTTTAACGTAAGCCTAAGCCTAACACAGCCCTAACCCTAACGGAACACTATTTTGACGTCAAAATAACGGGGCCGTCAAAAGAAACTACGTAGAGTTTCAAGTGTATGTCAGAGTAACGTCGTTTCTACCTGCCCACACCCACACGATCAATCTGGAATGTTACCAAAACAGAGTACAATTGGGGGAATGGTCGTTTTCTCAGTGATATTTACAAATCAAATGTTGTATTTGATAAAATTAAGTAGGTTTATAAATGACGTACAGGATTGAGGGGTAATCTGCCCTTTAAACTTGATTTTGTTCGTAGCGCACTATACAGGCCTGTATAATTTACTTGTCTTTCCCATTTTTGGACAAATTGGGAAGATGCCATTTCTCGATATTTACGGTTGTGCTGTACTGTTTTCGAGTAAAAAATATGTTTTTAAAATGGGGAAGATTTTTGCTTCCCAATTTTTTTTAACTACCCCATTTGTTACCACGTTTATATGAAAAAATCCCCAGTTGTGCGGTTATACAAGTACACATACACACCCCACATAAACACCAAACACACACATACCACACCACACCACACCTTAACACACCACACTACACCACACAACACAACGCAACACACAAAGGCAGTCGCATTAACTATATGTCGAACACGTCCTCCTATGTCCTTGTACTGATCGTCGGCTTGCCTAAATTAATATACTTACCTGTGCTACACGTATGTTACATACTGTAGTTATATGCTGAGTAAATGAACAGTCCCCCGGACACATAAAGCGTAAACAGGACTATCATATTAAGATTGCAGGACAAAGGGGACCCAAAAACAGGGAAGGAGATTAAATGGTTACAATTAAAATTTCAGGACCATCGGTAATTAAAACCAGAGAGAAAGTAACACTATCGGTCGATACAAACACACTTGACAGTAGAGGGACGGGACCATACAGACGACACACACCGTACACACGCACATATAAACAGCTAGACGTAAAAATTAATAAAATCCCTTAGGAGGCCCTATTAAGGCAACATAAAAACGGGTGGTGAGAGACCACAAATCACCTAGATAAGAGCGGCAACAATTAAACAAAGGTTAACAATAAGACACGGTTTTCCGAGGAGGAAAGACAGTAATGTAAAAGAGTTAGGTTATATAAGTGCCCATAGAAGTACCATCGGCTGTAATTATATGAGAAGTTAGTCATTGTTTAGAAGTCTTTCTTTCCATCGGACTGCAAAGAGCCGAATCAGGACCAAAAGACACATGAACTCATAAAAATTTGGCATAGGTCCACCTTCTGTGTTTGGCGGTAGAGTCTCACTACCTCAGATCGTGGGTGGTGATACGGCACAACAAATAGCAACACTGTATACACTACACGAAAGCAATGCACATTTATGCTGTAAATTTTAAACAAAATGTGATTACTTGGGCGCCTGTGAGTGGCTCCCGTCGTGCATCAGACCTGGCATGAAAGCCGATGGCTTGCTCTGGCAGCGGAAGTATTGTGTCACTCCATACAATGTGGCTGAACTAGTGGATGGCTGAGTCTCTGCTACGCTTTACAGGGTCACTTACTATATAACTCTTATTAGACTGCTATCTTGTTATCGTCGTCATCCGAAGTTGTGCACTACCCTTCATTTCACATGAGTGCACTACCCTTCATTTCACATGAGTAGGCCTAGGTCTAATAGCTCCTATACTTACCTATACTATAAGCTACTTATACTAACCATAAAGATGAATGTTAGAGCGGCCCATTGGTAGAAAGGAGTGTCGAAGCGGATAAGTTTCACGGAATGCTGCAGTCCCGTTTCCTCCATGTCAGCGTGCGGGTAGCGGAGAGGATGGCTCCAACAGTATTCGTTGACGTGGTCCATGTAATGTTCCTGCTGGAACTGCGCTGGCGTCCAACAGTTGATGGGCTCACCCACGTACTCCTGGACAAAAGACACAATGGTAATTACTTTAGATCGGGTATTAATTAATATTTCTTTCTTTATTTACTTATGTAGGCCTAACTCTTTAATTTTTTTTAATGTTAAATTTTACTTATTTATTTCTTGTAAAGTCTATTTACAGTTTTGTTATAAGTCAAAATTGACGTCATGCGGAATACACACAAGAAATAGGTGCTGGTTGTAGTGCATGGTAGCTTAGTGGTTAGTGAGATGGATTCCTAGGCCGAAGATCGCGGGTTCGAACCCCGCAGGGGACGAAATTACATGACTTAGGTAACAGACTTTCAGGTCACCGAGGGTTTTCTCCGGGTACTCATGTGTCCTCCCTCCCTTCAATAATGGTATTAGATGCAGTCTGTCTACAATTTCAAAATACATTTGGAGTTCCGTTCCGCCTTCTAATAGCGACTTTACACCACATGCTTTTGAGTGATGAATGTGTGTTAGTTGTGTACGTAGGAATGTCTGTGATATGTGAGCGTGTTTGTTGGTTACAGATCGCCGCGCTTTGAGTCAAATTTTGAAATAAGGCGCGTTTAGCATCCATTTATTATTATTATCATCATTATTATTATTATTATTATTATTATTATTATTATTATTATTATTATTATTATTATTATTATTATTATTATTATTAAAACGGGAGGAATCAAATGAATAATTGTTAAAGGTTATTAAACTGTGGGCCAACATCGCGTGTGAAACTAGCCTAAAGTGTAGACTATAGTCTACACAATGACGATGTCTATTGTACATATAAGCCTAGTGTAGCCTACATATCTTGAAAAAGATTCTTTTCTTTCTTTTTTTGTGTTGGCCAATTGCTCTGTTACAGGTTATTTGTAGAGATTCGGGTTTCGAATTTAGCCCAACCACATAATACCGCATCACACCACACCACATAACACCACCCTATCCCACACCACCCCATACAACACCACACCATACCACACCCCCAAACCAAACCACATAATACCATACAACATCAAACCACACCACACCACATAACTAACACTACACCAAATAACACCACACCACATAACATCAAACCACATAACGTCAAACCACACTACACCATATAACACCACACTACATGAAATCACACCAAAATTACACCACACCACATCACATAACACCACACCACATTACACCACACCACACTACAACAAATAACACCAAATCACATCGTATCATAGCATAACTATCATATGAGATCACATCACATCATATCACATCAAAGCACATAATATAATATTCATATCACATATTATTTATAGGCATGCACCCAACCAAAAAAATCATACCTGTAGAAAAGCGCCGACAGCACAGGTGCAGAGGATGACGACGGTAGCTTGATGATGCAATCTGTCTACCACGTCATCCTCACGGACTGACTTCCGCACCAGGCGCTTGTACAGTTTCAGCAGCAGCTTGTCCATGGAGCTTATTTGTTAGATTAACGGAACAACTGAACATAATTAATAAATTCAGTAACTATAAAGAAAAAGCACAGTCATTACAGGGCTTAATGGTCGCCACTATAGATGAGAGGCATTAGTCTGGAGATCCTCGCACTATGTGAGCTATAGTGGAAAGTGTAATCTGTCATGTGCCTTTTATGAAGTGATTCATTGACAGTCTGTCTTCATTGGAAGGTGCGTGGAGGTGGAAATTACTCACATGAGGCGCCTATAGCGGATCGTCGATAGCAAAGCGATAAGTAGAACAATGATACATAGGGCTGTGTGCTATCTACCGCTTAGCTCTCGAAAATCCGCTATAGGCACCCAACCAGAGTAAAAACACCCACGTGGATAGAGCATGTGACTGTTATACAAATGATTCACTTTGTATGTGCCTCTTATCTATTCGCGTAGAAAAGATGGAGTCTGGGCCTATGATAAAGTTAATCACTTAGTGTTGAGCACCTGCCTGTTATAAAGCGATTGACATAATAGTAAGGTTAGAGGAAGTGCCTGCTATATCCACCCATAGTAAACAATACGGACAATGGAGAAAAGGTCTACATAAAGCGCATAAAAAAAATAAAGGCTGATATTATATGCAGAAAAAAAACACGACATTAAATTCCTACGAATAGCTAGATTACTAGTTTTCTTCGGGGTTTATAAAATGCACATGACCGTGCCTTTGGTCTTTACCGTTGCAGTTATCATCATCGTTAGTTTAATCACAATCATCCATATCCATCTAGCGAGCTAGCAAAAGGAACAACAATTCGGTCGCTCGAACTCGTGTATATAGTCAGTTAAACATTACATTACATGATTATTGCTTAAGGTCCAGTGGACTCTTCCGAGCCAAATCAGGACCGGACAACCCCTGATCCGCATAAAAGATCTGCTGACACAACCCTAGTGGTAAAACTGAAAGCTCTCCACCAGCCAGTCACTTTACAATAAAGACATCCCACGCAGGGAACGCTGCGACTATACTCTAATTTATCGAACCCCTGTTTACAAAAACAAAATAGAATACAAACATCATTATAAATTATCAATAAAACACATACATATAAAATGCCTACATTGCTAAATAATAACATCATAGGAAGCCCTAGTGACCACCTGGCAGAAAGCGTCCAATATTCCCAAGCTGATCCAACAGACCTCACACACAAATAAGGAGTCTTGTCCCGGAAGAGTTTTCAAGAAAAAGGGTAGGTGACTGGTATAGCGAAGAAGAAGATAGTATAGGGGTGGCCTCGTGGCGCAGTGGATAAGTCGCCGGTTTCCTATGCCGAAGGTCGCGGGTTCGATTCCCGCAAGGGGCGAACGTAAGTGACTTAGGTACGAGACTATTGAGGTCACCGAGGGTTTTCTCCGGGCACTCCGGTTTCCTCCCTCCCTTCAATAATGGTACAGGATGCAGTCAATATAAAAATTTCAAAAATTAAAATTCGATTTTCTTCCGTCTTCTAATAGCGATCTCCCTGCCTTTACACCACCTGTTTGAGTGATGTATGTGTATTTGGTGTGTGTGAGGGTAAATGAGACAGGTGAGCGTGTATGTTGGTATAGATCGCCGCGTTTTGAGCCTTGGGGAAAGGCGCGTACATAGCATCCTGTATTATTATTCTTATTCTTCTTCTTCTTATTATTATTATTATTATTATTATTATTATTATTATTATTATTATTATTATTATTATTATTATTATTATTATTATTATTATTATTATTATTATTATTATTAGCAGATTGATAGAACAGAGCAGGAATGAGAAAGAGCAAAGGAGAAA
>CM072512.1:120321204-120326204 GCA_036898135.1 Oncomelania hupensis
GCGTTTGGGATCTACCTTTTCTCTAGGCCAGCTTAATGAGGGCAGTGACTCTCTCCTCTCCCTGCTGCTTTATCTTCCCAGGTTGTAAACTGATCGCCACCCCACAGATGATGATGATGATTATGACGACGATGATGATGATGATGATGTGATAATGATGATGCATGATGCATGATGATAATGATGATAATGATGATGATGATGATGACCTTGTATAATTAAAGTGATTTATAATCATAGCTCCATGCTCATGGCACATGTCCAAAAAGCGACTGTAAACAACCTTTATTTGGTTTCCAAAAATGCTGTCGAGCTGTGTGCATTTTATCAAAGACGGTAGAACAATACCGTCTTTGATTTTATCCATTATTCTGCATAGGCCTATAGTATACACGCATAGACCGCTTGGAAACAAAACAAGAAGAATACGAAATTGGAATAGAAACTAAGAATCGTGTGGCAACAGATTTAGCGGTGGAAGGTAACTCTACTTGTAATAATAAGACTGGATGCTGTACCCGCACTTTTCCCCAAATCACCAACCAGGCTCAAAGCGCTGCGATCTGTATCACTCTCACGTACACAACACACATTTATCACTCAAACATGCGGTGTAAGCCTAAAAGGCACGTATGTCGCTGTTAGAAGACGGAAGGGAACTGGATTTTTATGTCTGAAAGTTTAGATTGACTGCCTCCTATGAAAGTAATCTAAGTGCAAACAAAGAAAGCTATCCTATCCCGTAACTCGGAGGTCGTAGGGGCACCACAGAATCGTTTAACCAGCGTACTCCATCTTTCCCTGTCCTCAGCAACCCTGATTGTTTCGCTCAGTGTCAAACCAGTCCATTCTCGAATTTTGTCCTCCCACCTCTTTTTCGGTCTCCCTCTTCTTCTACCTCCTTGCACTGTGCCTTGCAGGATGGTCTTTGCAAAACCTGTTGAACGGTTAAAGAAAGTTGCATTCGTATTTTATTTATTCATTTGTTGTTGTCATTGTTGTTGTTGTTGTTGTTGTTGTTGCATAAACACATATTCTGTTACGGTCTGATTACACGAAGACTGCACATTAAAAGAAACACAAAAACATAATACAATCCACAAAACAATAATAATGTTCTTGTCATTTATGAGAGAGAAAGAAAGAGAGAGAGAGAGAGAGAGAGAGAGAGAGAGAGAGAGAGAGAGAGAGAGACCCGCCGTGTGTGGACTGTGGTTGTGCGTGTGGAGTTGATGGAGTTGATTGTTTTCATGCTGTTGCAGTTGCCGGCAGTCTCTGCACATGGTTGCCTTCCCTGCTGTTGTTGTTGTTGTTTGTAGATTATAGTCACACGACACTTTCGCATATAGGTGACTACTGGACCGATTTATACTGACACCAGCGGGCCAGTTGTTGGTAAAGGGGAAAATAATATGATCACACGTTGACCAATCCGGGATTCGAACCAGCGACCTTTCGGTTACTAGCAAGACGCTCTTACCAACTGAGCTACCCGGCCCCTACGCCTTCCCTGCGATGCCGTTCTATGCTTATAAGGAGGGGACGTAAGCCTCGACGTCTTCGCTACGCAGTCTGCACTATTTCTTCTAGGACTGAGTGACTTGGGTACACACTTTGTAGCAGAGACTCTCTTCTACTCCGTAGATTAAAAGGCGACTTGATTCAGTTGTACAAACTCTATAATAACCTTGTTGATTTGAGCTGGTCAGACTTCTTTGATTCACTGTGGCAGAACACGTAAAACAGAATGAAAACTTTTTTATTCAACCTTGTAACACTAACGTTAGGAAGTCTCTTTTTTTTTCTTTCTTTCTTTTTTTTTCTTTTTTTTTTAAAACCGGGTCGTTACTTTTGGGAACGACTTTTCCGTTTCACAAAAACAACAACAACAACAACAACAACAACAACAACAACAACAACAACAACAACAACAACAAACAAACCAGACAGACAGAAAAACAAACAATCATATAACAGTATTTCTTTTAAAAAACCAGTTGGAAAATATTCAAAAATGTTCTATTTCTATGGTTATGATGGACAAAAAAAAAGGAAATTGCATGCAAATCAGACCCAAAATACAGGACAATGATAGGACATTAAGAAAAGCTTCACGAACTGTTCGTCCTAAAGCTACTACTACTACTACTACTACTACTACTACTACTACTACTACTACTACTACTACTACTACTACTACTACTACTACTACTTTAATAAGTCTATTAAAATAGTCTTACTCCTATCTCAAGCAGCCTAAGTGGCCTAAAACGTCTACTAAAACGTCTATATATACGCTACTGAATTAAAAAAAAAACTAATTCTAGCTCTAACTTCAATCTATTCTGACGGATCTCTTCCACATCTCCACTCTTTCTACACTGTTCGCCATATCCCTGACCTATTTTTTCGACAAGCTTTTTATATTTGTTTTTCTAATTTTATGAAGGACATTGTTTTTCATGTTTGTACTATATTTGTCGGATAGCGCTGTGGTTGGAGCACTCTCTACTGTGTCGCAAGTTAAGCACCGTCCAGTGCGGTTAGCACTTGGATGGGGTGACCGCCAAACGTGAAGCGACAAATAGCAACGCCACCAGTTGACTCAACTGTGACTGAGTATCTACTCTCTTAAGGGTGGGGACGGTAAAGCAGCGAGGGAGCATCACCCTCATTACGCTGGCCCAAGATAAGTGTGATCTCCAACATCACGCTCCCTTACGGCCACAAAGCTATGGGCCTACCTTTACCTTTACCTTTACCTACTATATTTCTACTGTCAAAACAATGGTATTGATTTTAAGGACTTGTATACTACTACTACTACTACTACTACTACTACTACTACTACTACTACTACTGGATGCTATGTACGCGCCTTCCCCAAATCAATCAGGCTTAAAGCGCGGCGATCTGTACAAACATACACGCTCACCTGTCTCATCCACACACACAACAAATACACATCCATCACTCGAACAGGTGGTGTAAAGGCAGGAAGATCGCCACTGGAAAACGGAAAGAAAATCGAATTTTTATTTTTTTAAATTTTAATATTTACTGCGTCCAATACCATTATTGAAGGGAGGGAGGAAACCGGAGTGCCCAGAGAAAACCCTCGGTGACCTCAATAGCCTCGTACTTAAGTCACATACGTTCGCCCCTTGCGGGAATCGAACCCGCGACCTTCGGCATAGGAAACCGGCGACTAATCCACTGCTCCAGTTAGTTAGTTAAAATAGATTAACGTCCCCGGACACATAAGCGTATAGGGGACGGGTGAAACACCACTTTTCCACTGCTCCACGAATTATGACACGTTTATATAAGGATCAGGATTGTCTCATGATAATGTTGTTTGTAAAATATGTCTAAGGTAAAAAGGTAAATGTAGTCCTATAGCCTGTGGCCGTAGGGGAGCGTGATGTCGGAGATCACACTTGTCTTGGGCCAGCGTAATGAGGGTGATGCTCCCTCGCTGCTTTACCGTCCCCACCCTTAAGAGAGTATGTAGGCCTACTCAGTCACAGTTGAGTCAACTGGGGGCGTTGTTATTTGTCGCTTCACGCTTTGCGGTCACCCATCCAAGTGCTAACCACACTGGACGATGCTTAACTTGCGACACAGTAGCGAGTGCACCAACCACTGCGCTATCCGACACCCCAATATGTCTACGCTTGTTTTTTTTTTTTTTTTTTTTTTTTTTTTTTTTTTAATGTATTTGATATTTGATGGCATCAAATATCATGGTCTATGCTACTTTGTATTTTGTGCAAATCTGTATGTTGTTTTAAAATGTAGTAGCATTGATGTTATCATTTTGGTTCTGTTCGGTTTTGGTGACTGCTATTGTTATTGCTATGTTAGTAGTATGCGTGTCTTGTTATTTTAATGTTTTAATCAAATGTTTACAATGGTTTTACTGTGAAGAGCAGAGTGCTTTATCGTAGATGAGGAAACTGCGCTATATAAGTTAGCTTATTATTATTATTATTATTATTATTATTATTATTATTATTATTATTATTATTATTATTATTATTATTATTATTATTATTATTATTGTTGTTGTTGTTGTTGTTGTTGTCAACTTTTTTCTACTCCATTGTAGCCTTAACCTTAACTTCTACTTTATAAATCCTATCCTAACCTGTCCCGTAACTCGAAGGTCGTTGGGGCACCACAGATGTTCGTTTAAACAGCGTACTCCATCTTTCTCTGTCCTCAGCAACCCTCATGGTTGTTGTTGTTGTTGTTTGTAGATTATAGTCACACGACACTTTCGCATATAGGTGACTACTGGACCGATTTATACTGACACCAGCGGGCCAGTTGTTGGTAAAGGGGAAAATAATATGATCACACGTTGACCAATCCGGGATTCGAACCAGCGACCTTTCGGTTACTAGCAAGACGCTCTTACCAACTGAGCTACCCGGCCCCTCAACCCTCATGGCATCGCTCAGTGTCAAGCCAGTCCATTCTCGACTTTTGTCCTCCCACCTCTTTTTATGTGTCCCTCTTCTTCTGCCTCCTTGGATCGTGCCTTGCAGGATGGTCTTTGCAAAGCCTGATGCTCTGACGACTTGGCCATACCATCGGAGTTTCCATTTCTTCACCACTGTGAGCAGGTCATCGTGTTGTCCAATGGCTTTTGTGGTGGTCTGTCGAACTTCGTTGTTGGTGATGTGCTGGGTATAGGAAATGTCCAGAAGTCTTCTGTGGCACCTCATCTCCATGCTTTGCATTCCTCGTTGTAAATCTGCTGTGAGGATCCATGTTTCGCAAGCGTATAGGAAGATGGAGATGACAAGGGAGCGCAGCAATCATACCTTGGAATGATGGTCCTGTCTAGAACACTAACGTACCAAACGCTAACTCTAACCTCTACTCTAAAGCTTATTTGTTTCCACTTCTGAAGTCTCACTAATTGTCTCTTTGCAATAACGAGTCTGTCGTCTGTCCTCTGCTTGACTGATCACAATAGGGAACTATTTTAA
>CM072512.1:120331204-120333704 GCA_036898135.1 Oncomelania hupensis
AAATGCAGATTTTTAAAACGTATAAAATATGCACACACAAAACGTTTTTCGTCTTCATGCTTGAAGGACCAAATTACTCGTATGTTAGTAGTGGTGATTTTTTTTCTTTATATGCTTAAGTATAACAAGACACAGGCGGCGGAAGCTGTTCAGGATTGGGGGGGCACACATTCATTTTATTCACTGACATCAGGGCCGGACCTTGGAAAAGTCGAGGGGGAGGTTACAGATTCAGCGAAGGCGCGATGCGCCGAGCCTTCTAGGGGGGTCCGGGGGCATGCTCCCCCGGAAATTTTTTTTCTTCAAGGATGCAAAATGGTGCAATCTGAACCTTGAAAAAGCCATTTGTGATGGTCTGGGACTTTGAGCTTTTTGAACAATTGAACTGACAAACTCTGGGGTACAAAAATTATCCTCTGCCCCTCCCTTTAAAAAAAACAACACACGCACACAAACATTTATTTATCAGCAGAGATGTTTTGTATACTATTATTATTCACTATTTTTTGTTGATCGTTAACGGTATAAAGCTTTACCTTGTAGTTTATGAACATCACCGCCCTGCTTTCATTTAATTCAGTCTTGCTGCACTAGGATTCTCGGCATTAGTACCATTTGTGAATTGTATCTTCTGGCAAAACAGTTCACTGCCTCTTTGAAGTCAATATCAACATCCCTGTGCACTTTCATTAAAGCAAGTCCATTGAGTCTCTGTGCCCCATTATAGAGCGCAGGTAGTTTTTTAGGTTGCGCAACTGACTGTTTGAACGCTCACACTCGGCAGTAGTGACATGCAGGGTGCAAAGGTTCTAAAGCATGATGAACAGGTTGGGATAAAAATCCCTGTCACAATGTTTCAGTGCTTCTGATGCCGTGGATGGGATGATAGCTATCGCATTCTCAGCAGCACTTCGCCATTTGCAAACCCACCGTTGGTATTCTGCATCAAGAGTAGCGTTGTCTGGTAGGTCAGACTCCCACAACATTGCCAGTGTCTTCACCCCTTCTGGAACCTGCATGAAACCATCCTGGTTGTCTATTAAAGTGCTTGGCACCAGACAGAGACCATCAACTGCTAGGCCAGCATTTTTTGAACCTCGAGTCCAATTCGGTTGACAGGTGTTCCAAGAAAGGAATGGCAATGCAAATCTTGAAATATTCTTCTGGAATGGCCGCAGGTTGGTTGTCACGGAGAGTCTGTCGGGATGCTTGACGAGGAACAATAACACCAGTTGTCAAAGCATTTGCCATTTTGCTGACTTCACCAAACCAGGCAACGAACGCTGTGTCGACATCTCTTCTAATAGAAGACATGCAGTTACTGACTTCTTTGATTTCCCTGTAGGCATCGACAACATCTTTTGTCCTTTTCTGCAGCTTCACTGTCAAGGGTTTCCATTTCAACGATGTTTTTGGACGATTCAGCGATGGTCGTTTCAATGGATGTTCGTTACAACGAATTGTCATAATTATCAACTTAACATCTTAATTAATATTTCAAAAAAGTCGTTTTTGGTGGATTAGGGCAGTATCAAGGTGAAGGTGCTGGAAGAGGCTTGCGGCCAGAACAAGAAAATATGGCTGCATTTACTAATTTAGGCTTAGGGGTTGGGTTACTTGGTCGTTTCAACGGGAAAACGCTTTGGACGTTTCAACGGATCCCTTGAATTGGATTTCCGTTGAATTGACTATAAATAACTCTTTGTACGTTGGACCAAAAGTGACTAAAAACTGCAATGTTTTAAAAACAATTTTTAAAAAATTGAAACTCTTTGCATAAAAAAAATTCAATTTTTTTTAATTTGGAGGGGGGGGGGGGGGGTTCCAGAACTCAGGTACCATCCCCCTCCCCCCACCCTTCTGGGTCCGGCCCTGGACATTTACTCCAAATAATTTGAACTATTTTCATAGACACTATGTGAGAGAGAAAAAAAAATATATATATTTCTACAACTGTGCATAAAAGAGAGAGAGAGAGGGGGGGGAGGGAGGGTAGAGAGAAATGGAGAGAAACTGACCTGACAATGTTGATCCATCACAGTAACAAAAACAGCAGTCATGCATGTCATTTGGCATGGGAAATTATACCGTTAATTTTCCAAAGTATGCCTTATTGGCGTTCATTTGTATTGATAAATTCGTAAGCAGTTTGCGCTAGGTCTAGTTGATCTACTTTGTCTTTGAACACATGCATTATAAGACATTTATTTAGACGCTCCTGCGTCATCGTTGCCCGAAGGTATGTTTTTACCCGCTTTAGGGCTGAAAAACGGCGTTCAGCCGTTGCAGTTGTGGTTGGGATGGTGGAGTAGAGTCTGAGAAGTTTATCCACTTCACTCAGCATCTGTCGCACAGTGTCTGAAGCTTTCAGTTCATCCGGCAGTGCTTGGAATATGGTAATCCTAGAGTTAGCCGCCTCCTGGTGTCACCCAGTGCATGTGGGAGGATTCTAACTGAGTTTTGAGTCTGTCCAAGTCGATGTTAGCGGAATATGTATCTT
>CM072512.1:120338704-120558704 GCA_036898135.1 Oncomelania hupensis
CGCCTATACGCTCCGGTGTCGTGTGACTATAATGTACAAGTACCCCTTTACCTCTCAGCACTACAGTGGAACCTCCGGTATCCGTCCCTCTTGTATACGACTCACTCGGTTACGTGATCTGAAAATTTTTGACAGATTCACTTCCAATAATAAATGACCTCACAACCTCGTTTATGCGACCAGCGACCGTGTCTTAAGCCCTTTATACGACCGTCTTTGGCAATTTAAAAGAGATATCAGTTAATTTATTCTCTCATGTTAAGGTATGCCTGCTGTTGTCTGCTATTACCGGTTCGCAAATAAGGGACATTACTCGCCTACACTGGCTTGTCAAAATGGCGTCGCGCAAGAGGAAAGTTTTGAGTTCGGCGGAGAGAATGAAAGTGATTGAAAGAAGTGAAAATGGGGAGAGTTGTTTGTCCATTGCTAAAAGTTTAGAAGTTGGGAAGACCCAAATTCAGCTTATCATAAAGGATACAAAATTATGCCTACATAACCCTCCGACCCTAACAGCACTTCCCCTTCTTCCTTCTATTTCCGGTATAAGACCGGGTCTATTATAAGACCGTTTTTTCTCAGATTTTGGACTGTCTTATACCTGAGATTCCACTGTATTAATAATCCCTTCCTTCTCTTCCTCCTCCTCCTCCTCCCGGCTATTCCTCTGTTGCAGAATTAGTTTCACACTAACTTGCCTATGTATAAGAGTTTGCCGAAGTTCTACGCTGAAAAGAAGCAGACAGCGACGGCCTGTGGCACAGGCGCCCGTATCGAGATGTGAGCAGACCCGAGTTGCCTATTCAGAGCGCTACGTAACGCTACGTAACTATTTTGGCGGAAAAAGTCTGGGCAACCCTATGCCCGCAGTCTCTCAAAAGGTTGTTTGCGAAGAGAAAAAGATAGCGGCCAGTGTGGTAGGCTTTCGATTTGCGAATGGCGATGTGTTCAATGGTGAAATAGCAAGGGAGGACTCTTAGTCATTTACAGTCTGGTAAAATTTGTGTACCTGTTATTTGACGGAATAATCATGTTTATGTGCAATCGGTATGAATTAGTATTTATATTTAATAATATTGTTGTGTTGTCAGTGCGATTGATAGTAACTTTCACTTTCAGCCAACCACAGGCTCTGAGGTATTTTCTTTCGTCTTTGTAACCTCGTGGGTCTCCTACATACGTACGTAGTATACAAGGTTCAACATTCACCGGCTTCCGTTTCCCAACGCCGCTAGTCGCTCCGGATACATTCCAGCTGCCTTCTGCGGTCTCTCATTGGTCGCTTATTAATAGGGTGTACCCTATTAGGCCTAATGAAGGGCGGACAACTCTTGCGCTATCAACACATGATCGTTGGCGATTTTCAAATCTGTTAATAGTCCGCCCCTCACTAGGCCTAATAGCGTGTATTTTTAGGCGACCAATTACAGCGGGTATGCATCCAGTTCGACTAGCGGCGTAGTGTCAAAATTCGGACCAGCTTTTGTGACTGTGTTTTGGAACAAATTCGCAGTGAATTTGGAGCTGAATTTGTTTCAAATGGTACGAATGTATTGCTATGAAGCAAACTATTTTGTGATTGCTGGATAGTAGTGGCCAGCGCTTTGAGAAGCTCTCTGAGCTTATAAGTGCGCTATATAAGAGAAATCTCTTTCTTTTCTTTATGAGTGTTTGTGATTCGTCGGCAGCCTGCGTTTGAGTTTGAAGTGGACACAAAAGGTAGGAAAGGCGATTTTTGGAGGCGAGTCGCTCAAACGGAAGTGAGGGAGTAAAACAACCTTGTATGTATAGTATGTAATTCAGGCCTACGAAAGACGAGACTTCCCAGCCTGTGAGCCAACTTCACTTTGACTGGCTGTTGTGCAGTCAACATGTGCTGCGCCATTTTAAAAGCGCTCGCTTATGGCAAAAGGTTCCCAAGAAGCAAAAATAGTTAGTGCGGAGCAATCGTAAGCGCTTTGTGGTGCTGTTATCCTAGGCAACTCGGGGCAGAGTACGTATTCCAGCTAGTAAAAATAAGGAACGCTATTCCGAGAGATACTGGCGCCTGTGGCCTGTGATAGATTGTTAACACGCAGTTTGAGGTAGTGAATGCATGAACATTGAAATTTAACGTCTACACTTACCATTGGCGCGATTTCCCAGACGGAGCCGGATAACCCTCCCAGGGAAGACGGGGTAGAGACCGAAATGAACTCTGAACCACCAGAGTAGTCATACTGCTAAGAAAGACAGTGAAAAATGGCCACCATGTATTTTGCTCACCGTGGGACTCGAACCTGGGGCATCGGTGTGCACACCAGCTCAATGCCTATGTGAGCAGCAAGCAAAATGTGGAGGAACTAAACAGTGCACAGTGCTGCACTGTTTAGTGCCTCCACATTTAGTTTAGTTAGTTTAGTTATATAGATTATAGTCCCACGTCACATTAGCGAATAGGGGACTGGGAAGAGGGGGGAAAGGGAGTTATGCCTCCACATTTTGCTTGCTGCGGGCTATTTATAGCTTGCCTTCACCTTCCTTTCCAGTGAAAGGAAAGGAACGGAAAACGATGCTTAACGTCCTATTGCATGAGCGTTAAGGACGATCACCACGTCGCCAACCTGACAACAATGACCATCATCATCATATCAAAATGAGGTTGGAAAGGAAAGGAACGGAAAACGATGTTTAACGTCCTATTGCATGAGCGTTAAGGACGATCACCACGTCGCCACCCTGACAACAATGATCATCATCATCATATCAAAAAATAACGAAGCATTGGCGAAGCTATTTATAGCTAGCCTGGCTGACATAACCTCAAAACTAAAAAGCTTTGGTTGAGTCGCTGTGTGTGCCAGGCGAGAGCTCCACCGCTGAGTTACAGCGGGGTGAATCTTGAGGTAGCTTTTGTCCTATTGAACAGTTTACAGTGTGTGACATTCCTATTGTTGAAGACTATATACATTCCTAGTCTTTTGCCTTATGGGTTAGCCTTTTAAAAAAACAAAACTGAGTCAACTGTACCATACCCATCAGATGGAGTGATTACGCTATATTATATATCGTATCTGGTAGATATAAAGTCACCACCGCATTCATATTTGATACTCGTAGAACTTTTGTCCCTTTCAGCTCCATGTCTTCTTGACTCTTGAGAGGCAGGTCCAACACACACATACGCGCATGCATGTGCGCCTCTCACTCCCCACCCCCACCTCCTCCACCCAACCCAAGAGTTCATACTTAATATCAGGCATAATTTTCTCGGTTCCATCTCTCAAATCTCTTTATTGAGCATGTTGATCAAACATTCACCAAATATGTTCATTTGTGTGCCTGTGATCAGGCCTCTCTCTCTCTCTCTCTCTCTCTCTCTCTCTCTCTCTCTCTCTCTCTCTCTCTCTCTCTCTCTCTCATTAGTAATTTTGTTAAACTTTCTTTGAAAGCATCACAGTTAAATAAAATGTCTTTACATGTACACTTGTGTAATTTTGTGTCATAACAAGTAGTAGAATTGTCTATATAATTTCCTAGTCATTGTTACCTGTACGGCGCCTGTAGTTTTAATTAGGCGGCCGCATTATATTCCGTAGGGGATTGACAAGGCCGCAATATATTCCGTAGGAGATTGACACGAGTTGTGAAGACAATTGGGTTTCCATATATCCCTTCGTGGAAAATCCGCGTCTTCTTCTCGTGGATATCAGTATTCATATACAAGAGAAGGGAGGCGTCATAACCAAGACAAGGGAGAAGCGGCATAGGCGCTCGCGTGTCCAGTCACAAGCGCCTGTGCTTCAGGTCTGTTGTGTTGACTTTAACATAGTGCAGGGTGGTTCTTACTTCCTTGGTTGATCTTTTTGATAGATCCACGTTAGTTTTGGGCCTAAACCTTGATTGGAGGGAGGGTGGAGACTTCCTTGTCTGCTGCTGTTGGCGTAGTCTGTTATATTTGTATTGTTGGTGGTTTTTTTTTTTGTTGTTGAAAGGAACAAAAATAAGTTTTAAGATTATCCTAAACTGGAATTAAGCTGTAAGATTAAAGTAATCGTTCCCGTATAACGCACTTTCCAGAACAAAGAACTGCTCTAGGTGCGAACAGACGTTTGAACTGAACCAAAGTGAGTGTTAACTAAATTCTTCACGGCTGTTTGTTTGTATGTAGATTATAGTCACACGACACTTTCGCATATAGGTGACTACTGGACCGATTTATACTGACACCAGCGGGCCAGTTGTTGGTAAAGGGGAAAATAATATGATCACACGTTGACCAATCCGGGATTCGAACCAGCGACCTTTCGGTTACTAGCAAGACGCTCTTACCAACTGAGCTACCCGGCCCCTCTCACGGCTGTTTCCTAATCGCAGCTTTTTATAGGTAGGCCCTTTGGTAGGCCTACAGTGTAAAGTATTCTCCGCCGATGTACACACAGGGAGAAACAGTAATACAATTAGCGTTGAGAACCACACGACACCCAACGTACAAATTAAAAAAAAATTCAAATCATCTAGATACATTAATTAAAGATGAACTGCAAGGACACAGATTTTGTTTAAATATACAGGCATACTCTAAAAACACAACAGCAATTATAACTAGCTGGATACCAACTGGGATAACAACAGTCAACCGGGCGAGAAGGTGAGCCGTCCGGTTAATAAACAATCGGTTAGGTGGGCGGACGGACGAACGGACACACACACTCACACACACACGCATACACATGTACACATGTTAAGTTTTGCTCGTATAATCTTTTTTTTTTAAATTGGGATACAAAAGACTGTATGTGCTTGCCCACTTTTTAATACATATTTGCATATTTCGGCAATATCTCCGTGTAAGATCTTCCGTATATATGTGCTTCCCCAATGTCTTGTTGAAGTGATCTCATACACGCTTAACCTTTACGCGACTCGTGTCGTTTTTGTAAATTTGAGCAGCCTATGAAATCAAACATTGGATGAGGGCCAACAATCTAAAGCTCAATTCAGTCATTGTCTGTGGGTCTACTCACCGGCTGTCCAAAAGATCAGTTCCAGATGTGTAAATTGGCAGTTGCAGCGTATCGCCTGTAAATACTGTGGTGAGGAATCTTGGTCAATGTTCAGCAATTATTGTTCGGATGCGTGAATATAGTGTTACGATCGAGACGCGCACGATAGATCGGACAAAATCATCGGATGATCTGATGATTTTGTTTTGCAAAGCATGCAATGATATCGTATATTTACCTTCGATTCTGCGCTGTTGCTAGAAAAACGCTTTGTGTAATGTTGATAATTTTTCGTCGGTCAATATTGTTGACAATTTTCTGGAATTACTTGCTTATTATCAGACGAAGTTTCCAGATCTGTCTCGTATTAGCTAAGCAATTCTTATAACCTAAAGAATGTTCTGTGACGTCAGACAGTGCGTAGTTCCGGTGACGGATTTTATTTTGATTGGGTGTTATTGCGCCATTCTGGATTGTTCGAAGTTTCTCTGATTGCAGAGAGGCTATATTAGTAATGCATTGTCTGCTTGAAGTAAGTGTTTCACCCGTCCCCTATACGCTTATGTGTCCGGGGACGTTAATCTATAAAACTAACTAACTAACTTGAAGTAAATGATTTTTTTAGTGATTTTTCGGAAAGCGATCTTTATGCAGGTGTAGATGTTTGCTGAATAAAGTAGGACAACTTTATACGACGAAACCTGCCTTGTTGCTGAATGAAAAGGCTGCGTGGATAAACGAATTCGAGGTTACACATACCAAGATTCAAGCTTCGGATCTGAATCGACTAATGATCAATAACGTGTAACATATAGACAGGTTAAATAGTCATTGGTGGATTTATGAGTGTATAATTATATGATCTGTGTGTGTGTGTGTGTGTGTGTTTGTATGTGTGTGTGTGATTTGTGTGTTTGTATGTGTGTGTGTGTGTGTGTGTGTGTGCGTGGCTAGGTAGAAACGACGTTACTCTGACATACACTTGAAACTCTACGTACTTTCTTTTGACGACCCCGTTATTTTGACGTCAAAACAGTGTTCCGTTAGGGTTAGGGCTGTGTTAGGCTTAGGGTTAGGTTACGGGTTTGGGTTAGGGTTAGGGATAGCTTCAAAAAAATGGAAAAAATGTCAAAATAATGTTAAGTGTGTCAAAATAATGTATGTAGAGTTTCACGACAGTCATCACAACGGCTTTTCTACACGGTTGTGTGTGTGTGTGTTGTGTTGTGTTGTGTTGTGTTGTGTTTGTCACTCGCCCCTAGCTACTTCCCTACTACGGAATCAGACGCTTTCAAAATGGCGTGCTTTCTGTGTGCAGCATGATGCGCAAATATCATGCCTGGACTACCTTTCATCAACCATAGCGGGTGTCACGAAAAATGTCAGCACGTGACACGTGAAGGCCGAATGTTGGAATTTTGATATTCAGGCGATAGCTTTGACTGAAGTAGGAGATTGCACCATGAAAGGTTTGTGTCGAGCGTTGCAGACCACCTACGCGCGCGTACCGGTGGTGTTGGTGGTGACAGTACTGATGCTGATCATCATCGTTCAGCTAAAACTGTTGGAGCTGGCCAATATCCGAACCCAGGAGGCAATAGATGCGGGAGAATTTCTGGCGCCAAAGAAAAATGTTGCCACGCAGGACCAAGCAGCGGAGTGGGCTCTTAAAGCGGAAGTGTCGGCCAAGCATGCAGTAGAGGCGGCGCAGAAGGCGGCAGAAATAGTGCAGCACGCTCAGCAGTCGGCAACGGTGAAAAACTCAGCAGTGGTGCAAATGCCTGCAGTGAAAGCTAACCCTATCCCAGTGCCGTCAGATGAGATAGAACCCGTGAGCGAGGGTGAAATTAAAGCACTGACAGAAGTCTTGACGCTCCGCCTTAATGAAGCCAAGGACAAAAAACTCCTGCTGGAGAACCAGAGAAACTGCAGCTACCTGACATCCATTGGAAACGTCCGTGGCCAATGTGTAGACAAAGACTGCACGCGACAACTCCCGTCTTCGGCCGAAGCACGGGTACGGCAGCTGCTGGAGCCACGACATCGACTGACGAAAGCGCAAAAGTCCGCTATCCAGGTCATTGGTCGCGATGTGCCCGCCAAGCGCTACATCTTCGTCACAGCCGCCTCTTCCAATCACTACCGCGAGTCGCAGGGGCTGGTGTACAACCTGCAACAACACCTGTGGCCTAAGCTCACCCCGGGCTCGTACTCTTTCTACTACTTTGACTTGGGCCTGAAGCCGACGGAGAAACAACGCGTGGAGAAGAACTGCAACTGCACAGTCAAGACGTTCGACTTCAGGATCTTGCCCAGCCACGCGCGACACTTGATGTGCTACGCCTGGAAAGTGGCCATCCTGCAGGCACTGCTGCCCAAGTCCGAGGTCATCATCTACATGGACGTGTCCATACGCTTTCAGCAGAAGATGGACCTGCCGCGCTTCTTCGACACGGCTCGACAGCGGAGTGCACAGTTTCTCAGCAACGCGGACGCCATCCCCAACCACACGGCGAAAGACATGTTCGACTACTACGGCGACCTGCCGTGTCAGTACTGGCCCTACCCGGAGCTGCTGGCGGGCTTCAGCGTGCTGCACAACGAGCACTTCATCAAACGTCTGGTGCTGGAGCCCTGGCTGAGCTGCGCCCTTCACCCACGCTGCATGTGCACTGTGAACCCTCACGCCACGCGCATCTGTCCGCACAAGGAGCGACTGGTGAGATTGGTCTTATTGCTATTCACATTGCACTTTACTTTAGATTGAAAGATTTTACATAAAATATACTGATCCAGCGCACTTAAAAATCGAATCAGGTTTGAGAGCTGCAGCTCATAACCCATGGCCAACTGCGTTTAAATATTACCTGTTTTGATCGATTGATCGAACATTGATTGATTAACTAATCGATCATTGATTATGGTCTCTTTCTTTTATTTTTTTAGGTAGGGCAGTGCCATCGGTTCGACCTGTCCAGTATGACCATGCTGATAGCGAAGTTGTTCGGGCCTGCCTCGCGCTATCTAGTAATGAGTGACAACTACCCGCCCCTGATACAACGAGGTCAGACCATGGACTTCTTCACGGACTAATATTAGCCATAACTAGGGTCTATCTAATCCCAGTGTCCTTTCTTCAGGCGAGACAACCTACGTCATATTGGAAAAGGAAATTACGATTCATCTCCCCACTGTAGATCTCTCCCAATGATCCTACTTCATTTCCATGACAAAGTATTTGTCTCCTTGTGATCCTCTCTATCATGTCCTAAAGCTTCACTGCCTAAATAGCCCTACATTTTGTAAGGCTCTGGAGGTACAAATATGGAATCAATCACCATCATGTGCAAAAGGCCACGAATGACAGTATTTTACATTTTCATACATGGAGGTCTCCTCCAAACATAGAGGTCTACAGAAGAAGTGGGACTTCGATTTTAGCAGGTTTTTATCGAATCTAGTTGCGGCTATTCAGCTTCCAAAAAAAAAAGTCTTTCTTCTGCATTTTTGTGTAGAGGGAAGTACAAGTGAAAAAAGTAACGTTTGTGGGTTAGAGATGGCGGCTGGGATAGGGTTTGAGGGTTTGTAGAATGTGCTCATCATATACCGGTGTGTCTCTTATAGATTTCGGATATTACATCCTGTTCACTAAGCCTCTTTTACTGGGCTGTTGGAGATAACATCGTTGGTGTCTTTAGGTTGACCTGCTGACTGCACGTACGGTCTTGGACGCAGTGGCCGTGACTTCTTTATTTATTTACTGTTATTGCCCAGTCGACTGAGCACAATCCGCGGCAACCGGGGATGGGGGAGAAGGGATCTAGTGATAGCTGGGTAAATTTGTGTAGCTGGCACTCACCCATCTAGGGCATGAGCGTCAGGATCTTTAAAGTCCGTGCGATGGAATGCGTGCGTGTCCAAAGGAACATTTTATTTAAATATGTGTGGGTGGGTGTGTGTGCGTGCATGTATGATGTGTCGGTCTGTATCAGTGTCTGCATCTGTGTCGGTGTACATACGCATGCGCGTTTTCTGTGTTGATACTTTGATGCCAATTCCAGTGTACATTGCATAATTAATATATTGATTGCATAATACTGCATATTATACATGCGCGTGTTTGTTATGTAATGTTTCCTGGCGCAATACCTTTATGATTATAATTATATATGATCTGGATCAGTTTGGCATGTGAATCTTATGTGTGCAAAATCAGAAAATACGTTTTGAATCGCGCGGGGTACATTCGACAGGTGGCATAATTATTGATGAACCCGCTGAAAGCTCCATTGCGGGCGGGATTTCCGTGCATTATAATAACGCATTTGAGCATTCTGCATTTGTTTTGGTCGAATCTGCGTACATGAATCTCAGGGGCAGATTATGTTTTTCATGAGTGGGGAGGAGAAGGGGGGTTCCTGATTACATTATTTGACACTATTAAACTTCTGAGGACAGAGAAAGAGGGCGTACGCTGGTTAAACGATCATCTGTGGTGCCCCAACGACTTCCGAGTTGCTGGCTAGGATAGAATAGGAATAATTATATACCACTGCATAGTGCTACAGCCGATTTTTGTTGTCCACTAAATGACAAAATAAGACATCTGTTAGTTTGCCCCTTTTAAATTTTTTTAATGTTCTTTTTAAGTTTTAGTTATTGTTTAGCCGGAGTTCACCGCCCGTCATATCAAAACTCCTTGAAAAGACTGTCCTGAAACAGTTAAATCAACATCTTGCTTCCAACAGCTTTTTTTTTTTGCCCATTTCAGTCTGCCTATCGTTCTGATCATTCCATGCGCTGAAACTGCGTTCGTCGATACTTTAAATGATCACTTGCTTGCCACTGACTCCTAAAGCAACAATCAATCAATCAATCAATTGCCACTGGCTCTGGGAAACTTTCACTTCTCATTCTTCACGATCTCTCTGTTGCTTTTGATACCATCAAACGCTCTATTCTCCTCCAACGTCTTGGAGACACTTTTGGGATTTCCGGCTCTTCACTCAACTGGTTCTCTTCGTGTCTTTCTGACAAGTTTAAGACTGTCTCCTTGAACAGTGCCAATTCTTCTCCAGTCCTATTTACCTGTGGTGTTCCCCATCGCTCTGTTCTTGGCCCAGTTCTTTTCACTCTGCATTCTTCCCCTTTCTGACATCAACAAAAATCACCACATCAATCATCATTTCTGATGATAGCCAACTTCACGGCAGTGAAACTCTCTTGAAAATCTTCCACACCTTTTTCAAAGGACTTCTGACTGTTTCACTGACATACAAAACTGGATGAGTGCCAACAAACTTCAACTCAACGCTGACAAGACCGAAACCATACTCATTGGAACCAAATATAAGCTTTCTTCTGTCTCTACTGATTTTTTTTTCTTGGACATAGCACAATCCTCTTTTCTTCTTTCGTCAAAAATCTTTGTGGCACGATTGACGAAACCCTTTCAATGCATAACTTCATTCAAAAAACCTGTCAGTCATGTTTTTTTCATCTTCGCCGTATTGGTCTTTTTCGAAAGTAACTCACTACTGATGCCACAAAAAAGCTAATTACATCTCTAATCTTTTCACGACTGCAACTTACTTCTTTCTGGTTTGCCTGCATTATCCATCCACCTCTTTAAGCGCGTTCAAAATTCTGCAGCTCGACTGATCTTGAAAAAGAACAAGTCTGATCACTGTGACGTTGGGTCTATTGTTGCTGGGCTCTGCACAATGGAATGCTATTACCCACTCGTCTTTCGTCTGTAATCACCCTATGACTAATCTTAATACATTTATATGTTTAGCTCGGTCTGTGTGCGGATAGGGTTATAGAGAAAGGGAGAAAATGGTAAAAGATTCACTGACACACTAGCTCTCCCAATGATCCTACTTCATTTCAAACGTCACTTAAATGTGTACAACATAGGTAGTCCAGCCACTTGTTAACAGTAAATATCACACATTTATTTCCTCTACTCTATACATCATTCTCTAAACACTCTATTAACTTAAATGTCCAAATTCACTTCGAATAGTTCGCTCCTTGATGGGTCTATGCTGCTACTGTTCTTGACATTTGCTACTGTCTCATCATTAGGCTATTTGTTCTGGTTGGCCTACTGTGCGTTTTCAGGAGAGTGGACTACCGCACAGTCCTTCTAGATCAGTGTGCGTGCACGTCTTCTGTGTCACTTAACTGAGTCATTGAGGTGTGGTGATGGTGTCTCCTCCTTGGTTGTTGACTATTGGGCTATCGGAGCTCAGTGCTCGATGTTCCACTGCAGGCCAAATGTCAGGGTTGACTCTCAGTGGTCTATCTTCTGCATCGGACCAACAAACCTGCTCGTCTTTTTGACAATGTCAGGCTGTGGCTATACTGCATTGAATGAATTTCACCCGTCATCTGCTTAGTCTGCTGCTAGAGAGGTCTTTCAGAGCGTTACTCCTTCTCGTGTGAGAGTTAGGCACAGAATGACTACCTAGCCTTGTGGTCAGCCAAAGCCCGCGAAATCTCGTGAGATACCTGTAGCGCCTCTATCGGTGGGGGGGGGGGGTGGTTCTGGCTATACGTCAGCTGGATGAGGTCACTGCCTACCTTAGCGAGAGTTAGATTACACATGCTTAGCACTGTCCTGACTTCTGTCGTCTGCTAGGCAGCGATTTTAATTTACACAAGCCAAAGCAGGATGAAGTGTTAGAGGCTTGAAGCCTTAGTGCGGGGTCCAAACTAGCCTTCTGTGACAATCACATCACCTCACCTTCTGTGACAATCACATCACCTCACTACTCTCCTCCCATCACTAGCTGCCTGTCTCACACAGAATTGTCTACAAAGTTAACCTTCTCTGCTTTAAGTGTATTAACGGGTTTGCTTCTCCTACCTTTCAGACAGCATCCATCTGTACACACCATCACGCAACCTACTTCTGATCCTCTGACACTTCGTGTCCTATGAACTAAACTTGGTTCTGCCGGATTCCGCTCTGTAAGAAAATTTTATTAGCATTAACAATACCAGCAGAGATCGAAGGGAAAGTGCCAGCACCAGCTTTCAAGACCGTGTGATTGAAGATAGGCAGGCAGGGAATCAAGTGTAAATGCATAATAAAATATGGCCTATATTGGCCGTATCCCTCAGTACCAATAGGTTCAGATACTTTTTACTCCCCATGGGGGTGCCGGGAGTTTCAGTATAAATAGTATCCCCACTTTCTAAAAATTTAGTGCTTTAAATTCCCACTGTCACTGTCTTTCTCCTTTGTTCTTTCTCATTCCTACTCTGTTCTATCAATCTACTATACTATCTTCTTCTTCGCTAGACCAGTCACCTACCTTTTTTCTTGAAATCTCTTCCTGGACAAAATTCCTCATTTGTGTGTGAGGTCTGTTTGATCAGCTTGGGAATATTGGATGCTTTCTGCCAAATGGTCACTGGGGCTTCCTATGATGTTATTATTTGGCAATGTAGGCGTTTTATATGTATGTGTGTTGTTGATATTGTATAATGATGTTTGTATTTTTTTTGGTTGTAAACGGGGATTCGATAAATTAGAGTATAGCCTCATGGGCCCCTGTGTGGGATGTCTTTATTGTAAAGTGACCGGCTGGTAGATTGCCTTCAGTATTACCACTAGGGTTGTTTCGGCAGATCTTTTGTGCTGATCAGGGGTGAGACTTCTTTTACTTCTCTGGTCCTGATTTGGCTCGGAAGAGTCCGCTGGACCTAAAGCAATAACCATGTAATGTAAGATACTTTTTATGTTGGTCCCTTGCATCGAAATGTGTTGTAGCGTCTGTCGAGTCTAATGATTCTAATGCGATGAAGCTCGCTCACAAATATATTATACTATTTCATATGATATAATATGATATATGATATGCTATATGAGATGATATATGATATGATATGAGATGAGATGAGATATTGATAATGATTATGATTTATGGATATGGATATGGATATTATATTATATTATATTATATTATATTATATTATATTATATTATATTATATTATATTATATTATAGTGTATTATAGTGTATTATAGTGTATTATAATATATTATGAGACTATATCATTATATTGAGATGTGATTTTGGTTATACAACGTGTCCTGGAGTGTAAAGGGCGTGTGTAAACGTTGAACTGAAAACTGTTGATGTAAAATGTGTGTAAACGTTGAATTGAGTCCTGGTGATGTAAAATGTGTGTAAACGTTGAACTGAAAACAGATGATGTAAAATGGTCATCGTCTGTTTTCAATGGAAGGTTCGTGGAGGCTCAAAACCTTTGTTGTTGTGGATGAGATTCTCAGATTCCAAACCTAAGTTCCTGAAACTTTTTTTTTTTGGCCAACAGATTCAGCATTACATTACATTACATTATTATTGCTTTAGGTCCAGCGGACTCTTCCGAGCCAAATCAGGACCGGACAACCCCTAATCCGTATAAAAGATCTGCTGAAACAACCCTAGTGGTAAAACCGAAAGCTCTCCACCAGCCAGTCACTTTACAATAAAGACATCCCACGCAGGGGACGGCTGAGGCTTCACCCCAACTTACGAACCCCCGTTTACAAAAACAAAATAGAATACAAACATCATTATAAATTAGCAACAAAACACATACATATAAAATGCCTACATTGCTAAATAATAACATCATAAGGAGCCCTAGTGACCACCTTGCAGAAAGCGGCCAATATTCCCAAGCTGATCCAACAGACCTCATACACAAATAAGGAGTCTTGTCCCGGAAGAGTTTTCAAGAAAAAAAGGTAGGAGACTGGTCTAGCGAAGAAGACGATAGTATAGCAGATTGATAGAACAGAGCAGGAATGAGAAAGAGCAAATGAGAAAGACAGCGACAGTGGGAATTTAAAGCAATAAATTTCCAGAAAGTGGGGATACTATTTATACTGAAACCCCCGGCACCCCAACGGGGGTACAGATTCAGCAACCTAGGTTCCTGATCTGAGAACCTCAAAAATTAAGTTTTGAACCTCCACGAATCTTCTGCCTTCAGTGTTAACTCCAGGGTTTTTTTCGGCAGATCTTTTATCTGGATCAAGGGCGAGTCCTCTTTCAGCGAAGTTGTGGTCTTGATTTTATGGTCCTGATTCGGCTCTTTGCAGTCCGCTGGACCCTGTAAGCAATGAATAAACTAAACTAAACCTCACCTCCCTTCCCCCTTCGTATTTGACACCCTCATGAGAAAAAGTTACTGTCGATGTTTGTACACATTTAAGTGACGTTTGAAATATGTATTTTAAAATGAAAGTGGGTAATAATTAGTTCAATTTGATTTATGTTTGCTTCTGTGATGATGATGATGATGATGATGATGATGATGATGATGATGATGATGATGATGATGATGATGATGAATGAATGAATGAACTTTGTGGCGAAACAATGGTGTTGTAAAATAAAATTTTCTCAATAAAAACAAAATTTTAAAAAATACACGATTTCATCTCTACTTCGTTCTTTCCGTCTTTTTTTCAGGAAGGGATGGGGGAGGGGGAGGTAAAGAGGTTTGGGGGTAGAGGGGAGGGAGGGGGGAATATATGCGATGAACTACTTGCTATGCCTCACAGAAGACCTTACACAAGATTCCATTTGTTGACTTGACTAAGCTTATGTGTCAATAAATGAATAGATTTTAATCAGATGTTGAGTAGGCATGCAGCTTTCGTAAATTGTGAAAGTTACGTTGGTCGTGCTTACAAGCCTCACAGAAGAACAGAAATTCCGCTCGTGTAGGCCTATTAGGTCTAGTATAGGCTACATAACGTGATGTTCTCCTTCTTGATTAGTGCTCTGCAGTTCTTTATAGGCCTACTACTTTATTGACAATTATAACACACCAGCTAAGTATATATAACTGGACTCCATGTTGGGACTTGATAGACCATTTTAGGACTATATATTTTTTGTTTTAATTTTATAATGAAAGTTTGTACTGTTTAGCCTGAGATTCAATCCGAGGTTGTTCCCAGGCTGGTGTATCTTAATACACCAGTATGCCTGAATCCGTTCCCCCCGTGGGGGGTTCTGTATAAATGGTATCCCCCACTTTCTGGAAATTTAGTGCTTTAAATTCCCACTGTCGCTGTCTTTCTCATTTGTTCTTTCTCTTTCCTATTCCGTTCTATCTCTGTTCTGTCTACTATACTATCTTCTTCTTCGCTAGACCAGTCACCTACCTTTTTCCTTGAAAACTCTTCCGGGACAAAACTCCTCATTTGTGTGTGAGCTCTGTTGAATCAGCTTGGGAATATTGGACGCTTTCTGCCAAATGGTCCCTAGGGCTTCCTATGATATTATTATTTAGCAATGTAGGCATTTTATATGTATGTGTTTTGTTGATATTTTATAATGATGTTTGTATTCTTTTTTTTTTTCTTCTTTTTTTTTTTTTGTAAACGGGGGTTCAATAAATTAGAGTATAGCCTCAGCGTCCCCTGCGGGGGACGAAGTTATTGTACAGTGACCGACTGGTGGTGCTTTTTCTTTTTTTTTCTTTCTTTTTCTTTTTCGATAAGAAACAGAAAAGAAAAGAAAAGAAAAGAACACCTCACAGGGAGCTGATGCCTACCGAAAAATCAACAATGACATCCAAAAAGGCATGGGCACAGCAAAGGAGAACTGGATAGAAGATCAATGCCAGGAAATAGAGAACAGTCTGAACAAGAACAACAGCACCAGACTGTGAAGCGGCTGACAAGTGTTAAACAGCCCAAGGTCTCCACGATCCAAAGCAAGTCTGGCAAATGCCTTACAGAAGAACAAGAAGTCTTGAATAGATGGACGGAGTACTTCTCTGACATTTACAACCACACCAAACGGAAACCCATCAGTTCTGGCATGTCCAGAGAACAGAGAAGAAGAAGAAATCCTCCCAATTCTCCGAGAAGAGGTTGAGGCAGCAGTGCAGTCGCTGAAGAAAAGGGAAGTCAGCGGGAGTGGACAACATACCCGCGGAACTGCTTCAAGCAGGAGGAGAAGCGATGATTGACGCCCTCACTATTATCTGTAACAAGATCTGTGTCACGTGGGGTTTATGGGCTCTGCACAATGGAATTATGGACCCTCACGTTTATTCGGTGGGAACTGCTAGTACGTCACCCTATGAATTACTTTAATAAATTTATTTGTTTAGCTCGTTCTGTGTTACGGTTGGGGTACAGAAATAGATAGAAAAAATGGTAAAAGATTACTGTCACACTAGCTTTCACACGGCTATGAATCATATGTAGTCAAGCCACTTGATAACAGTTAAAATCACACATTTATTTCTTCTACTCTATACAAGATTCTCTAAGTACTAATCTAACTTAAAATGTCTCAGTCACTGCTAATAGTTCGATCGCTGATAGTCTAAGCAGCTGTTATATCTTCCTCGGGCACTTGCTATAATATCTCATGTAGATTTGGACTACTGTGGTCCGTTTTACAGTTTCTGAAGAGTTGGACTACTGTGGTCCTGTTATGATCAGTTTAAGTGCACCTTCGTGTTATGCACTTAACTCATGAGTGGGGGTTCGAAGTCCTTCTGTGAGGTAGCTTCTGGTCCACCTGTGTCGTTGTGTAGTTGGGTTCCCTTGCCACGCTGTGGGGTCTGACAGGGAGTTTTCCGGGTCGCTCTTTCCGTCTTGTGCGGTAGAGGATACTCCGCCAACTAGTCGTTTCTGTGGAGTGGTGCGCCCAGGATAGCTCGGGATAGCTCGGGATAGCTCGGGATAGCTCGCCTGCTCGTCTGTAATATAAGAGACGAAATTCTGCACAACCCTGAATAATCGGTTTGTGCAGAGCGTCTCACTGAAAGCCAAGTAGCCCTCAGTGATAGCTCCACATCTCTATACATAAGCGACGAACATTCTGCTACTTCCGGGTTCCACTGGAATCTCACTCTAAATTCCTATACATACATAAATATCAATCGTGGCTAACTATACACATACAGAATTAATAATATTATAAACATTCAGTGGTACAGCCACTGGTCTGCAAACATACATATAAGTTAAACAACCGTGGTTCCGTACAGCATACAACATGGCGGCGCAACCGGTCGTGTTTCGCCTCGTGCTCGGCTCTTCCACGTGGTACGGCAAATTCGGATTAACAATTCACATTTATGCATAGCAAATTCCACAAACATAATTTCAACAATAATACAAATATATCACGATGAAACAGAAGGGTGTTCATTTACCTGTTTGACAAGTTCAGGCCCGTGATGACTTGAGAGAATTCTAAGATTCCTAAGTCCTGCTTCCTGGTCTATGAGTGTAGAGATTTCTCTAGCTGTGGAGATGTTGCCTCTACCTCGTCTCACACACGACTGATTCAAACTGTGTTAGGTTTTGACACAGTAAAACTGCTCTACCCACTGAGCCTGCTCTGATTGGTCAAAACGGTCCGATTCAAAGCTCAAGTGCTGACTCACTGCGCTAGCGTGGGTCGGGCTCGCGGTGTGTGGTCTGCTGTGTAATTTACTGACTCTCTACTGGTACAAAGACTACACATGGCTAAATAGTCAACAAGCAGAGTTAAAACTAGCCAATTCGTGACAGGCTCCCTCAACTGAAAAAAGGCGATGACTACTGGATTCGACCTTTTTCTACTACAGAGCCTAGTTTAACACTGCACTATCCTAGGGTCCTATTTACAAACTAAGTAAGTTGCTCTACCTGAGCTGCAATGCTGTGCCAGGTAGCTATGGACACTAGTGACAGGGTATTACTGGGCGGGGACGAATTCTGGTGCTGTGGCCCTTAGTTGTGTTGGGTGGGCGACAGCTGCTGTGTCCTCCACGAGATGGCGACTGAGGTAGTCGGCTCCGTGGTTCTCTTTGCCGGGGATGTACTCGATCTGGAATGAGTATGCCTGAAGGGTGAGTGCCCATCGCATCAGGCGAGAGTTCAAAGACTTGGAGGCTGCCAGGAACGATAGTGGTTGGTGGTCCACCTGAACTGTGAAGTGGGTCCCGTACAGGTAGAGTTGAAACTTCTGTATGGCCCAGACTAGTCCAAGACATTCTTTCTCCGACGTGGCGTAGTGGGTCTCGGCGGGTCTCAATTTTCTGCTGGCGTAGGCGACAGGGAATAACGTCTCTGCATTCTTGGGGTCGCGCTGTAGCAGTACTGCTCCGAGGCCTAAGTCGCTTGCGTCGGTGCGAAGAACGAATGGCTGAGTCAAATCGGGTAGGTGGAGTACTGGCGCCGATGTCATTCTGTCCTTGAGTGTTTGGAATGCTGTCTCACATTCCGCTGTCCATACGACTTTGTCCGGGGCGATTTTCCGGGTTCCATTTGTCAGTGGCACGGCGATGCTGTTGTAGTTGGGGATGAACTTCTGGTAGAAGCCGCAGAGTCCTAGAAACGACTGCACTTCCTTCTTGGTCTTGGGCCTAGGAGCGTCGAGTAGGCGTTTCACTGTCTTTTCTACCGGTCGCAGGCTTCCTTGACTGATGGTGTGTCCCAGAAATTCTAGTTCTGTGAATCCAATCTGACATTTGGTGGGTCTTGCCGTCAATCCCGTGTCTCTGAGGCGGGCGAGTAGTTGCTGCTGTAGGAGCGTGACATGTTCCTCCCACGTAGGTGTAGCGATGAGGATGTCGTCCATAAACGAATGTAGGTGCTCGCTGCTCAGGGGTGCCAGGAGTTTTTGCATCATTGCGCTGAAGATGCTGGGTGCGTTGTGGAGTCCGAATGGAAGCACGTTGAACTCGAAGTGTCCTTCCATAGTGCTGAAAGCTAGGTACTTTCGGACTTGCGGTTGCACTGGTATCTGGTAGTATCCTTTGCTGAGGTCGATGCGTGAGAAGTACTTCGCTCGCTGTAGCTTGGCAAATAGGTCTGTCTGGTCCGGGAGTGGCTCTGGCTGGAACTGCGTTACGGCATTCAACAGTCTGAAGTCGATGCACAGTCGATGCTCTCCGTTGGGTTTTCGCAACAATACCGTGCCTGCGCTGTAGGGTGAAGTAGACTCTGAGATGATTCCGGCTGCCAGTAAGGTGTTTATCTCTTCCTTGATGGCTCGCTGCTGCGACAGTGGCATCGGGTAGAGCTTCTGGCGGACGGTTGTTGGGTCGGTCACCGTTAAGGTTACTTCGACGAGGTCTGTCCTCCCTGGTCGGTCTGTTAGCACAGTCTGATGTTGTCGAATGACCTGTCGTACTTGCTGTTGCTGTTTAGCGGCTAGGTCTCCGTTGAGTATCACGTCTTTGTAGGTTTCTTTGGAGTGCAGGGGATACTCTACTGCATTGGTCTCCATGCTTTCTCCTTCTTCCGCGATGGCGATGGCTAGCAAGTTGTGAGTGCTGGGGGTCGCTGGTCGGTCCGTATACTTCTTGAGGAGATTGATGTGGTGGTATCGGGCTCTCCCGTTCACCTCTACTTGGTAGACTGTCTTGGATTTCTTGGCAGTCACCCGGTACGGTCCTCTCCAAGCGATGTCCAGCTTGTTGGTTCCACTTGGAAGTAAGAGTAGCACTTGATCGCCGACTTGCAGTTCTCTGTCCTTCGCGTGGCGGTTGTAGTACTTCGCCTGACGGGCTCTTGCCTTCTTCAGTGCTTCACCAGCTTTCTTCCACGTTGCTTTGAGGGTTTCCTGCAGGTCTGCGACGTACTTGGTGGCACCTCTTGGTGTGTCGTCTATCTTGGCTTCCGTCCAACTTCTGCGTAGGGCTTCTAGCGGTCCTGCTAGAGGTCTGCCGAATAGCAATGTTGACGGGGTGTAGCCTGTGGCTGCATGGGGCGTTTCTCTATATGCGAACAGTGCCGCATTCACGTAGGTGTCCCACGCTTCTGGATTGTCGTCGGCGACTTTCCTGAGAATGGTGAGAAGCGTTCCATTCAGTCTTTCTACTTGTCCGTTGCTGGCTGGGTGGTATGGTGGTGTGCGAATGTGATGAACTTGTATCAACTCGAACACGTCTTGCATCAGGCGGCCGGTGAACTGAGATCCGTTGTCCGTTCTAATGCTGTCCGGGAATCCGACTCTGGTAAAGATGGCGATGAGTGCATCTGCAATCTTCTTGGTGTCGATCGCTGGCAACGGGACTGCTTCGCACCACATCGTACATGCGTCGACGAGTGTGAGTAGAAATCTGTTCCGCTTCTTGGTCATGGGCAGTGGTCCTACTATGTCTACTGAGACTTGCTGGAATGGCACGCCGACTACTACTGATGGTCCTAAGGTAACTGGTACGGTGTGATGTCGCGGGGAATATCGTTGACATTGGTGGCAAGATTTCACGTAGCGCTTGACATCCTCCGTGATTCCTGGCCAATAGTAGTGTGCGCTGATTCTCTGCACTGTGGCTCCAATTCCCATGTGTCCGCTGAGTGGCATGCTGTGGCCTAGTTCTAGTACTTGGGCTCGAAGGGTGGCTGGTAGTACTAGTTGGGTGTGATCTCCATCTCCTTGTCGATGTAGAACTCCCTCTTCCATGTAGAAGTCTCCTTTGTGCGGGGGTGTGTGCGCCTTGGGTAGCTTCTGGAAGCACTTCGCTATCGAGGTGTCTTCTTTCTGTGCTGTTTTGATCTCTTCGAGTCCTGGATTCGGAGCTAACTCGGGCTGGGGTGGTTGGGTTTTAGCTTGGGCCCTGGTTTGCACTGCAGCTATCTCTACAGTTTTAGGGGGCGTGCCTAAGAACACATACCTACAACCTAGCACTAGATCATACAGGGGTTTCTGTAAAACAGCTGCTTGGATTCGTCCTGTGACGTACTTACTCTCTACTTCTATCCATGCTATTGGGCAAGTAGTCGTCGGTTTCGTCAAGTCTGCTCCTTGTAAGTCGACTGTCTTGTCTGTCAAGTCCGCGCGCGATACAAGAGATTCGCTAACTATCGCGTCGTATGATAGACCTGTGTCATACAGACAGTTCGCTTCTTTTCCGTTGACCTTGACCGTGTCTGTCACCGATGGGTGATCTCCGATCGTGTGTGGCTTGTTACCGCTGCTTTGAGTTAGAACTCTGTGCGCTGGCCGGCTTTCGCGCTCTTCCCTACGTTGGGCGGCCAACTTGAAACATTCTGCGGTGGAGTGATTGTTTCTGTTGCAGAACGAACAATACCGTCTCTGTTCTGCGGGACCTCTTTTCCCGAATTCCGTGTTGGGTCCTTTATTTTGCCCAGGTCTGGGGTTATTCGGCTTATTCGCGGTGCGCTCTTCCCGGTTAGGGCTTCGTTTCTGTGCCTCTTTCCCGTTAGGCTTTAGGTCTCGCCTGAAGCTCTTGGCTTCTCCGTGTGCGGCCACGTACCTATCTGCGACCTTGACCAGATCTTCTAGTCTTTCCGCGCCCTGCTCTACTGAGAATGTCCTCAGCTCGGGGGTCATGGTTTCCCGTAGCTGTTCCCATACTAACAGTTCTGTCAGTCCATCATACGTCTTAGCCGTGGCTGACTGGCTAATCCACTTATCCAGCGTTGTGGACAACCGATCCGCGAACTGCGCATAGCTCTCTCCTTTCACTCTCCGATTGGTGCGGAACTTTTGCCGGTAGCATTCTCCTGTCAGTTCGAATCCCGTTAGGAGTGCCTCTTTTACTTTGTGATAGTCAGTCACTCTGTCAGTCGGTAGCTTACTGTAGATGTCATAAGCCTTTCCTCTAAGCCCTTGGCTAAGCTTAAAAGACCAATGAATGGGATCTAGTTTATACTCTGTTGCTAGACGCTCAAACCTAGTCAGATAGAGATCTAGACCTTCTTCTCTCTCATTGAATGTTCCCAGTGGAAATGACATTCCTTGTACAGGGTTGGATGCTACCTCTAGCTGATCTGAGTGGGAAGGGGTTGAGGAAGAACTTGAAGCTCCTGATCCCAATCTTCTTAGCTCTAACTCATGCTGTCTTTCTTTTTCCTTTTCTTCCCTCTCTTTTTCTTTTTCTGCCCTTTCTTTTTCTTTTTCTGCCCGCTCATACTCCCATCTCCTAACTTCTGCTTCTCTCTCTGCTGCTAATGCTGCCTTCTTCTGTTCTCCTTCTAATTCTAATTTCTTCTGTTCTCTTGCTGCTTCTAATTCTAGTTTCTTTTGCTCTGCTTCTAATTTCTTCTGCTCTGCTTCTAGTTCTGCTTTTTTCTGTTCTCTCTCTGCGGCTCTCTCTGCCGCTTCGAGTTTCTTCGCCTCTCTCTCTGCTGCTCTCTCTGCCTTAGCCTCCTGCTTCTCTACCTCTGCATTGATATACGCAATTAGGTCTCCCCCTGCTAAGTGTAAAGCTTCCCCTAATTCCTTGAAGCGCAATCTCAAGGCCACTGGGTCCGACATTGCCAAACGTGTCTATGAACCACCTCTGAATCACGTGGAATACCAAAACACTAGCAATATTGCAATTCAATAAAAACAATGCAAAGACCATAAAATTCGCAATCAATACTAGAATAAACCAAGAGTCAAATGGCATACAACAGTTACTTAAGCAAAACCTGCAAAAGAACAATGCAACATACAGGCACAAAAATATTTGAAGCAAAAAAGTTTTTAAGTAAAGAATAGTGCACCAGAACTGATCAGTGTTATACCCTTACACTATTCTAAGTTATTCTACTACTGCTGTTATCTAATTTTATTGTACTTAGATCCGGTTATACCCAATTCCTATTACACAGATCCTAGCTAGGCTCGCCAATTAAAGTGTCACGTGGGGTTTATGGGCTCTGCACAATGGAATTATGGACCCTCACGTTTATTCGGTGGGAACTGCTAGTACGTCACCCTATGAATTACTTTAATAAATTTATTTGTTTAGCTCGTTCTGTGTTACGGTTGGGGTACAGAAATAGATAGAAAAAATGGTAAAAGATTACTGTCACACTAGCTTTCACACGGCTATGAATCATATGTAGTCAAGCCACTTGATAACAGTTAAAATCACACATTTATTTCTTCTACTCTATACAAGATTCTCTAAGTACTAATCTAACTTAAAATGTCTCAGTCACTGCTAATAGTTCGATCGCTGATAGTCTAGGCAGCTGTTATATCTTCCTCGGGCACTTGCTATAATATCTCATGTAGATTTGGACTACTGTGGTCCGTTTTACAGTTTCTGAAGAGTTGGACTACTGTGGTCCTGTTATGATCAGTTTAAGTGCACCTTCGTGTTATGCACTTAACTCATGAGTGGGGGTTCGAAGTCCTTCTGTGAGGTAGCTTCTGGTCCACCTGTGTCGTTGTGTAGTTGGGTTCCCTTGCCACGCTGTGGGGTCTGACAGGGAGTTTTCCGGGTCGCTCTTTCCGTCTTGTGCGGTAGAGGATACTCCGCCAACTAGTCGTTTCTGTGGAGTGGTGCGCCCAGGATAGCTCGGGATAGCTCGGGATAGCTCGGGATAGCTCGCCTGCTCGTCTGTAATATAAGAGACGAAATTCTGCACAACCCTGAATAATCGGTTTGTGCAGAGCGTCTCACTGAAAGCCAAGTAGCCCTCAGTGATAGCTCCACATCTCTATACATAAGCGACGAACATTCTGCTACTTCCGGGTTCCACTGGAATCTCACTCTAAATTCCTATACATACATAAATATCAATCGTGGCTAACTATACACATACAGAATTAATAATATTATAAACATTCAGTGGTACAGCCACTGGTCTGCAAACATACATATAAGTTAAACAACCGTGGTTCCGTACAGCATACAACATGGCGGCGCAACCGGTCGTGTTTCGCCTCGTGCTCGGCTCTTCCACGTGGTACGGCAAATTCGGATTAACAATTCACATTTATGCATAGCAAATTCCACAAACATAATTTCAACAATAATACAAATATATCACGATGAAACAGAAGGGTGTTCATTTACCTGTTTGACAAGTTCAGGCCCGTGATGACTTGAGAGAATTCTAAGATTCCTAAGTCCTGCTTCCTGGTCTATGAGTGTAGAGATTTCTCTAGCTGTGGAGATGTTGCCTCTACCTCGTCTCACACACGACTGATTCAAACTGTGTTAGGTTTTGACACAGTAAAACTGCTCTACCCACTGAGCCTGCTCTGATTGGTCAAAACGGTCCGATTCAAAGCTCAAGTGCTGACTCACTGCGCTAGCGTGGGTCGGGCTCGCGGTGTGTGGTCTGCTGTGTAATTTACTGACTCTCTACTGGTACAAAGACTACACATGGCTAAATAGTCAACAAGCAGAGTTAAAACTAGCCAATTCGTGACAATCTGGCAGAGTGGGGATTGGCCTACACCATGGATCTAGTCGCTTGTCATCACTCTTCCAAAGAAAGGTAACCTTCAGGAGTGTGAAAATTACCGCACCATCAGCCTCATCAGCCATCCCAGCAAGGTCCTCCTGAAAATAATACTCAACAGGTTGAAACCCCAAGCTGAACAAATGGCTGAAGAACAAGCAGGATTCAGGGCAGGGCGAAGTACCACTGAAAATATTTTCAACCTCAGAATAATCTGAGAGAAATACCTACAGCACAAACAACATGTATATCACATGTTCGTAAACTTTAAGAAGGCGTTTGATCGAGTCTGGCATGCAGCTTTGTGGACAACCATGAGAGTGTACAACATCAGCCCTAAAATTATTGAAATCATCAATTTGCCTGTATGACAAGGCTACCAGTGCAGTCCTCCATAACAGCGCCATCGAAAACTGGTTCATAACAACAATCGGTGTGCGTCAAAGATGCCTACTCTCTCCAACCCTCTTCAACATAGAGCGCATCATGTCAGATGCCCTTGAAGATCACGTAGGCACAGTCAGCATAGGGGGTAGAGCAATCTCCATCCTTCGTTTAGCGTGATTGCATGACATTGATGGATTAGCTGGAGAGGAACAAGAACTTAAACAGCTGGTATGGAGGTTTTACACCACCTCCAGAGACTATGGAATGGAAATAAGTGCAGAGAAGACCAAAATAATAACCAACAACACCAATGGCATCAACATGGACATCAAAGTCCAAGGCCAATCCCTCAACACAGTGCATAGCTTCAGATATTTTGGAGCCATTGTATCAAACTATGAGTCCCCACAATTGAAGTCCTCTCCAGTATCGCACAAACAACTGCTGCCCTGGCAAGGTTGAAGCCCATTTGGAAAGACAAGACAGTCAGTCTACATTCCAAGGTAAGGCTGCTGCGCTCCCTTGTCATCTCTATCTTCCTATACGCTTGCGAAACATGGACCCTTACAGCAGATCTACAACGAGGAATACAAAGCATGGAGATGAGGTGCTACAGATGACTTCTGGGCATTTCCTATACCCAGCACATCATGATGACCTGCTCACAATGGTGAAGAAACGAGAACTCCGATGGTATGGCTACGTCACCAGATCATCAGGCCTTGCAAAGACCATCCTGCAAGGCACGGTGCAAGGAGTTAGAAGAAGTGGGAGACCGAAAAAGAGGTGGAGGACAACATTCGAGAATGGACTGGTTTGATACTGAGCGAGGCCATGAGTGTTGCTGAGGACAGGGAAAGATGGAGTACGCTGGTTAAACGATCATCTATGGTACCCTTGCGACCTCCGAGTTACGGGATAGGATAGGATGTATATATGTATGTGTTACCGGCAATCTGTACAGGCATTTCCTATACTCAGCACATCACCAACGACGAAATCCGACAGACCATCACACAAGCCATTGGACAACACGATGACCTGCTCATAATGGTGAAGAAACGAAAACTCCGATGGTATGGCCACGTCACCAGATCATCAGGCCTTGCAAAAAACATCCTGCAAGGCACGGTGCAAGAAGGCAGAATAAGAGGGAGACAAAAAGAGGTGGGAAAACAACATTCGAGAATGGACTGGCTTGACACTGAGCGAGGCCATGAGGGTTGCTGAGAACAGAGAAAGATGTAGTATGCTGGTTAAACGATCATCTGTGGTACCCCAATGACCTTCGAGTTACTGGATAGGATAGGACTATACGAATCGAATACGAATCGTATAGTCCTATCCTATCCAGTATAGTATAGTATAGTATAGTATAGTATAGTATAGTATAGTATAGTATAGTATAGTATAGTATAGTATAGTATAGTATAGTATAGTATAGTATAGTATAGTCCTATCCTATCCAGTAACTCGAAGGTCATTGGGGTACCACAGATGATCGTTTAACCAGCATACTACATCTTTCTCTGTTCTCATGATCATCTGTGGTACCCCATTGACCTTCGAGTTACTGGATAGGATAGGACTATACTATACTATACTATACTATACTATACTATACTATACTATACTATACTATACTATACTATACTATACTATACTATACTATACTATACTATACAGACACAGCTAAAAAGGAGTAGTTTTCGTGGCGATGTTTACGTTTACGTTTAATAAATGTATAGTCCCCAACACATGAGCATATAGGAGACTGTTTTGTTTAACTATAAGTTTTATACCTGGGGAAGAAGAAAAAAAACACACACACACACACACACGCACCCCACCCCCCACCCCCCCACACACACAACTGCGGTTATTGTTACGTGTTAACACGACTAAAGATGTGTGTTGGGTCGCAGCATGTATTTCTTTTGACGTCTTCAGTCATTAAATAGACAGGACACAACAAACTAGCGAGCAAGGAAACGAACAAGCTAATACACCAACAAATAAATAAAACACAAACTAACCTAAATAAATGATTAATTATGGGATAAATAAATATATTCACTAAAGAATGAATGAATGAACGTTGAAGTTTAACGTCCACACCCACCATTGGCGATATGGAAGACGGGGATAACTATCCCAGGGAACAAGAGTTAGGGACCTAAATCAACACTGAACCACCAGAGCAATAATATTGCTAAAAATGGACTGTAAAAATGGCCACTTTTTTCTCTCTCATCACGGGATTCGAACCTGGGTCATCGGTATGCCTGGCGAACGCTCTACAGTGGTGGAACTGTGAATGAACGAATGGATGATTAAATAGAGAAAATAAATAATTGCAAGAATAAATAGCTAACAACATTAATAAAATAAAATAATATATAAATAAATAATAACAACCTTGACACCATAACCCTACCCACTCCTTCGGAAGAAAGCATAAACCGAGGTCTAGTCTGTGCACGCACGCATTCCATGGCACGGACTTTAAACATCTTGACGCCCCTGTTCTAGACGGGTGAGTGCCGGCTACACATACACCCAGCACACACTAGGTCCCTTCTCCTTATCCCCGCTTGGCCAGGATTGTGCTCAATCGTCTGGGCGTCAGACTATGCGCCCACAGGCTGCAAGAGGGCGCCTCGTGTGGCTTGAGTTAAATCCTGTATCGGCCAGCGCCTTGAGAAACTCCTGAGCTTGAAAAGCGCTATATAAAAGCGATTTAATAAAATAAATAATTACTATAGCCTACATGTACATAGTAAGAGGACATTGACATTGAAGGAAGGAGAGGTGGGGATTGGGGATGAGGGGCGGATGAGAGTTGAGACGGAGTGGCTGTGTGGTTTAAATGCCACGTGACAGCAGCGGCGGAGAGGTCGTTCCAGTCCCTGATGGGGCTGAGTGGTGTGGTGCCGCTGCAGCACTGAATAGCTCAGTATGCTGCAGTCCATGCGGAAAGCATAGCTGAGGACAGCCGAGGTTTACGGTGGTCGCCCTGCCCTCGTCCCTACGCAGTGTGTTCGGACAATCATTCAATCAAGTCGTCAACATTGGTACGAAACCTGCAAGATTTTATTTTATTTTTATTTTTTATTTACTTTATTGTCCCTTTTTCATAGGGAAATTCTGGGCCGCCTCCCCTGGGGAAAGCGTGGTCGCAGCCTGTGGCGCGCCCAAACCCAACCTACCTAATATATGTTGTGTTATTGAACTTTTTTTGTTTGAAAGATGGTTTTGTTGTTGTTGTTGTTGTTGTTGTTGTTGTTGTTTGTGGTGGTGGTGGTGATGATAATAATTATGATGATGAGGAGGAGGAGGAGGAGGAGAAAGAGGGTGATAATGATGATGATAAGTGTGGAAAGAAAAACGTGGGAGGTAGGGGAGGATGGGATCAGGAGGAGGATGAGGAGGAGGAGGGAGAGCGAGAGAGGGAGATGGAGAGAGGGAGATGGAGAGAGGGGAGAGCGAGAGAGAGAAAACGAGAGAGAGCGAGCAAGAGAGAGAGGGAGAGGGACCCCAACAGCACAACCAGGGCGGCCCGCGGTAGGTTTTTGATCGGAACTTGTCGGCGTCATCGGCCGATCTTTGCCGATTGTCTTATCACATTGGGCCGCCTGCACATTTGATCGGAACTTGTCGGCGTCATCAGCCGATCTTTGCCAATTGTCTTATCACATTGGGCCGCCTGCACATTTTAGTCGCTATAAGGTAGACAATCCCATATCGAGCGTCAACAAGATATGATGAAATAAAATTAACTCCCTTCGTATTCAGTGCGAACATTTTTACCGAATTTTTATTTGTCAAATCATAATAAAGATTAAAAAAAATATGTCCCTGTGAAGAGTTATATCCCTATAAATTGTTTACACTTGCGTTATCGCCTTCGATTACAGAAATTAGAAAACTTTTTTAAAAATATATCTGTGCGGTTCAGCAAATGACGCAATTTTCTTCTGGAGGTGACTTGAGTGGAAACGGAAAAAATCGGGTGTTTGGTTTTTGAAATAGTAAGTGTTATATTAATAGCTGAGGTGATACGGTGATATATAAATGGAAGGAACAAATCAGTGCAACCTGTCATATCGTACGAAAAGAAGAGGTTTTGTAGAAAAGGTGCAGGAGCACATTAATTGTTCTTAGATCTACAAATAATATAGGAATTAATTGTTCTCTTAGATCTACAAATAATATAGGAATTAGATCTACTAATGCAGTCTTGGAAGATTCTTCTTGTTGTAGTACTGCTAACACTATCAGCAACACTTATACAGGCGACAGCGCTGAATGTAGTGCTGTTAAAGGAGATAATTATATTAGACTATCGTCTATTGATGTCTTAGCTTGTGCAGATGCCACTGATCGTGTAAATACTAGCGTTAGGTGTTCTTCGTCAGGTGAGGCTATAGCCTAATTTTGTGAGGGAATCTGACAGTGATACTGATAGTAACACTGACACTACAGTGACACGCTGATTGAGAATAAATCACACGCAAACTGTAAAGAAAATTTCACAACCCAGATTTCAGAATGGGCGAGTAGTCATGACATTTCTCACAGTGCTGTTTCAGATTTATTGTTTATTTTACGCCCTGCTCACCCTCATTTACCAAAAGATCCAAGAACTTTAATTCCCAACGTTAAGAACATATGCAATCAAAGAAATTTAAATTAAAGGTTCATATTTCCATTTTGGACTCTATACTCTTTTTAAAATTATAATTTTAAAGAACTATCCTCAGTTCAGCTCAACAGATAGTACAAGAATTCAAATAAATATTAATGGATTGCCCATGTTTCATAGTGCAACAAATCAGTTTTGGCCCAATCTCGGCAGAATTACCATTCTCGTCATCAGTGAACCATTTATCATTGAACTGTATTGTGGATCTTCAAAGCCAGCCTCTGTTGATCGTTTTCTTGAAGATTTTGGGGAGGATATTATGCATCAGTTAGAGGCGCAGCCACTGCATGACTGTTTAAAACATGCATGCGTCTGTTCATATTAAATGTTTTATATGTGATGCACATGTTCGTGCATTTTGCAAGCAGGTTAAAGGGCATGCAGGATAGTTTGCGTGTGATCATTGCACACAGGAAGGAGTGTGGTTAGGCAAGATGACATTCTCTGCGTCTACTGCTGAACATAGAACTGACCATGATTTTGCCACACGACAGCAGCCACAACAGCACATTGGTGCCTCCCCACTTGAAACTTTATCCATTCGAATGGTAACACAGTTTCCACCTAAATACATGCACTGTATTTGTCTAGGTGTTGTTAGGCGACTCTTGAGCTTCTATTAAGTTTTCAAGACTACCAACCATCAGAATTTTTAATGGAAGCGTAGTCTCTTGATCATTAGATGGCTACAGAATTCCGCCAGTTTCTTCTGTATAGTGGCCATGTTGAAAGGAATTTTATCAGAAGAAGTTTATTCCTACTTTTTACTGCTGTTTGTGAGTGTGCTGTCTTGCCAGTATGTGTACTGCCAGAGTCACGGTGACTATGCTGACCAACTCTGGTTATTTTTTTTTTGCAACAAACATCAGTAGTGTATGGCATAAATTCTATTTCTTTCAATTTCTTTCAATTTTCACAACCCATTGCACCTTGCTGGGGCTGTTAGACGCTTTTGTCCGCTTGATCACTTTTCTGCTTTTCATTTGGAATTGGAGAACTTTCTGGGAAAAATCAAGCGACTTTGGAGGAAACCATGCAGGCAGCCCACTTCAGAGCGACAGCTAGGTGGCAATACTGTCTAGAGTTTTGACCAAACATCACTTTTTGTCATTTTTGAAAGTAATTGTTGGCTTTGTTTAAAAAGTGGTCCACTTCTCACATGTAATTTTTTGGGGGGTGGGGGGTAGAGAGGTGAGGTGATGACGGGGGGGGGGGGGGGAGGGGGGGTTGAGCGCTACGTTTATTAGTTTTTAAGCTCTTCAACATTAAACATTTGCCATTTAAAATAATAGGAAGGGTGGGGGGTGGGAGGGGAAGCCAACTTCGGCATCAAAATCCCAACATTGGTATCCCAACTATATGAGCTGCTAATATAAAATAACGAGCCACTGCCGCGAAAACGGCAAAATACGAACCGCTCCCCGGAACCTCGTGCTACTTCCTGTTTGCTTTCTGAATGTTTTGTCGCTGCATCTGGACTCACAATTCCATTTTCGAGCAGAAAATGTGTCTGTTACACAAAGTAGATGAAATTCGAAGGAAATCAGCATTTCCCAGGGCTCTGAAATGCGAAAACGCCGCGTGCGATCAAGCCAGTTCGAGATGTTGTGTCAGGCAAAGACAGCCATAGACTAGTGAAAGTTCTCATGATCATGATTCATCGTGATGTGTTGCAAAATCTTGAAAAACCCACATTGTGACATTGTCAACAGAGGACACGCCCACTTCATATGGATGAAGAACAGAATGTTGTAGAGGATAAGAAGATTGTTGATTCTGATGTTGACACTTTTGATGATATGACAGTGCATTGTGAGCCTGCAGAGAATAGAATTTAGTAACATGACACTTCTTGCTAAAAATATTAGTGTATGTCACTTGTCTGCAGATTTTGTCATGGTGCTGTCACTCTTTTTGAAAAGAAATGACAGGGACTCAACACTGTTGGCATTTCATTGCACAAATAGAAGGTGTAATGAACTTGAACGTCGTTTTAAACATATCTGCTCAGATAAGTGTGTCAAACTTGTCGGTGTCATCTGTGAATCGATTTTTTTTTTTCGCAATGCGGACAATTGGCTGTGACCTTGATGAACGTTCTATGTTTTGTGGAATTATGGACCTTCCTCCACCTGTCTAGAAAAGCTCCTACAATTTAATCAACAAAACAATTGAGGAATGAGACAGGCAGAGGTTTCCCTTACATTACTAAGCTTCAGGCAAGGGCCTCCGATTTGTATAGATTTTGAGGGTCAGAAATTTTATAAAATGTATCGTTTTGCTACAGTGTGCAAAAGATATTTCCAAACTTATTTAAGATAAACACTTAAAACTTTGCACACTTAAACTAAAGTTACATGTTTTTCTTGTGCATGAACCTCTGGGGTTTGTTGGGTCAGCTTTGGGGATATTGGAAGCTTTCTGCCAAGTGATCACTAGGGTATTATTATTTAGCATTGTAGGAATTTTATATGAACATATTTTGTTAATATTTTGTAATGATGTTTATATTATACTTTGGTTTTGTAAATGGGGGTTCGATAAATTAGAATAAGCCTTAAGTGTTCCCTGCATGTGATGCCTTTATTGTAAAGTGGCCGGCTGGTGGAGTACCTTCAATGTTACCATTAGATCTGTTTCAGCAGATCTTTTATTCGGTTTAGGGGTGAGTCCTCTTTCATCCAAGTTGTGCTCCTGATTTTGTGGTCCTGATTTGATTTTGTGCAGCTGCTGGACCTTATAAACAGTGAATAACTAACTTTTCTGCACCCAACTTTAAGAACTGAAACGTAAAGTTTAAGGACTTAATTTAGAGGTCGTTGTTCAGTTATAACATTTTAAGGCAGTGCTTTTGGTGTTAAAATATCGTACTGTTGTAGCAAAGTTTCATGGCGAAATTGTGCAAGAGAAATGCTTATGACATACACGACTATAAATTATAAGTTTGGTTTTGTTGTTCCTAAGCTCTAAAAGAATTACAGTACAAAACAAATAAGTGATTTTCGAACTATAAGAAAGTGGAAGCTTAGCCAATTCATGAACTGAATAGACATACATGTGTATCTATATGAAATCATTCATTAAGGAAAAGATTGGAGGTGATCTACAAGAAGAGAGTCTAGATTTATAATTTATAGGCTGCTAAATCTGCCAATAGCCAGATTAATTAACCCAAACTCTGTATCCAGTCATGCATTAGTTTAAGTTTGATTCTTTCGGTATTTAATAATTAATCAAGTGACAAGGTTTAGTAATAGTGTATTCAATGGTGTTTTATGTCTCCTGCACCCAGATCTTATGATTTTGTTTCTCTGGTAACTTCTGAACACACTTCTTTGCCTAGACGCTAGAAGATGTATGCAATTGTCAACTTCACCGATGAAAACGAAGTCGCAATTATCCCCACCAACTGGCGCAATGGCAATAGTTGTGCGCAGTGTGGCTGAACTACAAAAACTCCCAGAAAATAAACAAAGCTGTGAAAGAACGTCAAGAGCCGGATCCTTTATGGCACGCTTACCCTATCAGGGAACTCTTTGTCGATGGTGAGTTCAATTTTGCTTCAGATAAGGCCCACACAAAAAAAAAAATTAATGTCTGTTTACGGTATCCCGACCAACCTTATATTTTTGGCCTGACCCTAAACTTATTTTTTGGATATATCTGGAAAAAAAAAGAAGAAATAAGCCAAAATAATCGCACCCGATGTGAAAAGGGGTTTAGAAAAAGAAAAAAAAGTAAACCAACTGACTGACAATTTTTTTTCTCCTGAGTCCTATGTTACCGTAAACAGACTTTTTTTTGTTGTTGACCTAATGCATCGCTTTGGTAATGACATTATCATAACAGCAACATATTACTTAGTCTTGGTTTCTTTGTCTTTTTATGAAACGTTTAAAGTGCAAGCAGCAAACATTATACTCACAACACATACACATGTAGGTATATAGGATTACGAGAAATGTTCAGCACCCTTAACCGTGTGGGTACAATCCAATCTGATCTAATCCATGTGCCTAAGGAGAGAGAAGTTATGTATTTAAATTTATGTACTCTTTCTAACAATCTCAGTGAATATTTTCGCTGGAAATTATGTTTAGTTTGTCATTTTTATAACAGAATGTTTTAGTACCTTGCATTACATTACATTACATGGTTGTTGCTTTAGATCCAGCGGCAGTACCTTGCAAGTTTATGAGGTTCCCGCAACATATAGACACACACACTCACTGACTCACACTGTGTGACACATTTGTTTAGGAGAACAGTACATGTTTGTATGTGCCTTTGGGGTTAAAAAAAAATCCCACTTGAGAGCAATGTGTATGTGTTTGGTTCCACTTCCAGTAAATAATTGGCATTCTACTAGCAGTAGCAGCTGCCCTATCCAGCGCCTGAAATTTTGGGGTTTGTCCTAGAACTTGTTGGCCCAGTATGCTTTGACTAGTGAAAAATTAAACCTGTGCTGCAACTTCTATTATGTGTTGCGCAAGAAAGATGTCTAAGCAGCAATGCACCCTGACTTGATCATGTGCCTGTGATTGAGGGAAAGTTAAACATCTTTATCATTAGTACAAAATGTGTATAAATTTATATATATGTATAGTCATATTATGCTATATAAGATTAAAAACCTCTATGCAATAATGCATAACTAACTTTTTTTTTTTTTACAGATGATTGGGACTATGTACGGCAACGTTTGAACAAGTCTCAGTACAAGTCTGACCTGCAAACATCTGGTGATGAGACACAGGATGATGTAAAACGACCAAAAAGGCGTAAAACCCGGTAAAATGATTCATTACTTTTTGATTCATGTACCCAAAGTTTTCTTTTCAACACTTTGTATTACGAAATTGATAGAAAATCGCCCTAACAACTAAATTTAAATAATAGGTAAGGATAGAGAGATTAATTTAATTTTGTTCTACACCAATTATAAGTTACACAGTATTTTATCAATAGGTGATTCAGCCCCGATGCTTGAATCTTGATATGTGTAACTCGAATTCGTTTATCCACGCAACTTGTTCACTCAGCAACAAGGCAGGAGTCATCGTATAAGGTTTTCCAACTTTATTCAGCAAACATCAATAACTGCATACAAGATCGCTTTTAGAAAATCACTACAAAGATCATCCTTACAAGCAGACAATCGAGAAAACGTTAGAACGTTCCAACATGAGTGACACAATAACACCCAATCAAAATAAAACTCATCACCGGAACTATTCAATGCCTTGCATCATGTAATGTTTAGATTCGACCAGCTGTTACCCGTAAGGTCTAGAAGCTTCAATCGATAAGAAACAAGTAATTCCATAAAATTCTCAATATTGACCGACGAAAATTATCAACATTTTGCAAAACAAAATTGACAAAAGCTGACTTATTTATCATGTCCAAAAGATGGTTACAGTTTTGAAGAACATTCAGCCCAGAGACTTTGAATTGATAATACTATTACTAATGGAGATCTTCAGCTGAATCGCATGGAATGATGATTCATCTAAATTTATCTAATTTTAAACATTTAGCACCTGGTTCCTCCTTCCCCGCCATAAATATTAAAAGGCAAATTCACCCTGGTTAGACCATGTTAATATGATTGTTATATAATGCCAACATCAGGATTGCATTAATGCATATTTTTTTGTGTATTCAAAATGGATGACACATTTTTACAGCACTTGTGCGTAAAACTTGTGCAAAACATCTGCTCAAACGCATCTGAATATATTCATCACAATATTGGCTCCAATATTTACACCATTTTTGATTGACAATACGTAGACATCAAGCAATTTTAAAAGCTCTAAGCACGATCCATGTAACCTTTTTTTTTTTTTAAGTTTGGACTGATAATCTACTTTATCCAAGCCAGTTTACGCTTGCTGATTGAATTATGAGACGGGTCAAACTCGTCTGTCTTACATAGCACTATTGCATGACACTATCATCCTTTGTTCCAGAATGGATTGAATTTAGAATTAAGATCTGCAACAGATGTTCTATCTTCAATGCAGCATGGCCTTAAACTAAAGTCCTATTTAATGCATTTATTTAATATTGTATTTTGTTTTAGGCCAGCCTTCTTGGATGATGAGGAGCAGAATACTGATGAAGTTATTATTGAACCTACTCCTTCTTCCTGTAAGATTTTATAATATTTATAGTTTTTTAAGTTAAATTTTATACTTGAACTTTAGGGGTTGAATTGGATATATTGATATGTTTATAGAACTGTCTGATCGACAGTTAAAATTATTACTACTACTAGCATGAATAAATAAATATTGTTGATTATGTTTGTTAGAGAGTAGTGTCTATCTAGTTGTTCTTAAGGTTTTATTGAATTATTTTTAAAAAAGATTTTTATAAATTTTTTTGGGGTAGCAAATTTGCCTCAGTGTCACGAATATAAACATAATTTATGAATATTTGTTTTGCATAGTGAAGCATTTAATAGCATTTATTTACCTTTCATCTGGTTCTATGTAGATGCAGGAAAAGCTTTGCAGAATGTTTTCTTTTGATTAATATTGTTGTAGCAATATCTATATTTCTGGAATTGTTTATCACCGAATGAAAGTTCGAATTTGATCTCGCGGCGAGCAGCCAGCCTCAGAATGATGTAGATGATTCTATGACGTAACACAGTGTGTATTTTCTATGAGGATATGTTTTTGATTGACTAATGATTAGCTATACCATTCTGGATTGTTCTAAAGTTTTATAGGCCACAATGTACTATGTTATATATATATACAGTACTTGCCTGTGTGTGAGAGTTTTTGAAAGCAGTTGGTGCTGTTTGTCTTTTGCTGATTAAAGTTGCTGAGATTATACAACGACTCTGCCTTGTTTATGAGTAAACGGGCTGCGTGTATAAAAATTCTAATACAATTTACACAGATTCAAGCATCGGGGCTGGATGTATATTTCACCTGTAACGATCAGTGGTCAGTTAAATAAAATAATAGTAGTGGTAATTTGTACCGATTATATATTTCATGTGACTGTCGCTGATGAAAGAATTGCCAACAACTGTAGTCACTAGCAGGGACGATAATATGAGCTAAACAATTTACATATTGTGTTTAATATAATGTTCTCCCTGCAGATCATCGGTCTCAGACTCCAACCCTGACCCAAAGAACTGCAATGCCACTACCAGTACCACCCCTGTTTACTGCACAGTCTATTTCATTGCAGAGGTATATTCTGTCATATGATTTTGATGCTTATTCTTTTTTCGTATGCTTTTTCTTAATCCTTTATTTCCATTTTCACCTATCATGTAACAATATGATTTATGTTAAGACATCCATTTGATTGATTAAGCTCATGGCTTTTTTGGTTCATATGTAAATCCAAATGACACTAACATGAACCAGAACTGTCAATAAGTATTGTAGGAAAAAATAAGTTTTATTATTTCAACTTGTAAAGACCGATTCGCTCACCCTTATGTTCTAGAGTTACTCTGATTCCATACCTATCCTATCATATCCTGTAACTCGGAGGTCGTAGGGGCACCACAGATGATCGTTTCACCAGCATACTCCATCTCTCTCTGTCCTCAGCAACCCTGATGGCTTCGCCCAGTGTAAAAACCAGTCCATTCTCGAATGTTGTCCTCCCACCTCTTTTTCTGTCTCCCTCTTCTTCTTCCCTCCTTGCACTGTGCCTTGCATGCTGGTCTTTGCAAGGCCTGATGATCTGGTGACGTGGCCATACCATTGGAGTTTCCGTTTCTTCACCACTGTGAGCAGCTCATCGTGTTGCCCAATGGCTTGTGTCATGGTCTGTCGGACTTCGTCGTTGGGGATGTGCTGGTTATAGGAAATGCCTAGAAGTCTTCTGTAGCACCTCATATCCATGCTTTGTAATCTTCGTTGTGGATCTGCTGTGATGGTCCATGTTTCGCAAAAGTATAGGAAGATGGAGATGAGAAGGGAGCGCAGCACTAGCAGTCTTGCATTGGAATGTAGACTGATGGTCCTGTCTTCCCAAATGGGTTTCAACCTTGCCAGGGCAGCAGTGGTTTGTGCGATCCTGGAGAGGACTTCCTGTCGGGACACATGGTCTGATACAATGGCTCCTGAATATTTGAAGCTACTGTGTTGAGGAATTGGCCTTGGACTTTGATGTCCGTGTTAATGCCATTGGTGTTGTTGGTCATCATTTTGGTCTTCTCTGCACTATTTCCATCCCATAGCTCTTGAGGTGGTGTCGATCCTCTGTACTAGCTGTTCTTGTTCTTCTCCAGCCAATCCACCAATTTCATGTGCAAAACGGAATGCTCTATCCCCTATGCTGAATGTGCCCGTGATCTGCAAAGGCATGTAAAATGATGCGCTCTAGGAAGATTTTAAAGAGTGTTGGAGAGAGTAGGCATCCTTGATGCACACCGATGGTTGTTCTTAACCAGTTTCCGATAGCGCTGTTGTGGAGGACTGCACTGGTAGCCTTGTCATACAGGCTTTTGATGACTTCAATAATTTTAGGGCTGATGTTGTACACTCTCATAGTTGCCCACAGAGCTGCATGCCAGACTCAGTCAAATGCCTTCTTGAAGTCTACGAACACATGATATAGATGTTGTTGGTGCTGTAGGTATTTCTCTCAGATCATTCTGTTCAGTGGTACTTCACCCTGCCCTGAATCCTGCTTGTTCTTCAGCTATGATTTATTCAGCTTGGGGTTTCAACCTGTTGAGTATTATTTTCAGTAGGACCTTGCTGGGATGGCGGATGAGGCTGATGGTGTGGTAATTTTCACACTACTGAAGGTTATCATTTTTTGACGAGAGATGACAAGCGACTGGGTCCATGGTGTAGGCCACTCCCCATTCTGCCAGATCTTGTTACAGATAATGGTGAGGGCGTCAAGCATTGCTTCTCCTCTTCTGGATCATACTTGAACTTTTGGATCTGTTTGATAAACGAAGTGAGATGAAAAAGAAAAAGAACACCTCACAGGGAGCTGATGCCTACCGAAAAATCAATAATGACATCTGAAAAGGTATGCACACAGCCAAGGAGAACTGGATAGAAGATCAATGCCAGGAAATAGAGAACAGTCTGAACAAGAACAACAGCAAGAAGGCCTACCAGACTGTGAAGCGGCTGACAAGTGTTAAACCCCAAGGTCTCCATGATCCAAAGCAAGTCTGGCATATGCTTTATAGAAGAACAAGAAGTCTTGGACACATGGACAGAGTACTGCTCTGTCCTTTACAACCATACACCAAACGGAGACCCATCAGTTCTAGCATGTCCCCTGATTTGGCTCAGAAGAGTCCGCTGGACCTAAAGCAATAACCATGTAATGTAATGTAATGTCCCCAGAACAGAGAAGAAAAAGAAATCCTCTCAATTCTCCGAGAAGAAGTTGAGGCAGCAGTGCAATCGCTGAAGAAAGGGAAGTCAGAGGGAGTGGACACCATACCCGCGGAACTGCTTCAAGCAGGAGGAAAAAGATGGAGTACGCTGGTTAAAAGATCATCTGTGGTGCCCCAACGACCTCCTAGTTACAGGATAGGATAGGATAGGGATAGTTAAGAGACAGTGTGCTTTCAATCCAACCTTTTCTAATAAAGAGTAATCATAATTTTGTTGAATTGTGTAAAACTGCATGTTTATAGCAAAGAAAGACATTCTCTGTTATCCTCTGCCTCCAGTATTTGGAACAGACAAACTGGATTGGCAGCGATAAAATAAGACATCAATGCTTATAGGGCCCAGTGGACTACGAAGTGCCGGATTGGCAGTGCAACCACCCTTGACTCCTTGTGACAGTTCTCAGCAAGGCAAGACATTTTGATTTTTTTAGTTCTTTGTTTTTCTTTATTACCATACACGTAAAAATTGTCACTCGTCGTTTTTTTTGTTTGTCACACTTTATGTGTCACACTTTGTGATATTGGCGATTGTGACTGATTGGTAAAGCCAATTTCTAGAAAAACTTGTGAATATATATCTTGCTAGATGGGATGCGTCATGCACTAGTTTTTAATTCACAAATTTAAAGCACAGAGCCACTGAGGCTTTTTACACATTTTGTGTGACAATTTTCCCACACTTTTTGGTTGGGTTTACTGTTTAGGCCGGGATGTCATACACTGAAGACAGTCCTGTCAAAAACCAAGGCGTGTGACGTTTGAGACCTTTCTTTCATGTAAAATATGATGAGAGTTGTCAATGAAGCAAAGATGAAAGCCTTTCAGATTAGAGCCTCCTTGCAAACAATATAACATTTAATTGCTGCAAAATGTAAAGTGGAAGTCACAACAACAAAAATGTAATAAAATATCGTTTACAACGTGTGGAATAATCCAATTTCTTATATACTAGTACTACTCGCATAAATATAAGGGCCAGTCTCCTATAATGGTTGCTGTTGTTATTATTTTGTTGTCGTCTGTAGTTGACCAACAGTCACAGAAATAAATTGTGGGTTGTACAATTTAGGAGCCTGTTGCATGTGCCAAACAATTAAGTGTTTGGTCCACTCAGATCAGCCAATGAGCGTTTTACAAAATAGTGAAATATTTCAAATTTATGTGAAATTCAATCTTGTTCGTCTGACCTATCAATATAACTGCAGAAATGTTTAGGATTGCATGTGGAAGCCCCGTCAACACTTTTCTCCAAACATTAGTCACAAGTTAGTTCATTAAGGGAGCTGGAGGAAGGGGGGGGGAGTGAGTGGTAATCAGGTGATCAAACAACATCGGCCCTAGAACTCAAACTATCCAGAGAGGATTGAGGCAAAGCCGGTGCAGCTACATGGTTTTGCCATACAGAGTGTGGTCAGGTACCTTAGAGTAAGCCATTCGACGGGTATATGCATAGTGTGATGGAATTTATGGGTTTTGGGTGATCTGCATTATCCGGAGAGGTATAAACATGTTGTTCTCAGTCAAAATTTTCACTAAGACCCATGTAAATATACATTTCCAGGTGAGGTGGATCACCCAGGACCCATACATTTTCTTCTCAGAGATGCATTATAATGTAAGGGTTGTGAGAAACCTGTGTCATATGATATGGATCGGAATGTTTAATGCGTGATCCGTTAAAGGTCAATGTGGCAAGTCGGCATAGCCACTGAGAAAGTCCCTTCCTTGAAACTGTCAAAGAATGTTTTCAGTTGAAAGTCGAAGCCAATGAAATTTTTAATCTATTACATATTTTATCATGTTTCAGATCCTTTTGTTCGGATCTTCACTGCTGTTGAATCGCTCAGGCAGGAAGTGAGAGACCTCACTGGGTATGTGCGGCGGATTGAGGATAAACTTACGGGAAGTTCAGCAGCACAGCCTGCGCTAATTCTGCCTGCCAATGTAGAATTTCCATTGACTTCAAAAGAAGCTCTTAAAGAACTGGAGACAGAACTTCTTAAAAAAGAAGTTGAAACGAGTGTAGTAAGTAGTAATACTATTTAGAACATTTTTGAAAACTACTGAACTACAGCTAAAGATCGATTTAGATGATGCTTTCGCAGCGATAAATCTGTGCACTATCCTATCCTATTTCATCCCGTAACTCGAAGGTAGTTTGGGCACCTCAGATGATAATTTAACCCGTGTACTTCATCTTTCTCTGTCCTCAGCATCCCTCCTGGCTTCGTTCATTGTCAAGCCAGTCCATTCTCGAATGTTGTTCTCCCACCTCTTCTTCTGTCTCCTTGCACCTTGCCTTGCCGGATGATCTTTGCAAGGTCTGATGCTCTGGTGACAGGGCCATACCATCAGAGTTTCCATTTCTTCACCACTGTGAGCAGGTCATCGTGTTGTCAATGGCTTTGTGATGATCTGTCGGATTTTGTTGTTGGTGATGTTCTGGGTATAGGAGATGCCCCGAAGTCTTCTGTAGCGCCTCATCTCCATGCTTTGTATTCTTCGTTGTGGATCTGCTATGAGGTCCATGTTTTGCAAGCTTATAGGAAAATGGAGATGACATGGGAGCGCAGCAGCCTTACCTTGGAATGTAGACTGATGGCCTTTTACGGTTTACCTTGGAATGTAGACTGATGTGCACATAGTCTCCAAATTCTACCAGATTGACATCACTTATTCATTTGTCTTCAAAATTTCACTTTTGCGCGATCATCATCACAACAACATTTTTTTTAAGAAGACCAAGACTTTGTCATGAGATTGAGGATATGACTGGGTTCGGAAATGGATAGTGGGGCCGATCTGGGCCTGGAAGGCTTGCCAACATGTGCAACACATTTTGGTAGGTAGTGCAGTGGAGGTGGAGATCCCTTGAGCCTTGCGTGCAGCACATCTTCTCTGGATGTCTGCAGTGTGTCTTGTCTCCTATGCACGGATCCTTTGGGATCTTGCTTCGCCAAGCTGAACGATCCTGGTCAAGTTTATTCAATGTACTGATATTGATGTCCAGGGCTTTGGACATTCACTTTTTTATATTTTATGGAAGGATGTTAAATTTAAAGCAAGTAATTTATTACCTTTTCCAAAAATAACTTTTAAAGTGGGGCAAGACTAACAAATGTGTTTTGATTGCAGTTGAATCACAAGACACGTTGGTGGGAATAAAACATCAGACACCACCCGCAACGTACTGAAGGCTGTGATGACCAATAGCCTGGCAAAGCAGTGCTGCTGGACCGGCGCAGGGGGCAAGGTTGCATTTTCTACAACACGTCTCAAGACTGTGGTAATGAGTAAGATACGACAGACTTTGACATTCACACAAAACATTAAGTTGGTGCGCAATTGTTAGTGAACATAATGGTCTTGGAAAATTATAGAAATTAGGTATGTGTAGACTTGATGGGGTGTGTGTAAAGAATCAAGTGTGGGTTCGGACTCTTCTATGTGATGAGAATGGGACAGAGGAGAACACACAGAAGACCTGAAAAAATGAAGCAACAAAGTAAGAATTACTTTCTCTGCTGACTTCCAAAATACAAGTCTCTTTAATTTTCATTAAACATATTTACAACAAATGAACTTACTCAAATTTATACATTCTAAATTACTTTAACTCTATAATTATTCATCTCTTGTTATCTAACATTATATTATTTACTTCACTACTATTTTAAATATTCTGGAAAAACAACTATAAGTATCACTCCTGAAAAAAATAAAGCAACGAAGTAAGAATTTCTTCTCTGCTGACTTCCAAAATACAAGGGACTAATTTCTTTCTGCTAACCAAAAGTAAGACCTACCTTGAGAATAACTTACTATTATAATATACATTTAATTACTTCTACTGTTCTAGTTCCAACTAGCTCTCCCTCCCTCTCTCTGTCTCTAATTTATAAATGTTTGCAGTCAGTCAGTTAGTGGGAACTGTCCTGGCCTTCTAATATTTACACAGGGTTACATAATGAATTTTGTTTGTGGGAACCCTGCCATTTATTACTTAAAATCTGATTACATTGGCTACATCAGTTCAGCTCAGCTCATCAGAAACACAAGAGTTGCCTTCATACGATGGTTAGACGCCCACCTCGAAAAAGAAGTTTAGTCTCCAGCACAGATCTACTTTAAATAGTTGCTCATCCTGACATCTGGCATTATGGGGTTATTGTTAGGACTAGTTGGCCTGATATCAGTATACATTGAGACACAAAGGGGAATGGAATAAGACTGAATATCTCATAAATAATACATCTGCTGAGTAACTCGTGTAAAGGACACCTTATTATTATGCTTGGTTGCAACAAAGTGTAGGGTGTAACCATTTTTTTGTTTCACTACTCAAACAGAAATTGAAATACATCTATGGTCCAGAATGGAAAGGCTCTGTTAGGTGTGAAGAAATATTTAGAGACTATAAACTATACTACTCAAAATAATTGAAGGGCCACTCTCATATTTCATTTAGTTTAATTATTTTTTGCTGCTATCAATAATATCGCTTATATTGCTTATTTCAAAACTTATCCTGTACAGTAACATTCAAGACAATCTTATTCTGACAAGTAATCACATGTGTGAGTTTTGAACTTTCTGCACTGAGTTGAAAAACAAACCCAATTTTTACAAAACAATGACCCTAATTTACTGTTGTCTTGCTAATAAAGCAAAATTTTCAACATTAAAAAGTGATTTGCACGCAAAAGGCTTGCATTTTCTGAGTTCAGTTCAACAATCGGCGCTTTTTTCTGGGTATAAATGGCAGCGCTTTTGCTGCTTTTCTAACCATGCCCCCAAGGCAACGATTGACAGATGCGGATAGAGGCAGAGCTATTGCATGGCTTCAGGAAGGGATGGGGGTGAGAGAAGTTGGCAGGCAGCTGGGAGTGTCCCACTCCGTTGTCCAAAGGCTGCGGGAGCGCTTTAACAACACTGGAAGCGTCCAAGAACCAAGAAGGTCCGGACGCCCCCGCGTTACCACTGCAAGACAAGACCATTTCATCACCCTGTCAGCTCTGAGGTTGAGGTCCGCTACAGCAAACACCATCAGAAGACAGCTTCACACAGCCAGCAATGTTAACGTCAGCGACCAGACAATTCGCAACCGTCTACACGAGGCAAACCTGCGATCAAGACGACCAGCAGTACGGCCTTTGCTCACCCCAGCTCACCGTGCAGCGCATTTGGCCTGGGCTCGGCGTCAGTTGGTGTGGACTAGGCAACATTGGTCAAGGGTGCTCTTTACAGACGAGTCTCGGTTATCCTTGTCTTTCAACGACCGTCGAGTGAATGTTTGGAGGCGTCCACGGGAGCGTTTTGCTGATGCGACGGTGCGCGAGCATGACCGCTTTGGTGGTGGATCTGTCATGATGTGGGGTGGCTTCGCATTAAACTTCAGAACACCCCTGCTCCAAATTCATGGCAACTTAAACGGTATTGGCTACAGGGATGACGTCCTACAACCTAGGGTTCTCCCAGCTCTGCGGGCCATTGGGGAAGGTGCCATACTACAGGACGATAATGCCAGACCCCACCGAGCGCGTATCGTCAATGACTTCCTGCAGCAACAGCACGTCATAAGGATGGATTGGCCGGCTCGATCACCCGATTTGAACCCCTTAGAACATCTGTGGGATGTCTTGGGTCAACAGACACGGGCAAACCTCCCTCCAGGAGCTAACCTTGAAGTTCTGGCCCAAGTTCTCCAGCAAGAGTGGTTGGCCATCCCAGGAAACATCCTCCATAACCGTATACTGTCCATGAGACAACGATGCCAAGACTGCATTGATGCAAACGGTTGGCCACACCCGATACTGACTCTATAGATTTTTGGTTTCTAAAGTTTTGATTTTGTAAATGAGGGGTATGTCCAGTTAAATTGAATTTACTCGAATTTTAAGCGACTGATGTCTAAAATCGTTTTTGTTATTGATGCAGAAATGATTGCAATAAAATATGATGAACTCATAAATTGAATTCATGTTTCTGATTTAAAGAGAGACCCATATGTCCAAGTGGCCCTTGTATTATTTTGAGTAGTATATTTAAGAACACATTTGAAAGTAAAAGGTATTTTGAACACATATATATTAAACATTCACATTTTTCACAAGTTATTAATAAAGGACTTGTGACTCTTTGACGCATGAAAGATATTAATGAGACACACCAACCATGCAAGTTTGGTCAACCTCACTTCAAGATCAGGGTCACTAGGGCTTTCCAAATTCAGATTACATGGGTTCTTTGAAGTGACCTTGACACAAACTATGAGAAATAAAAAAGTCCAAACGTGCATGTAGAGATCTTAGATTGATCTTTTATATATGTTAATGTAACCGAGTGATGGGTTATGAAGATTTTGAATTATTTTAGACAGGAAAGACCACACACCCACAACTCTCAATAGAACAAAAGAAGAGAGAAATCATAAACAAAACCAAATTAAGAAAGAAATAAATTAATAATTTCAACAGCTTGTATTGTTAATTCTTTTATTTCTATGTCGTCGAGAAGGGGCAAGGGGGTGGTACACTGGGATTTCTTACATAAAAATAACAATATTAACATTTATCCATAAACTAATACAATAATAAAATAACTTCTGTTTTCTATCTTTAGCCTACTTTCAGTTTCAGTTTCTGTGTCTTCAAAAATACCATAATAATCCAAACCAAATTAAGTCAACACTAAGAGACTAAACCCCCAAAACAACCCAAAGCTAACAAAAACAAAGAAGAAAAAAAATAAAATAAACCCGCTGCTTAGGCGAAACCTGCAAATGCAACCAAAAATCCGGCATCAGTTACAATACATGACGAACCTTCTAGATTTTTTAGCACAGCACATGGTCTGTTAATTATCAACATTTTCAACATCAAATTATGGCAAAAATACCGTCAAATACACAATCAGAACTACTATTTGTGCATATTTGGTATCTTCAACTATAAAATGCAATAATTATACAGCATGTCTCAATAAAAAACAGCACAAACATTACCTTTTAGTGAGCAGGGACGAATCTGCAAATTAAGTTGCCATTTCCATCCAGAAAAGAAAATGAAGTCTCTAAAGCGTGCCCAAAATGTTAACAGAACAACCATAAAAACAACTATTATTATAATTAACATACTGCACCATTTCTACTCTTATAAAAATAACAAATATTTTAATATTATAAACAATACAAAAATAACTCGTTTATTGTTGCTAAAACCAACTTATAGAGCGAGAGTAATATCCAAGAAACATAACTCTTGCCAACTATAAAATACACAAGGCTGCGGTTACCTCCCAATACATTTTCATAGATATTAGGTCATCTACCACATTCTCCCCAACTAAAAATGCTGGCTCCTGACAGCAAAACCAACTGCTTCAGAAAATACAAAAATAAAATAACTCTAAAACATACAAATTAACTATATTAACCTTTCCACTTCTTTCTACCAGATTACAGCATTAGCCTTCAACTCCGACATGTTAATCACCTACAAGAATAAGATCACCCCTTAAAGGTAAAATCAAATCCTCAATCCTGGCTCTACTAACAGTCAAACGCCTATCTAGTCAAGTGACTCTAAGACCATAACTAGATCCAAAGCTAAATTGCCACAACAATCTATACTCAAACCCAATCAATACAAGTCAAGGCCTATTATGGACATGATGACTTATTACCTTTCTCTCTCTCACCACTTAATAAAAACCTCTCCATCCAACTAACCTTACTCAATTACTAGCCAGTCCAAATTAAAATACTACTTTAAAATATAAATAACCAAAATAAATTTATTTCTATTAAATGAAAGAATTTAACCTTCAACGAGAACTCAACCCTGATAAATTCCACTCTGAAACCCGTAATGACTAGGGACATTTACTGTCTGCCTATCACACTCAAAGGGAACCTATCTTACAATCCACAGGTTAGCAACCGCCAACTTAGCATTTCTCTAATAGGATTACTTATTTATCTGCAGTTTATTAGAACGTACAGAAAAATTCCCAAATAGATTAACACTAAGGAGAACAGGAAACTCTCCTACAATACTCACTTATCATACCATATTAATATGTTCCATTAATCCTTTTCCTAAGGTTGATTCTACTTAAAACTATTAATACGCATACATTCTTCATACACATTTTCACGCATAGTTTTAGTCGCCTTCTACGACACGCACTCTAACGTCAGGCCTATTCTACAAACAGAACTTCCCGGAACCTGCACGGGGCTTATTTTGGCTAACGACTAGACTAACTATCCTGGGCTCTGACCTTGACAGTGACTAGAGATCTGAACCGCAACAGAATAATTTAGTCAAACAACTTCACAACAATGCTGTGAACGGCAGATTTTGGTAAACGATGTAGATTTGTATGTTTTCCAGCAGTCACTCTTTTTGGTCGCTGAATTACTTCTGACTCTGAATCGGAACTAGAGGTCTCCTCTGATTCGAACACCTCTGAAATTGAATTCTCAGAGAACTTCGGCAAGTGCATTGGTTTGCACTGAGTAACTGGATCGCTAATCTGAAACTTCTTTAATTCCTGCCTGCTGACATATTTCAAGTTCCCTCCATCAACTGCTTCAATCCCAACAGGGGCACCATCCTGTGTTGGAATATCTTTGACCTTGTATTTGGAAGGTTTCCATGCGTCTTGGATTTTGTTCCGACCTAACGGATGATCACGGAGCAAGACTGTATCTCCCACTTGAAGCTTGTCTTTTGTACTGTGTTTGTCATGCTGGAACTTGCGTTCGGCTGCAGCTTGTCGCAAATTTCTCTGAGCAATTTCTTGGGCTGTGCGCAACCTTTCGCGATGAATCTGCACCCATTCAGTTTGTGTAATGACACAGTCTTCTTGATGAATTCCGAGCAGGAAATCAACCGGCAACTTAGGCAGTCGCCCAAACAACAACTCGTAAGGACTGAATCCAGTTGATGCATGTGGTGTGACATTGTAGATGTACACTACTTCAGGTAGAAACTCAGGCCACTTCTTTTTTTTCTCAGGGGGAAGAGTACGCAACAAATTATGCATAGTTCTGTTGAATCTCTCGCATTGTGCATTTCCTTGAGGGTGATGAGGGGTTGTGCGCGATTTCTGCACTCCATACAGGGTACAGAGCTCCTGTATTACAGCTGCCTCAAAATTTCGACCTTGATCGGAATGTAATCGTGTTGGAATTCCGAATTTCTGAAACCACTGAGAAACAAGTACTTTTGCAACAGTTGTGGCTTTTTGATCTCGGGTAGGTACTGCTATTGTGTATTTTGTGAAGACGTCAGTGATCACCAATACATTTTCCCGGCCATCCGATGCCTTATCCAACAAGGTGAAGTCAACAGCCACGACTTCCAGGGGTTGTGAGGCCAAAAGATGTCCCATTGGTGTACATGTCCTGATTGGAGGGAGTTTTGCAAAATTGCACCGCTCACAAGATTTCACCCATTTGGCAGCATCAGCGAACATGCCAGGCCAGTAGCAACGTTCTTGTAACAACCTGGTAGTCCTTTCTATCCCCTGATGTCCAACACTGTGCATAGACTCAAATACAGGCCTTCTAAACTCTTCTGGTAAGATGAGCTGTTCAATTTTTGCCTTTGTCTTTGGGTGGCGAATCTCTCTAAACAAGAGACCATCTTTTTCAACTAGACGCTCCCATTGCCTGCACAAAGTGACAAACCGGATGCTCTTCCCAAACTTTGCCTCGCAACCAGGAACTTCTCCTTTCTTCCAAAAGGTCAACAGCGGGCCTATTTCTGGATCAGTTGTTTGAGCTTTTCTCAAGTCATCAATGCTGATTGATGGAAATGCTTGTGTAGCCCTATCATCTGCCTGATCATCCAGCTGGATAACTTCTTCTTCTGTTTCCGAATCACTCTCTGATGAATCAACAGCGTGAACTCCACATGCAGTAACCAACTTGTTTGTAGCCTGAACTGAAAATGGAATTGGAGTGCTTTGCACCTGAATAGCTGAAACTGCTGTAACATTTTCCTCTTCATCTTCTGCCTCCTCAGGTTGTGGCTGAGGGAACCGTGACAATGCATCTGCATTAGCATTGGTTTTGCCAGAACGGTACTTGACCTCAAAATGAAATACGGACAACTGAGAAACCCAACGCTGCTCAATTGCACCAAGTTTGGCTGTTCTCAAATACCGCAGTGGATTGTTGTCTGTCCAAACTTCAACGGTGGCACCAAGAAGGTATCCTCTGAACTTTTCAGTTATTGCCCATTTGAGAGCAAGCAATTCAAGCTTCATAGAACTGTAGTTTTGCATGTTCTTCTCTGATCCTCTCAAGGTCCGACTTGCATAGGCAATCACTCTCTTTTGTCCATCTTGAACTTGTGACAGCACAGCTCCCAAGCCTTTGGAACTGGCATCTGTTTCGAGGATAAATGGAAGAGTGTAGTCAGCGTATCCCAACAAAGGGGCAGAAGTCAACTTTTCTTTGAGGCACTCGAATGCCTGCTGACACTTTGGCGTCCACTTTTCACCCAACTTCAGCTGCTTACCGCCCGACTTTTTCTGGATGTCACACATCTGTCCCACCACTGCATGCAATGGTCCAGCAATCTGAGCAAAGCTTTCAACAAAACGACGGTAATAGGCTGCTAACCCAAGGAAAGATCTGAGCTCCTTCAAAGTCTGTGGAACTGGCCATTGCTTCACTGCGGACACTTTGTCATCCTGAGTACCCACTCCATCTGCTGAAATAGTGTGTCCCAAATACTGGACGGTTTTCTGACAGAACCGACATTTACTGGGATTCAACTTCAAGCCCATCTCCCTCAAGCGGGTCAAAACCTGTCGAAGGCGGGTCAAATGCTCTTCGAAAGTCTTGCTAAAAAGCAAAATGTCATCCAAATAGACCAGAATTATCTGAAAAATCATCTCGTTCAGCCCTGTCTGCATTAACCTTTGAAAAGTAGCTGGAGCAGAACACAACCCAAAAGGCATCCTTTTAAACTCGTAGAGCCCAAAGGGGGTGACAAATGCAGTTTTCTGTCGATCCGATTCTTCCATAGCTATTTGATGGTAGCCCCATGCAAGGTCCAGTGTTGTAAACTGCTTGGCTCCCTGCAACGCGTCAAGCGACTCCTCGATCCTGGGAAGAGGAAATGCATCACGTCTTGTCTTTGCGTTTAGCCGTCTATAGTCTACACACATGCGGATAGTGCCATCCTTTTTCCTGACCACCACTATTGGTGAAGCATATGGGCTCTTGCTTGGTTGTATGATATCCAGGTCAAGTAGCTTTTGGATATGCTGCTTTATCTCCTGCAACTGAGTTGGTGGAATTCTGCGGTATGGCTGTGCAACTGGGATATCATCAGTCACTGGTACTGTATGTTTCTCCAACTCCGTATACCCAACATCAGTGTCATACAAGTCACTTGTCCAGATCCCAGAGAACTCTTTCAACATTTCTCGCAGCTGCTCTCTTTCTTCAGCAGAACATTCCGCAGAAGATAAATCAATTGGGACTTCATCCAACCTTGAAGGGTCAACTTTGACTTTATTGCATATCACCAGAACTGAACCCTTATTCTCTTCAATCTTAATGTCCGAAGACACCTTTTCCACTTTGTGTAAGGTAGCTACTGGGGTGCGGCCATTCAGAAAAATATCTTCTGTTGTCAAATTAACCATCTGTACCGGCCATGGACAATTTCCTTGAACCAACGTTGGAATTACCAAACAGCGACCCTCTACACTGCTGCGCATAGGTTCAACTAAAAAAGCTGAAACTTTAGGCTGATCTCGTCCACCGACCAGGTTGACAGAAGCAACAGATTTAGCTGGCAGGTGAACTCCACCTTTCGGAATCCTGAGCAATCCTAAAAATGCTGTTTCCTCTGACTGCCCTGTTTGAGATTTCATAATCTTCAACTCCTGGATGATGTTTGTGCCTAACAAAATCCGAGGTTTCTCCAGTGTAGGTTCCACTGTTGGCGCAGACTCCTTTTGTATCAAAATACCTCTGTCATGGATCACTTGCTCCCCAACTTTGACATCAACCAGTATGTAGCCTATGTAAGGAACAGATAGACCATTGGCTGCTACCAAACGCATGAACTGATTGTCTGGAATCATATCATCCTGTTGAAAATTTTCTTTGTATATTGATTCTGGCATAATGGTGACTTGTGAACCTGTGTCTATCAAACACTCAAATTGTATGCCATTGATTTCAATGTTCATGACAGGTTTTCCACCAACTATCCTAGTATCAGCTTGCTTAGATCTTGATCCTACTTCTTTTGTTTCTGACACGCTAGACGGATCATTGTTTCTAGGGCCATAAGTTTGATGTGTCTGCAGTCTAGTTCTACAGGACCGCATCCTGTGACCCAATTTGCCACATCTCAAGCACACCGGCTTCCCACTCTTAAACTCCAAATTAGTAGATGGTTGTACATGACTGTTCAGTTGTTGGAATGGACCTTTTTTTGACAAGGTTGCTAACTCTGTCTTATGCTCTTTAGCCATCTGCTCCATCTGTTCACGCAACAAATCCAACTCTTGGCGCAACTTACAAAGCTCTGTCTGCCGCAGCTGGTCATTCTCATCCCCAGCATGATTCAACACTGTTCCTGAAGTAGTGTGTACTGTAGCAGAAGTTTTTGAACTACGCTTGGAAGGCTTCTGAATCTCTTCCCATTTCAATGCAGCTTGTCTCAAAGAGGCAAAATTTGATAAACCTCCAGCAATTCTCCGCTGCAATTCCATCACCAATACTCTGTCACAAAGACCATCAATAAAATGATCCACCAAAACTTCTTCCTGAAACACCACACGCCCCCTCGCTTGTTGTGCTCTTTGCACACATCGGAATCGTTCAAACAACTCACTGGAGTATGTCCGAATATCCTCTCTAAATTGTTGCTTCCTCTCAAAAAATTCTGCAAGCAATGTTGGCAAAGAAGTATGCTCGCCAAATGCGTCAAGTAGAATGCGAAAAATGTCTTCCGCCGTACGCCATGGTATGCCACAAGTGTTCACTTCCTTTTTAGCTTTTCCCTTTAAACTAAACAATACATGTTGTGCACCCACTGATCCCACTCTCGATGTTTCCAACAAAGAACTTCTGGCTTCTTCCACAAATTCTCGGACAGTATACCCTTGATCTTTATCTTCCTCGCCCCAAAAATGTCTTAATTTCTTTTCGCGAGGAACAACGACAGAAACCGACGGCGACTGAAGATGAGAAATTTCTTCACGAAGTCGGGCTATTTCTCTTTCTACAGAACTAGTTGTGCTGGGCTTTGACTGAAACCGTGCGGATGGATGCTCCCCAACTTGTGTCTGTCTCATCCCCAAGTCTCCTCTAATATCCTGTATTAAATCTCGCATTTCCGCAGCCAGGGACAATCCCCTGTTTCTCTCTGCCTCCCCCACGATACCTTCCCTAGATTGCCTATTGAAAGTTTCCATGGTCTGTTCAAAATCTTGTACCACATCTTGGAACATTTCCCCATCATCCCTTCCCACACTGTGGTAACCCTCTGCATTTCTCAAACTTGGGGTAATGGGAGAAACAAACTGACGACGACCCCCTTCCATCCCAAAATAACTAAGGGAAGGCGGAACGTCTACATCAGGAGTGGACCCAGCAGTGGGGCGAAACATTGTTCTTCTCTCACTCATGCTTACGACTAGTGCTTAACAACAATATTTCAATATTCTCAAACTGAGACCACAAGCAAGCAAGTCAAGCATACACAGTGAAAAATATACCAATTAAACACAATCACTTAAAAGTACTTTAACTCCTAGTATGCACTACTATTCACCTCTCCGCCTTTAAAAACCACTATATATACACTAAAAGGTTCACTTAGGAATTGTCTTTTAGCGTCCACAGGCAAGAGAGCATGAAAAGTCAACAACCTAAATAGGTTTTAAAATAAAATTATTTTTCACTGTCTTTGTTCAAGTCTACAAGTATTGAGATGACGTTGTCCAAGGAATTTCATGAAGCAGACTTAGGCATGCATACAATTAGGGAAGTCCAGGCACTGTCACATAGTCTTTAGGAAACTGAAGCATGATGAACTTCAGCGTAGTCCTCAACAAGTTTCCTGATTATATTGAAGCATTGTTCAAAGTTTCTGGACTGCTGAAAACAGAAGAAGAATTTTCCATAGACGTCCACCAACGATGACCTCAGTGAATGGTAGCAGAAGTTGGTGTCCAGCCAGCCAGGAGGGTCTGCAAGATCATCCACCAGCGAAAATAACTTCAGCACCGCAGGTGATGACCTCTGGATGGCAAGCGATGACCTCAGCGTAATGCAGTTGGATCACGCCAGCATTCCCCTCTTCATCCACCAGCAGTCAGTGTCCCTCTTGCCTAGCAGCGGGTTTACCTAACCCCTCCCAAACTAAACTATCAATAATAAAATAACACTAAACTATATAAAATTAGACTAAAACCCCAGCGCGATCCTGCTCGCAGCGCCAAAAATCTGTAACCGAGTGATGGGTTATGAAGATTTTGAATTATTTTAGACAGGAAAGACCACACACCCACAACTCTCAATAGAACAAAAGAAGAGAGAAATCATAAACAAAACCAAATTAAGAAAGAAATAAATTAATAATTTCAACAGCTTGTATTGTTAATTCTTTTATTTCTATGTCGTCGAGAAGGGGCAAGGGGGTGGTACACTGGGATTTCTTACATAAAAATAACAATATTAACATTTATCCATAAACTAATACAATAATAAAATAACTTCTGTTTTCTATCTTTAGCCTACTTTCAGTTTCAGTTTCTGTGTCTTCAAAAATACCATAATAATCCAAACCAAATTAAGTCAACACTAAGAGACTAAACCCCAAAAACAACCCAAAGCTAACAAAAACAAAGAAGAAAAAAAATAAAATAAACCCGCTGCTTAGGCGAAACCTGCAAATGCAACCAAAAATCCGGCATCAGTTACAATACATGACGAACCTTCTAGATTTTTTAGCACAGCACATGGTCTGTTAATTATCAACATTTTCAACATCAAATTATGGCAAAAATACCGTCAAATACACAATCAAAACTACTATTTGTGCATATTTGGTATCTTCAACTATAAAATGCAATAATTATACAGCATGTCTCAATAAAAAACAGCACAAACATTACCTTTTAGTGAGCAGGGACGAATCTGCAAATTAAGTTGCCATTTCCATCCAGAAAAGAAAATGAAGTCTCTAAAGCGTGCCCAAAATGTTAACAGAACAACCATAAAAACAACTATTATTATAATTAACATACTGCACCATTTCTACTCTTATAAAAATAACAAATATTTTAATATTATAAACAATACAAAAATAACTCGTTTATTGTTGCTAAAACCAACTTATAGAGCGAGAGTAATATCCAAGAAACATAACTCTTGCCAACTATAAAATACACAAGGCTGCGGTTACCTCCCATATACATTTTCATAGATATTAGGTCATCTACCACATTAAGATTTTATGTTGATCTTGAAGGTCAAGATCATTTTAGGCCTTATGAAAAATGTCAAATTTTGTGGTTGTACAGTGGAATATACATCAACATTGGTTTATAATTTGATAATACATGAACCTCAAAGGTCATGTGAAGGTCAAAGTCACAGGGTCAAGGTCATTGCAAGGTCTTTGTTGTTTTTGACAAATATAACACTAATTTCATGGTTTTCCATTACCGCATGCTAGTCAAATGGGCTTTACCATCCTAGTTATTTTCTTTAATAACACATTTCTGACACTGTTCCAGCACCTCTCAATTTTATGTTCCTGTAAACATGGTCCATCTTTGGGGTGTTGACACATATTCAATGATTTTTTTTTTTTTAGTAGACATTGTGGATCGTCCTGCGTAGTCAGCTGGATGTTGAGGAACGGAAAAATGAAAAAATAACTACTAGGGTGCAGTATGTTGATCAATAAGGATTGTACATTAATCGTGATTATCCTACTCAATTGCAGAGGCAGTACGGCAGAATAAAGCAACAAAAGATGCGACTGACAACGACATTAAGCAAGTCGCTCAGGAATATTTCAGGACTGCTGGGGACAGGGACGGGGGATGAAAAGAGTGTCTCCTGCGTGCCATCCACATGCAAAACTCCAGCGCAACACTGAATGAATTGTGACTCCTGCATTCAATATCTCCAGGAACTGACAAAACTGTTTAATATTCTTTTTAATAACGGAATTTATCCAGCTGAGTGGGCTAGGGCTGTAATTGTACTGAATTTTAAAAACAGTGATGTATATACAACAGATAACTGTCGTGGTTTATCTTTGCCTAGCTTGTTAAGCAGATGTTATACCTCCATGCTGAATAAGCGATTGGTAAAATGAACTGATAAAAAGCTGAGTTACAGGCAGGTTTCAGGCTGTTATTACTCAACTGTTGATCAAATTTTTAACTTTAAATGTTTTTGTTGAAAAATGTTTTTAAAATACAATGAAGTAAGCTCAATACATGGTTTGTCTTTCTGGAAAAAAAACCTTATATTTTGTACAGTGAGAACCACTGTTTGATGTTTGATTGCCTCATGGAATGAGCGGAAAAGTTATTAACGCAGTTGTAGCCATATAGAGATCAGTTTTGTCATGGGTTCGTATAAAAGATAGGTTAACTGATTTTTTTCGAAAAAGCTTTGTTAGGGAGAAGAAATATTTAGAGATTATAAACTATTTAAGAACACATTTGAAAGTAAAAGGTATTTTGAACACATAATTTTTTGCTAATGCTTGGTTAAGCTAAGGCTTGTTCTACCCATCGGTGCATCAGTTTTTTGGAAAACGTTTGGCAATTATAGTAATAATAATAATAATAATAATAATAATAATAATAATAATAATAAAGATACATTGTGCAAACTTTCCAGAATAGAAGAAAATGAGGATCATATCTTATTCTTGTGTCCATTATACAATAATTCCATAGATAAGTTTTGGAATATAAAGCATCGATCGTACATTAAGTATAGATACTTAATGTACGATCGATGCTTTATATTCCAAAACTTATCTATGGAATTTGTAGTGATTCTTTGTCAGATACTTGTAAGCGTGGTGTTTTTTTTATTTAACAAATTACAGATCAGACAGGAATTCGTAGAAAGCCTTGAGAACATCGCCTAACTTGTTTTTAACGAGTCTTGATGTCCAGTATTTTTTTATTTCAATACTCTTCTTTTGTTATTGGTCTTATACGTCGTTGTACATCTGTTTTGTACTGTTTACTGACCCCAACTAGGGGCCGGTGGCCTATAATAATTAAATTTTGTTCGAGATATCCAAAAACTGTTTTGTTCTGTTTTATAGATCACTTCACAAATTATGTTGTGTTGTTTTTTTATTTACAGTGTATGTGTTTGATTTTAAACAGGTATGATCTACTACATAAGGCTGACTTTGTGTGTGTGTTTGACAGGAATTGAAAGCCACATTTTTACACGTAGTGAGCTAAAATTTGGGACATGGGTTCATTAGTACATTGCGCAGCTTTCTAGTCGCGTGGAAAACAAAAAGTTTAACGGAAAATAATGGACTTCTTCAGTTTTAACTGCTTGAGCTGAAATTGGTTCACATATATGCATATAAACGCAGGAAAATAATTGGTGAGCATTAGAAATTCAAAAACCTTACCAGTCAATTATTATCACAGATATTAAGCGGATTTTCACAGCTTTTAACCGATTGAGCTGAAAATAGGGTACACATAAGTATTCCAACGCTGAAAAAATTATTGCTAAACATGAGAAAACCAAAAAGCCTATCACCAACCGTTATAATGGAGAATCACAGACTTTCTCAGTTTTTAACTGATTGTGCTGAAAATTATGACTTATGCATTTCAACGCGGTAAAATGATTGGTGCACATTAATTAAATAGAAATCCTGTCAGTTATTTGTTATAACACAAATAACAGACTTCCACAGTTTCTAAACAGATGCGTTGAAAAAAAGAACCCAATTGAAAGCATATATATATAGCATGTTATTAATAGAACTTGTAACGCTCTTTGGAGGATGCCCTCTTCCACTAAATGCTACCACCCACATTATTCATTAAAATGTATTTAATGTGGGTAATGGCATTAAGTGGAAGAGGATATCCAAGGATGGTCAAGAGGCATCCAGGTGGTGGTCAAGAGGCAGGCTGGCGGTGGTCAAGAGGCAGACAGGCGGTGGTCAAGAGGCAGACAGGCGGTGGCCAAGAGGCAGGCTGGCGGTGGTCAAGAGGCAGACTGGCGGTAGTCAAGAGGCAGACAGGCGGTAGTCAAGAGGCAGACAGGCGGTGGTCAAGAGGCAGACAGGCGGTAGTCAAGAGGCAGACAGGCGGTAGTCAAGAGGCGGACAGGCGGTGGTCAAGAGGCTGACAGGCGGTGGTCAAGAGGCTGACAGGCGGTAGTCAAGAGGCAGACAGGCGGTAGTCAAGAGGCAGGCAGGCGGTGGTCAAGAGGCAGGCAGGCGGTGGTCAAGCGGCAGACAGGCGGTGGTTAAGAGGCATTTAAGCGGCTCATTGGCAAATGTGCGGCTCTGCATCAGAAACCCTGGTCGGGCCGACTAAATGCCGCCCATCGGACCACCATCGCGCCTCCTGACAGCCGCTCTGGTGCCAACAGCGGTACGCCCTCATACCGCTGGGTGCAGTCGGCATGCCTACTATTGGCCGCTTGTGGGCCGATTCTTCAGCCGCTTGTGGGCCGCTGTTGGCCCATTGGGCGTGTGCTATCAGGGGAGCACAAAGAGAAAAAAAGAGAGAGAGAGAGAGAGAGAGAGAGAGAGAGAGAGAGAGAGAGAGAGAGAGAGAGTCTGAATAAATTATGACGTTTAGAAAGAACATGGATTTGCAATCCAATCGATATTCATTACTAGGATTGAGTTGATTTGTTTGTAATTGGTTGCGTGCAGACACGCTAGTGTTGTCGCTGTGGCCAATATCAAACGGAGGTTGATATAATTAAGCGTGGCTAAATGTAGAGTTTACCGTCAATTTTCCGGAACTGATCGGAAAGTTGCACACCCTTTTCAATAGGGAAAATCCGAAATTCTGGGGGTCATATTAGGAGCATGTACATCGATTCGCGCATCGATTTGCGCATTCATAATTATATTATTACGAAAAGATACGGAATAAAATTTTTTGACGAATTTTGATATTTAGCATTAGGATTACAGTTAGTTAGAATTTGGATTAGGATTAGGTTTAGAGTGTATGGCTTGTGTTAGGTTTAACTGTAATCGTAGGCCTAGACCTATTTTCAACAGCAGAATTTCGGTATTTTCACCCCCTCTTTGTAGTTCTAAACATTCGCATGAAAGATGAACAAACCTGATGTAGCCTAACAAGAAACAAATGACGTCACAGTCATTGTTCTAAAATCTCCCATCTGTTACTATCTCCAGAAAAAACTACCTCTGTCACTTCGCATTCTGCTAATCTCTCTCTCTCTCTCTCTCTCTCTCTCTCTCTCTCTCTCTCTCTCTCTCTCTCTCTCTCTCTCTCTCTCTCTCTCTCTCTTCCCGCACTCCAGCATCTAAATTTACATCATTTAGAACACGTCTCCTAAAACACAATAAAAATTAAATACGCATTTATTGTTAATCCTGTTAATTGATATTCGCAACATTAATTTGATATCAATTGTTTGAAAATGATTTTATCTAATGACGACTTTGTTTATTTGTTATTGTTCCATGATGTGAATGTTATAACCTTGAGTTGTATTTAATAGTAATTGTTAAAGCCCCAAAGGCAAGATGTAAAAAAACGCATCCAGCGCTATCTCAAGATAGTCTAAGTGTGATCTCAAACATCACGCTCCCCTACGGCCACAAGGCTATGGGACTACCTTTACCTTTTTACCTTTTACTTGACTTTGTGATCTCTTAAACTTCGGAAGAACCTTGGTGAAACTAGGTCTTTGCCCGGCAACAGGTTATTGTGTCCATCGACCTTCACGAGGCTCTCTCTCTCTGTTTGTGTGTGTGCGTGTGTGAGTGTGTCTTTCTATCACCCATGATCAAACGCATATGAATCCAAAATAAGTAATTATATTGCGCTCGAGAGTCCCCTTCCGTCTATCAGCACTATGACATATGCCTACTGATTGCCATTCACATGTGTGTACGTGTTTGCCATCTCTCTGTTATGTGTCTAACGCTCAGGGTGCCTAAACTTAATCCTTGCATTGCAAGGAGTCTTTCATACCATGGTGTCTGAACTTCATTCCGCGGTGTCTGAACTTTCATTCCATGGTATTCCGTGATGTCTGAATTTCATTCCGTGGTGTCTAAAGTTTCATTCCATGGGGCCTAAACTGTCAGTCTAGTTCAGCTTGGTTCAGTATTTTAATTTTACGTCTGTACACTCTAGGTGAATGACATTAGACAATAAAACTAAAATATAGTAAAATCATAGCAATCTACCAACTAAAAATAACATTATAACAATCTAACAACAGGTGACTTTAATATAACATCAACAATTATAACGACATCTGGAAGGGAATGACCTGTTAACTGTGACGGTGGGTCTATTGTTGCTGGGCTCTGCACAATGGAATGCTATTACCCACTTGTCTTAAGTCGATGGGGATCGCTAGTAAATCTCCCTGTGACTCTACTTAATACATGTATTTGTTTAGCTCGGTCTGTGTTTAGGCTGGGGTACAGAGATAGAAAGAAAAATTGTAAAAGATCACTGTCACACTATCTCTCACACGGCTATGAAACACAGGTAGTCCAGCCACTTGATAACAGTAAATATCACACATTTATTTCCTCTACTCTATACACGATCTGTTATTACGATACTAACTTAAAAGTTCAAATGTTTCTTTAACTGGTTCGCTTCTTGATAGTTCTATGCAGCTACTGTAACATCATCGGGCACTGGATGCTTTCTGCCCTAAGGGTCAGAGTTCTGGAAGAGTGGACTACTGTGGTCCTTTGATACAGGTTTGGTGCACTGCGTACTGTGTACTTAGCTCAGTGTCCAAAGAGCTGTGTTGTGGTTGCTTCCTTGATAAGCGGTTGTGGGTTCTTCTCCTTGTTGCTAGACTGGTGGGCTCTCTTCGCTCACTGCTTGATCAGCCGCTGCAGGCCAACTTTCAGTGAAGACTTTTTCTTGTCTTTTTCGCCTGGTTGGGCTCATGATACGATGCCTGCTCGTCTGTAACATGTGAGACGAAATTCTGCACAACCCTGTATTCTAGGTGTGTGCAGAGCGTCTCACTGAAGGCCGAAGTAGCCTTCAGTGATTAGCTCCACATCTCTATATATAAGCGATGAACATTCTGCTAATTCCGTGGTCCACTGGAATCTCCACTCTAATTTCCTATACATAGATAAATATAAATCATGGCTAACTATACACATAGAGAATTAATTATTATTGTACACATTCTCTGGTACAGCCACTGGTCTGCAAGCATACATATAGGTTAAACAACAGTGGGTCCGTAAGGTATACAACATGGCGTCGGCCGGTCGTGTTCGCCACGTGGTCACGCAACGTTGGACTGACAATTCAATTCTAATCATGGCAAATTTCACAAACATAATTCAACAATAATATCAAGACATCACGATGAAACAAAAGTATGTTCATTTACCTTTTTGACAATGTCAGGCCATGGCTAACTTAGTTGAATCGAGTTTTCAACAAGTCCTGCTTTCCTGGTCTATGGAGAGATTTCTGCTAGAGCGTAGCTGTGTACCCTAGGCAGTTTGAATGCAGAATGACTCTCCTAAGCTGTCTACCTGAACCAGGTAGAACTGGTATACCTAATCTCTCTCTGTCCCGATTGGCTGTAAATTCGATGAGCTCTAACGTAAGCTGGATGATGTTACAATACTGCTCTATCGTCCGTATAGCAGAGTGTAGCACACATCATTAACTTCTGTCGTCTGCTACAGCGTAACATTAACCTTAGTGTTACAACTGACTAAACAGGGCAAAAACTTAAAATGTGCTGTGTTTAAATCTCGGTTCTTGTTACAGGCTCCCTCAAATGAAAAAAGGTGATGACTACTGGATTCGACCTTTTTCTACTACAGAGCCTAGTTTAACACTGCACTATCCTAGGGTCCTATTTACAAACTAGTTAAGTTGCTCTACCTGAGCTGCAATGCTATGCCAGGTAGCTATGGACACTAGTGACAGGGGTTCTACTGGACGGGGATGAAGTCTGGTGCTGTGGCCCTTAGTTCGGTTGGGTGGGCGACAGCTGATGTGTCCTCCACGAGATGACGACTGAGGTAGTCGGTTCAGTGGTTCTCTTTGCCAGGGATGTACTCGATTTGGAATGAGTATGCCTGAAGGGTGAGTGCCCATCTCATCAGGCGCGAGTTCAAGGATTTGGAGGCTGCCAGGAACGATAGTGGTTGATGGTCCACCTGAACTGTGAAGTGGGTCCCATACAGGTAGAGTTGAAACTTCTGTATGGCCCAGACCAGTCCAAGGCATTCTTTCTCCGACGTGGCGTAGTGTGTCTAGGCAGGTCTCAGTTTTTTGCTGGCGTAGGCGACAGGGAATAGCGTCTCCGTGTTCTTGGGGTCGCGCTGTAGCAGTACTGCTCCGAGGCCTAAGTCACTTGCGTCGGTGCGTAGAACGAAGGGCTGCGTCAAATCTGGTAGGTGGAGTACTGGCGCCGATGTCATTTTGTCCTTGAGGGTTTGGAATGCTGTCTCGCATTCGGCTGTCCAAACGACTTTGTCTGGGGCGGTTTTCCGGGTTCCATTGGTTAGTGGCACTGCGATGCTGTTGTAGTTGGGGATGAACTTCTGGTAGAAGCCGCAAAGCCCCAGAAACGACTGCACTTCCTTTTTGGTCTTGGGCCTAGGAGCGTCGAGCAGACGTTTCACGGTCTTTTCTACAGGTCGCAGGCTTCCTTGACTGATGGTGTGTCCCAGAAATTCTAATTCAGTAAATCCAATCTGACACTTGGTGGGTCGCGCCGTCAATCCATTGTCTCTGAGGCGGGCGAGTAGTCGTCGTAGGAGAGTGATATGTTCCTCCCACGTAGGTGTTGCGATGAGGATGTCGTCCATAAATGAGTGTAGGTGCTCGCTGCTCAGGGATGCCAGGAGTTTCCGCATCATGGCGCTAAAGATGCTGGGTGCGTTGTGTAGTCCGAAGGGAAGTACGTTGTACTCGAAGTGTCCTTCCATGGTGCTAAACGCTAGGTTCTTTCGCACTTGTGGTTGTACTGGTGTCTGATAGTACCCTTTGCTGAGGTCGATGCGTGAGAAGTACTTCGCTCGCTGTAGCTTGGCAAATAGGTCGGTCTGGTCCGGGAGTGGTTCTGGATTAAACTGCGTTACGGCATTCAGAAGTCTGAAGTCGATGCACAGTCGAAGATCTCCGTTGGGCTTTCGCAACAATACCGTGCCTGTGCTGTAGGGTGAATTAGACGATGAGATGATTCCGGCTACCAGTAAGGTGTCTATCTCTTCCTTGATGGCTCGCTGCTGTGACAGTGGCATCGGGTAGAGCTTCTGGCGGACGGGTGTTGGGTCGATCATCGTTAGGGTTACTTCGACGAGGTCTGTCCTTCCTGGTCGGTCTGTGAGCACAGTCTGATGTTGTCGAATGACTTGTAGTACTTGCTGTTGCTGTTTGGCGGCTAGTTCTCCGTTGAGAATCACATCCTTGTGGGTCTCTTTGGAATGCAGGGGATACTCTACTGCATTTGTCTCCATGCTGTCTCCTTCCTCCGCGATGGCGATGGCTAGCAAGTTGTGAGTGCTGGGGGGTCGCTGGTCGGTCCGTGTATTTCTTGAGGAGATTGATTTGGTGGTATTGGGCTCTCCCGTTTACCTCTACTTGATAGACTGTTTGGATCTCTTGGCAGTCACCCGGTACGGTCCTCTCCAAGCGATGTCCAGCTTGTTGGTTCCAGGCTCTTGACTTCTTCAGTGCTTCACCAGCTTTCTTCCACGTTGCTTTGAGGGTTTCCTGCAGGTCTGCGACGTACTTGGTGGCACCTCTGGGTGTGTCGTCTATCTTGGCTTCCGTCCAACTTCTGCGAAGCGCTTCTAGAGGTCCCGCTAGTGGTCTGCTGAAAAGCAATGTTGACGGGGTGTAACCTGTGGCTGCATGAGGCGTTTCTCGATACGCGAACAGTGCCGCATTCACGTAGGTGTCCCACGCTTCCGGGTTGTCGTCGGCGACTTTCCTGAGGATGGTGAGAAGGGTTTCATTCAGTCTTTCTACTTGTCCGTTGCTGGCTGGGTGGTACGGTGGTGTGCGAATGTGATGAACCTGTATCAACTCGAACACGTCTTGCATCAGGCGGCCGGTGAACTGAGATCCGTTGTCCGTTCTAATGCTGTCCTGGAATCCCACTCTGGTAAAGATGGCGATGAGTGCATCTGCAATCTTCCTGGTGTCGATCGCTGGCAACGGGACTGCTTCGCACCACATCGAACAGGCGTCGACGAGTGTGAGAAGAAATCTGTTCCGCTTCTTCGTCATGGGCAGTGGTCCTACTATGTCTACTGAGACTTGCTGGAATGGAACGCCGACTATTACCGATGGTCCGAAGGTGACAGGTACGGTGTGATGGCGCGGGGAATACCGTTGACATTGGTGACAAGATTTCACGTAGCGCTTGACATCCTCCGTGATTCCTGGCCAATAGCAGTGTACGCTGATCCTCTGTACTGTGGCACCAATTCCCATGTGTCCGCTGAGTGGCATGCTGTGGCCTAATTCTAGTACTTGGGCTCGAAGGGTGGCTGGCAGTACTAGTTCAGTGTGATCTCCATCTCCTTGCCGATGTAGAACTCCATCTTCCATGTAGAAGTCTCCTTTGTGCGGGGATGTGACCGCCTTTGGTAACTTCTGGAAGCACTTCGCTATCGAAGCGTCCGCTTTCTGTGCTGTTTTGATCTCTTCGAGTCCTGAATTCGGGGCTAACTCGGACTGGGGTGGTTGGGTTTTAGCCTGGGGCCTGGTTTGCACTGTAGCTATCTCTACAGTTTTAGGGGGCGTGCCTAAAAACACATACCTACATCCTAGCACTAGATCATACAGGGGTTTCTGTAAAACTGCTGCTTGGATTCGTCCTGTGACGTATACTCTCTACCTCTATCCAAGCTATAGGGCAAGTGGTCGTCGGTTTCGTCAAGTCTGCGCCTTGTAGTTCGACTGACTTGTCCGTCAAGTCCGCGCGCGATACAAGAGACTCGCAAACTATCGCGTCATATGATAGACCTGTGTCATACAGACAGTTCGCTTCTTTACCGTTGACCTTGACCGTGTCTGTCACCGATGGGTGATCTCCGATGGTGTGTGGCTTTGTACCGCTGCTTTGAGTTAGAACTCTATGAGCTGGCCGGCTTTCGCGCTCGTCCCTACGTTGTGCGGCCAACTTGAAACATTCCGCGGTGGTGATTATTCCTGTTGCAGAACGAGCAATACCGTTTCTGTTCTGCGGGATGCAAACTTGTTTTTTTCCAACCTAGTTCCAGTCATTCGCCCAAAAAGGCAATCATCGAAGTCGAACGAAGCTCTCCGATGTCTTACGAACTGATGCTTGCATGACTACGACTCGTTGACATTAAAAATGATCGCTGTTGCTTCTAATTCTGTTCAATTTACACAGTTTAGCATTTCGCAACGTGTACTTTGTTATTATAGACCATATTTAAAAGTTGCGTTCCTTGATTTGCATTTTGTTAGTTCTCAGCAGTAGGCTAATAAAAGCATTCCCCATTTCCTGCCTAGAAACAATTAAGATTCAAGATTTAATCCCATTAATCGCCCCTTTTGGGGTGTGGAGGATACAAAAACATAAGCATAACAATCATAAAGCGGTTGTTAAAAAAAAAATTTAAAAATAAAATAAAAATAACAGCAACATTACTAACATTCCACTTTAACATTTACAACAATAACATTTTGCTAATATTGTTAATATTATTAGTATACGCCCTTTCCTAATTTTATAAATTTACTCAATTTTAGTAACACATGTTTTCTTTCCCGAAACAAATGACACAAGTTAAACATTGACTTGCACGATAAATATTTACTACATATAAACATTTGTCGAATATGCTTGTGTTTTGGACACTCAAAAATAAAATGAAATTCATCCCCAATTGAACCCATATTGCAGTCCTTACAAAATCTTTCTTTCCTTGTTACACCTTCCCGCCTTCCTAATTCTATTTGTAGCTTATGATCTGAACAACGAAATTTTATCAAAGTATGAATATAAATATCAGGTAATTGAGATATATACTTTTCACGACCAAACTGTAATTTAACACTTTTGTAGAAAAAACATTTGCTGCTTTCGTCAAGAGACTGTTTCCATGTCAGTATAAAGTTATTCTTTAAAGAGATGGCTACATTTTTGCATAACGAATCTGAACTCTGGAAATGTTGCGTCTTCCACACACAGTCATAACCAGTCTCCTCCAGAATAATCTTAATATAATTTAACCATTGTGAGGAAAACTTAGACGCTGAACACAACTGATGTATATTTTTATACATTCGGCATGAAAATTTAGCAGTAGAAGTTGGTTGAATAATACCTGTCCAAAATCGAATCATCCTACATTTGACATGAACAGATAATGGAAATAAACCAGTTTCTCCCAAAATCATATTATTCATCGTACAACGATGCAAATGAAACAACATTTTAAGGAACTTCATTTGTAACTTTTCTAATATAGCTATATTTTCAAATCCCCATATTTCACAACCATATAATAATACTGGAAGAACCAATTTTTGATATAGGTCTAATGTGACACTGATAGATAATTCTTGCCGTCTTGCATTGTGTAACAATGAAAATATTGTTCGAAGTGCATGATCATAAACTTTTTTTTTTGCCTATATCAATGATATATATCAATTAGACACTGTTATACAGTATACATAGGCTTAATCTACATTATATATTATAAGTCAATCTTCACGCGGCGAATAAGCTCACTAGCTGAATATAATTATTGGACCTGTATTGTTTGTTTTATACGTTAATAAATGTATAAACTATATCTATTCTAATTAATAATATTTAGGCCTATACTTTATACTATTTTTTTTATAACTCGAGATCAGAGTTAAATTAATAGTTAGTTAGTTATTCATTGCTTACAGGGTCCACCGGACTGCAAAGAGCCGAATCAGGACCACAAAATCAAGACCACAACTTTAGCTAGTAGTAGTAGTAGTAGTAGTAGTAGTAGTAGTAGTAGTAGTAGTAGTAGTAGTAGTAGTAGTAGTAGTATAGTTATTTAGTTAAATCTTTAATTAATTAATTTATTTATTTATTTATTTATTTATTATTATTATTATTATTATTATTATTATTATTATTATTATTATTATTATTATTATTATTATTATGTTATTATTATTATTATTATTATTATTATTATTATTATTATTATTATTATTATTATTATTATTATTATTATTCCTACTTTAAAAAAAAAGAAAAGAAAAAAGAATAGTGTGCTGCTGTGCGTGCTCAATGGTGTAAATATGGTCATTGACGTTTTGTTTGTTTTTGCTGAAGTTGGGTCAGATGGTGTTACCGGTTATTTTTTCTTATAGATTTACCAAAGTTTTCAGATGAATTATGGAAATTTTCGCCTGCCACGCAACATTTTTTTAATAGGCGTTTCTCATTAAAATACATATAATTGAAATACATATAACAACTTTACTGTATCAGTTAAAAACAATAATATTAGTTAAATAAATAATTGCTTTGGTGCTTGCAATAAAATATGTCACGGTTTTTTGAGACCATTATAAACTTGCTTGGCCTTGTGCTGAAGGGACATCAACGAATCCATAGCGCTTTGAAGTTTTGTCATGGTTTTATTGTTGATGTGAAATCGTTGTATGTGTGCATTATGTGTTATGTATTACTTTTTCTCTTTATTACTAATTGTGTCAGTATATTAATCATCATAAAATAATAATAATACTAACTGCTTCAAAATGCGAATCTCGACTTGACTTACAGCTTGAAGCTGCGCAGATAGAAATAGAATTAGATCTAGAAGCAACAGTGGCTATTTTTATGCACGGATCACCACAGGCTCTGAAGCCTTTTTTTTCGTCTTTGTAAACTCGTGGGCCTACTACATACGTACGTAGTATAGTATGTAATTGAGGCCTACAAAAGACGAGACTTCCAGCCTGTGGTTTCACGTAGTCCTGCCAGCATTCGTTCGTAAAACATCGGATAGCTTCGCTCGACTCGGAGAGCTTCGTTCGACATCGGTAATTGCTTTTTTAGGCGAATGACTGGAACTAGGTTGGAAAAAACAAGTTCGCCTGCGGGACCCCTTTTTTCGAAGTCCGCGTTGGGTCCTCTATTTGCCCAGGTCTGGGGTGATTCGGCCGATTCGCGGTGAGCTCTCCCCGGTGAGGGCTTCGTTTCTGTGCCTCTTTCCCGTTAGGCTTTAGGTCTCGCCTGAAGCTCTTGGCTTCTCCGTGGGCGGCCACGTACCTATCTGCGACCTTGACCAGATCTTCCAGTCTTTCCGCGCCTTGCTCTACTGAGAATGTTTTCAGCTCGGGGGTCATGGTTTCCCGTAGCTGTTCCCACACTAATAGTTCGGTCAGTCCATCATATGTCTTAGCCGTGGCTGACTGGCTAATCCACTTATCCAGCATTGTGGAAAGACTATCCACGAACTGCGCATAACTTAATCCTTTCATTCTCCGATTGGTGCGGAACTTTTGCCGGTAGCATTCTCCTGTAAGTTCGAATCCCGTTAGGAGTGCCTCTTTTACTCTGTGATTGTCACTCTGTCAGTCGGTAGCTTACTGTAGATGTCATATGCCTTTCCTCTAAGCCCTTGACTAAGCTTAAAAGACCCATGGGTGGGACATAGTTTGTACTCTGTGGTAGGCGCTCACTAGACCTTCTTCTCTTTCGTTGAATGGTCCAAGTGGGAATGACATACCTAGTACAGGGTAGGAGGCTACATCTAGTTGATCTGACTGGGGAGGGGTGGTGGCCGAACTTGAGGCTCCTACTCTCCTCAGTTCAAACTCATGTTGTCTGTCTTTTTCCTTTTCTGCCCTCTCTTTTTCTTTTTCTGCCCTCTCATAGTCCCATCTCCTAACTTCTGCTTCTCTCCCTGCTGCTACCTTCTTCTGTTCTGCTTCTAATTCTGCTTTCTTCTGTTCTCTCTCTGCTGCTCTCTCTGCCCTAGCCTCCTGCTTCTCTACTTCTTCATTGATATACGCAATTAAGTCGGTTCCTGCTAAGTGTAATGATTCTCCTAATTCCTTGAAGCGCAATCTCAAGGCTACTGGGTCTGACATTGTCAAAAGTGTCTATGACCAACCTCAGAATCACGTGGAATACAAAAACACTAGCAATATGGCAATTCAATATAAAAACAATGCAAAGACAATCAAATTCGTAATCAATAATAGAAATAAAATAAAGAGTCAAATGGCATACAACAGTTACTTAAGCAAAACCTGCAAAAGAACTATGCAACATACAGGCACAAAAAGAATTGAAGCAAAAAAGTTTTAAAACAAAAGAATAGTGCACCAACTCTGTTTCCTACACTTACAACTATTCTAAGTTATTCTACTGCTACTATTACTGTACTTCATTTAGTGTTATATCAGCATTAAAAAATAGACTATTGTTACATGTAGGTGAAGGATCTTTATATTATTCTTTGAGTTCTTCCAATTTTCTATAATTATTAAGTGTTGTGTCCAAAGAGGAAGTTAAACTATTCTTGGCAAAAACATCAAGAAATTCCACTGCCTTTTCTTGTTCACTTGGGAATGTGTTATTGTTTAATTTAATCTGTTACTCAGGTAAAGTATACCCGATTTTCATTTCTTTTATCTTTTTCCACACCTTATTTAAGTCTTTTGATTCTGTTACTTCTTTTTCGCAGAATTCATTCCAATAATTTTGTTTTGCCTGAGCTATTACTTTATTACCCTTTATTTTGGCTTGTCTCATAGCAGGGGTGAGATTTAACCCAGGAGACTAACTAGCCCGCCGGGCTAGCTAGTAAGTAAAGTGAGGTAGCCCGCATGATTTTTAGGCAGCCTGACAATTACAATCGTTCACATATAAAACACAAATTTTGACAATACACGTAATTTGTAGCGGGTGTCTTTTTCACAAACAAAGCAGACAGCGCGCTTGGCGCGAAAGGGAAGTAGGCAAAGGGAAATAACGCTCGCGTATGCTTCATACTCGTAGCAGACGAACAGTGACCTAAAAACGCCCTCGCTTCGAACCGAGCTTCTAAAAGTCTGCAAGTATTATAATTTTTTTTAGGTCGCCAGGCGGGCTGGCTCAATTATAAAGTAAGGTCGCCCGAGCCGGTTTTAAGTCGCCTCGGGCGACCGGGCGACCGCTAAATCTCACTCCTGCATAGCAATAAAATTATCATCATTTTTATTTCTTAACCATGTTTTAAAATGCTTTTTTTATGTAATAATAATAATAATAATAATAATAATAATAATAATAATAATAATAATAATAATAATAACAGATTTTTATATAGCGGGTCCTCCAGCCTATGACCAGACTCACCACGCTTTACATAGTTATTACATAAAAATACATGCACTCGATCAAACATCGCTTTTGCTACGATACACCAAAAGACGGAACAGTAAAAGCAAAAACTATTTACAAATATGTACACAAATGACAAAAAGACAGAAATAGAATAGCAAAAACCTATTCACAGCTATTTATATGCCCGGTTAGACCCAGGAAGAAAAACAGTAAAAATATTTACAGCCGTGTATACACTTACGGATCAGACAGAGACAAAAGAGGACAGAATATAGGTTGACCCATGGATTCACACACCGCGGTGTGTGAAAATGTAAACACACGTATTTGACACATACTACAAGTAAGGTCCGAGGTCGAGAACTGGTGTTTACACGATTTTTGTAACTGCTGTTAAGAATCCGGTTTAAAACAAATTGGTTCCAAATTTTGAAACCCACTTTTTTTTAAAAACCCACTCGCACGTCGGTGTATTAAGCGCATAAACCTGATTATATGGTTCTGAACGCACACACACACACACACACAACCGTGTAGAAACGCCGTTGTGATGACTGTCATATAACTCTACATGCATTATTTTGACACTTTTAACATTATTTTTACATTTTTCCATTTTTTGAAGCTATCCCTAACCCTAACTCTAACCCTAACCCAAACCCTAACAATAACGGCAACCCTTAACCTAACCCTAAGCCTAACACATCCCTAACCCTAACAGAACATATTGGTCCACAATCTGCAAGCAAGGTTCAACCACGGAATTTTAAACCGTCCGTGGCGTACGTACTCTACACCCACTACGTGCATGGCAGTACAATTTCCAATAACGAGTGGTACACTTTATTTATCATCAGGCGCTTTTTTAAATTGTACTATTCGCCTTCATTTACAATTTTCTAAACAAGAAAGAAAATTAAGAAAAAAAAGAAAAGAAGAAAAAGCAATATTTCTTGACCATAAAGTCGAGTACCTGTAACATGCTGCCGCTTTCAGATTGCTTCTAGGTTGTCTTTTTCTCTAAATAATAAAGCCTTTTCTTTCGGGGATACAATATCCAAACCTTTACTCTCTATAGGCCTGTTATACCTTAGTGTGTTAAAAAAAAAAAGTCGCAAGATGTTAATGTTGCCTATCCTGTAAATCACTGTTTGTTTGTAAATATGTGTTTTCCTTGAATAAAATAGTTGTTTAAACCAAGACGTTAAAACTTCGTTATTTTACCCTGTGAATACTCTCCGTTCTGATAACTAGAGAACAGGAAACTGACTACTAGCCGTGCGCAGAAGTAAAATTTGGGTCTCCTTTGATGGTCTGCTAGAAAGTGCTGAGGAAGGAAACAGTAGCTGCAGGGAAGGTAAATTCGCTTTTCTTTTTCATCAACACATGGGCGTTAATTCTACTATTTCCGGTTGTTGTTTTGATTAATTATTTGTGACGAGTTTCTTTACGTTTGTGTAAGTGCATGAGTAAGCAAATGCTTTTAGCAGATAGATTTACACGATCATTCACAGTGAGTATGACACTGATAATAAACAGGGCACAGAGTTCGATCGCTTCCAATCGCAACCATTCTATAGACTATACTAATTAGTTCATACTTCAGCCTAGATCATCAAGACAGCTCGTACAAAGTAGGAAGCACTGACTGATCGCTGATAGCCCTGCAGCTGTATGATTGTAATGATAAATGTTGCTAAAAGTGACAGAAAAAGGGCTACAGAGAATGACAAAATCTAAAAAAGAGGAAGGATTTAGGCCTACATCTGTACATATGTACTGTTTTAGCACAGCATAGCCTGGTATAGCACACATGCTAAAACTACAAGACTTTCTTAGTAAAGCATTATATACTAACTCCTATCACTAGTATCAGTATACTATATGACATAACACGAATGAGCAACATCTTGATCGTCTACCCACACGATCAAAGAGAAGAATCTAAGTCAACTCAATTCGTTTTTTTGAAATAAGGACACCATACAGAAATACCATTATTATTCTAAATTGAATGAGTTTAGCAGAAGTTCCACCATGATGCACAGAATTTCTGCTATGACGTATGAGCATTCAACTTTCGTATCGTGCTTCACTTGAATGTAAAACTAAAGCCCTGGCTTAATTCCACTTGCAGTGCAACATCAACTAAAAAATTAGCAGCCATCTCATTCTGTTAGTTTCTAAACTTAAAAATGAAGTTAAATTTGAATGAATACTATACTAGAACTGTTACAGTGTTGGGTGACTGATGATGTGCACCCCTTAAAACTTTGGGTGATCACTTAGAAACTTTCAAGGATATTTTTGTGTGCTCGAGTACCGGGTATCTCCCTACTTTTACAGAAAAAATAAAAAACAGGAAATAGAAACAAGTGTTTAACTTAGGTCTGTCGTCAGATGCAACTAAGTGCTATCTCCAATGAAAATGACCTTTGAACTGTGTAAATTGAATGCCAGTGTACTTACTACTTACTTGTTCAGAAAGATTAGTCTGGTTGCTGTGAGGGGAAAAAATTTGGTTTGATGAGGACTGTGATCACAGGGTTACAGGGATATGCATCGCTTGAAAAGTCAAATGTCATGACATTTGATGTTTGGAGAGAAAAATTAACATGCGGCTTCTCACTGAGGACATCTGTCTGTTGTTTTATTTGTCCAGTGCTTCATTTTAGTCCTTGTACTCGGCATTCATTTTGTATTTTGTATTTTATAATGTTTTAATACTGTTGTGCATAATTTTCCAATTTGTTTAGCGGTATAGAATATGTATTCCAAGTGGCTAATTTTTGTTGCAGGTCTAAACTGCTTTCTGACATAGCCTTGGAAGACCAGAATTCCACAGCTTTATTGAACTTGAAGAGGCCATGGGACATAGCACTGATGCAGCAGATGCAAGATGGATTTTTTCATAGGATTTTCATCTTCTTTCCTGGATGGCACCTGATCAGACCATCACCATAAAATAAAATTAAAAATTCCTCCCTTCCTTCCCCTCCCCCTCATGTTTTGTTTACAGTATTCATTGACTATGTTTGTGTTTGAACATACTGTGTGAAAAAAGTGGCATTTCTTCCCAGCAATCATGAGGGCGTCTTGCAGAGCTTGCTTGCTGCGCTTTGTGTGTCTGAAGCGGATGACTTTGATGAGAGCATTGGTGTGTGTCTTACTGCTCAGTGTGGTGACTTCGCTCTTCTTCTCCTATCACATCATGAACTTTGGTCTCAACAACCACAGAAGGACGCTGTCACCGCCGCGACCTGAGGTGTCTTGCCCGTTAGACCCAGATGTCCCGCCCAGTTTTACCTATGAGCCCAAAGAACATAGTACCAAAGAACGATATCACCTAGGACGTAGAGCGCTTATCATTGTGGAAACTCAGTATACACGATCAGGAACAAGGTACTTGGCTGCATTTTCTTTTTTTGGCTCTCTGTTTTTTGGTTTTAATTTTTTTTTTTGTTTTCTGTCTTCACAGGTTTTTAACAAAATTCTAGATGGATTAAATGTCCATTACAGTTGAACTATTGAACTGTGCATGCCAAATTTTCTTGTCAAATAATTTGAAAAAGTTTACATTTTGAACTCTTTTTTAACTCTCTCATTGTCAACTTCAGAATAGTCGCTTTACCGGTGAACTTTCGTTGACATGACAGGTCATATGACCTGGATGTGCTTGTCTTCTAACTCAGTGTCAAATCATATTGAGTTAGATCCTGTAGCAGCCAACTCGGGGGCTGGGAAAGTGTTCACATTGTCATAAAGTTCTCGGGCGTGTTGTAGAATAATTAGCTTTATTCTCAGGAGATTCCTACGAACTTGATATTAGTTTGTAAACAGTTTTTAATGTTCCAATTTCACGTATACACGCATTCATCAGAAGGCCTTTCTTATACAAGTTGAGACAGAGAGATAAACTTCAAACACTGAAGACGTAAAATACACAACAGCTGAAACACAACACCAAATATGCGTTTTGCTAATTTTATCATTTATAATTCTCTTCTTTCTCACTCAAGGTAGTAGAGTAATAATTATAATGGGATTCAAGAAAACTGTATTTAAGAAAACTTTAAGTTCTAGAGTAATAAAATGAGAAATAGCTGGTTGGCTGGTGCTCCGATAACAACCTTGAGCTCAATGTTTCTAAAACAAAAGAAATGGTCATTGACTTTCGCAGGAATAAAAGCACAATCTCACCTCTTGTGATTAACAGTGAATATGTAGAACAGGTTGACTCATTTAAATTTGTTGGAACGGTCATTTCCAGCAACCTGTCTTGGGACAATAACAGCATGTCCATTATCAGGAAGTGTCAGCAGCGCCTCCACTTCTTGAGACAGCTCAAGAGGCTCGGACTTAACCAGAAAATACTCGCGCATTTCTATCGCTTGTTCTTCAGCTATGATTTGTTCAGCTTGGGGTTTTATCCTGTTGAGTATTATTTTCAGGAAGACCTTGCTGGGATTGCTGGAGACTGATGATGTGTTAAATTGTGGTAATATTTATATATCATGTATTAAAAATTGGCTTTCAGTTATGTTTTGTAATCTAGCAAGTGGATGTGACTTTTCTGAATATCATTTTTGCACAATGTACAGAGAAAAGGTGACACTTTGTACTGGTATAATTAGTACTTTAAATGAAGCCTCCGTTTGAAGGAAGATATCACTGTTTGTTTCAGGGTCATTTTTGTGACCTAAATGCACTCTCCCATGTGTTGCTTGTTCGATTCTCTTTCTCTCTCTCCTCTCTGGGCGTTCATTCGTGGTTTGTGCGGGCAAGATTTTATTAGTAATGGTAATATGTGCTTTTGCTCCTGGCAAACTTTTCCAGCACATCAAAGGCACATTTTAACAGATTCTGATAAGCATGTGTCTATGTTTTCTGAAATTGCTAAGCCACCGTCAAGCTGGTCTTAATCACCTCAAAAACACTTCAGATCTTCCTACATTACCTTACATTACATAATTGTTGCTTTAGGTCCAGCGGACTCTTCCGAGCCAAATCAGGACCGGACAACCCCCAATCCGCATAAAAGATCTGCCGAAACAACCCTAGTGGGAAAACTGAATGCCCTCCACCAGCCAGTCACTTTACAATAAAGACATCCCACGCAGGGGACGGCTGAGGCTTCACCCCAACTTATCGAACCCCCGTTTACAAAAGCAAAATAGAATACAAACATCATTATAAATTATCAACAAAACACATACATATAAAATGCCTACATTGCTAAATAATAACATCATAGGAAGCCCTAGTGACCACCTGGCAGAAAGCGTCCAATATTCTCAAGCTGATCCAACAGACCTCATACACAAACAAGGAGTCTTGTCCCGGAAGAGTTTTCAAGAAGAAAGGTAGGTGACTGGTCTAGTGAAGAATAAGATAGAATAGCAGATTGATAGAACAGAGCAGGACTGAGAAAGAGCAAATGAGAAAGACAGCGACAGTGGGAATTTAAAGCACTAAATTTCCAGAAAGTGGGGATACTATTTATACTGAAACCCCCGGCACCCCAACGGGGGAGAGGGAGATCTTCCTAACCCGCTGCCAGAATGTGACTTTTCTGATAGCTGGGGAAGGGGGGATGGGGATGCTCTATCAAATCTAATGGTTGATACTGCAAGCAGACATGCATGACTTTCAGAAGAGTGGTGGCATGTTGTTGGGAAAAGTAAGGATTTTGAGTAGCGTTGTGTAAAAAAAAAGATGTATTTGCATGTGAAGCTCGCAAAGTGTCTAGTTTTACACTTGCATTTTAAACAGACTTTCAAGCAACACATTTTATTAAAAAATTGTTGTTTGGTGTCGTTGTTCCTATCCTATCCTATCCCTATCTCAGAGGTCGTTGGAGCACCACAGATGATCTTTTAACCAGCTTACTCCATCTTTCTCTGTTCGCAGCAACCCGGACGACGGCTTCGCTCAGTGTCAAGCCACTCCATCCTCGAATGCTGTCTTCCCACCTCTTTTTGGGTCTCCCTCTTCCCCTACCTCCTTGCATTCCTTGTTTAACTTAATAATTACCCCTTGGGGTCATGAGCAATCTTGCCACTGTAGATTGTTCTAACCTATAAAGGGAAAAGTGAAAGCCCCAGTTGAAAACCTGTCTTTCCTTTGTAGGCAAGACCGATTCACTGCGGCAACAGTACCCCCGTTGGAGTGCCGGGGGTTTCAGTATAAATGGTATCCCCACTTTATGGAAATTTAGTGCTTTAAATTCCCACTGTCGCTGTCTTCCTCATTTACTCTTTCCCATTCCTGCTCTGTCCTATCACTCTGCTATACTATCTTCTTCTTTGCTAGATCAGTGACCTACCTTTTTTCTTGAAAACTCTTCCTGGACTAGACTCCTTGTTTGTGTATGAGGTCTGTTGGATCAGTTTGGGAGTGTTGGACGCTTTCTGCCGGGTGGTCACTTGGGCTTCCTATGATGTTATTATTTAGCACTATAGGCGTTTAATATGTATATGTTTTGTTGATAATTTATAATGATGTTTGTATTCTATTTTGGTTTTGTAACCGGGGGTTCGAGTAGTTGGGGTAAAGCCTCAGCCGTCCCCTGCGTGGGATGTCTTTATTGTAAAGTGACTGGCCGGTGGAGGGCATTCAATTTTCCCACTAGGGTTGTTTCAGCAGATCTTTTATGCGGATCGGGGGTTGTCCGGTCCTGATTTGGCTCGGAAGAGTCCGCTGGACCTAAAGCAACAATCAATCAATCAATCAAACTTAATAATTTTTCTTTCATATGTCAATTGCGATTGAAAAAAAGTTTGGGAGTCAAAATATATTATATATATATGTGTGTGTGTGTTTTTCTGGCTGCTTTAGTAAGAATGCTGTATAAGCGATAGGCAAAGAGCTGACGCATCGCTCTTGTCACACGTGGTTTATGGCCGATAATGCAGTAGCGATGGCCTACCTAAAGAGTGACCAGTATGGCTTTGTGTGCTATATTTAATATAAGAACAATACATACAAATTTTTTAAAAAGTATTTAGTGGTAATATAATTAATATAGCACTGTAAAAAGTGGCTTTTGTCTAGCAATAGCATGAAAGCATATGGGTATATTATATAATTTTGTGTAGTTTTCACCGTTACCGCTGTCATCAGTAGTGCTAGAGTAAGTCTAACTTCCAACTTGGAAGTGAAAGTTAAACAATAATAATAATAATAATAATAATAATAATAAAGCTGATTTATATAGCGCACTTTCATGATCTACGCTAAGGCACACTGCTCTTCACAGTATAACTCTGATGTTTGTGGGTTTGACAGAATTCGCAACGTGTTGGATGCTTGGAGGATTGACACCAAGGTGGAAACCATTGGCAACAACCTTCCAACCTTGACCCACGGGGAGAAGGGCAAGTTTGCTGTGATCATCTTTGAGAACTACTCCACCTACCTGAGCATGGATTCTTGGAACAGACAGCTGCTGGACAAGTACTGCAAGAACTTCAACGTGGGCATCATAGGATTTGTACAGCCCAAGGGAGATGATACCTATCTGGAAAATCTGGAAGGTGGGACGATGGTTCTGTCCCTCTTGTTTAGCTTTTTGTTTTGTCAGTGGCACTTAGAGTGGTCAAGGGTACTGAAAACCAGAATGTGTTATTTGCCTGCAACACTAGTGACCCAACCAAAGTCAGCAGTCCAGCGGAATTCAATTCTTAATCTTATCAACACATTTCACAAAAACACAAACAAAAAAAAACACAAAAAAACAAAAAAATTACGTATTGTCTGGAAATCCAGAATTGAATTCTCATCAACCCATAAAGTGATAAATTCACACACACACCCCCTTCCTCCCCTCCCCAAAACCCCAACAAAAAACGTGTTAACAAATTGTTTGGAGAAAAAAAATAAAGTCTAGGATTCACTGAAACTGACAAGAGTAACATAAGAGCTTTTGAAAAAGCAGAGAGATGATTAAGATAAACAGTAGCTAATTTGACCTGAACAAATGAGCTGCAAATTTTAGATGGTCTTCACAAAGTAGTGGTGTAAGTATTGTACTCAAATTTCAGGCAATAACATTGCAGCCTGTACTGGCAATGGAGTAAAAAAAAAACAAAAACAAACAAAAAAACAGATTACCCTGAGACACTGCTTCAGATGAGAGTATGAACTAAGGTCTAGTCTCGCTGCAACTCAGAGGCTGCGGTTTAGGATGGAGATTAAAAAATAGACTGCCTGACCACTCCCGTGCCCCTCAGTTCCCCTTTCTTTCTGGCTGCTACTTGCATTTCAGGCAGCATAGGCCATGCTATCAGACCTCTGTCAACACCATCCTAGCACAGCATGCAGAGCGTGTGGCGTTAGAAAGTGGAGTCCAAGTTTGAAAAAAAATTAAAATAAAGTGTTCTGTAAGATTCAGTCTGACAATACTTAACCAAACGACTTGTTTACACTTCAAAGGTTTGATAGTAGAATCTTCTAAACCGATAAATAAATGAAAACAACCGACACACGCAAAATACTATAAAACAAAGAGAAGAATCTCAAACAATCACTGTCTTGTTCAACATAATAAATAATATTTTAAAAACATATTCATCCAGAATCACCTAAAAATCAAATTGTAGAGACTAATTATCTAGCTAACTAAACACACAAACTGTATCAAGCAAAATTTAGAAATGCTGCTACACAAAGCAAAAATGGTGAGAGAAATGCACATCTTTTTGTCTGTTATCATGATGACAGGGAAGCAACCTAGAACCAACGGCCCAGCGCACTGGTTATCCGAGGTCAACGCAGGCTATTTTTAGGAATCGGGCAGCATGCTAAAACGCCTCAAATTAAGTGCGGCCTGTATGGTGTGGAATGTACACGCACTCATTCCATCGCACGGACTTTAAAATATCCTGACACTCATGTCCTAGATGGGCAAGTGCTGTTAAACTAATACACCCAGCACGCACTAGGTCCCTTCTCCCCATCCCCAGTCACCTGGGATGGTGCTCAGTGGTCTGGGTGTCAGATTGTGTTCCCAAAGGTTGCAGGTGGGCGCCTCGGGCGGCTAGAGTTAGATCCTGTATTGGCCAGCGCCTTGAGCGTCCCTAAAGCTGGACAAAGCGCTATATAAGAACAGTAAAATAAATAAATAAATTAAGTTGTACTAAAAAAAAAAAATGGTAAACAGACGCATGCTTGGAGTTCTTAGGTCAGTTATTTTTTATGTTTGAGGTCAGTCTGTTTAGACTGTCTTATGTTGGTGGGTGAGGCTGTGCCAATGAGTGTATATGGGCGTGTGCGTGCAATTTCTGTAATCAGTGAAATTTTGTGTTGTCAGACTCCGGTGTGTTGGGTCATAGAGTGTTCTACAATATTTTGAAGATTTGATTACTTGTTGCGCGATATAATAAGATCTCCCATCCTTCCGTCGGTGGTAAACAAGCCGTTCTAGAAAGATCTCCAGAAGAAAACCAACGAAGCGCCTTCCAAAGCTTTTATAGCAACAGCACAGAACCAAATCCAAGGTAAGTAATTGCCACCGTCGTAGCGCTCGTGCGTAACACAGAATATCCCCATTTTGCCACTGTATCTCAGCCGTAGCCAGTGTTGATATTATTATAAAAATGATTGTGCTGTGAATTCCAGGGTTCCCTCTGACAGTGGAACACAACATGCCTCTCACTGGATACAAACTCAACATCTATTCTGACATTTGGCGCGTGTCCAAACCTGGCCGATTTTACGACAGCCCTTTGCTGGGGGACCCTTGGTCTGTGTTCCACTTCAACCACCCTACCTACCAGCCCCTGTCCTACTCCTACCTGCAGCCTTCTCTCAACCAGAACCCCACCATGGTGGAGCCCAATGCTTCTGCCAGACAGAAACCTTTAGTTCCTGTGCTGCATGATACAGGTAAGCTGTTACTATTAGTCATTGGTTCTTTGTTTTTTGTTGTTCTGATTATGATGTTGGCAATGCTGTTGTGTGATGCTCAAGCTAATCTGTTGTCATATATATTTGTTTAAAACAGATCTGTGTTTTCTCATATGCTCTCTTTATTTTTTTGCGTTTTTCTTTTCATAGTTTATAAAATGGTTTACTTTATTTTCAAACAGTATCACAGTCAAAATGTCATTTTTGCAGCTGTTTTATTTTATTTATTTAATGTTTCTTTCTCTTTTATTTGTGCGACTGTTGCATTTCACCAGCGCAGGTGACCGAGATTAGAACAGATGCATTTATAAGTACCCATCATTTGTTGGGTACATTTTCAGTTATTGATTACCCCTTGGGGTCATGAGCAATCTTGCCACTGTAGATTGTTCTAACCTATAAAGGGAAAAGTGAAAGCCCCAGTTGAAAACCTGTCTTTCCTTTATAGGCAAGACTGATTCACTGCGGCAACAGTTCCCCCCGTTGGAGTGCCGGGGGTTTCAGTATAAATAGTATCCCCACTTTCTGGAAATTTAGTGCTTTAAATTTCCACTGTCGCTGTCTTCCTCATTTGCTCTTCTTCGCTAGATCAATGACCTACCTTTTTTCTTGAAAACTCTTCCTGGACAAGACTCCTTGTTTGTGTATGAGGTCTGTTGGATCAGCTTGGGAGTGTTGGACGCTTTCTGCCGGGTGGTCACTAGGGCTTCCTATGATGTCATTATTTAGCAATGTAGGCATTTTATATGTATGTGTTTTGTTGATAATTTATAATGATGTTTGTATTCTATTTTGTTTTTGTAATCGGGGGTTCGAGTAGTTGGGGTAAAGCCTCAGCCGTCCCCTGCGTGGGATGTCTTTATTGTAAAGTGACTGGCCGGTGGAGGGCGTTCAATTTTCCCACTAGGGTTGTTTCAGCAGATCTTTTATGCGGATCGGGAGTTGTCCGGTCCTGATTTGGCTCGGAAGAGTCCGCTGGACCTAAAACAACAATCAATCAATCAATCAATTCAGTTATTGATTCAAAGTTTGTTGGCATGTTTTGAGCAGGCCAGTTGGACGGCATACAGCGCATGCTGTTTGGCGGAGGTCTGGATTTTTTGGATGCACCACATCATGCTGATGGACTGCCTGTCCTACATCTCACATGGCAAGCTGTCCATGACGCTGGACCGCTACATTCAGATAGACATTGATGACCTCTTCGTCGGCAAAGAGGGCTATCGCATCAAGGTGGAGGATGTTATGGTAAGTGCAATGAAAATATTTCTTTGTTTGTTTAATTTATTTACTAGTATTTAATTAAATTAATGAATTTGTTTATATAATCTAGAATGTTACGATAAGTGCACACAAAATCTTTGCTTTTTATATAGTATTTAATTGAACTACTTACTTAATTAATTATATTTATTTATATATTTTATTTATTTATTTATTTCTTCAATCCAGAATGTTGTTGAATCAGTTCTTTCCCATATGTTTTTACCTTATAAGAAATGAAGGTCTGTTTGTTTGCGATGTTTCACACGTACGCCATTTCCACTCTTTCAATCAAAGCATTGTTTTATTTCTTAAAAGGACAGTACTATATATTTTTTTAATAACAGCTATGCCTTCTTTATTGTTTAGCAGGAATATTCGGAATGCCACATCATCATTGCAATATGTTGAGAAAAAAAGTCTTATAAATTGCACACAAAGAAAGAAAAATTGTTTACTCTTACCTATTGTACGACTTTCATCCTCTTTATTTTTCTGTAGAACTGTTGTGACCTTGATGTATTCTGTGTTATTGGTAGTATCTTTTTCATTTGAAAAAAAAATCAGTTTGGACAATTTAAAAAAAATAATTTGTGTGTATGGATTTTAGGCTATGATTGATACCCAGAAATACCTGCAGACTGTGATGGAAACGTTCCACTTCAACTTGGGCTTTTCAGGGCGGTTCTACATGCACGGAAATCCTGAAGAGGATGCTGGTGACAAGAAGATTTTAGGTTTGTTGGTCTGTTTTTTCTTCTCTTCTTGAAGTATATATTCTGTCTTGTCTGCCTGGTTCACTTTCTCTGTCTATTTCTCTGTTTGTCCCTTTTCTCTGCTACTTCAGGAGGCTAGCGATTGTCAACTTATTGTTGGTTGGATTTGTTTTTCTGGGTGTAGAAGAACAAGATTTCAGTAAGAAAACAAATGAAAGGAAAGAAGTGGGTTTTGCCTAGCTATGGATTTTAAAAAAAAAAAGAGGTGTATACACTGCCATAGAATTCAGCGCTCTGATACGAAATAATGAATGAGGTGCTGGTTCTATGATGATTTCCTGTTGCTCTTTTGCAATGTTAGAGTGTATGTATTATTTTAATGGTGTAATCAAATGGTTACCCTGTGAAGAGCAGTGCGCCTTATCGTAGATCAGGAAACTGCGCTATATAAAATCAGGCTTTTTAAAAATCATTTATTAGTTATCATTGTTGCAGTTGGTGGTTTGTCCGGATTTGTATGGCTCATTAAGTTTTTTGCCTCTTAGTTTTTGTACACTTTTGTGTTGTTGTTTGTTGCAGAATACCGCAATCACTTTTGGTGGTTTGGCCACATGTTCCGGCACGAGCAGGTTCACACTCTGACCTTGGAGCAGATTGAAGAGTCCATGCAGGCCAATAAAAACTTTGCCCAGGTAAGTGTGAGTACCACATTAAAATCTATTTGCAATAAAATTATTAGTTAGCAATAAAATCATGCAGTTAGACATGCAATTCACACATTTACAAACAAAAAAATTTTAAGTAGGTTTTATAATAGGATTAAAAAAAAATTCCAATACAAAAAGATTGAAATTGAAATAAGCAAAACCTATAACTCATTAACTGCCACTGAAATGTTGTTGTTGTTTTTGTTGTTGTTAATAGGTTGTAAGATGGCAGCCAATGCAAGAAAATAATACATTTCGGATAGCAAATTTGGCGCGAAACTGCGTATATCCTCTGTGTACACAGACCGTGTATGCTTCCCTTGCATTGAAAAATTAATAGAGATGGCATACCCAATAGTTAAGATTTGTATGGCATGGGTCCAGTGACACGCACTCAGTGCCAAAGCCCAGATACACACATCGCCTCACAGCTAGTTCTTGGAATTGTATCGTCCTGAATAACTACCGGTAGTTTAGACCATGATGCTATGACATGTATGTACAGATTTTGGATTGCCTGACATGTTGGAAAAGATTTGTGGTCTAAGCCATACATAACAAATGACATGCCTTTTTTGCTTTGGAAACAGGGTAACGGTATTCCCACTGACCAGCATTACGCTGTAGCACCGCACCACGCAGGGGTGTACCCAGTGCATGAAGAACTGTACACAGCCTGGCGTAACATCTGGGACATCAAGGTCACCAGCTCCGAAGAATATCCAGCTCTCTATCCGTTCTGGCGCCGCCGTGGTTTCATTTACCGTGGAGTTATGGTTAGTTAATTTTAATAGTAATAATAATAATAATAATAATAATACTGGATGCTATATACTCGCTTTTTCCAAAATCACCAATCATGCTCAAAGCGTGGCGATCTGTACCAACATACACTCTCTCATATTTCACCCACTCTCACACACTACACACACACACAACAAACACCTCAAACATGTGGTGTAAAGGCAAGAAGATCGCTTTTAGAATACAGAAAGGAAATCAAATTTTTATTTTTTAAATTTTAGATTGACTGCATCCAATATCATTATTGAAGGGAAGAGAAAACCTGGAGTACCCAGAGAAAACCCTCGGTGGCCTCAGTAGTCTCATAGCTAAGTCACACAAGGTCACCCCTTGCGGGAATCGAATCCACAACTTGCAGCATAGGACACCGGTGACTAAACCCACTGCGCCACTGTACCTGAAGACTAATAAAAAGGTTGAAGGAGATCAAACAACACCGGATAAAAAGATTCTTTATTCATTTCCATTCATTTCGCTAATGGTCATGCCACACGAGCGTCAAATATTGAATCCAATTCATGAAATCACGACAAAATCCCGTGATTGTCGTGTGGCACTCTGTGCATCGCAAATCCAGATTCTTTGAATTGGCTCCGATTGCCGACTTTCAACATGTTCTAATTCCGCGAGTCTCGATTGTGTGATTTGGACCTTTTGGCCAATGAGAAGCAGAATACGAATCACGTGATCACAACACACGTACAGCAAAAACTTCAAGACCAATAACCCTCAAGTTTGACTCGATGTGCGACTTTCGTGAAATTCCAACTTCGAAGTCGAAAATTGCTCCGATTCGCGTCAAGTCCAGTAGATTTGACGCTCATGTGGCATGGGCTTAAGTTAGCTTTGTCAGGAGTAAAAAGGCAAAGGTAATTTTTTCTTTTATTATAGATATATCTGAAATTTCAGCACTGCTTAGATTTACACTGAGAAGTAGATTTAACAAATAAAAATAGGCTGGTTGCATTTCTCTATTGTGCCCACCATATTCATTGGATATTTTTTCTGCTTTTACATGATGCGTTGAAAGCATCAGATTCTGTTTTCAACGTGGTAAACTTTATCGCCTTTTTCTCCGCATTGATGATCTATCGGCTCTTTCTGTGAAAGAGGTTTTTCAGAAATTATTGCCGAGTTGTGTAATGAAAGGTTTTGCAGTAGTTTGTGTGCAAAATGCTACTCTGTTATTTTATTACTCAGTTGTCATGGCCAGGATTACTATTTTGATAAACATTATGTTTTTCGTATCTTCCCTGTATTGTTCTTACAGATTTTGCGGCTTCAGAGCTGCTTAAGGGGCTGGGCGATTTTTGTTAATTGATTTTGTTTGATAATTTTTGTAGCAGAGATGTTTTTGATTGCTCTTGGCTTCTCAGGTGCTGCCACGCCAGACATGCGGGTTGTTCACACACACCAACTACATCACTGATTTCAAGAACGGTCTGGCCGGTCTGGAGGAAAACTTCAAAGGAGGAGAGCTGTTCATTACCATTCTCTATTCCCCTGTAAGTACCTAAAAAAATAAGTACCATTTTAAAAATAATAAACACTTTAATTTCTTTGACTGTATCTATCTATATAGAGAGAGAGAGAAAGAGAGAGAGAGCAGCAGGAGAAGCGATGCTTTATGCCCTCACCATCCATTATCCATGGGTGCCACCTTTCCGCCTATGGTCGGAAAATCAGATTTTTGCTGAAGCCTACAATCGGAAATCCGATTTTTTGAAAAAAAAAATCGTTAAAAAAAATTATATAGAAGTAAACGAAACAAGATTTGTATCAGATTTGTGTAAAGATGCACAGCTGAAAGGGGCATAACCCGCGTATCCGGTTGATGACTTCCGGCCGGTCTGAGACTGAAGCATGGATATTGTGACTTTGTGTTCCAATCATGCCGTTTTTAGAGGAAAATACCGATACTGGAAAGAAAAAAGCGTGAGAGGTAGATAAGGGAATGAAGAATAAGTGGAGGTGGGAATGGATGTCAGATAAGTTTGATCCTGATGGCGATGAATGCCGGTTGTGGCTGAGAAAATTGGATCAGCCTGGTTTGAAAAAAACAAAACAATGCTTTTTGTTCCTGTGCAGGGGCGGATCTTGTTCTTGTGCCACTTGTGCACGTGCACCCACCCCCCACCCCCCCTGGCGGTCCAAAAAAAAAAAAAAGAAAAAGAAAAGGAGGGAGAAAAGGAGAAAGAAGAGAAAAAAAAATTACTAATTCTCACTCACCACACAGTTTTATGTACCTCCAAATTAGTTTTTTTTTTTTTTTTTTTTTTTTTTTTTGTGACCAAACTTGTACATGCATCAGGTCAGTTTTGAATAAAACTTATGTGAGTGGCTATTTCTTGTTTTATTTGCAGTAACTTTGTCTTTGTATATAAGCCTTTATGCAAGATGTTCTGCTATTGTAAATTTTATCATCAGAGTTTGCAGAGGGGTGTTTGTGGGGGGGGGGGGGGGGGAACTAAACTTAAAGAGGACTTTTAGCACAAAACAATACTATTTTCAGTCCTTAAAATAATGCCCAAAATGCACCAGATTGCACAGATTTTAACCATTATTTTCAATTTTTTTTTTCTTGTTCTATGTGAGTGTCTTATGTATCAAATTAGTGGTAAATCATTCTTCAGCTTTCACGAGAGGCCTCTAAATTGGCTTTGAATATTGTAAAAATGTTCTATCGGGGGTCGTTGCCCCCCTAACCTCCTACCAGGGCGTTACGCCGGGACGCGACTTTTTTTTTCCTAAATAAGAACAGGTCCTTGCCTAAAAATAGCTGCGCCCGAACATTTCCGAAGTTGGCAGTCGTTACTCGTTACTTCCGCCTTCTGCCCAGAAAGTTTGATCAAAATGGCGCGATCAGCTCATCTATCTGTGTGTTCGTTATGCCCCCAAATTTTAATCGATGAAGCAATTTTACCTGCACTAGACTGTGGGCATGGCTGATCAAAACAAACAAACAAACAAACAACCGAGCACTACTGTGCTAGGATTGTGACACTTGACATTTGTGACAGCCGAGAGGCCACAGGGTCACAGATTCAGACTGTAGTGTAACTGAACAATCTGTAGTAGGCCTAATGCACTAAATCTAAAGCAGACATATGTAGTATAGCTGGTTTACTACACTATTATTATTATTATTATTATTATTATTATTATTATTATTACTATTATTATTATTATTTTTTTTTTTAAATTAATTAACTTATTTATTAAACATTATTATTATTTTTAGTCATTATGCTTATATAATTTATTTGTATTTATATTTGTATGTGTGTATTTGTATTTGAATGAATTATGTATAGGTCTATGTAGCGTAATGTTTGTGTATTAATACATAATAATGTTATGATCGCTTGTCCTATATATAGATATTTTGATTATCCATCCTTTCAGTGCTGTATTTGTACATGTATTTATGTAAGTAAAAAAAAGGTGTTACTCTATTATTTATTTGTAAAGGAGAATATGAAATAGTTATATACACATACTATTGTAATACAATATATACGTAAATGTGTGTGTGCTTGTGTAGTTAGATAGATCTAAGTTATATAGATACAGATATATATTATCTCTCTTTAGTATTCATGAGCAACTGACACATGAATGCAGGAAGGTAATACTATATAGGATGCCTAAAAAAGAATGAAAAAGCTTGTTTTTACAGTAGTCTTTCTACATTATGAGTGTGCTTATTATATAGGCCTACATACTCTTCACTTTTCATGTACACAACATTACTATGGGATTTTTTTACATTGTGTGCGACATCATGTATATAAGTAAGCTATGTTCCTACCACACAATAAAATAATCATACAATTAAACATCTTAAGAGATGAAACACAATATCGAGTGCATGTATTTTTTATGTAATGACTATATGTAAGGCTCGGTGAGTCTGGTCGTAGGCTGGAGTACAGCACTATATACAAATCCGTTATTATTAGTATTAATAATACAGTATCATTAAGAAACAAACAAACCAAAAAAATAACAAGATAAGTCCACATGTATTATATCAAGCACATACGTAAAAATAAATGTAATAAGGTAATCATCTAAATTGAAAAAAAAATTTGCTTTAATTGATAAACATAAAAGTAAATTTAATCAGCTAGTTATCTAAATTTTAAACAACTGGCTCTAATTGAGAAATATAAACACTCAGCAATACTGTACTATATTTTGCAAGGGGAAAAAATATATACACACACATACACAGAGAGAGAGAGAGAGAGAGAGAGAGAGAGAGAGAGAGAGAGAGATTTTTAATGTTACATTAAAAATATGAACTCTCGGAGGGGGGTGAATAGTATTTTATCATATCATGCACACATCATAATACGAATAGTGGTGAGATCATGTGCCTGTAATCCTATATATAGTAATGGGTTTATCCGATTGTCTGAAACCAACTTCGGAAATGTTCGGGCGCAGCTATTTTTAGGCCAGGACCTGTTCTTATTTAGGAAAAAAAAAGTCGCCGCCGGGACCCCATCGGGGCCTGGGCGGCCCCGGACCCCTGCCTTCAGATTTTGGAAAATTTCTTGGTGGCACCCATGCATTATCTGTAAAAGATCTGGCAGAGTGGGGAGTGGCCTACACCATGGACCCAGTCGCTTGTCATTACTCTTCCCAAAAAAGGTAACCTTCAGGAGTGCGAAAATTACCGCACCTCATCCTCATCAGCCATCCCAGCAAGGTCCTCCTGAAAATAATACTCAAAAGGTTGAAACCCCAAGCTGAACAAATCTTAGCTGAAAAACAAGCAGGAATCAGGGCAGGGCGAAGTATAACTGAACAGATTTTCAACCTCAGAATAATCTGCAAGAAATACCTACAGCACCAACAACATCTGCATCATGTGTTTGTATACTTCAAGAAAGCGTTTGTCAGAGTCTGGCATGCAGCTCTGTGGGCCCACCGTGAGAGTGTACAACATCATCCCTAGCCTTATTGAAATCATCAAAAGCCTGTATGACAAGGCTACCAGTGCAGTTCTCCACAACAGCGCCATCGGGAACTGGTTCAGAACAACGATCAGCGTGCGTCAAAGCTACCTACTGTCTCCAACACTCTTCAACATCTTCCTAGAGGACATCATGTCACGGTGCAAGGAGGCAGAAGAATAAAGCCCTAGCTTAACTGCGCGAGACAAACCCGAACCTTGTCTCGGCGAGACACCCGAGACAGTCTCGGCGAGACACCCGAACCATCCTTGCCCTTAACTAGGCTCGGCGAGCAATCCGAGACAGGATCGGCGAGAACATCGAGACGTGTCTCGCCGTGTCGCGGGCCGGCCTTTCGTCTTGCCGTTCGTGCGCAGCAAACCTGCCCGAGACACTATTTTGATTTGCTGAAAAATCTATCAATGTCAATGACAACTGATCTAAAGAAATACTACAACACTTAAAATAAATAGGTGCACCAAATCCAAACTTAATTTAGACTAGAGAACAGTGAAAATACTGAATCAGTAAAAATAATAAATCATTGAATAGCCACTGAGCTGTTCAGCCAACTCTTGCACCAGTGCATGAAATGCACCTTGCTGGTGCCTTTGCAACACATAGGGAAGTGTTGCCTTTTGCTTTCTTTCTCTTTCTGCTGCCCCTTCGTTCTCGCTTAGGACATACAGCGCTAGAACAACGCCAAAATCTTCTGCAGTTTTCAATTCACGATCGAAGGCCGCCATTGTTGCTAACGTAACTTTGTCAGGTATGTCAGTTTCGACGCAGCTAAAAATAGACCCAGTTCAGAAACGAAAGAGCTCGCCGTGATGCCCGATCTCCTGTCTCGTCTCGGCTGGTCTCGGGAAGACCCAATTAAGAATGAAACCGCATTTTTGACCTTTGGTTCGCCGAGAAAAGTTCGGGTTTGTCTCGCCCAGTTAAGCTTAGGCTTAAGGAGACAGAAAAAGAGGTAGGAAGACAATATTCGAGAATGGACTGGGTTGACACTGAGCGAAGCCATGAGGGTTGCTGAGGACAGAGGAAGATGGAGCACTCTGGTTAAATGACCATCTGTGGTGCCCCAACGACCTTCGAGTTACGGGATAGGATAGCATAGGGAGTGTTCTCAGTTCTTTCATGAAAACTGACAAAATTCTAGAGAAAAGAAGAATCGTTTTTAGGCCTGTTTTGTGATAAATTTATCTTATTGTTTATTTCAAGGAAATAGGACTGGTGAGAAAGGTGCATATTATATCTATTTTTTTTATTGTTTATTGAAAGCCACATGACTAGTTAGATATGTGCATATTATACCGGTTTCTTGTAACTATTGATCTGTTTAACCTTTAGCAGGCTGACTTTTCTGCATGTTTTTTGACCCTGCCACTGACTTTTTTTTCTGTTGATGTATATTTTTTAGCATGACTCACTTCACTTGATGCCATATTGCTCAGCCAAATAAAGTCCTATCTTCATGAAATTTTGTATGTGGATGGATGAAGGTTTTGTATATCATTTCCTTTGATCATACTTATCTATGAATGAATGAATAATTTATAAAGCGCGTAAATATCTCCACACCGATGGGCATGATTGCAGCGCTGGTGGGATGGAGGTGGATAACCACATGGACACACACACAGTGGCGGGAAGGGTGCATAGATCAAAACTTAACATTTTAACTTCTTCACTATTGCTCAACACATTCTAGCAGGCAGACCAGACCATTAACATTTATGCAATACTTTACAATACAATACACAGTGACTTATGAATTGGGATGAGATCAGATAGTTATACATCCAACTTAGCAAGCTGCAAGAAGAGAAGAAATGTGTGTGCGTTTCCAGTTTCTGCGAAATGCATCGACAGAGTCTGCTTTCTTTATGCCTTCTGGAAGAACATTCCACCAGACCGGTGCAGTGTATCTGAAAGACCCCTGGCCGTAGCTCTTAGTCCTACACTGCTTGTGAACCCCGTTGAGGTGCCGGGGGTTTCAGTATAAATAGTATCCCCACTTTCTGGAAATTTAGTGCTTTAAAGCCCCCCGTTGGGGTGCTGGGGGTTTCAGTATAAATAGTATCCCCACTTTCTGGAAATTTAGTGCTTTAAATTCCCACTGTCGCTGTCTTTCTCATTTGCTCTTTCTCATTCCTGCTCTGTTCTATCAATCTGCTATACTATCGTCTTCTTCGCTAGACCAGTCTCCTACCTTTTTTCTTGAAAACTTCCGGGACAAGACTCCTTATTTGTGTATGAGGTCTGTTGGATCAGCTTGGGAATATTGGACGCTTTCTGCCAGGTGGTCACTAGGGCTCCCTATGATGTTATTATTTAGCAATGTAGGCATTTTATATGTATGTGTTTTGTTGCTAATTTATAATGATGTTTGTATTCTATTTTGTTTTTGTAAACGGGGGTTCGATAAGTTGGGGTGAAGCCTCAGCCGTCCCCTGCGTGGGATGTCTTTATTGTAAAGTGACTGGCTGGTGGAGGGCATTCAGTTTTCCCACTAGGGTTGTTTCAGCAGATCATTTATGCGGATTGGGGGTTGTCCGGTCCTGATTTGGCTCGGAAGAGTCCGCTGGACCTAAAGCAACAATTATGTTATGTAATGTAATGTAGTGCTTTAAATTCCCACTGTCGCTGTCTTTCTCATTTGCTCTTTCTCATTCCTGCTCTGTTCTATCAATCTGCTATACTATCTTCTTCTTCGCTAGACCAGTCACCTACCTTTTTTCTTGAAAACTCTTCCGGGACAAGATTCCTTATTTGTGTATGAGGTCTGTTGGATCAGCTTGGAAATATTGGACGCTTTCTGCCAGGTGGTCACTATGGCTTCCTATGATGTTATTATTTAGCAATGTAGGCATTTTATATGTATGTGTTTTGTTGATATTTTATAATGTTTGTATTCTATTTTGTTTTTGTAAACTGGGGTTTGATAAATTAGAGTACAGCCTCAGCGTCCCCTGCGTGGGATGTCTTTATTGTAAAGTGACTGGCTGGTGGAGAGCTTTCAGTTTTACCACTAGGGTTGTTTCAGCAGATATTTTATGCGGATTAGGGGTTGTCCGGTCCTGATTTGGCTCGGAAGAGTCCGCTGGACCTAAAGCAATAATCATGTAATGTCATGTAATGTAACACTGCTTGTGCCCATGAACAACGAATAGAAACTAATCTAATGTCGAATATATTTTGTGCGAAAAAATTAAATGATGAAGAAATAAATCTTGTATTCATTCATGGTCACCATGCATCGGATACCTCTTCATCATCGGAAGAAACAGAAGAAACATCATTTAACTCCACATTAGCTGATGCATCAGCCCTAGGACCAATTTCCTCTTCATCGAAGCATAAAAACTCAGCCTGTAACCATAATGATTTCAAGGATAACATCCTCATCTGCCATTTTACAAAATTCGATGGTAAACTTCTCAGAATTATTGTTTGTGTTTCTCTTCAAAAACTGATACATGCACTGATAGATTTGGCTGCTACTTGCAAACAGGAAGTGATGTAGTGCGGATGCCTGTATTTGCGTAACCATGTTAAGTTGTATTGCCGGCATGGCAGTGAATGACGAGAGAGAGGGCATGGCCATGCTCCTTAGTAAGTTGCCAGTCAGCAAGGGTTACGGGAATGACAAGAAATGCTACGCAAATCGTTTTGTTTTTCTAGAGAGGGTGTTGTGTACCTGTGTTGGTATTGTGCATTTTTGTAGTTCAACATCTTCATGACCCACATGAACAACTACGCCAACGACCGTGTGGCGCTGTACACCTTCGAAGGGGTGGTGAAGTTTATCCAGTGCTGGACGAACCTCCATCTGCTGTCAGTTCCTCCACTGCAGCTGGGCATCGACTACTTCAACATGTTTCCGGAAGAGAAAGATCCTCTGTGGCAGGTAGGGGCGGAAATAGTAATAATAATAGCCAGTGTTGCTCCTTTTGGTGCAGAACTTGATATCTGTTTGAAACGCTGCCCAATATTGTTTTCCGGCAACTAGTCAGTGGCATTGTTCTTTAGCCGTAAAAGAAAACTTTTGCGTGCCGGTTATCAATACCCACCAATTGCATAGACTGATTTAGTGTAAAAAAATGTTTCCTGTAGATTTAAAAAAAAAAAAAGAACTACAGTGGAACCTCCGGTATCCGTCTCTCTTGTATACGACTCCCTCGGTTATGTGACCTGAAAACTTTTGACCGATTCACTTCCAATAATAAATGACCTCTGGTATGCGACAACCTCGTTTATGCGACCAGCGACCGTGTCTTAAGCCCTTTATACGACTGTCTTATGCAAGTTAAAATAGATATCAGGTAATTTATTGACTGGACCTTTCGTTTTTTCTCTCATGTTGGTGTACGCCTGCTGTTTGCTATTTCCGGTTCAGGGACATTACTCACGCAAGTAAGGGACATTATTCGCCTACTCTGACTTGTCAAAATGGCATCATGCAAGAGAAGTTTTGAGTTTGGCAGAGAGAATAAAACTGAAAGTGATTGAAAGAAGTGAAAATGGAGAAAATGGTCTATTGCTAGAAGTTTAGACGTTGGGAAGACCCAACTTCAGCTTATCATAAAGGATAAAAAATTATGACTACATACCCCTCTGACCCTGACCTCACCCCCTGCCCCCTCCTCCACTTTTTCCGGTATAAGACCATCTCTATTATAAGACCGTTTTTTCTCAGATTTTGGACGGTCTTATACCGGAGGTTCCACTATATTTCCGTTACGTTTTTGACTTTTTGTTTTACTGCTAATCTTTTGGAGAGTATAATGCAGGAAAAGGATTGAGGAGATTATTGCTGAATGTGTAATATTTCACTTTCATTGTAATATTTGATTGCAGAACCCCTGTGACAACAAACGTCATGTGGCAATCTGGTCAGCCAACAAATCGTGTGAACGTCTTCCAAAATTCCTGGTGGTGGGGCCTCAGAAAACAGGTATTCATTTGGTACAGATACAGGACTTGGTTGTCTTCAAGCATTACAATGAACATGTTTCTTTTGGAAGTTTGTTGTAGAGAAGTTGGTATGAAATTCACATCCATGGGGTATTGTAGTCAGGCAAATCTGTGAGTACCACTATTCTGAAATGACCAAAGCTTGTTTAACTTTGTTGACTGCAGGCTGTTGCAAGACTGGATAGTCGATTCGACCCCGATGCATGAATCTTGTGTAACTCTGATTCATTTATCCACGCAGCCCATTCACTCAACCACAAGGCAGGAGTCATCGTATAAAATTTTCCAACTTTATTCAGCAAACACCAACAACTGCATACAAGATGCTTTCTGAAAATCACTTCCCGCAAGTAGACAGTGCAGTACTCATATAACCTCTCAGCAATGGAGGAAAGCTTAGAGAACATTCCAGAATAACGCAATAACACCCAGTCAAAATAAAGCTCTTCACCAAAACTATGCGCTGTCTTACATCGTAGGACATTCCACAGTTGACAAGCTATCGTCAGATAGATCTTGAACATTCGATCGAGGAGAAACAAGTATTTCCTGAAAGTCCTCAATGCTACTGCAACAAATCGACTGACGAAGACTATTAACATTATATAAAGCTTTGCCTAGCATCGGCGCAGAATCAAATCGAATGTGGTAATCTGCATGCATGCATGCTATTATTGCATGCTTTGCAAAACAAAATGTTCAGAACTAGCATGTGTGTTTCAGTCATAACACACGCATTCATTATTCTTTATAAATTTAATGTAGACTGCATTTACTCTTATTTTTTAAAATATAAACAAATTATTATTTTGTTCCCCTTTACACTTAAAAATGAGGGGGTTATTTTTCTTTCATGATGTTTTTGTCATTGTCAGGTACCACGGCTCTGTACACCTTCCTGTCCATGCACCCAGCAGTGATGAGCAACGTCAACAGCCCTTCCACTTTTGAGGAAGTCCAGTTCTTCAATGGCAACAACTACTACAAAGGCATTGATTGGTAGGTAGTGCTGGCATCAATGCTTGGTGACCCACAGGTGATGTTTGTTTAGGTGTGGGCTTTTTTGTAGTGAAAGGTTTGAACCCTGCAGAAGGTGAACTTTCATGTGTGACTTGTCAGGTTATCGAGGGTTTTCTATGGGTTCTCCAGTTTCCACCTTCTATTCAGTAATGGTATTGAAAGCAGTCAGACCTGAACATTTCACAATTTAAATGGAGGTCTCCTTTCCGTCCTCTAAGAGCAGCATCTCTGCCTTTATGCCACAAGTTTGAGCGATGAATGTGCGTGCGTTGTGTGTGTAAGCGCGTGTGTAACATGAGCGCATAAATGTTGGCTACAGATTGCCGTTTGAGCGTGATTTCAGAGAAAAGTCGGTATATAAAACATCCAGTATTATTATAGTATTACCGTTACTGAAATATTCGTTCCTTTTCATGAGTGGGCTGTTGAAAACAATCTTTCCAAGGAGCGATTACCTTGTTCAGTGTATGACGCAGTCACTTCCCATTTGTGTCTCGTTGGTTTCGATGCTACACAAAATGTTATTAAGGAATTGGTTTCATAATCACTGGCGAATCTGAATTTGGTTGTATGTACTTCACTCAGCCTCACTCTTCTTTGTATTAGTAAAACGTTTAGTTTATTTATTTATTTGCGCCTGTTGGATGAAAGTGCGTATTCTTTTGTTTATAATTGTAGGTACATGGAGTTTTTCCCACTGCCCACCAACTCCTCAGGAACCTATCTGTTTGAGAAGAGCGCCACCTACTTTGACAATGAGAACGTTCCACAGCGCGTGTTCAGCCTGATCCCCAAAGCCAAGATCATCTGTATCCTAATCGACCCAGCCAAGAGGGCCTACTCTTGGTTTCAGGTAAAGCTCCTCTTGTGGCCGATGCTGTTGTCGAGTGGTGGCGGTTGAGAAAGTGGCGTGAACTTTGTGGAAACCTGCGCTGTACAAAACTACAGCATCATCCTTGATTTTGTTGTTGTTGCTCTTTATACAGTTAAGATCAGATTACCACTCGTTTACGATGTTTTGTTGGTTGGAAAGGGTCGGTCATTTTCTAGTTGCTCCATGGTTTCAGGTGATGTGTTTTATTCGATTGTCATTGTAGTTAGTTTGGTTTTGTGTGTGTGTTGAGCCTTTAAGTTTTGGTTTGTACGTGTGTTTGCGGGTGGGTGTTCGTTCCCTTGTATGTATACAGGCATGAACGTCAGTTTTATTGTAATTCTGAGGGCGTGTCTTGTTGCTTGTCTTTATTGAGATGAAATATCTCCACTCTATTAACTGCAGCACCAAAGAGCGCACAATGATCCAGTAGCACTGAACTACAGTTTCAACGCTGTGCTGACGGCCGATGAGAGCATGCCCCGACAGTTAAGAAACCTGCGCAGCCGCTGCTTGGAGCCTGGCATGTACGCACAGCACCTTATGAACTGGCTTGACTACTTCCCTGCTAGACAGGTATAAGGAAATGTTCCTTTCTTTCTTTCTCTTTCATCTCTTTTCTTCTTCTTCCTTCTTATAATTCTACCCTCTCCTTCTTACATCTCTTTCTTTACTCATCTACTTTGTGTGTGTGGGTGTGTGTGTGTGTGTGTGTGTGTGTGTGTGTACGTACCTAACCATAACAGTGGGTTTATGCATAGGTTACACTTACGTGCAACTGGGTTTAAAAAAATACTGGGTTCCAAAATCTGAAACTCAGTTTTTTTTAAACCGGCTTTGCAATAGGAATAACAAAAAAAGTGTATACGCAAAGTCTGAGCGAGAAACCCACAATTGCGGTTGAGTCAACTTTGAGTTTGAGCCAGTTAACACTCCGCGATGTGTGTTCCCGCTGGTCAACCAGTCGAATACACGCACTGTCAGGGGAAGTAACTCGGAACGCCACACGCTACGTGCCTGCTGGCAAGATGGAGGTACGTGTTTTTTCGTTTTATTCAGTTGTATTTTGTCCTTCTGTCTCTGTAAATTGTTCTTTAATCTATATTTTGTGCTTCTAGGATGTGGCTTTAAAATGTTCCCTTGTTAAAATTTCAAGCTTTTTCGGTGTGCTTTTGTACTTTTAAAATCATATCAATTTTCGTGTGGATGTTGTGGTCGATTGTCAACACAGGGTCTGCATTTTTGTTTGTTACTTTTTGAAGAATACAAAAATAAATTTGCTGCATTTTAAGCGTCCTTGTATCTGATATTAATGAAGAGTCTTGTGAAGTCTCTTGAACATTGAAACAGTTACCATGAGAAATGTATGTCTCCTTTGTTCACACTGGGGTTTTCAAAACTTGCATTTTTTCTCATTTACAAAAAAGACGGTCAGTGAAGATAGTACAAGAAGTAAATAAGGGAGGTATTGATGTGTTATTTTATTCATATGTAGATTGATTAAATAAATGTTTAAAAATATTTTTGCAGAATAACAATTTTAGTAGGCAAAATGCAATGTTATCAGAATAAAAAACAATAAGCTTTTAACGTGTACCGTTTATTATACTGCAACTTTTATTTTTCTGTATTTTCCTTGTGTTCTGATGTAATTAAAAAAACCACATGTTGCAACAAACAGTAAAATACAAAATTCTGGCTGCCGTTACCTACATAAGTTATAGCTTTTGGTTTATGGTTCACCTGTCTGTTTTCCTTGGATGAAGGGAAATAGAATATGTGAAAACTGATTGATGCATTAAACTGCTTAACATTTGGATTTTTTGTGGAGACCAAGCGTGTTTGCCAGTATCAAATTGTTGTATCTGGCAAACTCCAACAGTCTCAGACCCCTGTCATTTGTCTCGTTGTTGCAGTGGGGTCCACATTAATAGCTAGAGCACCATTTTCAAATCTGCATCTACTCCATTTCCCAAATTGTTAGCTGTAATTCTGAGTAAGCATAATTATTTTAATAAATTCTGTTATTCCTTTTTTTCCCAGAACATCCTGTTATGCCTCGAGTTTATCAGGTTGCGGAGAAGTCGCTGTAGTCCGACGACGACCCAGGAGGCGTTTGGAAGGAAGACGTCCCACTCCATCACCATCAACATCTTCATCGCCTTCATTGTACTCATCAGGTGACAGCTGGTGTGTGTCAGTACTTATTGAATTTTATAATATTGTTGTTCGCTTTGAAAAAAACACTCATTGATTGCTGTATAAAATCGGTGCCACAGCAAAGCAGTTAACAACTGGCAGCTCCACGCATCAGATCAAACTGTGACCTGCTAACACAAGGTGATGGTGGTATATTGTTTCTACATTGCAAAGGGGGAGGTGAGGAGAGCTTGGATGAGGGAGGAGAATGGGGGGGGGGAACATTAGTGTACATGGCAGAGCTAGACATCCTTGTTGAATAAGATCAAAGTTTTAGCTCAATTTTACAGTTGTTAATGGGGCACATGAAATGCAGATTACATTATTATAATGTACACAATTCGCTCTGGGCTTTTCAGGTTATATAGGTATGCTTTGGATTTTAAAAAGCAGGCATGTTGAGGAACCTTTGTACTTGTGCTTTCATGGGGTGGCCTCGTGGCGCAGTTGATAAGTCGCCGGTTTCCTATGCCGAAGGTCGCGGGTTCGATTCCCGCAAGGGGCGAACGTATGTGACTTAGGTACGAAACTATTGAGGTCACCGAGGATTTTCTCCGGGCACTCCGGTTTCCTCCCTCCCTTCAATAATGGTACAGGATGCAGTCAATATAAAAATTTCAAAAATAAAAAATTCGATTTTCTTCCGTCTTCTAATAGCGATTTCCCTGCCTTTACACCACCTGTTTGAGTGATGTATGTGTATTTGGTGTGTGAGAGGGTAAATGAGACAGGTGAGCGTGTATGTTGGTATAAATCGCCGCGCTTTGAGCCTTGGGGAAAGGCGCGTACATAGCATCCTGTATTATTATTTATTATTATTTACTGAGTAGCTAGTAAGCATAAGAGTTTCTATAACTATTTTATAACTTGGTTGCTAGTAGCTAGTGTGTCGAAGTGGTTAGTGTGAAAAAATGCTGTCCCACTTCCTCCGGGCTTTTGTGCCCTTTTTTCCCCAACCTCTACCCCCTAAACTTTAAATGTGTTTTGCTTGTTTCTTTTACACTTTAAAGAGGGTGAGTATACATTCATGTACAAGAAAATTAAAGTCCAGAATATAATATTTCATTGATGAATCGGTAGACAGTATTGTCAGTCAATCCCTTTTTGTAGTTGAGCCAGTTCAAGCCTCTACTCTTTTCAACTTCCATTCCCTTCTCCCACCCCAGGCCCACCACCCCACCCTTTGACCATCCTCATACCTTGGTTTGAAAATGTTCTTATGCCGCTGAATTTGTTCTGTTTTTTAAACCCTGTGTTCTGATGCTGCTACTTGTTCGCAGGAGGGCTGAAGAGCAGCATGAGGATTCTAAAGACTCTAATTCATCGGAAGGTTCAGTCAAGAAACAAGCTAGAAAAAGGCGTCAAAGCCAGCAGACCGAAATACATACAACATCCCCATCATCAGCTTTGTTGCTGCCATCAGTGCTACCCCGTTCTCCAGGGTGTGAACCAAGTGCCATGAATCGTTTAGATATAGAATATATATTCAAATTTGTTTGCAAATCTATTCAAGATGAGTCCTAAATAGTAAAAAATTGCATGTTTAAATAATAATAATAATGTTCGTCATTTGTAAGGCGCCTTAGCCTAAGGATCAAGGCGCTGGCCGATACAGGATCTAACTCAAACCGCCCGAGACGCCACCCGCAGCCTTTGGGCGCATGGTCTGACGCCCGGACAACTGAGCACAATCCTGGGCAGCCAGGGATGGAGGAGAAGGACCAAGTGCATGCTGGGTGTGTTCTTGTTACCGGCACTCACCCGTCTAGGACATGAGCGTCAGGATCTTTAAAATCCGTTATGATGGAATGCATGCGACACAGACTAGACCTCGGTTTATACTGTCATCCGAAGGAGAAGGAAAACAGGAGTAAAGTGTCTTTCCCAGGGACACAACACAATGGCCCGGCCAGGGCTCGAACCCGGGACCTTCAGTTAATGTTGTCTGTCTGTCTGCCTTCCATCTGTGCAAAACTTTAAAGTGGCTAATTACACCAGACCTCGGAAATTATCAGTGATTGAATGACTACACTTCAAGGTCAAGGTCACAGGTTCAACAAATGTTAGTCAAGCTATGTCAATTTTCCACAAAATTTCTTGTTAATCCTAAGTTATTAATATTAACTAAACTTCAGCTTGTTTGATGCATGATAGGAATCAATGAGACGCACATGCATATTTTGTCAACCTTGCTCCAAGGTGAAGGTCATTGGAGATGTCCAAAATAATAAAATCTTTTGCTGTAGTTTATTTTATCGTACATGAGTGCATTTATAGCTGGAGGTCAAGGTCAAGAGCATCGAAATATCAAAGCTTGTATTACTTTGCATTTTAAACCCACCGTTTCAATCATTTAACTTTTTTTCTGACATCTCATTTTTGTGTTATTTATTGGGAGTTCCATAAGGAGCATGTGAGTCATATGGACTTGCCTTTCCAGTGATTGATGGTGTTCATCATGTTCAAAGCTTTTTGAGGTGCTACTTGTCATTAAGTAATGGAAATTTACTGCTCTGTATTGTGTAGACTAGTTTTTAGGCCCGTTTTGTTATGTAGTAGATTTCTGTCTTAAACTTAAGAGAAAGCGGTGGATTAATCTGGCAAAGTTCCAAATTATATTTCTTTGCCAAGTTAATACATATGTTATTCTCGGGGTTCTTGTTCATCAAAAAGCAATGTCAAGACTAATGACTATATAATAATATTCTGCTCTTCACATGGTTTTATTATACCTTTGAGGTGCTGGAAAAAAAACTAATTATAAGTGGTTGCACTCAATTGATCCTTATTCAGAATATATTAACGTAACGGGAAACCATAAACAATTTATGTAAAACCTAACTAAATGAAGTTGATAAAAAAGTAATAATAATATATACAAATTATGCTCTACTAGACACTTTCAAAATAAAAATGTTAACAAATTATGTCTGTATTATGTTGTTCATATGTTTGTTTTACATGACCAGTTCTCTGCTTTTTTATTTTTCCATTCCTATTCTTTTCCAATGAAGATTTGTATACTTTTCCACCCTTCTCATTCTTTCTTTTCCTCTGGAGATTTTATGCTTTTTCTCCACGCTTCTCCTCATTCTTTCTATTAATTCTTCTTCATACTCCTCATACTTTTTCTTCTTTCTCCTTCTTGCCTTTTCTTCAATGATTTGATTTAAATCTGGAAGTAAAGTAATAAATTGAACATGAAAAAATTATCCACAGTTAACATTTGAGAACGACAAGATATCTTTTTTTGCAGATCTTCCAGTCTGGATTCAAATTAAAAAAACTTTAAAACCATACAATACAAAGTAAATGTAAGCAAAGTAAATATGACAAGAATGTTTGCTTAATGCCGAATTTTTCTTTTCGATTTTTACTGACACCAGCTAATAATTTATTTTTGGGGCTATGGGGAGAAAAAGAGGGTCATGCACTGACCTATCCAGAGGTACACTGTAACAACCTCAGACCTTTCGGTTCTCAGTTCAATGCTTTAACCACTGAGCTACCGCCCAGTTCTTAAAGTAAATGGCAAAAGTCTATCCTTCAATAACAGCTCTAATTCTATACAGTAGCCTATATACAAAATAATACTCAACAGGTTGAAACCCCAAGCTGAACAAATCATAGCTGAAGAATAAGCAGGATTCAGGGCAGGGCGAAGTACCACTGATCAGATTTTCAACCTCAGAATAATCTGTGAGAAATACCTACAGCACCAACAACATCTATATCATGTGTTCATAGACTTCAAGAAGGCGTTTGACCGAGTCTGGCATGCAGCTCTATGGGCAACAATGAAAGTGTACAACATCAGCCCTAAAATTATTGAAGTCATCAAAAGCCTGTATAACAAGGCTACCAGTGCAGTCCTCCACAACAGCGCCATCGGGAACTGGTTCAGAACAACAATCGGTGTGCGTCAAGGATGCCTACGCTCCCCAACACTCTTCAACATCTTCCTAGAGCGCATCATGTCAGATGCTCTTGCAGACCATGAAGGCACTGTCAGCATAAGGGGTAGAGCAATCTCCAATCTTCGTTTTGCAGATGACATTGATGGATTGGCTGGAGAGGAACAAGAACTTGAACAGCTGGTACAGAGGCTTGACACCACCTCCAGAGCCTATGGAATGGAAATAAGTGCAGAGAAGAGCAAAATGATGACCAACAACACCAATGGCATCAACATGGACATCAAAGTCCAAGGCCAATCCCTCAACACAGTGCATAACTTCAAATACTTAGGAGCCATTGTATCAGACAATGGGTCCCGACAGGAAGTCCTCTCCAGGATCGCACAAACAACTGCTGCCCTGACAAGGTTGAAGCCCATTTGGAAAGACAGGACCATCAGTCTACATTCCAAAGTAAGACTGCTGCGCTCCCTTGTCATCTCCATCTTCCTATATGCTTGCGAAGCATGGACCCTCACAGCAGATCTCCAACGAAGTATACAAAGCATGGAGATGAGGTGCTACAGAAGACTTCTGGGCATTTCCTATACCCAGCACATCACCAACGATGAAGTCCGACAGACCATCACACAAGCCATTGGACAACACGATGACCTGCTCACAGTGGTGAAGAAACGGAAACTCCGATGGTATGGACACGTCACCAGATCATCAGGCCTTGCAAAGACTATTCTGCAAGGCACAGTGCAAGGAGGTAGAAGAAGAGGGAGACCGAAAAAGAGGTGGGAGGACAACATTCGAGAATGGACTGGTTTGACACTGAGCGAAGCCATCATCTGTAGTGCCCCTACGACCTTCGGGTTACGGGACAGGATAGAAATTCTGAGCAATAGTAAAAGTTGTTTCATTAGTTGAATTAAACTAAAAGTGTCAGTGTACTGCACTCACGTACTGAAAATCTTGCAAATGCAACCTTGGCCATTTATACGTTTTGGTTGTGTCCGTGTGTGTGATAAACCCAGTTTTTCCACAGAAACCCAGATGTCCAATATGCATGTGTAAAAACCCACTGGTATCAAATGAACCCACTATTTCATAGCGCAATTTCTCCTTTTGTTTTTGTCAAAAATGAAAACGGCTGTGACAGATAACCTTACAAGAGGCTATTGTATCCGTTGAGTGAATAGGAATGGTCTGTAATGAAGGGAAAGGATGGAACCCAGTTTGCCTTGTTTTGAACATAAACCCACTATTATAGTTTTGAACGTATGTGTGTGTGTGTGTGTGTGTGTGTGTGTGTGCAGCCAACTTCAGTCTATTTTAACAGCTTTTCCACTAAGATGGGAGGTTGCAGTTTTGTTATTGCTCCAGATCAGCTAATCTAGAAAATCTTTTGTACAAGCAAAGGTACAGATTTAAGTGACTCGATAAGTTTCACTGCATTTTAAAAAAAATCACCTCTTCAATTAATGTCCTGGTTGTTAAATTCACCAGTTGTGACAAGTTTCGGCTCTGGTAATGCTAATAAATGCTGTGCTATCAAGTTTGTGTGATGCTTTTATTCTTTAATGTGAAATTTTCAGTGGTTAATAATTTTAGATTGGCATTTTGAACAGTTTTCTTGGGTCAAGCATTTTGAACAGTTTTTTTTGCGTCAAGCTTTTTGAACAGTTTTCTTGGGTCTGTATTCGTGTTTAACCATGTTGTCTTACATGTGATTATGTTTCAGTGAATCATGTTGAACGTCAAATGTGCAGGGATTGTTTCATTCTTGGGATGAGCTGCCAAGAGATTGCTTAGGGCCATTGCAAATAAATTATCATTGATGAATGTTGTTATTTATTCCTCATTATGTTTCTGCTGTATTTAGGTGTTCATCATAGACGGAGAACAACTGCGTAACAACCCGATCCACGTGATGCACAAGCTACAGCAGTTTCTTCACATCCAGCCCTACTATGACTTCAGCCAGCACCTCAGGTTATTTTTTTTAACACTTGTTTTATAAAGGGAAGATTTCAGTCAAGTTCACAACAACAGGCTTAACAGCAACAAGACGATGTGTAATAATCTAATATTCAGTATAATATTTTTATGAGTTTTACTAATTTATTTATTTAAAATTTGAACCCATGGGGAGAGGGAGGTAATATTTATCATCCATGCGGGAGATATTTGTTCTCTTTCTCCTTATCTCACTGTTTTACGTCGGACTGAATGTGCGTTGTTTGAGATCTGTCACTGTAACTGAGGGAGTGTCTGCTCTGTGTGTTGGTAACTTGTAGACTGTTAGTTGCATGCATTTACAACAAGGTAGAGGGCTTGGCGCCAAAGTCATATTTTTTCTTAATTCTGTATTTCAGATACGACCCTCGCAAAGGCTTCTACTGCCAGGTGTCTGGGGATCACAACAAGTGCTTGGGTCGAAGCAAGGGTCGCACGTATGACCCCATGGATGAGGAAAGCGCCACGTTCCTGAGACACTTCTACCGCAAGCATAACGTTAACCTGTCCAAACTGCTGACCAAGCTGAACTATCCTGTCCCTACCTGGCTACAGGAGATGCTGGGGGACGAAGTATGAATGGAGGTGCTAAACGGATAATATTATAAGGATGATCTCCAGCAAGGAAATATGTGTCTGCTATAACCACGATGCCTCCCATGCTTGCCTGACACTAAGGGACCACCCCAGGACGATGCTGCTACGCTGGAAAACATTGCAAAAAATTTCAGAAGAATGTGGCTTCCATATTCAAGTTAGGAATGGCTTGTGGGAAGTTCAGTGCTCTGACAGATGTCTGGTCAAGACAGATTTTTAGCAAAGCGTCTCTTCCATGTGAGGTTTATGAGGCATAGCTTGAAAGGTACGCACTCCAGTTCAGTGGTTTGACAGACTAAAGTCATGAAGTCAGCTCAGAAAAGCTTGGCTTCCAATTCCAAATTCGCCCTAACTTGAGAGAGCATTTCAAGGCTGTGACATATGTCAGAAGTTGACAGATTTTCAACAGAGCATAACTTCCATTCCCGAGTTCATTTCAGTGTGCTCTAGCAGGTTTCTGAAAAGTCAGATTTCAGCAAAGTATCGCTTCCATGTGTAAGTTAGGACATGACTCAGGGCGGCGGGGGGGGGGGGGGGGGGGGGGGGGGGGGTAAGTTAAAAGCTGTGAACGTAAAACAACACAACTTGATCATCGACACCGAATCATGTATGTTTTGATCTGCGTAGTAGCCTGTGGAATGCTTGTTTGGTATGTTTGTATGTGCACAGATTATTTTTATGTGTGTATTGGTTTTTTAAAATATTTTTTTTGCTTTTACTATGTGGGCAACTACATTTTTGAGCGGGAAAGTTAAAAATGACATGTTGCTTACCCTCGTTGAAAAAAATTGGCAAACCCTGGACATGAAAGATGCAAGTTTTTGGTGCTTAGATGGATGTGGGGTCAAGTCGAATACGCACGACCTTGGAAGATACCAGCTCATTCTTTCAAGTTTTAGCCCTCACTGAACGAGGGAACAGCGTAAATCCTGTTAGTGGCTGCTGCCAGCTATGCTAATACTGTTGAATTTCTGCTGGACTAGTGATTGTGCTTGCCATCTATATCAAGTCTTCCGGTAAAGTGAAAGTACAAGGACTTGCTGAGCCAGCGACGAGCTAATAATCAACGATACTCATCACGCTACTCCTTCTTTCATTGGTGCTCAGGGATTGCAGCAGTTCTTAGAGCCCAGTGTCATCCAGATAATTTGAACGAAGAATATATATGCATTGACTCTCACAGCCTGCCCCCGGTCCATGTTTTGCAAATTAATGAGGATGACCTGCGGATAAAAACTTTCCAGGCTAATTTTGTGCCAACTGACCGAATTTGTTTGCATGTTTCTCGCACGCTCACTGTACAGATCATCACTGATGCTGTGATGGATCGCACAACGCATGCATATTTATTAGAGGCACCTGAATAAGAGAACCAGCTTCCAAAGAGAAATCACATTAGCTAAGATCCCTGATACGGCTTGGGTGAATTTGTGGTGAAGCAGCTAAGAAAACATTCACGGTGCTTTTGGTGTCAGGCAGATGTGGCTGAGAACTACAGCCGTCGATGTACTTTTTATATTTGTGAGTCAGTATTTTAAAACTGTATCCTTCGTCACAAGATCTGAAACTACCCTCATGACAGGCCCCTCCAGAGAGACAATAATTATATATATTATTATATGTGTTGGATCTGTTGTGACCAGTGTTCCCGGAACCCCTGGGGAACTAGCTAGTCATTTGATAATGGTCATAGCCAAGTCGAAGGAACTAACTATCTGTGGACTCCAAATGGAGTTTTGCGTTTAATTTAATTCATCCTATTCATGTTCTAATTGTGCGCAGCTAGATGTAACCTCTGGTGTGTGTTAGTCATTACTTTTGGAAAAAGGCCTGATTTGCATCTCTGCTACACTGAAGAAAATCCTACAGTGAAAAGAACTGCCATAACTTGAAAAGGGTCGCAGTATAAAACGCTCTGTTGCTGTGGAACACTGTAGGCGGATGAGACTATTCCAGAAGTGAAATTGTCCAGGGAAGTAGTGGCTGTTTAATTTGTTGGGCGTTCTAAGCTTCTTCATGTAGCAATATCGGTGAGTGGGGAAGTGAGGTTTTTGAAATCATGGATAATTTAATCAAATTATCAACGTGTTGATTGAATTGAAATAACGGACTTGGTGATTGAACTAATGGCTGAAGGTTGAACTCGTGAACACTTCTAGACTGAGATCCTGGGCTTGACAAACAGTCTTGACTTGATGATGATACCTTGTTGAGATAAAGAAAAGGACAATGCTATTTTGTCGTGGCATATTTGATGAAATGCAGAAGGAAGGAATGAGCTAATGATTGTTGAAATCATGGGCTGGATAAAATGTTTAAATGCTATACAGGATTGTTTTTTTATTTTTTAAATCATAATGAATGTGATGAAATGAACAAAACTGACTTGATGATATTTTGTCATTATTGACTTGATGAATTGTTGAAACTATTTAAAAACAAAAAATATTACGTTGCATCATGTCGCTGAACAAATGAATGACCCGACAGCTGATAATATATTGTGTGGCATTTAATTTGCAAACCACATGTCTACCTCAGTATTACATTGATCAAGACGGAAGATGATACGTCGTCATTCAGGTGACATAATCAAACTTGTTTTTTTAATCCTGGTTTAAAAAAACAAAAAAACTTGATGTTTACAGGGTATTTTTGTTTTTGTTTTTAATTTTTAAAAAAAGAACAAAAGAGTTGAACGTGTTTTAGGAATGGTCCAAGAGTTTGGGGTTGCACTTGATTTAGGTGGCGTTATCACTGTAATGATGATAACGAGAACAGAGAAATTGGAGATACTGTGGTTAGCTATAATTCAATTCATTTCAATTCAATTCAATTCAGCAAATCTTTATTACCTCTCACAAGGAACTATGACAGGCACTTGATCACTAAAATAAAACAAAATAAAAATAAAAATGCAAGTAAAAAAATTAAACATAGTATAATGTAATATTTGTTTAAAATCTTTACAACATTTAGGATATGATTATATAATTATGGACAAACAAATACACACCCACACTATTAATTTATATAGTAAATTATGTAATAAAATGTAAAACAAATTCTCACAGAAGAGGCTGTTTCCATCTAATCACAAGTACAGCCAGAGTACATCACATTAATAGTGGCTGTATATCCAGAAGGCATGGGGGTATGTGCATGAGGTGTCTGATGTAGGCCACTAGCCCCAGTTTTGTGGAAATGTAGTGCTTGGAATTCCTAGTTGTTGTCTTTCTCCTTTGTTCTTTCTCGTTCCTACTCTGTTCTATCAATCTACTAACTTCTTCACTAGACCAGTCAGTCACCTATCGTTTTTTTTCTCAAAAACTCTTCCCAACTCCTCATTTGTGTAAGGGGTGTGTTGGGTCAGCTTGGGGATATTGGATGCTTTCTGGTCAAATGTTCACCTAGGCTTTCTATGATATTATTTAGCAATGTAGGCATTAATTTTTAATTGATCATTAATCATTAATTGGAGTTTGCCAGATACAACAATCTGGTACTGGCAAACACGCTTGGTCTCCACAAAAAATCCAGACGATGGACATGGCACAGTCCCGGCGGGGAACATCACAACCAGATCGACTACATCATGGTCAAGAAACGCTTCAGATCAAGCATCAACATTGGCAGGACACGCACTTTTCCAGGAGCAGACATTGGAAGTGACCACGATCTCGTGATGATGTCTTTCCGGCTCCATTTGAAGAGAGTAAATACAGCAAAGTGCACTAGGCTGAAGTTCGACCTGGACAAACTGCAAGACCCGGAGGTGGCAAAAATATTTCAGGCCACAATTGTAGGGAAATTTGCACCACTGCTTATTTTGGGGGCAGGTGAAGTAGATGTTAACACCATGACCAATACCTTCAACTCAGCTGTAACAGATGCCGCCACTGAGATCCTTGGCAAGCACCGACCAAAGAAGAAGCCGTGGATCACACCTGAACTTTTGGATCTGTGTGATAAACGAAGAGAGTTAAAAAAGAAAAAGAACACCTCACAGGGAGCTGATGTCTACCGAAAAATCAACAATGACATCCGAAAAGGCATGCGCACAGCAAAGGAGAACTGGATAGAAGATCAATGCCAGGAAATAGAGAACAATCTGAACAAGAACAACAGCAAGAAGGCCTACCAGACTGTGAAGCGGCTGACAAGTGTTAAAAAGCCCAAAGTCTCCACTATCCAAAGCAAGTCTGGCATTTGCCTTACAGAAGAACAAGAAGTCTTGGACAGATGGACAGAGTACTGCTCTGACCTTTACAACCATACACCAAATGGAGACCCATCAGTTCTAGCATGTCCCGAGAGCAGAGAAGAAGAAGAAATCCTCCCAATTCTCCGGGAAGAAGTTGAGGCAGCAGTGCAATCGCTGAAGAAAGGGAAGTCAGCGGGAGTGGACAACATACCAGCGGAACTGCTACAAGCAGGAGGAGAAGCGATGACTGACGCTCTCACCATTATCTGTAACAAGATCTGGCAGAGTGGGGAATGGCCTACACCATGGACCCAGTCGCTTGTCATCACTCTTCCCAAAAAAGGTAACCTTCAGGAGTGTGAAAATTACCGCACCATCAGCCTCATCAGCCATCCCAGCAAAGTCCTCCTGAAAATAATACTCAACAGGTTGAAACCACAAGCTGAACAAATCATAGCTGAAGAACAAGCAGGATTCATGGCAGGGCGAAGTACCACTGAACAGATTTTCAACCTCAGAATAATCTGTGAGAAATACCTACAGCACCAACAACATCTATATCATGTGTTCATAGACTTCAAGAAGGCATTTGACCGAGTCTGGCATGCATCTCTATGGGCAACCATGAAAGTGTACAACATCAGCCCTAAAATTATAGAAGTCATCAAAAGCCTGTATGACAAGGCTACCAGTGCAGTCCTCCATAACAGCGTCATCGGGAACTGGTTCAGAACAACAATCGGTGTGCGTCAAGGATGCCTACTCTCTCCAACACTCTTCAACATCTTCCTAGAGCGCATCATGTCAGATGCTCTTGCAGATCACGAAGGCACAGTCAGCATAGGGGGCAGAGCAATCTCCAATCTTCGTTTTGCGGATGATATTGATGGATTGGCTGGAGAGGAACAAGAACTTGAACAGCTTGTACAGAGGCTTGACACCACCTCCAGAGCTTATGGAATGGAAATAAGTGCAGAGAAGACCAAAATGATGACCAACAACACCAATGGCATCAACACGGACATCAAAGTACAAGGCCAATCCCTCAACACAGTGCACAGCTTCAAATATTTAGGAGCCATTGTGTCAGACAATGGGTCTCGGCAGGAAGTCCTCTCCAGGATCGCACAAACAACTGCTGCCCTGACAAGGTTGAAGCCCATTTGGAAAGACAGAACCATCAGTCTACATTCCAAAGTAAGACTGCTGCGCTCTCTGGTCATCTCCATGTTCCTATATGCTTGCGAAGCATGGACCCTCACAGCAGATCTCCAACGAAGAATACAAAGCATGGAGATGAGGTGCTACAGAAGACTTCTGTGCATTTCCTATACCCAACACATCACCAACGACGAAGTCCGACAGACCATCACACAAGCCATTGGACAACACGATGACCTGCTCACAGTGGTGAAGAAACGGAAACTCCGATGGTATGGCCACGTCACCAGATCATCAGGCCTTGCAAAGACCATTCTGCAAGGCACAGTGCAAGGAGGTAGAAGAAGGGGGAGACCGAAAAAGAGGTGGGAGGACAACATTCGAGAATGGACTGGTTTGACACTGAGCGAAGCCATGAGGGCTGCTGAGGACAGAGAAAGATGGAGTATGCTGGTTAAACGATCATCTGTGGTGCCCCTACGACCTTCGGGTTATGGGACAGGATAGGATAGGATAGGCATTAATTATATGTATTTTGTTTATAGTTTATAATGATGTTTATATTCTATTTTGTTTTTATGAGCATGCGTTCAAAAAATTAGAGTATAGCCTCAGCGTCCCCTACATGTGATGCCTTTATTGTATTTAAAGTGACTGGCTGGTGGAGTGCCTTCAGTGTTACCATTAGGGTTGTTTCAGCAGATCTGTTATATGGGGGAGAGAGGGGTAATGTGGGGTCCTCTTTCAACCAAGTTGTGGTCCTGTTTCGGCTCTTTGCAGTCTGCTGGACCCTACAAACCATGACTAAACTATCTAACTAACTGATGTACATTCCTTGGAGATATTTAATAAAAGTTACTTTATTGATGACTGATGTTGTAAACTGAAAGTTAAGTCAATTACATTGGTTTTTGTTTTTGTTTTTTCTATTTTACAAATTAATGTTATACTGTTGCCATTTTTCATGTTGACTTGCATACCTTCAGCATGTAGATCTATGTTCATTGTCTTTAACTCGAAAACTGAAGATTTCCAGACATTTTGAATTTAATAGTGGCATATTTTTTGCAGAAGCTTCATGCTTCTTATACAAAGTGATGCAGAAATTGGAGTTGTAACTTGATTTTTTTTTAAAAACAAAGTTATTCAGCAAATTCAGGTTGAGGGGAGATGTGCATTATTATTATTGCACATACGCTGTTGCCATATGGATGACAACAAAACTTGTCACTTTCATCAAGTCTAAATTAAATTAAATGTATTGAAATTGTGTTGAGCACATGAGAGGGAACCAGTTTAAGCTCCTTTACATTGCCACATAATATATAATTACAGAGTAGATACAGTTTCACAGTAATAAAATACATCTATCATTAGCTTTAGAAGGTTTGTCACATTTGCTGCACTTATACATGCATACATTATTGCTTTGTTTAGCTGTTGGTATAAGTGCTTGTACAGGCTTTTCCAATGCCAGAACACACTTATTTTTTAAATCAATGTCTTAAGGCTGCCATAATAAGAATGTTGTGTATGCTACATTTTGAAGTAAAACAGATGTCAACAGACGCAGTAATAGCTAAAGCCTGAAATGTCCAGGTGAACACAAACTGCGTTGGTTTTATTTTAAAGGTCTGATATCTGGCATGCAGCTCTGTGGGCAACCATGAGAGTGTACAACATCAGCCCTAAAATTATTGGTCATCAAAAGCCTGTATGACTAGGCTACCAGTGCAGTCCTCCACAACAGCGCCATCGGAAACTGGTTCAGAACAACAATCGGTGTGCATCAGGGATGCCTACTCTCTCCAACACTCTTCAACATCTTCCTAGAGCCCATCATGTCAGATGCCCTTGCAGATCATGAAGGTACAGTCAGCATAGGGGGAAGAGCAATCTCCAACCTTCGTTTTGCGGTTGACATTGATGGATTGGCTGGAGAGAAACAAGAACTTGGAACAGCTGGTACAGAAGCTTGACACCACCTCAAGAGCCTATGGAATGGAAATAATTGCAGAGAAGACCAAAATGATGACCAACAACACCAATGGCATCAACACGGACATCAAAGTCCAAGGCCAATCCCTCAACACAGTGCATAGCTTCAAATATTTAGGAGCCCTTGTATCAGACAATGGGTCCCGACAGGAAGTCCTCTCCAGGATCGCACAAACAACATGGACCCTCACAGCAGATCTCCAACGAAGAATACAAAGCATGGAGATGAGGTGCTACAGAAGACTTCTTGGCATTTCCTATACCCAGCAAATCACCAATGACGAAGTCCGACAGACCATCACACAAGCCATTGGACAACACGATGACCTGCTCACAGTGGTGAAAAAACGAAAACTCCGATGGTATGGCCACGTCACCAGATCATCAGGTCTTGCAAAGACCATCCTGCAAGGCACAGTGCAAGGAGGTAGAAGAAGAGGAAGGCCGAAAAAGCGGTGGGAGGAGAACATTCGAGAATGGACTGGTTTGACACTATGCGAAACAATCAGGGTTGCTGAGGACAGCGAAAGATGGAGTACGCTGGTTAAACGATCATCTGTGGTGCCCCTACGACCTTCAAGTTATGGGATAGGATAGGATTTCGCCTCAATGTGTAAACAGACATTTGACGAGATAAAAGATTGAAATTAGTTTATTTTATCTAGTCACAACATCTGTCTTCGTCATTATCCAGCAAATTCCCCAGTGGGGGTGCCGGGGGTTTCAGTATAAATAGTATCCCCACTTTCTGGAAATTTAGTGCTTTATATTACCCGTCGCTGTCTTTCTCCTTTGTTCTTTCTCATTCATACTCTGTTCTTTCAATCTACTATACTATCTTCTTCTTCGCTAGACCAGTCACGTACCTTTTTTCTTGAAAACTCTTCCGGGACAAAACTCTTCATTTGTGTGTGAGGTTTGTTGGATCAGCTTTGGGAATATTGAATGCTTTCTGCCAGGTGGTCACTGGGGCTTCCTATGATGTTATTATTTGGCAATGTAGGCATTTTATATGTATGTGTTTTGTTGATATTTTGTTTTTGTAAACAGGGGTTCGATAAATTATTGTATAGCCTCAGCGTTTCCTGCATGGGACGTCTTTATTGTAAAGTGGCCGTCTGGTGGAGTGCCTTCAGTGTTACCACTTGGGTTGTTTCGGCAGATCTTTTATGCATATCAGGGGCGAGTCCTCTTTCAGCGAAATTGTGGTCTTGATTTTGTGGTCCTGATTTGGCTCTTTGCAGCCCCTGGACCCTGTAAGCAATGAATAACTAACTATCCAGCAACTAAACTAACAGCTTATACGAATCAGATCATTTTGGTCTGCTTTTTTTTTGCACCCATTTGTATGTGAGTGCTTTTGTGTACAGAAAAGCCGCTAGCTTTTCTTGACATTTTTACTCAGTGAAAAAATAGCACAGATATTGATGTTTTGAGATTTTAAAAAATATATTTTAAAATACTTCTTGCAAGCTGTGTGTGAATTGTATTATTTATGTGCGAAAGAGAGAGTGAGTGAGTTTTTCAAACATTGTATATTTAATATTGCGATGTTTACTCTTGTGCAAGCTGGACAGGAATGTAATTTTTGTGTATGGTGAGTTGACTGTCCAGGAAGCATGTTCTGTTAGGTGTATGCGTCATTTTCAAAGTGAACTGAGATGTTGAATCGTGTAATTAAATAATTATCTTGTTTTTGGATTGCATTCATCAATGTGATGTACGATGTTTAAAACCATTTTGTGTTAAAGATGACTGGAGAGGGTGGGATGAAGAAGCGAAACTCTTTCCAAAGTCAATCCAACTGAAATTTTAAGTCGGGTCTTAAAAAAAAGTAAGTTTACCATTCCCATGGAAATGCTTTTATTCTGTGTTAACTGGTTATTTTATTTTTTTTAAATTGATGGTTTTTTTACCATAGTTTTAGTGTGCCACTCACTTAAGATGTTCTAAATGGAGTTGTGAAGGGTTAAAAGTCATTCCTGGAAGGAAAGACGTTGCAAACAAAATCGGGGTTCAGTGAATTTTATACTTTACAAATTTCAGGTAACTTAAAACGCTTGTGAAAAGTTAACACTTTGCCACTTCGTTTTCTTTTTTTTTTGTAGTGCTCCCTTGTCCCCATTCCTGTCACCCAGGATTGTGGTCAGTTGTCCGAGGGTGACTATGCGCCCAAAGGCTGCAGGTGGGGGCCTCAAGTTAGATCCTGTATTGGCCAGCGCACCGAGCTACTACCGAGCTGGAAAAGCGCCATTTAAAAGGGATTAAATAAATGCCAACAGGCTTTACACTTGTATGCAGCTATTGGACTGGACATAATGTTTGTATACGTTTTCCGATGGTGCTGTATGCATTTTCTGCAAGTCACACAACTTGTAAGGCTGTGCATGTTGGAGAATTTCTCCTATGTATGGATCGTTACTTCTCACGTTCTGTATGAGCAAGTATGCCCGTCTGATAACAGAAATAAATGCTTAAGATTATTTTTGGTCAAGTGATGTGTGCTTGTGAGGAAGCAAGAGGGAGAAATCTAGAGACTCCACATTCAAGATCTGCACTCCACATTGAACATCAACTGTCCAACGAATCACACGCAACATTAAAACAAATGACAAATCGTATCCGCATGTATTTTGTTCATAAATCACAGTGAACCATGGCCTTCCGGGTCAGGAAATTATGAACTTTACAAAACAGGAAGAACTTTTGCACATGGGTAACAAAACGTCTTTTTTTTTCTCATGCTGTGGATTCAGGTTTGAATGTTAACATCTCACAGAACACATTGCCAGTAAATAAATATATGAATGGTTTTAAAAAGTTTTTTCAAAAAGAATATTCATTTTAGTACTAACAGTAAATTTGTACCCTACTAACTCGAACGTATAACCCACAAACAGGTACTACTCAAATGTAAATTTCGTTGTACACTAGGATCAAAATTAAAAACTAAAATTTGGTGGGGGTGAGAGCATGGGGCCAGAAACTGAAATTAAAACCCAAGGATTACTTCTAGTACAAATGGGAAAATAATCTTGTAATAAATAGATTAAAAAACAAATGTTGGCCAATAACAATGAAAATATTTATAAAGAATAAAATCTGGAAAAACGTGGATGCACAATTAAATTATATTTATTGACAATAAATTACTTGCTCAAAGTCACACAATACAAAGATAAAGATAAATAAAATAATTGAAAACTTGTAACCAGAATAAAAATGAAACTAACCTAAAAAAAACCAAAGGATACAAAAGAAAAAAAAGAATTTTGATCGATTGATTAAAGTACAAAAACAAAAATCTCAAGCAGAAATAAAATACAAATAGAATTTGTTGTGGCTTGTGTGTATACATCTGTTAAGATTGAAATAAAATGTAATACATAGTGAAGATTGAATTAAAATTTAATACATAGTGTACCATTTCTAGAAACTGCATGCATCACTTTAGCTTTCTCTTGTCAAAAATTTCATTTTTTTTTTAAATTTTGAACAAACCACACAGCAATAGTTATTTATAAAATGTGAAAACAAATATACCAATGAAGCATTCAAACCTAACAAGTTCCCCCGCAAACATATAAACCAGTCAGGAGGCAATCAACTGGGACCAATCAAAGAGCACAAACCTCTCTCTGCTACCTTTCATCTAACATGCACAAGCACTTTCCTAACATTCTCCCTTTAATGTTGAGCTTGACCTCCATTCACAGGCGAAGACGAACGAGACATTATTACAGGGTATACTTTGGCATCTTGATTATGACGCATGGTGTATTTACAGAGCTAATGGACCAGACATGCCATCAATTTCAACACTTGTATGTAAGGCAGGCCAAATGCAAAATGTATTACGACGCCTCAGTGGATCGGTGCTGACCGAACTAGGACTTTTTTTTTCTCCGTGGCGATTATTTTAACATTATTACAACCATTTACAAAGCTGTGCAAGAAAATGCTCAGTTTTCTGATACGTATGATTATCAAATAAATACCCATAGGTTTTGCTGCTTTGACGCAATGGAACCATTTGCCCCTTTTGTCTCTAAGCGTTTCATCATAGGTTATATAATCCAACTAAAATCGCAACTAGCACACAAAAATCCTGGGCTTGTGCAAATTCCAAGGAAGCAAAGCCGCCATGCATCTCGATATACTATCTTAACAGTTTAGTGGTGTGCGCTACAAGCAAACAGAAAACGTAACTTTCAGTCTTGGGTTTGACACTTTAATTGGTTAGTCCAGTCCTCGTTTACAGGGGCCAGTGGACTGCAAATAGGACCACAACTTGGTTGAAAGAGAATTCGCCCCTGATCCGTATAAAAAATCTGCTGAAACAACCCTAAATGGTAACACTGAAGGCATTCCACCAGCCAGTCACTTTACAATAAAGGCATCCCGATTCAGGGGTCGCTGATGTTTACTCTTAATTTATCGAAAAAAACCGTTTACAAAAACATAATAGAATATAAACATTATAAAATATTAAAACGCGTACATATAAAATGCCTACATTGCAAAATAATAATACTATAGAAAACCCTAGTGACAGGCAGAAAGCGTCCAATATCTCCAAGCTGACCCAACAGACCCCAAACACAGATGCCGAGTTTTGCGAGAGTTTTTACAAAAAAACAAAGGTAGGTGACTGGTCTAGCAAAGAAGTTAGAAGGTAGTAGATAGAACAGATTAGGAACTAGAAAGAACAAATGCAAACACCACAAACAGTAATGTAAATCACTAAATTTCCACAAAGTGCGGATATAATTTATACAGAAAACCCCCGCATCCCAACGGGAGATTCACACTTTGGTGCAACAAAGTGAACCGTAATAATTATTGAATGGTAGGAAAGCACAAACAAAAGGTTTCACACAATACAAAATGCCAGAATGAAAAGTAAAAGGATTTCCAACCACGGCATAACCTGACAAAGAAACTACATTTCTTCCGTTCCACTGTGGACAAAGCCTGCATAGATTTTACGTGACGGGTGTGGTTAAGAGAGGCATGCCGTTTATCTGACAAAATACAACACACACACACAAAACCATTAAACTAATATAAATACATTTTAAAGAAATAATAAAGTTTAAAAACTAAAATTTGTATCCATCTGACCTGGATCGCCTTTAGCTTTGTCAAAATGCCAAAGTGACAACGTGTATACTATTACCAATATTTCAGACCCCAAATGAACCACAAGCACCACTTAACACAGCCATCAAAACAAAAACAAAGATCACCCTTAGTTAAAAGTCATTCTCACAGGTTTATTTCAATGGGACGGTTCACCAGGAACAATGACTTTAACGCTGTGGAACATGGGAAAGAGAAATAGAACGCTCCTATTGGGGGGACAGGCTTATAGGCATCATGTTGAACAAGCCGTTTACTTCTGGTCTTTCTCCTCATTGCTGATGCATGCACTTCAACCACACTACTGGCAGCGTCTGCACCAATGGTTCAACAGCAGCAACATAAAATTTTAAAAAACTTACTAAACAATTAAAATTTGATAAATTAAATGGTGGTGCATGCTACCCAACAACGTCCAAATGTAATTAATCGGCATTTTTACCCCAGTCAAATTTCATGCATATAGACCTACCCAAAACATCAATTTCATGCTTTATAAACTTAGAACATGCACTAAACATCATACATCTTTATAAACAAAAAGGAAGCAACCAACCGACCGACAAAACTAAATTTAATTTAAAAATAAAGAAATTAACAAGTTTGGTCAGAAAAAAAAAGGATTAAAAAATGGACTGTGGTTTTTTCCCACGGAATTCATTAACTTTTTTCCAGCAACCCTTCCCTTTCCCTCCCCCCTTCAACACATTTCCCAAACAAAAAACCTTTAATAATTATTGGGAATCGATGAAGAAACAAAATCAACTGCCATGATTAAATAAATATTCACAATTGCTTGACAAACAAAACAAAATATATATATCTATATACATACATATATATAAATGAATAAATAAATAAAAAATTAAAAAATACAAATCACAAAATGGATCAACAAAATATGTAAGCTGTATCCAAGATAACTGCCTACGGGGGAAAATTAACTGCAGTCTTATAAACTCCAGTGAGCACTAAACCTACAACAAACCGATAGCCTTGAATGAAAAATGTACGATCTATTCCTGCTTTGCAACCTGCTAGCAATAAAGAGACACCGTAAAGACCCTTGCCAAATAAATGAATTTTAAGAAAACAGGATACCATAACTCGGCAATCATCTTTTCTAATGACCATTTCTTTTATTTATACATAAATATATAAATATATATTTTTAATGCAAACTAACGTCTTTCATTTTGATTTTCATACTTTCTACAATTTCTTGTAAATATTTAAAAGGAAAAAAATGCAGAGAAAGTAACTGGAATTTTTTTTATTTTTTAAAATTTATTTACACGTTTATATTTGTTATATGAAACAAAAAAAGTGAAAATACTTGGCCCTCGAAGCTGGAATAATGATACCGCTGAATAATGGTAATGTAGCATTGTTCCCTTAAGCTTGCACAGTCAGTCACAAAACAAATACCTCGCTCAAGTCAGGTGGGGGTCAATTATTCATCAGGTCTACTATCTCAAGGGCGATTACGTACAACTCTGCCACAGTAAACAGACAATTTCAAAATCAGACATCCAGCTACCCCGACAGTTTATAAGGGAACCCTTGGAACTAAGAAATGGTCAGAACGATAAATGCAATACAAACTAATACTTTTGACGGAACTATTTATTCATAGTCTGCGATACCAGTGATAGTGAATAGATTTTCTTTCCTTTTTGTGATACCGATGATAGTGAATAGATTTTCTTTCCTTTTTTCTGCGTGTGTGTGGTAAACGAAGTATCCGCATAATGATGAATGAAGGCAGATGACAATATGAGTATACATTCATAATTTCAACATCTTTAGTAGTATACCAATGTTTCTATGTACAGGAAGGTAACAACTTGCAATGCTCTCCAACCAAAAACATTCTTCCTCAACCCCCCTCTCCCCCATGCGCACTTGTTCCCTCAATCTACCGTCAGCAAGCTTGCTAAGCTGGCACTATAATCACCACCACACATATATAGAGGGCCTTGAGCTTTCCACAATGTCACAACTCGGGATAAGACAAGAAGCAAGCCACTGCACAATTCACTGCCATCGTTTGTTTTTTTTCCTCAACCACGCTCTGTAAGAAACGGCACAGGGGGTTACAAAAGTTAACGTCCAAAAAGAACAAGACTAGAACCAGGCCGGGAAATCACGCCTGCTCCAACCGACTGTACATGTCGTCGATGTGAAACTTGAAGTACTTCTTCAGTTCTGGTCGCTTGGCCTTGAATGTGGGAGTGAGGAGGCCATTGTCCACGGAGAATGGTTCTGCCTGAATGCAGATATCCTTCACCTGCAGAAAAACAAGGGGGTTGGGATCAGTTTCACACACTCACACACAAGCTTCATTATTAGCTACTGGCCAGTATTTCCACCATCAAAACCATCTCTCATCCTACCCCCTAACTTTCAAATCGAAAGGGTAGCTGATAGGAGTTTGTGGCAGTCAGAGGCTAAATCACGAGAACCTTTACACTACAGTAGCCAGACTGGCCTATTCTGGTGCCTAAGTTTAAAACCCTGAATGGTCTAAGAAAATCTATCATCTAAATTATAATGCAGGTCGACCATATCATTTCAGTAGAGGAAATCCTCAGCTATATATCAAAACTGATTGCGATTGTGGACATCAACTGAAAAACCATAATGTGCACATTGTCAAACTCCCCGAAATGAACGACGCAGCCGGCACATTTCATAATCATTACAATCGTCCCAAACTGGCTCAATTACAGAAAAACATACATTGTAAATAGGTTTGTATGACTGATGGCTGGACTATTATTGTTCCTCACATGTATTAAGCTTGACCGTTTTATGAAGTCCTGTGCCTTAAAAAGACTTCCATCATCAGCACCAGCATCTGTATCTTGTTCTTAACCAGCCGTAGCAGGGTTACCCAGAGCGTCGCTGCTCAATTTCTATCTATTCTATCCTCTCCTCTCTCCCTCCCCCAGATCAGAATGAGAGAAAGAAAGGGAGGGAGAAGGAGGGAGCCACAGGCACTGCAGTACTCACAATTTCCAGGGATGATAGGCCAGACTTCCTGCCATGCTCTGTCAAACTATCCAGCAAATACTTCTTCACCTCCTGCCATCAACAAATCAACAAAATGGTGAAAATGCAAATCGAACAGCAGACACTCAACGTTCAACCATTATCAAATAGAGACGCACCCTCAAATAATAAGACCCACTCAATACATCCTAAAACACTTAGACTCAAAGCTTTTATCTTCAAGCGCAAAAGCAAAATCGAAGTACGTGAGCATATAGAAGACAACGCAAGTATAAATATTATACTAGGAATGGTTAAAGAAATTTTTTTTTAAAGCAAAAAAAAAAAGCAGCAATCTTACAGGACTACTGCAAATGTCGTTATATGAGCCGGTGATCTTCAGCTTCTCACTGACGTATTTGGGTAGGACATCGGCATCGGGCACCACAATACCCACCAAACACGACTGGAATACAAAGGAAAAGCAATGTCAATCATACAACAACAAACAAACTTAAGCTTTTGAGGCCAAAACACTACTTAAGAGTGAAAGTGCAGTGGTCATGTTTGGGTAGTAAGCTTTAATAGGTCAATGGCCCTACTGCATGGAAAAACAATGTGTCATTGGGGAGTGTGTGTGTCTGTGGGGAGGAGAGGAAGGGGGGAGAGGGGTGACTACATTACATTACATTATTATTGCTTTAGGTCCAGCGGACTCTTCCGAGCCAAATCAGGACCGGACAACCCCCGATCCGCATAAAAGATCTGCTGAAACAACCCTAGTGGTAAAACCGAAAGCTCTCCACCAGCCAGTCACTTTACAATAAAGACATCCCATGCAGGGGACGGCTGAGGCTTACCCCAACTTATCGAACCCCCGTTTACAAAAACAAAATAGAATACAAACATCATTATAAATTATCAACAAAACACATACATATAAAATGCCTACATTGCTAAATAATATCATAGGAAGCCCTAGTGACCACCTGGTAGAAAGCGTCCAATATTCCCAAGCTGATCCAACAGACTTCATACACAAACAAGGAGTCTTGTCCCGGAAGAGTTTTCAAGAAAAAAGGTAGGAGACTGGTCTAGCGAAGAAGACGATAGTATAGCAGATTGATAGAAAAGAGCAGGAATGAGAAAGAGCAAATGAGAAAGACAGCGACAGTGGGAATTTAAAGCACTAAATTTCCAGAAAGTGGGGATACTATTTATACTGAAACCCCCGGCACAGAGGGGTGACTAGAAACACTTCATTCTGATAATCATCCTTTTTAAGTACACAGACATTTTAAAGTGAAACTGCATAGCACTAGATTTGACAAATCTAAAATGTTCCCATGATACATGGGAGCTAACCCCTGTACTAATGTTTAACGAGTGTGTGAATGCGTGACGGTGCGCTTTGCAATGTTACAAGGAAAAGCGCCTTATAAATATCCTTATTATTATTATTATTATTATTATTATTTCGTTAGGTTTAGCAGTGAAGAGCATGCCGTTCACCTTGAAATGCTGCGCTGATTGGCGCACTAGTTTGACATTTTATGCGCCATTCTGAATTTGTGTGTGCCACGGCGTCGGGGTGTAGGATAGCGCAGTGGTTGGAGCACTCGCTACTGTGTCGCAAGTTAAGCACCGTCCAGTGCGGTTAGCACTTGGATGGGTGACCGCAAACCGTGAAGCGACAAATAACAACGCCCCCAGTTGACTCAACTGTGACTGAGTACCTACTCTCTTAAGGGTGGGGAAGGTAAAGCAGCGAGGGAGAGAGATGGGCATCACCCTCATTACGCTGGCCCAAGATAAGTGTGATCTCCAACATTACGCTCCCCTACGGCCACAAGGCTATGGGACCACCTTTACCTTTTACCTTACCACGGCGTAAAGTGCACTCGAACAACGAACCACCACATGCAATGAGCACTGATGGAAAAGATCTAAGAATACCAATTCTTCCAGCTAAATGACTCTACCAACGCACGACTACTTTATCCTCACAAAAGCCAAAGAGAGCCAAGAGCCACAGCGTACCTGTAAACTGTCGCCATGTACAAACATCTGTGCAATTAGCGGACTCTGGATGTTGACGTTCTCAATTTTCTCTGGTGCAATGTATTCCCCCTGAGCCAGTTTGAAGATGTGCTTTTTCCTGTCAATGATCTTCAGGGAACCATTCTAAAACCAAGAACAAGAAAGAAACCTCGTAAATCATATCAAATTGTACTAATTTAGATGTTTCGAAGAGCATAAACCTTTCAATAAAAACAGCTATGGAAACCCTTGGGACCCATCTCCCCTAACCCATCTTGTATTTTTTAATTTCTCCGTGTAATCAGCTGGGCCTCAGAAGACACTGCCCAAACATGGCCTTGAAAACAAGATATTGGAAAATGTTTGAATTGTTTTAAAACTTAAAATAAAATCCCTTAATGAACACATCTGCACATAGTTTTTGATCGTGGACCATGCATAGTGTTTGCAGGCTGGAGAGTGGCAATATCAATGAACTATAATGTGAATATAGTATATACAACAAACCTCTGTTCCACTGTCTACAAAACAAAACTGTGCTAGTTGCAGACAATGGGCACAAACCCCTATGGCGCGGTTGTTAACTTACCTCTACCCACTCTCCCACGTCTCCTGTGTGCAACCACCCGTCCTCGTCCAACGCTTCTCTCGTCTTTTCTTCGTCATTCAAGTAGCCAGCTGTCACGTTGGGCCCTTTGACACACACCTGCAACAGACACAGGAACTGCTCAAGCTGCTCACAGCTACAGGACCCAACCCAAGCCGCCTGAGGTGCCCACTTGCTGTCTGTCTAATGCCTCAGACAACTGGGCACAATCCTGGGCCACTGCAGTGTGGGGGCCAAAGCACCTTCAGTGCCATTGTGTCGGCGTTTACTGGCACTCACCTAAGACGTGAGCGTGAGGGTCTTTCAAGTCCCGAGTGATGGAATGTATACATGCACAGAATAGACCATTTATACTCTCATCCGATGGGGCGGGGACACTATTCACCTCAAGCATCAGGTTCTTGTTATCGGTTGGCTAGGCCGTGACATGAACAGCCGATGGCAAGGTTTAACATCTTTCTTTGTCTTGTTCGCTTTCTCCCGTTTTAAGATGGGCTGTGGATCAAAGAACCGTCGACATGTCTGCCACCGTTCTTGCCCCGTTTGCTTTGCCTGCCGCTGTTTAGCACCACTCCACCATCAATCACCCCTCCATTCCTCCCATCCTCCCCCCACCCCCACCCCCACCCCCCAAAATAAAATATACACGCATATCACACAAGAATTGTCTACCGTTTCCAGAAAGAAAATCATCTAGCAAACACCTGCCCACTTCTGCGGCCCAAGATCGACTCGCTACTGTAGCTGTATTGCACTGCATTCACCACACAGGATCCCCTCCATCACAATACGATCTGACATGGTGAAGACAAATGCAGGAAAGATGGCAGCAGCAGGAAGTTTTAAACAGTTTGAAACTCACCTCTCCCTTGTTGTCTTTGGAATAGTACTCCATCTCAGGAATGTCAGCAAGTTTGATGGCACAGCACACTAGAGGCGGCCCCACGGTTCCTGTCACAAACCACCACCAAGTACGTACAATACTTATGCCATACACTTGTCATCAACGCCAGATACATTGTTATCAACTGCACACGGACAGAAAGATAACTGCCCTTGTCCATGTTGTCATAAATGGTCTTTCATTGACAACTTACATAATGTAGAACGGACCTTCCCGATTAAAAAACCCACACCAAACCACCTAACAAATTCTTATAAAAACCAGTTCGACAAAATTCTACAATTTAAAGTATTATTTTATGGCTATGAGGAATAAAAAAAATAAATATATATTACGGCAAAGCCCATATGACTTGCAGGCTCCTTATGGAACTCAATTTTTAACATGAGAATGAGTGCCCAGCACAATAAATGAAATGGTGGCATTAAAATGCAAATACCGACTTTGATCTTTCAATGTTCTTGACCATGAGATGGCCTTGATCTCTGGCTCGAAATACACTCAGGTATCAAATAAGGTATAGCAAAAGATGTATTATGCCCCCTCCCCCAAATAAAAATATGACCATGTAATGACCTTGACCTTCATGTGATCTCTCATGCATGTCTGATAAAATAACTGATAAACAGCCATTCTTCTGTATGATTACCTATTTTTTGTATATTTTTTCAAGGCCTAAAATGACCTTGACCTTTAAAAAACGCAAAAACAAAATATATATCAAAGATCATTTCAAAATACAACAAGTTTGAACTTTAAATCTCTAAATGTTTAGGGTCAACGTCATTTCAAAGTTCCTATACTAACCGACTTTGGACATCTCCAGTTACCTTGTGTGTCCCATTGATATCTATCATGCATCAAAGAATGGTAAGTTCAATATTATTAACCTAGAAAAAAGTGACATTTTGTGAAAAATTGTCATTTTTTGACCAACATTTGATGACCCTGTGACCTTGACCTTGAAGTGAAGTCATTCATTTACTGATCATTTTCGAGGTCTCATGGGTATACACCATCTTACCCAGTTGGGTTGTGATAATTGAAATAGGATCCGAGTACTTAGCCACTTTACAGTTTTTGCACAGACGGCGGACAGACTGACATTTTTTTCTATATGATTTTTGGACTATATAGGACTCATCTTGCACAGATTTGCAAATATCTGGATTTTTGGGGGGAAGGGGGAGAGGAGAAGGAATGAGGGAGGGAGGGGGTGAGTACATAGACTCACACTGCTACGCATGCGAGACAAAATTCAGAAAAGTCGCTTAAAAATTAGACCCGAGTAAGCAATGATAGGAATTAAAGTCTTCATGGTTCATTTTCTAGTTCTACTACTGATGCTGCTGCATCCCTGAACTACAATGATAAATCAATGATAACGACAAGGGTCCTAAAAAAAAAAGTTATCCATGCATTACAACAGGATGTAAAATAAGAAAAGTGTGTATTACCAATTGAACAGTCCCCGATAAGCTGCAAGTTGGAAATGGCATGGCATTCTGTCTGACCATAGCCCTCTAGCAACTGAAAACAAATCAACACATCCTTATCCTCACTTTTTAATCCATCAACTGGATCAACATCATTCACCACTAAAGTCTGGGTACATGTTGAGTGGACGACTTTATCCGCAGAAAGGCTGCTAGATCATAGCTGAAACCTGCAAATGCATATACTTTTTGTACAACATTTGTTTTACTTTTAGCTGTACCAGTTTGCACTGCTATAAAAAAAAAATTTAAAAAATCATTATTTCACTCGATACTAAAATGATGTACACACCACTGACAGTGGGAAAAAATGATGACAAAACTTGAAGAGCAAAGCCCATAAGACTCACATGCTCCTTATGGAACTCGCAATATTTAACATGAAAATGAATGCCCAGAAGAAAAAAAACAAACGGTGGCATTAAAATGCAAATACCAACTTTTATCTTTTTATGCTCTTGATCTTGAGACGACCTTGACCTTCTCCAAATACACTCACGAACTATCAAAAAAACTACAACAAAAGTTGTATTATGCCAAAAAAACTGGTGACCTTTGGATGACCTGGACCTTTATTGACCTTGACTTGGGATGCTCTTAACCCTCAGGTGACATCTCATGCATGTCTAATCAAATAACACCGTTACATATTATGGGTTAAATAAACCATTCTACTGTACGATGACCTACATTTTGTATGTTTTTGCTAGGCCTAAAATGACCTTGACCTTCAAGATCAATGCAAAAAAAAGAAAATATATCAAAGATCAATCTATTTTCTTTAAATACAACAACTTTGGACTTTATATCTCTCATAGTTTAGGGTCAAGGTCACTTTAAAGTACTTTTACTTAATGACTTTGGACAGCTCCAGTGACCTTGACCTTGGAGTGAAGTTGACCAAATTTGTGTAGTATGCCAGTCTCACTGATATCTATCATGAATCAAAGAATCAAGTTCAATATTAATAACCTAAAAAAAAAAAAGTTAAATTTTGTTTAACATTTTTTTGGCTAACATTCGTTGACACCGTGACCTTGACTTTGAAGTGAAGTCATTCAGTCACTGATCATTTATTATTAGGTCTCATGGGTATACACCATTTTACCAAGTTTGGTTATGATAGTTGAAATAGGTTTTAACATAGTCCACTGGCAAGTTTTGCACAGACAGATGGCGGACAAAATTTGTTGGACTATTTAGGACTCGTCTCGCACAAACTTGCAAAAATCTGGAAATTGTTCTTTTGGGGGGAGCGAGTACAATCATAGACTCATTGCTATGCATGTAAGTAAAAAAATCTAGAAGTGCACCAACTAATGTACTTACTGGACATCCAACAATACACCTTAGGAAGCCAAGGACTTTAGGAGATAGGGGTGCAGAGCCCGTTGTGATGAGCCGCACCTTGCCTCCCAGCGCAGCCTGAACACTCTTGAACACTATCTTATCCCAAAGGCTGTCATTGCGGATAATTCGCCTAGAACACGGAAAGCATGTGTTGAGTCTTTTTCCCTCAAGAAAGATAGCATTGGTTGAATGTGGATTTCAAGTGCAAATATTGCTTTAAAAGAAATGTATTGTTTCAATATATTTCAATATTTTGACGACTAAGCCTTTAGGTAAACTGCATGCATAATATAAACCCAATGTCAAGTTTGAAGGAGAACGGACATTTCGAAAGGCTTCACAGCCTGATCCATCCTTAACTTATTTCTACTACTAACTACTTACTAATGCAAATGCACACGGTGCAAGAAGTAACAAGCAACGGCTCCACAAAACCTAAACATTAAAATCATGCACTAAAATAAGTGACTTCAAATTGACAAAAGGTTTGCTGTGAGATACATTTTCTTGAGCTTATATTTTCTCTCGTCTTCAAAGCAAGATCTATGTAACTGTCTTTGTTTCAGTGTAGGCATACAAATCAGGGATGACCAACGTTTAGTAACAGTAAGCCTTACCTTTTCAGCTCACCCTCCTTGCTCTTGATAGCCATGTTGAAGAGAAAACGTTTGATGAAGCTCGAATTGACGCCTGCCGTTACCTAGAAGCACAGAACAGACCTGGTCAACAATGTCTAAAGCTTTTTACTCGAACACAATACTGCACAATGGGCACGGGAAACACCTTATTCAAAATCAAATGTCACAACGTCACAAATCTAAGCATCAGTATTGCTTTCACACTATTCCTTCAAAACATTTCACATTGTATTGACCTTGTCATAGAACCTGTTGAGAAGACGAGGTACACAGGGGAAAATGGTGGGCTGAAGTTCCTTGATGTCGTCCATCAGCTTACGCACATCCCCTTGGAAGAAACCCACCTGAGCTCCAATCATATAGGCCACACCCTGTAACACAGCACAACAATTCAAGTGTAGCTTGGTCAAACCTATCAACTGCAAATAAATTATGCATAAACTGTAAAGGTTGTAAAGGTAACAATCACACAGAAATGAGCAGCAACAGTCTTACATTCCGACTTCATTTTTTGGGGAAGGGCGGGTGAGAGAAATACCTCTTTCCACACAAATCTTTTATAAAACGTAGAACATCAACTGTTTTGTCACACACCTGACCCATATGCTAGTACTAACTGGTCTATATAAATGGGCTGAGGCGCTCAAATATAAACACAGAAGAACGACCGAGCAATTTACTAATACAAAGAAGGCATACCTGCACCATGCGTTCATAAGAATGTGCCATTGGCAGGTAAGAGATCATACTATCTTGTGGTCCAAATCCTTCCTCACTGTGAGCCTGCACATAAAACATAACATTACCCATAGAACGTGGCAACTTTCAAGAACAACATCAAATTTTACACTAGAATGGTGGACTCCCAAATTCATTTGATATACTGGCCCATTGGCACCATGAAATTCTACTGCTGTAACTCGGTATTATATAAGATTGACTTATAACAGCATTTCCTGTTGCGATTTATATGTCGGTACCCATTCTCAAAAAAATATCACCCGTTTGATAATCCCCACAATTCTAGCGGAGGTACAAAAAGAAAAGGAAACAAAACTGCAACTTACCACTTGGAACAAAGAGGCAGCTGAAGTGGCAACTGAGCCTCTGTGGGTAAGCATGGCTCCCTTTGGGATACCTGCACAGTGCAAATATATAAGAATCACAATGGTAATACTTCACAACAGTTACCTCAATAATTTTATCACTTTCTCTTTTCAAAGTCTAAAGCAGCCATTACCTCAATAATTTTATGAATGTTCTTTTTTGCCTTTCTCTTTCCAAAGTCCAACGCAGCATTACGTACGAAGCAACTGAATTGTGCTTGTGTTACACTCGGTTTTTATCAGTAGTTGATTCAGCACAGATGCTTGAATCCTGATAAGTGTAACTCAGACTCGTTTATCCACGCAACCCGTTCACTTGGCAACAAGGCAGGAGTCGTTGTACGAAGTTTTCCAACTTTATTCAGCGTACATCAACAACTGCATATAATCTCTCAATAGCTTTTTCCACTTTCACCACTCTCTCAAATCTTAAACAGTGCGGTACTTATATAGTCTCTCTATACTCTAGAGAACGTTCGACCATTCCAGCGTGACGCAATTACAACCAATCAGAATAAAATTCGTCATCAAAACTATGCACCGTCTTACATCATATAACTTATAATCATCTCGTAGCCATCACTAGATTTATCCACACGTTTCGATCGATAGTAAACAAGCAACCCTAGAAAATTCTCCAATAATACTGACCAACGAAAATTATCAACATTATACAAAACTAACTACAACGCAAAATCAAATCAAAGGTAAATACATTCTGTTATTGCATGCTTTGCAAAACAAAACGATCGGATCTATCGTGCGCATCTCAAACGTAACAGCTTGGTTGTCTGGATATCCGACTGTGCGCCCAAGAGGCTTCAAGTGGGCACCTCAGGCGGCTTGAGTTAGCACCTGTATCAACCACCGTCTTCGGCAGCTCTTGATCTACAAAAGCGCTGTACAATAACAAATACATAAATAAACTGGGCTATATCATTGCAATTGTTAGTTTTCAATAATGGAGGAAACCTACCTGTGGTACCACTTGTGTAGCAGATGATGCAAATGTCCTCTGGCTTTGCTGGCTGAAACACAGAAAGAACTGCCATCTGTAAGCCTTCATGAAAACTTAAGTTAACAGCTAAGTGTTTGTAGCGGATGTGTTTCCACTTTCCCTGACATGTGTACAAGGGATGGATGCTTTTTGTCCTCATGTCACTTTTGTTACTTCATGCCCGTCAACAATTTTATCATGCAATACTTCACAACTGTCAAAATGAAAAAAAAAATTGAACTTGTTAGATTATTGGTATGGATTATTTGGGATAATAAATTCAGACAAGATTTCGCCCTCACCCCCCACCCACTACTTCAAGAACTAAGTTTTGTATCCCAGCTTGTGTTCGTTATCATGGAATTTTGTGTTCACAGAAGAAAGGAAAAAAAAAAAACAAGTACAAATACACAAAAGTTTATAAAAACAACGGACTACAGCTCAAACTCACATTTATTTTGGTCGGGTTATCTCTGCCCTGCTTTTCCAGGTCTGCAAACTGCATGACTTGGACGCCAGCCTTTTCAGCCATTCCGCGAGTTTCGCCATCAATCTCCTCCATCACCACAATTATGTTCAGGTTGGGCGTCTCTGCTATCCGACCAAGCAGGTTCTTGGCCTTTTTGTTCACATCGCAGATCACCACGTTGATATCGGCTGAGAATAATTATAACACAACTTTCAAGGTCCGTTCCGTCAGGGATAATCAATCATTTAAACTTTCTCATCTCCATGAGGGACAAAGAATGTTATTGTTCCTTGTGCTAAAGATATTTTAAACAACTTACTGCTCAGATAAAGACAACACCTTACAATTCTTATAATAACATTTTGATAATCATTCCAAAACATCTTCAAGAGTGACAAACATTTCATTCCATGTGCTAATGATATTTCATTCTGCCATACCTTAATATATAAATCACGATCAGTTTTGAAGTAGTTTGTACAAAATTAGCCACAACAGCCATTTTGTTGGTGTTTAAACTGAAAAAAGAAGGGGGTATGGGGGGTATGGGGCGTCTGGAAGTGGCAGGGATGGTTGTTGGGTGGAAGAGTTTAAGGGCTGGAGGTGGGGTGGGGGGTGGGGTGGGTGGGTGGCGAGTTGGTGGGTGACGAAAATAAGCTAATTGCAGTAATAGCCGCCTACCTTGCCTAATGATGTGGTTGCAGGCTTCAGCACCCAACGTGTCGTACAGTGGAACCCCCACCATGGAATAGGCCCACAGGCCACAGTCAATAATGACATACTGCAACAGCAAAATGACACAGCCAACCCTGTAAATTTGCTGTAGACCTATTTATTTAATAACTTTTATACAGCGCTTTTGCAGCTCAGGAGTAGCTCAAAGCGTCAGCCGATACAGGGTCTAACTCACTTGCAGCCTTTGGGCGCATAGCCTAAAGCCCGAATGACAAAGCACATTCCTGGGCTACCGGGGATGGGGAGAAGGGACCTAGTGTGTGCTTGGTATTTGTGTAGTCGGCACTCGCCCTTCTAGGACATGAGCGTCATGATCTTTAAAGTCCATGCAATGGAATGCTTGCGTGCACAGACTAGACCTCAGCTTACACTTCCATCCAAGGAGCAGGAGCACAGTGTCTCAGTTTTTGTTTTATTTTAACTCCAGGCCGTCAACGGGTTTTCAACCACTGCCTGTACAGGCAGCAATGTTATGGCCTGCCATTCAAGTTACACTGTGCACACCACTGAACCAACTGCGCACATACGTAGATGTACGTAAAAACACCCCACCACCACAAACACATACATGCATAAACTATTTATGCACCTTTGCATGATTTTCAGCAAATAGTGTGAACGACATCTTAAAATAAGCGACATTTAAAAAGGGAGATAATCCTGTCAAGAAGTGCAACCCTCATGTAGCTGTCGGATGTAAACAAGGGTGCAAAGGGACATAGCTGCAGCTAATAATGAGCCGACACTTTGGACGGTAGACCATCCCTGTCAAAAGCTCAAACCTAAGGCAAGCGAGCAGCTATGTCGACCCTTGTCTGCTGCAGCAGCTGTACCACTGTCATTTGTAAGTGTATGTGTGTATGTGTCCTCAAGTCCACTTCTCATTATTGTGAACCATCTCCTTTTACAAAAGCTTTTACTCATCATCGCCACATGCTGTCAAAACACTGCATTAGTAGTAGTACATGCAGGACTAATGCGAGCTCATTTACAAGAATGTCGCCATAATCACCAAATGTGTGACGACTGTGCAGCATTTTGTCGATGCATGTGTAAACCTAACCTTACTTGAACCCCAAATTTATCATGCTCTCGAACAACTGCACTAGTATTACTGCACAGGACCAGTGTGAGAGCGACATCACAACAATGTGATTATAATGACTGCCTGCAATATTGTGAATATGTAAAAGGGAGTTCAGTGAACTGCAATCTGTGCTTGCAAGCTGTTGCGGACAGGCAGGCAGGCAGGTCTCACCTCAGGCCTGTTCTGCGAGTAGACACCAACACGTGTGGAGTTCGTGGGCGACAAACCCAGAGTGATCAGACCTGCTCCCACATGCTCCGCTCTCTCTAAGGCCTGGCAAAAAGAAAAGACAATAAAGTTGTAATAATAAACCATAAAAGTAAATGAGAAAGCTTCAACAAAGATCAAGAAAGCAATGTGAGACACTATCATTATTAAACCGTTCACCTACATCACCACGTAAGGCTTCCTATTTCTAGGAGTTTAATTGTAAACTTGTCTCCATAATGAATCATCATCTTAACACTATTCCTATTCTATCATATCCCGCAATCTCAAAGGTCGTTGAGGCAGCACAGATGATCATTTAACCAGTGTACTCCATCTTTGTCTTCTGCAGCCCTCATGGCTTCACTCCGTGTCAAAGCCAGTCCATTCTCCAATGTTATCTTGACACTAAGCAGCATTCAAAAATACCTAGCAAAAGACGACTTAGATGCTAATAAAATTGTCCAGAAAAAACAACCACAAAACATACATACTCGGTTGTAGCTGATCCATACATAGGGCTCAGTAGCTGACGGTTTGTGTCCCAGGAAAGGGCCATTTTCTAAAGAAGAAACAAAAATGAAGTAAACTAAACATAAATAAATGTATTAATAATAAATAAATATAAAATTATCTACACAATAAATTAAACATATCCATACAATACCCAAACCCCAATGGAATGAACAAACATCTACACCCACCACTGGCAACATGGAATATAGGGATAAGCACCCCAAGGAAGAGGAGGAGGGGTACCTAAAAGAACAATGAACTATCAGAGCAATCATACTGGCTAAGATGGGCAGTGAAAATGGACACTTGTATCTTGCCCACCATGGGACCTGAACCTGGTTCACCACTCAAATAGTTTTTATTTTTGTGATAGACACAAACCCTGCTAAGCTTTGAAGCTCAAAACATACAGCAGGTTCATTAGACAATTTCCGTATCATATCAATAAAGAGATGCGGCATTCTAGTTTCTGAAAATGTCAGCTCATGACGAAGCCAAAAACATGAAATACTTCTAAAACATGTATCAGAATTCTGATGGCCAACCTTGGTGGAGACTCTTCTGGCCTGTGGTCGGAAACTTATCAAAAATACTTGTAACAAGTATCGGAAGTATGAAGAATGTATAAGGGCCAAACTCACTAGATACTCTTGCTCCTCTCTTGATGGCCTCGTAAAGTGTGTGAACATCATCGTACATGGTCTCCATAATCTTGCCATCCTTTAGAAAGCCTGATATTCTGGACCCATCCTGTTGCTAAAACACACAAAGATACATTGATTAATGAACTATCATAAAGTTTCAAATACCTATGAAGTTTCAACTATAGGCTTTATTCATAATCATATAGTAGCATGCATCTTAACTCTTTCTACACTTCGTTACGCTATAGCTTTGTGCCAATGCACAAAGCTTTCATACTGACAAACGCATTTGCTTACCTCTACTTTCGAACGTCGCAGTATGTAGACTCAACATAGTAAATGAAACTTAAGGTGGAAAACCCTCATATTTTCAGTTTAAGAGTACGTCAGCAACTTTTGTTTGGAATTGTTGTTTCAAGGAGTGGGCTTTTAACATAGAAGGGGATGCTAAAAGCGTTACAAGTGGACAAAGTGGTGAACAAGAAAGTGATAAAGAAGATGGGTAATTCCAGCACTGTAGATACATGCTACAATTAGAGGAAGGCAACGCTGTTTTCCACAACAATCAAAGAAAGGTCTATTATTTGTTGCTTTTTCTGTTGGAATCAATATGCAAATATGAAGGGGGGGGGGGGGGGTTAGGTGGGGAGGGGGTTAAGAGAAAGGGGTGGAGAAGGGGGTTGTATATATAGCAAAGAAATTTATTAAACTTGGCTATTGGTTAGTCCATTTTCATTTCTACATAGGCCTAAACTGTTAAGTCTCTACTACAGTTCTTGTTTTTTTCAATATGTTTCTTCAGTAACTACAAATCGGCCAGTATAGAACGGAAAAAAAAGGAGATGCAACCCACGCCAGTACAGAATGAGTTAATTCCTGATTTTCAATTGTAATGGCAGTATAAGTCGGTTGCAAAAAAATATTCCTGTCCCTCTACCCAAATAGTGTAATACTGCAGACGTTTTATTCATTCGATCTGTAGTTGTGACCAACCACAAAGTTCTATCTCAAACCATAGAATTAATATGTTTAAGAAACATGCGTAATTACATAGTGGATTATATGCATTCTTTTACTGAAGATGCGTTATAATTTTAAAAAAAAAACTGTCACAGCAGCGACTTGTATAAATCTAATGTGGTATAGAAATTGACTTTGACAGTGTCAAATCAATTAAATCTGAAATTAAAAGTGTGTTGGTGGTTTGGATTACTCGGATGTATTTATAACTGAATTTCTTATTATTTGGTTCAAGATATTATGAAGATGTTGACTGTGGTGTTTGAACTTGTGACAGAATAAACGGAGCAACGCTGCTGGAGTTTGGGTTGATCGAAAGTGTCTTTAGAATGTTGAGAGTATGAGGTGTGATTAGAAAACGTTAGTTTGGTTACATTTTATTTTAATTGCAGCTTTTTCCTTCTTTGAGGTAATACAGATAAAATGTATTGTACTCTTTTGATTACTGTATTTTAAAAAAAGGAGTGGGGGGGGGGGAGGGGGGAATGTAAAAATAATTTGAAAATGTACAAATATTTTAAAATGTTCTGTTGTGATTCTGTAATTCTTTCATTGTTCATCAGGTCTGATAAAAGCAGCAATATTTTCAACAAAATGAAAAAAGAAAATCTTTGCAGCCCATCTGCCTAAAGTAAGAGGCTATGTTTTGTTAACAAAGAAAAGAAAGATAAGGGTGGAGAGGTAGGGAAAGGAAGGAGGGTGAGGGTAGTGAGGGAAGAGTGGGGGGTTGGGGTGGATAAGAGATTGGGAGTAGGTCAAGGTTTCTGGAGAATACTGACCTCATCTAGTACAAGTGCAAAAGTGCATGCAACTCAAACAGGTGACGGTGACTAATAGCTATTCCTACCTGCAGACACCGTAACACCTACCGTGAAGCTAAACAGGTGGGGTGATAAATCAAGATCTCTACACCGATGAGCAGGAGATATATAAACGATAACCAACCAATGTTAAAAACAAGATCAGATCCCTATCACAATGCACTGCATGCAGCCTCAAGGGTCATTTCCATGGAAATGTTATCTTGACATAAAAGGGAACTTTAAGCAAAAAGCCAACCAATCCACATTCTAAAATATCTACAACACTCTGTGACACTATCTGAGCCTTATCTCTGAATAACCGTAACATGACCTTTCCCTTTAATCCTAGTTATGCTACATCCTGGAACATGTTAGCTAGTGGTACATTAACACTGAGGAGTACTTGACAATTGTAACCTTAGTGCACGTGCACCCAAGCGTCAATGGCAACCACGGTTGACTAGACCCACTCTGACTATGCCTCTGCCAAATTTATCCTTGGTACACTGGATCAACGAGAGAGAGAGAGAGAGAGAGAGAGAGAGAGAGAGAGAGAGAGAGAGAGAGAGAGAGAGAGAGAGAGGAAGAGAGAGAGAGAGAGAGGAAGAGAGAGAGAGAGAGAGAGAGAGAGAGGAAAGAGAGAGAGAGAGAGAGAGAGAGGAAGAGAGAGAGAGAGAGAGAGAGAGAGAGAGAGAGAGAGAGAGAGAGAGAGAGAGAGAGAGCTTTCAACCCTGTCACTGCCAATGTCACATTTTTAGTGAATTTATTCAGATTTTATATACCTACTGTTGTCAAGCTATTGTCCTACTGTGTTGGTGTATAAATCTACATTTATTATTATTATTATTATTATTATTATTATTATTATTATTATTATTATTATTATTATTATTATTATTATTATTATTATTATTATTATTAATGCAACAGTAGGGACAAGTACTGGTTAAACGAGTAAAAAAAAAAAAAAGAGTTTTATGATGGAGTACAAAAAAGAGGTAAAGATGGAGTATGCTGGTTAAACTATTATCTGTGGTGGCCCAACGACCTTTGAGTTACAGGATAGGATAGGGACAAGTAACTACAATCTGTATTTTCTACCATGGGCCATGTAGCTTCAGCGCTTAGCCCTACACAGGCCCTTATAAATATTTGATTGAATGTACATGCACAAACACTGCACCGGTTCCAAGACAGCTGGCACTGGGAATGTCTGTTTCCAAACAGCTGGCAGTGCGAGGGTTAAACGAAAGAACGAGTTAAAACACACAGCTTTCAAGATAAGAGCCCACGTCACGTCAGCCTGTTACCATTTCACTTTGATCTCGTCCTTGGATTCAAAGTTGTTAAAATGAAAATGTACTGCAGATCTAAAGGATCGGAGGAAATTATGTACCGAGTGTTGAGTATGGATACAAAAGTTTTAAAGGTTTATTTAAAGGTTTTACAGGTTTAATTAGGTTCTCAGCCCAGGGAAAGCTTGGATCAGCGAACTCGTAACCATTAATAGCCCTCCAAACTCCCAACCCAACTCAAATCCCCAGACACCTACTGTTTTTCATTTGTCATAACCACAACTGACAAGGTTGAAGCCCATTTGGAAAGACAGGACCATCCGTCTACACTCCAAGATAAGGCTGCTGCGCTCCCTTGTCATCTCCATGTTCATATACACTTGCGAAACATGGACCCTCGCAGCCGCTCTATAAAGAAGAATACAAAGCATGGAGATGAGGTGCTATAGAAGACTTCTGGGCATTTCCTATACCCAGCACATCAAGGATGAAGTCCGACAGACCATCACACAAGCCGTTAGACAACACGATGACATGCTCACAGTGGTGAAGAAACGGAAACTCCGATGGTATGGCCACGTCACCAGAGCATCAGGCCTTGCAAAGACCACCCTGCAAGGCACGGTGCAAGGAAGCAAAAGAAGGAGACAAAAAGAGGTGGGAGGACAACATTCGAAAATGGACTGGCGTGACACTGAGCGAAGCCATGAGGACAGAGAAAGATGGAGTATGTTGGTGTTTGTCCCAACGACTTTCGAGTTACGGGATAGGATAGGATAACCACAACTGAAAGAACTAATCAATCTGTACTGCCTGCAGAAGTAATCGGCAGCTCGGACAAAACGAAAGGAATAAAAGGACTAAAAAGGACTAAAAGGACAAAACGTTGATGCAGAGCACTGGTCTTGCTCGAGGAAAGGGACTGGATGTAAAAGCATCTTGGATATATATATTCCTTAGTGTAGGTAGACCTCAGAGGATACAAGGGAATGATGGGATTCGGAAGTGGATGGGAGGGAGGAGATTGAAAGGGACTCCCTCCCGGAGGGAGGTGATGGGAAGAAGAGGGTAGGGGGAAAAGGGGGCACAGAGAAACTGTCTTCTGCTGCAAATGGTTAAATCATGGGAACTACATAATAATAAATAATCTAACTTGTATAGAGCACAACCAAAATTGCAGCTTGCTCTAGGTGTTCATTCACACGCTTTCACACACACTACAGCAACTGGAGGAAGGGAGAGAGGGAGGGAGAGAGGGAGTTGGAGGGGGAGGGAGGGAGAGGTAGAAATGGTGGGGGTGGGGGGTTAACGGGAAAAAAAAAGAAAAAAAAAGATACAAGTTATGGTCAAATGAAAAACAAAGATAACCTATATATTAACAAAATTTGAAAAGAAACGTAAAACAGCGCTAAATATAACATAGTACTTCTGAGCGCCATTCCCAACAACACCGTTTCATTTTAATTCACACATTTCGTTGTAAATGACAGTTGTTTATATATGCTACACGCTTTGCCATGTATGAGTAGTTTTGATCAAAGAACTACAGCTTAACACTACACATCTAGAACGTCCAAGTGGCTGGAGCAAAATAACCCTATAGTAGCCTAAAAGCATGAGCTCATGAGTTAATCGAGGTTCACTTACTAATTGTTTTGATCAAACAGCTTCAAATTCCAAAATAGGAAGTACCTGGAAGAGAGCTGGAGAGAATATTTACGGAGTTTGTAGAGTTGTAGGATTATACATCAAACAAGTATATTAATTGTAAGTGCCTGCGTGCGTCCTAGTTGCTCTGATCAAACACCAACATCCAAATACTACCACTAAGCCTCAATGCACCTGTCTGGGGGGAAATGGATGTTACAGCGGTTACAGAGTGAAAGAGTGCACCTAACACGGTTGGTATGCGATAATTTGTGACATCCAGAAGAGCTAGCCGATTCTGACAAACCGAGCAATATTTATTTAACGGTTCTTGTATAACCGTTGTTGGATAACATCCCTCCCCCCCCCAACCCCTTGCCTTACCTGTTGCAAAGCCTTGAACTGTGAAGATGAGTTAGTGGAATTTACATGAGAGGGGGAAGTGGCCTTGTCCCAGTCCAAAGTTAATGACCTGCCAACGCACCTACCCTTGACACGGCGACGAAATCCATTACTGCATGTCAAGGGCTCTCCTAATATTTTATCACACTATTTATCCTTTCAAAGACGACAGAAAACATCGCCAAGCGGCAATTTAAAATAAAATGCATCAACAGCTACCGAAATAAAACTGGGCAGGGAGGTTAGAATGGCGAGAGCGAGGTATGAAGAGCGGAGAGAGGGGTGGGGGGGAGGAGATGGAGATAGGGGGGGGGGTGGAAAGATGGAGAGAGGGGGGGGGATGGAAAGAGAGTGGGGAGATGAAGATGAGGGAGATGGAGAGAGAGGAGGGGGATGGATCAAGGAGACAAGAGGGAGGGTGTTAAACTCAGTTTTTATCAGTAGTTGATTCAGCCCCGATGCTTGAATCCTGGTAAGTGTAACCCAGATTCATTTATCCACGCAACCTGTTCACTCGGCAACAAGGCAGGAGTCGTCGTATGAAGTTTTCCAACTGTATTCAGCATACAACAACTGCATACAATCGCTTTTTCAACTTTCACTACTTTTTCAACACAGTGCATTATATAGTTTTTCTCTACTCTAGAGAACGTTAGAATATTTTTGATCGTGACACAATTATAACCAATCAGAATAAACTTCGTCATCACTGTCTTACGTCATACAACTTTCTTTACAGTCCAAGAATTTTCTCAGCTATCTGTAGATCTATCAGTATCTAGACGCTTCGATCGATAGCAAACAAGCACCCCAGAAAATTATCCAACAATATCGACCAATGAAAATCATCAACATTATACCAAGCTTCTTCTAACAACAACGCAAAATCAAATCAAAGGTAAATATACTGTTATTGAATGCCTTGCAAAACAAAACGATCGGATCTTATCGTGCGCACGGCATCTCACGCGTACTATCGTGCGCGTCGCAAACGTAACAGAGGGAGAGGGGAAGAGAGGGAGAGGGGACGAGAGGGAGAGGGGACGAGAGGGAGAGGGGAAGAGAGGGAGAGGGGACGAGAGGGAGAGGGGAAGAGAGGGAGAGGGGACGAGAGGGAGAGGGGAAGAGAGGGAGAGGGGAAGAGAGGGAGAGGGGAAGAGAGGGAGAGGGGAAGAGAGAGAAACGGGGGGGGGAGGGGGAGGGAGAGAGAGAGAGAGAGAGAGAGAGAGAGAGAGAGAGAGAGAGAGAGAGAGAGAGAGGATGATAAACATGAAACCCTCAAAAGAGTTCCTATCTTTGTGGGCGGAGATAAAGACGTGTCAAAAACAAAACTAGTCAAAAGAATTAAATCATGACTCTTACATATCTTTGCAAGGGCGCGCCACAGAACGTGCTGAATCAGTGTATAGCTTATCCTAATGTCTCAGACGTGACCCAAGTTTGACAACAATTGAAAGTTCAGTTGTACACTACTGTTACTGTAAGGCTGCCGGGTCCAAAGTTCTGCGGCAGGTACAAAGGTTGCTACACACCTGTTTCGAGGCTAAAGAGGAATCTATACTTATAAACATGCCGCTGCTGTGTGTGTATATATAGAGAGAGACCATCATTTAACCACACGCTGCAACCTGTCGTAATATATAGTATGTAATTGTACATCAAATGCCTCATCGTCATACAAAAATAATGCAAATCTACTGATTATACTATATTGTGATAATATATAAGCAATACATCGTGGAATATCGAGCAACTATAACAATGATTTAACACGTGACAAAGCATCTTCATTATTGTTTTTAGCGGCAGTACGAGCTATAGGATTGAATTACAATGTCATTTTAATTACTTTTATATTACTTGACGTATTCCATTCATTTTCTCGCTTCCTATTATATCCTGTCCCTTAACTCGAAAGTCGTTGGGCCACCACAGATGATCGTTTAACCAGCGTACTTTATCATTTTGCTGCTTGCTAATCTAATGTCACCCCTTGGGGTCATGAGCAATCTTGCCACTGTAGATTGTTCAAACCTATAAAGGGAACAGTGAAAGCCACAGTTGAAAACCTGTCTTTCCTTTATAGGCAAGACGCTTCACTGCGGCAACAGTACCCCCGTTGGAGTGCCGGGGGTTTTCAGTATAAATAGTATCCCCACTTTATGGAAATTTAGTGCTTTAAATTCCCACTGTCGCTGTCTTCCTCATTTACTCTTTCCTATTCTTGCTCTGTCCTTCACTCTGCTATACTATCTTCTTCTTCGCTAGATCAATGACCTACCTTTTTTCTTGAAAACTCTTCCTGGACAAGACTCCTTGTTTGTGTATGAGGTCTGTTGGATCAGCTTGGGAGTGTTGGACGCTTTCTGCCGGGTGGTCACTAGGGCTTCCTATGAATGTACTATTTAGCACTATAGGCATTTTATATGTATGTGTTTGGTTGATGATTTATAATGATGTTTGTATTCTATTTTGTTTTTGTAACCGGGGTGTTCGCGTAGTTGAGGTCAACCCTCAGCCGTCCCCCGCGTGGGATGTCTTTATTGTAAAGTGACTGGCCGGTGGAGGGCATTCAATTTTCCCACTGGGGTTGTTTCAGCAGATCTTTTATGCGGATCGGGGGTTGTCCGGTCCTGATTTGGCTCGGAAGAGTCCGCTGGACCTAAAGCAACAATAAATCAATCAATCAATCAATCAATCAATCAATCTAATGTCACCAAGGGGAAACCGGTAAATCGTGAAGAACTGAATTTGTTCATAATGTGTCAGCAAGGAAAGCTGCATCATCGGGAAATGAATGCGCACGTGACTGCTAAATCGATTACAAAGACCAGGAAAAGAAGAATAAAATAACAACGGGCTAAAAAGACAGAGCTAGCATTTAAAAAAAACAAACAAATCCAACAACTAATCTTAGCATATTCAGTATAAATATAACTACTAAACTATAATTAATTCTAGCTCCACACAATACATTTTATTTATAAATTCATTCAAGGCCCAATTAGATCTACTGATTAAATCATTAAATTTGTTGCATGCAATTTAATCTCAGAACTGATCGCACAAAGCAACTTGGTCACACGCTAAAATAAATTCAATACAACAGAGAGAGAGAGAGACAGAGAGAGAGACAGAGAGAGAGAGAGAGAGAGAGAGAGAGAGAGAGAGAGAGATATGCTGCATGAGATTATGTGTGTGTGTGGAGGGGGGGTGTTTACGCGCGCGTGTGTGTGTGTGTGTGTTTGCATGTGTTTACGTGTGGTGTGCGTGTGCTCGTGGTGCACAATGTTGGGCCTTAGCCAAAATACTATAAAATAGGTCAGATAAAAGGAGACTGACTGATGATCAAGGACATGATTATGCAGATGATACAGACCAGTTTGTGAGAGCAAAAGAGCCATAGCAATTCTTACAGAGCAAAAGAGCCATAGCAATTCTTACAGCGCATCCCATATCACCTTCTGAAAGATTTGACCTCTTTGGTATCCGTGTTACCTCAACCAAGAGATACAAGAACATCCAGTAACAAAAGGAAACTTAAACGATAAAGAAAACCCCAGGAAGCAGAGAAGATGAAAAGGAATGAACTTGGTAGTGAAAAATGGCCTAGAAGGTTAGCGACAGGCCATCTGCACATGCACCTGAACAGCACTGGCAAACAATCTGCTGCTTCTTCAGCTCAGAGAAAGAAACAGAGTTAAGGGCAGTTTTGTGGTGTAAGATTTTTTTTTTTAATAGTTCTTATAGTATATTCTCTAAGTCTGTATTTATATTTAGCGAGCCAAATGGGCTAAGGCGGGACTAATTTGCCTGTTCACAGGCCAAAAACCAATGGCTCCTGACATGTGTGGGATCGATCCAGCATCTGGGCGTTATGTTTCTCCGAATATTATTTACTTTCGACTCGGGCAACGTCTCGGGGGTTTTCTTCGGGTACTCCGGTTTGCTCCCCCAGCAAAATTTCAAAACACAACTAATGTTAGGTAGGTTGGGTTTGGGCGCGCCACAGGCTGCGACTGTGCCTTCCCCAGGGAAGGCGACCCTGGATTTCCCAATAAAAAGGGACAATAAAGACTTACCCAAAAAAAATTTAAAAAACCATTTCCAACATTCACTCCCAAGCCCCTTTCCATCCTAGGCTTTGAGCTTTCATTTATTCTGAACTTCACTGAGGAGGAGAGTTGAGGTAATAGTTTCTGATACACAAAAGACCATTCCAAACAGTTCAAAGATAGTCTTGGATACAGATAGGGATAGAGGGGGTGGGGGAGGAGAGAGAGGTGGGGTGAGGTGGATGGTTGGCAGGGGTGGAGGTGGGGAGACAGAGCAATACTACGAAGAAGAAGAAGATGAAGAAATGCATCCCATCAAATAACGTGCAATACAGTTTTCCGTCAAACGTGCTTCTTGCGTTTGCACAGGCACAAGCGTAAACACCTCGTTCCGTTTGCCGAGACACCACAACAAGCGTGCGCAGTTGAGAAAGAGCCTTGCATCATCAGCCAAGCACATGGCCCCGCTTGATCGGCTAAATGGGACCCACGCCGTCTACGGCGTGCCAAGGCAAAGGCGAAGTCCACGGCTCCCGGTGTGACATTGGTCTTTCTCATTGTGCCTTTCTCCTTAGGCTAGTTTACTACCTAAGAGTACACGATTGCTTTAGCGTCCGGGTCAAGATAAAAACAAGGCCCAAAATAAATGAACTCGCAACGAACATTGAGGTTTAACGTCTACACCAACCATTGGCGACATGGCAGACGGGGATAACCATCCCAGGGAAAGAGTGGTAGGGACTTAAATCAACACTGAACCACCAAAGCAATCATACTGCTATAATGGACAGTTGTTTGTAGATTATAGTCACACGACACTTTCGCATATAGGTGACTACTGGACCGATTTATACCGACACCAGCGGGCCAGTAGTTGGTAAAGGGGAAAATAATATGATCACACGTTGACCAATCCGGGATTCCAACCAGCGACCTTTCGGTTACTAGCAAGACGCTCTTACCAACTGAGCTACCCGGCCCCACAATGGACAGTGAAAATGGCCACATTTTATATCGCCCACGGGATTCGAACCTGGCGCACAACACACACCCTCAGTCCACCCAGCTCTAAATGGGTACCAGGTTTTGTTTGGGACCGGGGAAGGTAAGGAAGCGATAGGAGATGGGCACCGCCCTCAATTAGGATGACCTAAAGAAAAGAGATGTCAACAACGCCCCCCTCCTACCACCCCCCCACGCCCCCCCTTTCCCCCCGCCCCCTCCTCTCCCCATCCAACGACCGAAGGTTAAGGGAAACATTTAAACTAGTTCTGTATCTCTCGGATGCTAACGCTAGAAAGACTCGACGCTAATAATTATTTGAACAGGAAAATCTACCACAGGACGCAGTGCAATGACGGAATGAGATGGACAAGGTGGGATGGAGCAGACGCTCACGGTTGACGCAAGGATGGAGTGAAATCAAGCAAAACCGATGAAGGGGAGGGGAGTAAGGAATGAGATGAGGTTGGGAGGGGGGAAGGGGCGAGAGAGATGAAGGGGCGCGCTTATACGTAGTCTGTACATCCCGGAAGAATGATGACGTACACCACAACGCTACTTACGTTTAGCACATTGTCATTTCCCCCGTCTTTTCCTGGTCAACACGCCAGCATAAGTACTGAACGCTGATATTGCCACAGGGGAAGTCCCCTATACGCTCATGTGTCCGGGGACGGTAATCTACTTAATGCGAAAAATGCCACAAGGGTTTTCTTCATTTGTCCAGGGAATCGATCACTACTAATTCAGCAGGTGGGGGGAAAAGGTGTTCGCTTCACTAACACAAGTGTAGTGTGGGCTTGTGGGCTAATAGCATTGGACCCATTCATTATTTGTATAAGTACAACGCAGTAGTATGTGACCACTTTTTTTCACAACCCCTTTATTTTAACGCATAGCTGTACCTCACATTCTCTAAAACCATACTGAGAAAACACCTTAAAATACTTCAAAATGATACTACCTTAACCGCTGGTCTGTCTCAAGAGTGGCAAATTGGAGTAAACTTAACCGGCACTGTCAACACTGCAGAATGTTATGTGCTAACTCGTGAGTGAAAAAAACCCGAACACATTTTCAAACATACCTCAAAAGACTGTTTTAGAATTAAATCCACCGGGCTGAGTTCATACCGCCGTGAATTCCCACAGCATTTCATTTTTGTAGAACAAAACCACCAAACGCAGATAAAACAACTAAAAGACACTGTTTGCACCGAGCGATCTGCTTGACGTTCAGTCTGAACAACAACAGAACGTCGGATCAATAAATACTGGGTCCTCAGAACTACACGTCGTAATAGTATGCATAATCTTAATAATAGGACTGTGTTGCAAAATAAGCCTGCGAAAGGTCGTTACTACCGCCGTTCATTTTCATGATGACCAGTCTTTCTGGAGACAACACTACTATCAGCACCAGAATAAGAAATGGTGAACTATCATAAACCTGTCACTCTGGGAAATTTCCATGCGTTCTGCTTCTGTGTACCCGAGCATATATACAGCAGCACCCCGAACGACAATGGTGCTTTTACAGCAAGAAAACTATACACTGCAATCAGCAAAAAAACTATCATAAATCATTCAAGGGCGGAATAAGTCTTTTCAAGTGAGCCTGTTATCAAACTAACATTTAAGCCTGCCAATGCCTAACACAACGTGTTAATGCTAGTTGCTGCAAGATACTGCGGACACAGAGCAATGAAAGCAATCCCTTCTGCGATGCACCAATGAAGTCGATTCAGGTATGCTCAAGCTTGGGGACAACGATCAAATTATTCAGGGTGGATTATCGACCTGCACCGCCCGCCAATACACACACAAATAAAGTGAAAAGACTTGCTTCAATGATACTTCAGGGCGTTTTTATAGAGCCCACTTACACTGGGGTGGATGTTACCGAGATTAGCAGGCCTTACCAAAAAAATGCATCATCATAATAATTAAAATGAAACTAAAGCGTTGATGATGGTTCCACGGGTATCAGCATCCCTGCCAAAAACAAAAGTGCGGTATTGGCAGCCTATACATTCGCACAAAAGGATCAATTTATGGTAGGCGGATCGTTGTTTTCTATTTATAAATATCAACCTGTTTTCCCACCTTTAGTCTACTTCCGCTTTACTAGACATTTTTGAAAATTTGCTCCATACACTAAATATAAAACGCTTGGTAATGTTTTATTTACACTTTATCCACGTTTTAAGCCTGTTGTTTTTTGTAAATGCTGCATACAATTTTAAAAAAAGAACAATTAATTAGAATCGCTTAAGCCTTGGTTGACGTGGCAGCTTGGATGGAAGCAGTACTTTATTGCAATTCCTAAAAGGCACAACGTATGAAACTGCGGACAATACACCCCAGCCCGTCCTGCTGTGAATAGACATCTGGCTATGGAAGGCAAGTCAGCAATAGAGATCGGCGCTGCATTCATGAAGCTGACCCTGAGAAAAGGTCCGTAACCCTTAACAGAGAAGGGAGGGGCTGGGAGAAAGGAGTAAGGTAGCCGCATCACCGATTATTCTCACACTGCTGCGACTACAAATTCAATTGTTTCAAGTTCGACTTACCGAGAGGTGGTCCACTATACGCTCCATGTGTCCGGGGGACGTTAATATACTAACTCAATCAATCAATCAATTAATCAATCGACTTACCAGAAAAGACTGACTGCTAAACGGCGGAAGGTTCCCCAGATTTACCACGGCGTCCATACTGCTCTTCTCCATGAAGATATAGTTCACTATATTTAATTCACCGATTCACTATTTCGTCTCCATGTTCACCAAATTTACTCACGGTAATTATTTACGGTCTCTTGAGTTTGACAATCTCGCACAAACGACGTCTGCTACACGCTAACTCTCACATAGGAAAAATGCAAATTCGCGCGCGTGAACACAGACATCTAGCTAGCAATCAGTGTCTGTCAAAAACTACAGTCGTTCTGTCAGAACCTACACCCACGAGGATCGGTGAGTAAGACGTCTCAGTGTTGTTCAAGAACTTCAAGTTCTAACCTGTAATTTTAAATTTATGCACGTGATTTTCTTACTGCACGAGAACATCGCAATATAGGCTCCAAGCATGTGTCTACGTCAAAAGCGTGCACCGACCGTAGTACGACTAATCATTATTAGTAGTTTTAGCACAATTTCAAATAGTACTTTTACCACGTTGCGCGACTCCAGGAATATATAGAAACACTCTACACAAATAACTAAATAAAATACACTAGAAAAACCACCACGTTTACCGCAGTAGGTATATTTATTAAACGCAAAATTTACTATTTATGACGCAACATCATGGAAAAACAATGAAACTGAAGTGGCGTGATGTTTTCAACGCATGTGAAGCCTATGTGATGAATCATTACTACCACCAGATCAACAAGTTATGAATAATAATAATGCACACTAAACCTTCCGCGTTCTCAATTTCATTTTAATGTTATCTACTGTGTATTTTATTTTTGTTTAATAGTAATAGTAGTACGTAGTAGTAGGCTAGTAGTGGTAGTAGTTTTAAATTATTTTATTACCGGAAACCAAATGCGTAACACTGTCGTCGGCCACCTGTTGATCTAAACAACTTAGAAATGACTCTTCTAAAGACGATTGTTTAAACAAACCGACGTCTGTTTACTAGTCACATGTTGTTTGCAAAAGATTTATAAGGTACATGTAGCTTGCAGAAAGCTACAATTTTGTTGCATTCCCACAGATAAGCCTTCCTTCAAAAACAGGCTAATAGGTCATTAAACGATTGTTGATTTTATAACAAAGTACAAGCTGATGCAACCACTGGAATTCCAAGGAAAAAAAATCAAAATTAATAATTATTGAATACGCGAAATACCATAGGTCTATAAACACTAGAAGTAACAATCTATACACAGCGGAAGTAAACATCTACGTATTCCACGACATTCTAAAGTGGCGCCACTTTCATGTCCTTATCACAGGAACTGGTTAATGGTCTGACGACTGAGGAGGATGTGAATTTCACATTTTTACAACATTAAAAATGCACATTTCGCGTCAATACGTTTACCACTGACAAGGACTTTTTTGTTTGTTTTTTTTTTTTTTTTTTTTTTTTTTTTTACAGCGGGTAAAGAATGTCAACACATTTGCATCACAACACAAACAAAACTTTTTTTTCAGTAGTTCACGGTTTACTTAATCGTACATCGGTAACCAGACGTTTCTTCAAAACTTGTTTTACACTCACTTCAACGATCATCTGTGATGCCCCAACGACCTCTGAGCTACAGGTTAGGATAGGCTAGGATAGGATAGGACAAGCGATTCCCGAAACAGGGGAAGCAGAAATTCTTACAAAATAATGGTCCTGCACACCTTGTAGGCCTTAAACGTTTCGACGCACGAAAGCTAACAAGCCGCTGGCAGTATAATATATTCAGGGTTCAGCCTGACATAAAAAAGCTATGGGCCAATGGGCCCCTCAGATCAAATTTCAATGGGCCATGATTTCAGCAGTAATTTATGTACATGTAAAAGATAACCTGGAGATATTATTACAAAAATTAAAACAAAATAGATTATTGTGAGTGTGCATGTGTTGTGAAGCATGTTTACCAACAAAACACTAACCAGAACAGGGATCACTTTACTGTGCTTTTGAAGAGAATAGAGCTCGTCGCTTTTCAGTACGCCACCTCTCTACAGCAGCTGTGAAGTTGAAATTCTTCAGTTCACCACCTTAAAAGCACGTTTGTCGCCTCCAATACAGTGCACTGTTATTGTGGTGGCGCACTGGTACCAAAAATCGAAGCGCCATTCGGCCCCTGGCAAGAATTGTAGATGGGTCATTTTTAATTTTTATGCGTCAATGGCGCAGGGCGCGCTAGTAAACTGATCCCTGAATATTCAATATAATATGGTAATTGTCTTCTTTTTTTAAACTATTCAACCATCCCGGATCTACCTCACGCTGAGTGTGTCACGTTATTTTTAACTGCAGTCACCGGTTTCTCAGGTAAACCCACGCCTAAAATGTCACCGGTCAACAGGAACATTAACATCGCTCATGGTCGGCCTGCAATATTTTTTTTCCCCACCTCACGTCTGAGGAATACCGAAAATGGAACCACTTCAGCCCTAAACCGTACAGAGGTTGCTACCTCCATTTTCGTGCTCTTCCGTGTCTTCACACGCCAAATTGTCGTTTTTTCTTATTTTTCATATGATGAAGAGTAGTTCACTGACTAAGCCTACATCTATTTTCGTGCTCTTCCGTGTCTTCACACGCCAAATTGTCGTTTTTTCTTATTTTTTATATGATGAAGGGTAGTTCACTGATTAAGCCTACAACTATAATTCTCCACGCTAGGTGGTGCGACATTTTCTGATTAAGCCTACCCAACCGCCTTCATCACTTCAGTCAGCTTTGTCATAAGCATATGCATTGTGAATTGCTTTGTTTTAAGTATTGTGAAATGTGTCGGGTTTTTTTCTTCTTATTTTTCATAAGAAGAGAAGTTCACCGAGTGGGAAAAATACTGCAATTGTGTTGTCCTTATTTTTCATATGAAGAAGAGTAGTTCACTGAGTAAACCTACATCTATACTGCAGCCTATAATGTAAAATATCTAGCCCAAAGTTGAACGTGCACATTTATTTAATCATAATACTAAGTTAATTATAATAATATTAGTAGGCTTAGGCTACGGTAAACTACTACTATTATTTATTATTATTTATTAGTATTAATTTAATATTATTTGTTTCTTCAGTATTGTAATAGAGTACGTACTAAAGTAGAGTAGTACAAGTAGGCCTACTCAATAACATAATATTTGTACACATACTATGGTACAAATGTACAAACACATTTAACAGAAAAACTATTATCTAAGCTTGCTTTAGCACACTTTGGGGTGTGAAGACACTGAAGAGCACAAAAGGGAGATCACCACTCTGTACGGTTTAGGTCTAAAGTCGTTCCATTTACGGTATCCCCTAGACGTGATGTGGGAAAAAATTCGCGGCGGACCTAGTCAACACATCTACCGTAAATACCAAGCGAACTAAGGTCCTGAGACTCGATGCAAGAGGGGGAAAGGGTTAGGGGGTTAGGGGGAAAAGGTTATAGGGGGCTACGGTCAACTCTCGGACGGACAACCAACGCATTCTGACAAACATGCAATTAAGCTTAATTTCTTAGCAGAAGTAACATTGTAAGCTTACACAGTCCTTCCACTGGGACGCCCACTCATTTCGAACATAGAAACCCAACAAAAACACGTTGGAAGCAGTATACGAAGTCAAGTCGCTAAGTTTTTGGGGCCAAAAACACAGTAACAGCTGAAATGCAATAAAACCGAGGTGTGGCTTCGTATACGGAGAGGTTCTTCCTTGTCCAAAAGGGGCGCGACTGGACGGTTAACGTGACACGAACAGCGCGCTAAATTCAAGGCCAAATGCAAGTGCGCTACGGACACGATTATAACTAGGTTGGCCCGGAGATCACCCAGGTCTTGATTTATCCAGGTATATATTTTCCCATGGTCTTTTCAGGTCTATGTTCTTACAGGTCTATTTCCACACAGTTTTTATTTTAATACGATGTTGGTTATTCTGTGTGCCTGCGTTTGTTTTGGTGTATATATGTATTTATGTGCATGCATGCCACTTTGTGTGTGTAAATATTGGCGACATATTACTTTATTACACACCCATTCCTATATGATCAACAAAATATGTGGGGAATGGGGAACGAAAGGGGGGGGGGGGGGGAGTAAGGAGGACACAGACCTGAGGGAACATGACACCAGCGGGAATATAGTTTGGAGTATCACGTTTATCAAAGGATCTTTTAGCACAAGAAAAACTTATCTTAACATGTTTACTTGTCATCCGTTTTACTTCCGAGTTTCAAAGACCAAGAACTAAAATCAAATGTGTGGGTTTTTTGTTGTTGTTGTTGTTTTGCCGATGCGAAGAACACGACGACCTGTTATAGATCCACTGCAATACGTTTCTGCAACCAATTGAAGCTGGCTGGCTAAACCAAATTAGAAGAAATAAATTCTGCAGCCAATGTTTATTCTAGATGCGCAATATGAGTTTCAAACCACGGAAAATATCAGCACAATACATTTCACAGTTACAGGACTGTATATATCCGTACAAGTCACGGCCACAGATTAACAAAACTTTCACACCTCACTAATGAATTTTATTGAAAGCATCGAGAACTGTAGCGTTAACACTGTATCGTCAACTAAACCTGCTAGCAGAGCTATAGATGATCACAACTTTCAGTTTCATTATTCGTCATGCAGTGGGGTACAACACTTAGTATACCTCTACCTTCTGTCGTCAACTGAATAGCAGGGCTACAGCTTATCCAAACTTTTGCTCAGACTTTCACGGCCCACTGCACGCACTCCGTGGCCACTACATAGGTTCCTGCTACGTCGACTGAATGGTGGTTAGGTGGGGCCGGGTAGCTCAGTTGGTAAGAGCGTCTTGCTAGTAACCGAAAGGTCGCTGGTTCGAATCCCGGATTGGTCAACGTGTGATCATATTATTTTCCCCTTTACCAACAACTGGCCCGCTGGTGTCAGTATAAATCGGTCCAGTAGTCACCTATATGCGAAAGTGTCGGTTGACTATAATCTACAAACAACAACAACTGAATGGTGGCAGCGGCCAATGTAGGTAGGTCGACCGCATTTTATAACTATGTACCCGTCACACCTCACTTCACTAACGTCAGGACCATTGTCATGTTTAATGGGACGAACTTTGGACTATTAATTAAATAGTCACAAACCCCTCCCAAACCATCCGAGAGTGGAGTCGGGAAGAGAAAAGTGACAAGATTTTTTTTTTTAAACGAAAACTACATTCAAAAACAAAGTTCCTGTAGTAATCGACTGGTCATGATTTCAAGGCACGTTCACTCTTAAGTGGCTACTAAAATAATGTTAAATGTGCGGTGTACGAGCTTGTGCGAGTCGAGAGTTCGTCAGAACGAAAATAATTTCAGAACCTAAGCAGTGGGTGTGTGCATGTGTGTGTAAAATGTGCGTGCACGTGAAATGTGTGGAAGAGAGCAATGCTTTGTTTATTTCAAACTGTTTTTTCCCAAGTATACGGTCCTGTGCTGAACCAAAACAAAACAAAAACAATAGTTTCCATTGTTAATGAATATCGACTAGCCAGGCACGTAGTACTATTACATTACATTATTATTGCTTTAGGTCCAGCGGACTCTTCCGAGCCAAATCAGGACCGGACAACCCCCCGACCCGCATAAAAGATCTGCTGAAACAACCCTAGTGGTAAAACCGAAAGCTCTCCACCAGCCAGTCACTTTACAATAAAGACATCCCACCCAGGGGACGGCTGAGGCTTCACCCCAACTTATCGAACCCCCGTTTACAAAAACAAAATAGAATACAAACATCATTATAAATTATCAACAAAACATATACATATAAAATGCCTACATTGCTAAATAATAACATCATAGGAAGCCCTAGTGACCACCTGGCAGAAAACGTCCAATATTCCCAAGCTGATCCAACAGACCTCGTACACAAATAAGGAGTCTTGTCCCGGAAGAGTTATCAAGAAAAAAGGTAGGAGACTGGGCTAGCGAAGAAGACGATAGTATAGCAGATTGATAGAACAGAGCAGGAACGAGAAAGAGCAAATGAGAAAGACAGGGACAGTGGGAATTTAAAGCACTAAATTTCCAGAAAGTGGGGATACTATTTATACTGAAACCCCCGGCACCCCAACGGGGGTCGAAAATAATGTAAGAACCTAAGCATTGGGTGTGCGCGTGTGTGTGTAAAATGTGCGTGCACGTGGAATGTGTGGAAGAGAGCAATGCTTTGTTTATTTCAAACTGTTTTTTCCCCAAGTATACGGTCCTGAGTTGAACCAAAACCAAACAAAAACAACAGTTTCCATTGTTAATGAATATCGACTAGCCAGGCACGTAGTAGATCTACTATTTATACCCTCCACAGATCGATCAGCTCTTACAGCACACACAGACGAGAAACTGTCAACAAACTGGCCGTTAAGTAGTGACCACATTTGGCTTACATTTTACGGCTCATGCATTGGATTATGAGATTTTTCACTGACCGAAATTTTGAGTGGCCGCACGATGAATTTAGTGGCCACAAATGGCTTACGTTTTACGGCTTATGCGTTGGGTCGGAGTTCGTGGCGCCATGTTTTATCATGGCCCAGTTCGAATTTATAAACGTGTGTAGCTGTAATTTCTCAACAACAAGGCACTTTTTTTCATGACGATGTAATGTACAGTACTCTTTCCCGATTTGAAACAACTTTAAGATCGACACGCAACGTTGGTAGATTAAAGTCCCCGGACACTTAGCGTATAGGGGACACCGACACGCAACAAGTGAAATCAACTGTCTTAGATTGCCAACTCGTGTGTAGCAGACAACCTGTTTTGCGGGTAATCATGCGGTGGGAGGAGTTTAGTTGACCTCTAAACTCGTGATGTCAAACTCTTGCTTCTGATAGCCCGGCTTTTGTATTTTCGCGGGGAAAAAAACCAAACATGCGCTATCCTTGTGAAATTTTACGTTAGCCAGTACGTAAAGAAACATATAAGGAATACATAAGCGTAACACAAGTGTGACCGGGTGTTACAGGTCAATGTGGCCGTGCCTTGAGGGGTGGAGGCAAAGCTGCCGAATGAGAGCGAGAGAAAAACGAACAAAACTTTAATTTTTGAAGGCACTGGCCTTTAAAAACGGGTCACAATACAATACATGGAAAACAATAAAAGCAAGCCGAATGCAAAGAGAACAATTATCAAAAGTCCAAGGTCAAGGCGACGATGACACCCATCCGCGTCTCCTGTTCCTGAAAATGAGTGTTGTCACGAATTGGCTAGTTTTAACTCTGCTTGTTGACTATTTAGCCATGTGTAGAATTTGTAACAGTAGAGAAGTTAGACTATTACACAGCAGACCACACACCGCGAGCCCGACCCACACCGCAGTGAGTCAGCACTTGAGTTTTGAATCGGACCGTTTTAACCAATCAGAGCAGGCTCAGTGGGTAGAGCAGTTTGACTGTGTCAGATCTTAGCACAGTTGAATCAGTCGTGTGTGAGAAGAGGTAGAGTCAACATCTCCACAGCTAGAGAAAGCTCTACACTCTTAGACCAGGAAGCAGGACTTAGAATCTTAGAATTCTCTCAAGTCATCACGGGCCTGAACTTGTCAAACAGGTAAATGAACACCCTTCTGTTTCATCGTGATATATTTGTATTATTGTTGAAATTATGTTTGTGGAATTTGCTATGCATAAATGTGAATTGTTAATCCGAATTTGCCGTACCACGTGGAAGAGCCGAGCACGAGGCGAAACACGACCGGTTGCGCCGCCATGTTGTATCCCGTACGGAACCACTGTTGTTTAACTTATATGTATGTTTGCAGACCAGTGGCTGTACCACTGAATGGTTATATTATTATTAATTCTGTATGTGTATAGTTAGACACGATTTATATTTATGTATGTATAGGAATTTAGAGTGAGATTCCAGTGGAACCCGGAAGTAGCAGAATGTTCGTCGCTTATGTATAGAGATGTGGAGCTATCACTGAGGGCTACTTTGGCTTTCAGTGAGACGCTCTGCACAAACCGATTATTCAGGGTTGTGCAGAATTTCGTCTCTTATATTACAGACGAGCAGGCGAGCTATCCTGTGTGCCCCACTCCACAGAAACGACTAGTTGGTCGAGGAACCTCTACCGCACAAGACGGAAAGAGATACCCTGAAGAAACACCCTGTCAGACCCCACAGCGTGGCAAGGGAACCCAACTACACAGGTGGACCAGAAGCTACCTCACAGAAGGACTTCGAACACCCCACACATGAGTTAAGTGCATAAGGCGAAGGTGCACTTAAACTGATCATAACAGGACCACAGTAGTCCAACTCTTCAGAAACTGTAAAACGGACCACAGTAGTCCAAATCTACATGAAATATTATAGCAAAGTGCCCGAGGAAGAAAAAACAGCTGCCTAGACTATCAGCGATCGAACTATTAGCAGTGACTGAGACATTTTAAGTTAGATTAGTACTTAGAGAATCTTGTATAGAGTAGAAGAAATAAATGTGTGATTTTAACTGTTATCAAGTGGCTGGACTACATATGATTCATAGCCGTGTGAAAGCTAGTGTGACAGTAATCTTTTACCATTTTTCTATCTATTTCTGTACCCCAATCTTGACACAGAACGAGCTAAACAAATAAATTTATTAAAGTAATTCATAGGGTGACTTACTAGCAGTTCCCACCGAATAAACGTGAGGGTCCATAATTCCATTGTGCAGAGCCCATAAACCCCACGTGACACTTTAATTGGCGAGCCTGCCAGGATCTGTGTATAATAGGAATTGGGTATAACCGGACCTAAGTACAATAAAATTAGATAACAGTAGGAGTAGTAGAATAACTTAGAATAGTGTAAAGGTATAACACTGATCAGTTGTGGTGCACTATTCTTTAGTTAAAAACCTTTTTTGCTTCAATTATTTTTGTGCCTGTATGTTGCATTGTTCTTTTGCAGGTTTTGCTTAAGTAACTGTTGTATGCCATTTGACTCTTGTTTTATTCTATTATTGATTACGAATTTGATTGTCTTTGCATTGTTTTTATTGAATTGCAATATTGCTAGTGTTTTGGTATTCCACGTGATTCAGAGGTTGTTCATAGACACGTTTGGCAATGTCGGACCCAGTGGCCTTGAGATTGCGCTTCAAGGAATTAGGGGAAGCTTTACACTTAGCAGGGGGAGACCTAATTGCGTATATCAATGCAGAGGTAGAGAAACAGGAGGCTAAGGCAGAGAGAGCAGCAGAGAGAGAGGCGAAGAAACTCGAAGCGGCAGAGAGAGCCGCAGAGAGAGAACAGAAAAAAGCAGAACTAGAAGCAGAGCAAAAGAAATTAGCATTAGAAGCAGAGCAAAAGAAAGCAGAGTTAGAAGCAGCAAGAGAGGCGAAGAAATTAGAATTAGAAGCAGAGCAGAAGAAACTAGAATTAGAAGTGGAACAGAAGAAGGCAGCATTAGCAGCAGAGAGAGAAGCAGAAGTTAGGAGATGGGAGTATGAGCGGGCAGAAAAAGAAAAAGAGAGGGCGGAAAAAGAAAAAGAGAGGGAAGAAAAGGAAAAAGAAAGACAGCATGAGTTAGAGCTAAGAAGATTGGGATCAGGAGCTTCAAGTTCTTCCTCAACCCCTTCCCACTCAGATCAGCTAGAGGTAGCATCCAACCCTGTACAAGGAATGTCATTTCCACTGGGAACATTCAATGAGAGAGAAGAAGGTCTAGATCTCTATCTGACTAGGTTTGAGCGTCTAGCAACAGAGTATAAACTAGATCCCACTCATTGGTCTTTCAAGCTTAGTCAAGGACTTAGAGGAAAGGCTTATGACATCTACAGTAAGCTACCGACTGACAGAGTGACTGACTATCACAAAGTAAAAGAGGCACTCCTAACGGGATTCGAACTGACAGGAGAATGCTATCGGCAAAAATTCCGCACCAATCGGAGAGTGAAGGGAGAGAGCTATGCGCAGTTCGCGGATCGGTTGTCCACAACGCTGGATAAGTGGATTAGCCAGTCAGCCACGGCTAAGACGTATGACGGACTGACAGAACTGTTAGTATGGGAACAGCTACGGGAAACCATGACCCCCGAGCTGAGGACATTCTCAGTAGAGCAGGGCGCGGAAAGACTAGAAGATCTGGTCAAGGTCGCAGATAGGTACGTGGCCGCACACGGAGAAGCCAAGAGCTTCAGGCGAGACCTAAAGCCTAACGGGAAAGAGGCACAGAAACGAAGCCCTAACCGGGAAGAGGGCACCGCGAATAAGCCGAATAACCCCAGACCTGGGCAAAATAAAGGACCCAAGGCGGAATTCGGGAAAAGAGGTCCCGCAGAACAGAGACGGTATTGTTCGTTCTGCAATAGAAACAATCACTCCACCGCAGAATGTTTCAAGTTGGCCGCACAACGTAGGGAAGAGCGCGAAAGCCGGCCAGCGCACAGAGTTCTAACTCAAAGCAGCGGTAACAAGCCACACACAATCGGAGATCACCCATCGGTGACAGACACGGTCAAGGTTAACGGAAAAGAAGCGAACTGTCTGTATGACACAGGTCTATCATACGACGCGATAGTTAGCGAATCTCTGGTATCGCGCGCGGACTTGACAGACAAGACAGTCGACTTACAAGGAGCAGACTTGACGAAACCGACGACTACTTGCCCAATAGCTTGGATCGAAGTAGAGAGTAGGTACGTCACAGGACGAATCCAAGCAGCTGTGTTACAGAAACCCCTGTATGATCTAGTGCTAGGTTGTAGGTATGTGTTCTTAGGCACGCCCCCTAAAACTGTAGAGATAGCTGCAGTGCAAACCAGGGCCCAAGCTAAAACCCAACCACCCCAGCCCGAGTTCGCTCCGAATCCAGGACTCGAAGAGATCAAAACAGCACAGAAAGAAGACACCTCGATAGCGAAGTGCTTCCAGAAGCTACCCAAGGCGCACACACCCCCGCACAAGGGAGACTTCTACATGGAAGAGGGAGTTCTACATCGACAAGGAGATGGAGATCACACCCAACTAGTACTACCAGCCACCCTTCGAGCCCAAGTACTAGAATTAGGCCACAGCATGCCACTCAGCGGACACATGGGAATTGGAGCCACAGTGCAGAGAATCAGCGCACACTACTATTGGCCAGGAATCACGGAGGATGTCAAGCGCTATGTGAAATCTTGCCACCAATGTCAACGATATTCCCCGCGACATCACACCGTACCAGTTACCTTAGGACCATCAGTAGTAGTCGGCGTGCCATTCCAGCAAGTCTCAGTAGACATAGTAGGACCACTGCCCATGACCAAGAAGAGGAACAGATTTCTACTCACACTCGTCGACGCATGTACGATGTGGTGCGAAGCAGTCCCGTTGCCAGCGATCGACACCAAGAAGATTGCAGATGCACTCATCGCCATCTTTACCAGAGTCGGATTCCCGGACAGCATTAGAACGGACAACGGATCTCAGTTCACCGGCCGCCTGATGCAAGACGTGTTCGAGTTGATACAAGTTCATCACATTCGCACACCACCATACCACCCCGCCAGCAACGGACAGGTAGAAAGGCTGAATGGAACCCTTCTCACCATCCTCAGGAAAGTCGCCGACGACAATCCAGAAGCGTGGGACACCTACGTGAATGCGGCACTGTTCGCATACCGAGAAACACCCCATGCAGCCACAGGCTACACCCCGTCAACTTTGCTTTTCGGCAGACCTCTAGCAGGACCGCTAGAAGCCCTACGCAGAAGTTGGACGGAAGCCAAGATAGACGACACACCAAGAGGTGCCACCAAGTACGTCGCAGACCTGCAGGAAACCCTCAAAGCAACGTGGAAGAAAGCTGGTGAAGCACTGAAGAAGGCAAGAGCCCGTCAGGCGAAGTACTACAACCGCCACGCGAAGGACCGAGAACTGCAAGTCGGCGATCAAGTGCTACTCTTACTTCCAAGTGGAACCAACAAGCTGGACATCGCTTGGAGAGGACCGTACCGGGTGACTGCCAAGAAATCCAAGACAGTCTACCAAGTAGAGGTGAACGGGAGAGCCCGATACCACCACATCAATCTCCTCAAGAAATACACGGACCGACCAGCGACCCCCAGCACTCACAACTTGCTAGCCATCGCCATCGCGGAAGAAGGAGAAAGCATGGAGACCAATGCAGTAGAGTATCCCCTGCACTCCAAAGAAACCTACAAAGACGTGATACTCAACGGAGACCTAGCCGCTAAACAGCAACAGCAAGTACGACAGGTCATTCAACAACATCAGACTGTGCTAACAGACCGACCAGGGAGGACAGACCTCGTCCAAGTAACCTTAACGGTGACCGACCCAACACCCGTCCGCCAGAAGCTCTACCCGATGCCACTGTCTCAGCAGCGAGCCATCAAGGAAGAGATAGACACCTTACTGGCAGCCGGAATCATCTCAGAGTCAACTTCACCCTACAGCGCAGGCACGGTATTGTTGCGAAAACCCAACGGAGAGCACCGACTGTGCACCGACTTCAGACTCCTGAATGCGGTAACGCAGTTCCAGCCAGAGCCACTCCCGGACCAGACCGACCTATTTGCCAAGCTACAGCGAGCGAAGTACTTCTCACGCATCGACCTCAGCAAAGGATACTACCAGATACCAGTACAACCACAAGTCCGAAAGTACCTAGCGTTTAGCACTATGGAAGGACACTTCGAGTTCAACGTACTTCCATTCGGACTCCACAACGCACCCAGCATCTTCAGCGCCATGATGCGAAAACTCCTGGCACCCCTGAGCAGCGAGCACCTACATTCGTTTATGGACGACATCCTCATCGCAACACCTACGTGGGAGGAACATGTCACGCTCCTACAACAACTACTCGCCCGCCTCAGAGACACGGGATTGACGGCAAGACCCACCAAATGTCAGATTGGATTCACAGAACTAGAATTTCTGGGACACACCATCAGTCAAGGAAGCCTGCGACCGGTAGAAAAGACAGTGAAACGCCTGCTCGACGCTCCTAGGCCCAAGACCAAGAAGGAAGTGCAGTCGTTTTTAGGACTCTGCGGCTTCTACCAGAAGTTCATCCCCAACTACAACAGCATCGCCGTGCCACTGACAAATGGAACCCGGAAAATCGCCCCGGACAAAGTCGTATGGACAGCGGAATGTGAGACGGCATTCCAAACACTCAAGGACAGAATGACATCGGCGCCAGTACTCCACCTACCCGATTTGACTCAGCCATTCGTTCTTCGCACCGACGCAAGCGACTTAGGCCTCGGAGCAGTACTGCTACAGCGCGACCCCAAGAATGCAGAGACGCTATTCCCTGTCGCCTACGCCAGCAGAAAATTGAGACCCGCCGAGACCCACTACGCCACGTCGGAGAAAGAATGTCTTGGACTAGTCTGGGCCATACAGAAATTCCAACTCTACCTGTATGGGACCCACTTCACAGTTCAGGTGGACCACCAACCACTATCGTTCCTGGCAGCCTCCAAGTCTTTGAACTCTCGCCTGATGAGATGGGCACTCACCCTGCAGGCGTACTCATTCCAAATCGAGTACATACCCGGCAAGGAAAACCACGGAGCCGACTACCTCAGTCGCCATCTCGTGGAGGACACAGCAGCTGTCGCCCACCCAACACAACTAAGGGCCACAGCACCAGAATTCGTCCCCGCCCAGTAATACCCTGTCACTAGTGTCCATAGCTACCTGGCACAGCATTGCAGCTCAGGTAGAGCAACTTAACTAGTGTGTAAATAGGACCCTAGGATAGTGCAGTGTTAAACTAGGCTCTGTAGTAGAAAAAGGTCGAATCCAGTAGTCATCGCCTTTTTTCAGTTGAGGGAGCCTGTCACGAATTGGCTAGTTTTAACTCTGCTTGTTGACTATTTAGCCATGTGTAGAATTTGTAACAGTAGAGAAGTTAGACTATTACACAGCAGACCACACACCGCGAGCCCGACCCACACCGCAGTGAGTCAGCACTTGAGTTTTGAATCGGACCGTTTTAACCAATCAGAGCAGGCTCAGTGGGTAGAGCAGTTTGACTGTGTCAGATCTTAGCACAGTTGAATCAGTCGTGTGTGAGAAGAGGTAGAGTCAACATCTCCACAGCTAGAGAAAGCTCTACACTCTTAGACCAGGAAGCAGGACTTAGAATCTTAGAATTCTCTCAAGTCATCACGGGCCTGAACTTGTCAAACAGGTAAATGAACACCCTTCTGTTTCATCGTGATATATTTGTATTATTGTTGAAATTATGTTTGTGGAATTTGCTATGCATAAATGTGAATTGTTAATCCGAATTTGCCGTACCACGTGGAAGAGCCGAGCACGAGGCGAAACACGACCGGTTGCGCCGCCATGTTGTATCCCGTACGGAACCACTGTTGTTTAACTTATATGTATGTTTGCAGACCAGTGGCTGTACCACTGAATGGTTATATTATTATTAATTCTGTATGTGTATAGTTAGACACGATTTATATTTATGTATGTATAGGAATTTAGAGTGAGATTCCAGTGGAACCCGGAAGTAGCAGAATGTTCGTCGCTTATGTATAGAGATGTGGAGCTATCACTGAGGGCTACTTTGGCTTTCAGTGAGACGCTCTGCACAAACCGATTATTCAGGGTTGTGCAGAATTTCGTCTCTTATATTACAGACGAGCAGGCGAGCTATCCTGTGTGCCCCACTCCACAGAAACGACTAGTTGGTCGAGGAACCTCTACCGCACAAGACGGAAAGAGATACCCTGAAGAAACACCCTGTCAGACCCCACAGCGTGGCAAGGGAACCCAACTACACAGGTGGACCAGAAGCTACCTCACAGAAGGACTTCGAACACCCCACACATGAGTTAAGTGCATAAGGCGAAGGTGCACTTAAACTGATCATAACAGGACCACAGTAGTCCAACTCTTCAGAAACTGTAAAACGGACCACAGTAGTCCAAATCTACATGAAATATTATAGCAAAGTGCCCGAGGAAGAAAAAACAGCTGCCTAGACTATCAGCGATCGAACTATTAGCAGTGACTGAGACATTTTAAGTTAGATTAGTACTTAGAGAATCTTGTATAGAGTAGAAGAAATAAATGTGTGATTTTAACTGTTATCAAGTGGCTGGACTACATATGATTCATAGCCGTGTGAAAGCTAGTGTGACAGTAATCTTTTACCATTTTTCTATCTATTTCTGTACCCCAATCTTGACACAGAACGAGCTAAACAAATAAATTTATTAAAGTAATTCATAGGGTGACTTACTAGCAGTTCCCACCGAATAAACGTGAGGGTCCATAATTCCATTGTGCAGAGCCCATAAACCCCACGTGACACTTTAATTGGCGAGCCTGCCAGGATCTGTGTATAATAGGAATTGGGTATAACCGGACCTAAGTACAATAAAATTAGATAACAGTAGGAGTAGTAGAATAACTTAGAATAGTGTAAAGGTATAACACTGATCAGTTGTGGTGCACTATTCTTTAGTTAAAAACCTTTTTTGCTTCAATTATTTTTGTGCCTGTATGTTGCATTGTTCTTTTGCAGGTTTTGCTTAAGTAACTGTTGTATGCCATTTGACTCTTGTTTTATTCTATTATTGATTACGAATTTGATTGTCTTTGCATTGTTTTTATTGAATTGCAATATTGCTAGTGTTTTGGTATTCCACGTGATTCAGAGGTTGTTCATAGACACGTTTGGCAATGTCGGACCCAGTGGCCTTGAGATTGCGCTTCAAGGAATTAGGGGAAGCTTTACACTTAGCAGGGGGAGACCTAATTGCGTATATCAATGCAGAGGTAGAGAAACAGGAGGCTAAGGCAGAGAGAGCAGCAGAGAGAGAGGCGAAGAAACTCGAAGCGGCAGAGAGAGCCGCAGAGAGAGAACAGAAAAAAGCAGAACTAGAAGCAGAGCAAAAGAAATTAGCATTAGAAGCAGAGCAAAAGAAAGCAGAGTTAGAAGCAGCAAGAGAGGCGAAGAAATTAGAATTAGAAGCAGAGCAGAAGAAACTAGAATTAGAAGTGGAACAGAAGAAGGCAGCATTAGCAGCAGAGAGAGAAGCAGAAGTTAGGAGATGGGAGTATGAGCGGGCAGAAAAAGAAAAAGAGAGGGCGGAAAAAGAAAAAGAGAGGGAAGAAAAGGAAAAAGAAAGACAGCATGAGTTAGAGCTAAGAAGATTGGGATCAGGAGCTTCAAGTTCTTCCTCAACCCCTTCCCACTCAGATCAGCTAGAGGTAGCATCCAACCCTGTACAAGGAATGTCATTTCCACTGGGAACATTCAATGAGAGAGAAGAAGGTCTAGATCTCTATCTGACTAGGTTTGAGCGTCTAGCAACAGAGTATAAACTAGATCCCACTCATTGGTCTTTCAAGCTTAGTCAAGGACTTAGAGGAAAGGCTTATGACATCTACAGTAAGCTACCGACTGACAGAGTGACTGACTATCACAAAGTAAAAGAGGCACTCCTAACGGGATTCGAACTGACAGGAGAATGCTATCGGCAAAAATTCCGCACCAATCGGAGAGTGAAGGGAGAGAGCTATGCGCAGTTCGCGGATCGGTTGTCCACAACGCTGGATAAGTGGATTAGCCAGTCAGCCACGGCTAAGACGTATGACGGACTGACAGAACTGTTAGTATGGGAACAGCTACGGGAAACCATGACCCCCGAGCTGAGGACATTCTCAGTAGAGCAGGGCGCGGAAAGACTAGAAGATCTGGTCAAGGTCGCAGATAGGTACGTGGCCGCACACGGAGAAGCCAAGAGCTTCAGGCGAGACCTAAAGCCTAACGGGAAAGAGGCACAGAAACGAAGCCCTAACCGGGAAGAGGGCACCGCGAATAAGCCGAATAACCCCAGACCTGGGCAAAATAAAGGACCCAACGCGGAATTCGGGAAAAGAGGTCCCGCAGAACAGAGACGGTATTGTTCGTTCTGCAATAGAAACAATCACTCCACCGCAGAATGTTTCAAGTTGGCCGCACAACGTAGGGAAGAGCGCGAAAGCCGGCCAGCGCACAGAGTTCTAACTCAAAGCAGCGGTAACAAGCCACACACAATCGGAGATCACCCATCGGTGACAGACACGGTCAAGGTTAACGGAAAAGAAGCGAACTGTCTGTATGACACAGGTCTATCATACGACGCGATAGTTAGCGAATCTCTGGTATCGCGCGCGGACTTGACAGACAAGACAAGTCGACTTACAAGGAGCAGACTTGACGAAACCGACGACTACTTGCCCAATAGCTTGGATCGAAGTAGAGAGTAGGTACGTCACAGGACGAATCCAAGCAGCTGTGTTACAGAAACCCCTGTATGATCTAGTGCTAGGTTGTAGGTATGTGTTCTTAGGCACGCCCCCTAAAACTGTAGAGATAGCTGCAGTGCAAACCAGGGCCCAAGCTAAAACCCAACCACCCCAGCCCGAGTTCGCTCCGAATCCAGGACTCGAAGAGATCAAAACAGCACAGAAAGAAGACACCTCGATAGCGAAGTGCTTCCAGAAGCTACCCAAGGCGCACACACCCCCGCACAAGGGAGACTTCTACATGGAAGAGGGAGTTCTACATCGACAAGGAGATGGAGATCACACCCAACTAGTACTACCAGCCACCCTTCGAGCCCAAGTACTAGAATTAGGCCACAGCATGCCACTCAGCGGACACATGGGAATTGGAGCCACAGTGCAGAGAATCAGCGCACACTACTATTGGCCAGGAATCACGGAGGATGTCAAGCGCTATGTGAAATCTTGCCACCAATGTCAACGATATTCCCCGCGACATCACACCGTACCAGTTACCTTAGGACCATCAGTAGTAGTCGGCGTGCCATTCCAGCAAGTCTCAGTAGACATAGTAGGACCACTGCCCATGACCAAGAAGAGGAACAGATTTCTACTCACACTCGTCGACGCATGTACGATGTGGTGCGAAGCAGTCCCGTTGCCAGCGATCGACACCAAGAAGATTGCAGATGCACTCATCGCCATCTTTACCAGAGTCGGATTCCCGGACAGCATTAGAACGGACAACGGATCTCAGTTCACCGGCCGCCTGATGCAAGACGTGTTCGAGTTGATACAAGTTCATCACATTCGCACACCACCATACCACCCCGCCAGCAACGGACAGGTAGAAAGGCTGAATGGAACCCTTCTCACCATCCTCAGGAAAGTCGCCGACGACAATCCAGAAGCGTGGGACACCTACGTGAATGCGGCACTGTTCGCATACCGAGAAACACCCCATGCAGCCACAGGCTACACCCCGTCAACTTTGCTTTTCGGCAGACCTCTAGCAGGACCGCTAGAAGCCCTACGCAGAAGTTGGACGGAAGCCAAGATAGACGACACACCAAGAGGTGCCACCAAGTACGTCGCAGACCTGCAGGAAACCCTCAAAGCAACGTGGAAGAAAGCTGGTGAAGCACTGAAGAAGGCAAGAGCCCGTCAGGCGAAGTACTACAACCGCCACGCGAAGGACCGAGAACTGCAAGTCGGCGATCAAGTGCTACTCTTACTTCCAAGTGGAACCAACAAGCTGGACATCGCTTGGAGAGGACCGTACCGGGTGACTGCCAAGAAATCCAAGACAGTCTACCAAGTAGAGGTGAACGGGAGAGCCCGATACCACCACATCAATCTCCTCAAGAAATACACGGACCGACCAGCGACCCCCAGCACTCACAACTTGCTAGCCATCGCCATCGCGGAAGAAGGAGAAAGCATGGAGACCAATGCAGTAGAGTATCCCCTGCACTCCAAAGAAACCTACAAAGACGTGATACTCAACGGAGACCTAGCCGCTAAACAGCAACAGCAAGTACGACAGGTCATTCAACAACATCAGACTGTGCTAACAGACCGACCAGGGAGGACAGACCTCGTCCAAGTAACCTTAACGGTGACCGACCCAACACCCGTCCGCCAGAAGCTCTACCCGATGCCACTGTCTCAGCAGCGAGCCATCAAGGAAGAGATAGACACCTTACTGGCAGCCGGAATCATCTCAGAGTCAACTTCACCCTACAGCGCAGGCACGGTATTGTTGCGAAAACCCAACGGAGAGCACCGACTGTGCACCGACTTCAGACTCCTGAATGCGGTAACGCAGTTCCAGCCAGAGCCACTCCCGGACCAGACCGACCTATTTGCCAAGCTACAGCGAGCGAAGTACTTCTCACGCATCGACCTCAGCAAAGGATACTACCAGATACCAGTACAACCACAAGTCCGAAAGTACCTAGCGTTTAGCACTATGGAAGGACACTTCGAGTTCAACGTACTTCCATTCGGACTCCACAACGCACCCAGCATCTTCAGCGCCATGATGCGAAAACTCCTGGCACCCCTGAGCAGCGAGCACCTACATTCGTTTATGGACGACATCCTCATCGCAACACCTACGTGGGAGGAACATGTCACGCTCCTACAACAACTACTCGCCCGCCTCAGAGACACGGGATTGACGGCAAGACCCACCAAATGTCAGATTGGATTCACAGAACTAGAATTTCTGGGACACACCATCAGTCAAGGAAGCCTGCGACCGGTAGAAAAGACAGTGAAACGCCTACTCGACGCTCCTAGGCCCAAGACCAAGAAGGAAGTGCAGTCGTTTTTAGGACTCTGCGGCTTCTACCAGAAGTTCATCCCCAACTACAACAGCATCGCCGTGCCACTGACAAATGGAACCCGGAAAATCGCCCCGGACAAAGTCGTATGGACAGCGGAATGTGAGACGGCATTCCAAACACTCAAGGACAGAATGACATCGGCGCCAGTACTCCACCTACCCGATTTGACTCAGCCATTCGTTCTTCGCACCGACGCAAGCGACTTAGGCCTCGGAGCAGTACTGCTACAGCGCGACCCCAAGAATGCAGAGACGCTATTCCCTGTCGCCTACGCCAGCAGAAAATTGAGACCCGCCGAGACCCACTACGCCACGTCGGAGAAAGAATGTCTTGGACTAGTCTGGGCCATACAGAAATTCCAACTCTACCTGTATGGGACCCACTTCACAGTTCAGGTGGACCACCAACCACTATCGTTCCTGGCAGCCTCCAAGTCTTTGAACTCTCGCCTGATGAGATGGGCACTCACCCTGCAGGCGTACTCATTCCAAATCGAGTACATACCCGGCAAGGAAAACCACGGAGCCGACTACCTCAGTCGCCATCTCGTGGAGGACACAGCAGCTGTCGCCCACCCAACACAACTAAGGGCCACAGCACCAGAATTCGTCCCCGCCCAGTAATACCCTGTCACTAGTGTCCATAGCTACCTGGCACAGCATTGCAGCTCAGGTAGAGCAACTTAACTAGTGTGTAAATAGGACCCTAGGATAGTGCAGTGTTAAACTAGGCTCTGTAGTAGAAAAAGGTCGAATCCAGTAGTCATCGCCTTTTTTCAGTTGAGGGAGCCTGTCACGAATTGGCTAGTTTTAACTCTGCTTGTTGACTATTTAGCCATGTGTAGAATTTGTAACAGTAGAGAAGTTAGACTATTACACAGCAGACCACACACCGCGAGCCCGACCCACACCGCAGTGAGTCAGCACTTGAGTTTTGAATCGGACCGTTTTAACCAATCAGAGCAGGCTCAGTGGGTAGAGCAGTTTGACTGTGTCAGATCTTAGCACAGTTGAATCAGTCGTGTGTGAGAAGAGGTAGAGTCAACATCTCCACAGCTAGAGAAAGCTCTACACTCTTAGACCAGGAAGCAGGACTTAGAATCTTAGAATTCTCTCAAGTCATCACGGGCCTGAACTTGTCAAACAGGTAAATGAACACCCTTCTGTTTCATCGTGATATATTTGTATTATTGTTGAAATTATGTTTGTGGAATTTGCTATGCATAAATGTGAATTGTTAATCCGAATTTGCCGTACCACGTGGAAGAGCCGAGCACGAGGCGAAACACGACCGGTTGCGCCGCCATGTTGTATCCCGTACGGAACCACTGTTGTTTAACTTATATGTATGTTTGCAGACCAGTGGCTGTACCACTGAATGGTTATATTATTATTAATTCTGTATGTGTATAGTTAGACACGATTTATATTTATGTATGTATAGGAATTTAGAGTGAGATTCCAGTGGAACCCGGAAGTAGCAGAATGTTCGTCGCTTATGTATAGAGATGTGGAGCTATCACTGAGGGCTACTTTGGCTTTCAGTGAGACGCTCTGCACAAACCGATTATTCAGGGTTGTGCAGAATTTCGTCTCTTATATTACAGACGAGCAGGCGAGCTATCCTGTGTGCCCCACTCCACAGAAACGACTAGTTGGTCGAGGAACCTCTACCGCACAAGACGGAAAGAGATACCCTGAAGAAACACCCTGTCAGACCCCACAGCGTGGCAAGGGAACCCAACTACACAGGTGGACCAGAAGCTACCTCACAGAAGGACTTCGAACACCCCACACATGAGTTAAGTGCATAAGGCGAAGGTGCACTTAAACTGATCATAACAGGACCACAGTAGTCCAACTCTTCAGAAACTGTAAAACGGACCACAGTAGTCCAAATCTACATGAAATATTATAGCAAAGTGCCCGAGGAAGAAAAAACAGCTGCCTAGACTATCAGCGATCGAACTATTAGCAGTGACTGAGACATTTTAAGTTAGATTAGTACTTAGAGAATCTTGTATAGAGTAGAAGAAATAAATGTGTGATTTTAACTGTTATCAAGTGGCTGGACTACATATGATTCATAGCCGTGTGAAAGCTAGTGTGACAGTAATCTTTTACCATTTTTCTATCTATTTCTGTACCCCAATCTTGACACAGAACGAGCTAAACAAATAAATTTATTAAAGTAATTCATAGGGTGACTTACTAGCAGTTCCCACCGAATAAACGTGAGGGTCCATAATTCCATTGTGCAGAGCCCATAAACCCCACGTGACAAGTGTCATAATTATGGTAACTTAATGTTTACATACAATGCTCTACAAAATATGGTCGATATACGTTTGCCTTTGACGCAATGCGTAGAAAACATAAAAAGCTAATTTGCGAATCTGCCCAGTGGATCCATTACGTAATACCGCCGTGTAATGTTCGCTACTGCCGAGTAAGTATTTCATCCTAATATCTCTGTACAAACGACAGTGATTAATAAAATGAGTTTCATCTTCAGTTTCATTACATACGATGCACAAAGCATTAGCATTGTCATAAATAGATCTCTTAAAAGATTACCCATTAATAGGTAGTACACCGATGCGAAAGTTTAACAAGACCGTCTCTAAAGTATCTGATATATCAAAAATAAAAAAATTCCTCAGATATAAAATATGACTTGAATAAACGGTAGGCTCTATAAATATATTTATGTCTCACTGAGCAGTTCCATTCTTGTACATACTGGTCCATCATTTTCTGTTTCAAAATTGAAACAACAGCAGATTCACATCCTACGCCCTGGTTCATCCACGCATATGCAAACCCTAATTTAAACAAAGTGTGTTTTACTAGTGTTGCCCAGCATGCTTTGCAATTTGCCTCTATCGTCCATACTTAACAGCATGTAATAAGCCTGTTTTTGGTAGTCTTGATCCACCCATTTGCATGTACATGTATTTGAAGCATCGAACTGCACTATTGATGTACAAGGTGAATCTCCCTAGTTCCCTATATGCAAATCTATTTGGCACTTTCAGAGGTACTCTAAGAAAACGCTTGCAAGCTAATGTGTGGAATTTTTCAATACTGCCCAGCCTATTCAAGCCCCACATTTCAGAGGCGTACATCAAAACTGGCTGCACCTGTGAGTCAAAAATGTTGAAAAAGCAAGTTTTAGTAATGTCATACTATAAATTGTATGCACTCTACACAAGCCCTTCTAGTTCTGCCCTTGCCTGCCAGAGCGCTAACACTTCTGTTTAAGCTCATTTTCGTTGTGAACATGAATCCAAGATAAATGTATTTATTTACCACTTCAAGTACGCTCCCATCCAAGGTCCATTTTTCGTTCTTACCCAAAAAGCCCCCTTTTCGAAACACAATTACCTTTGTTTTATCAGAATTGATTTTTAAGAATAGCCGTTTCCAAGCAATATAAAATATTAATCTGATTTTGTAGCCCCTTGGCAGTATCGGACAGAAGGACTATATCATCAGCAAATAAAAGTAAAAGTACTGCAGCTGCAATTTCATTAATAAATATAGAAATTTTAAAAAAATAACAGGACTGAGGATACAAGCCTGTCTCAAACCAACTGAACATTCCAAAAAAATCCGTTATTCTGTATTTAACTTTAACACAAGACAACACAGTGCTATATATTGCTTGAACTGCCTTTATACATTTACCGTTCATGGCGTTTCTCATTAAAACATCAAACAGTGGTTCGTGCTGCACAGAGTCAAAGGCCTATATATGAGAGAGAGAGAGAGAGAGAGAGAGAGAGAGAGAGAGAGAGAGAGAGAGAGAGAGAGAGAGAGAGAGAGAGAGAGAGAGAGAGAGAGAGAGAGAGAGAGAGAGAGAGAGAGAGAGAGAGAGAGAGAGAGAGAGAGAGAGAGAGAGAGAGAGAGAGAGAGAGAGAGAGAGAGAGAGAGAGAGAGAGAGAGAGAGAGAGAGAGAGAGAGAGAGAGAGAGAGAGAGAGAGAGAGAGAGAGAGAGAGAGAGTGCCTTTCACGGTCCTAATATTATGCCTGCATCAAATTGATAATTCACGTTCACGGTACTAGAAGCTAAGGGACTAAAGAAAATGACAGGCACGATGCTTCACTATTTGAATTTTTTTTTTTGTTGGCATAAATAAAGTTTATAATTATACACACACACACACACACACACACACACACACACACACACACACACATACGTTCAAAACTATAATAGTGGGTTTATGTTCAAAACAAGGCAAACTGGGTTCCATCCTTTCCCTTCATTACAGACCATTCCTATTCACTCAACGGATACAATAGCCTCTTGTAAGGTTATCTGTCACAACCGTTTTCATTTTTGACAAAAACAAAAGGAGAAATTGCGCTATGAAATAGTGGGTTCATTTGATACTAGTGGGTTTTTACACATGCATATTGGACATCTGGGTTTCTGTGGAAAAACTGGGTTTATCACACACACGGACACAACCAAAACGTATAAATGGCCAAGGTTGCATTTGCAAGATTTTCAGTACGTGAGTGCAGTACACTGACACTTTTAGTTTAATTCAACTAATAAAACAACTTTTACTATTGCTCAGAATTTCCTCTGATTTTGTTTTTATAATTTCAATTACAATATTTTCAGTTGATATATAGGCTACTGTACAGAATTAGAGCTGTTATTGAAGGATAGACTTTTGCCATTTACTTTAAGAACTGGGCGGTAGCTCAGTGGTTAAAGCATTGAACTGAGAACCGAAAGGTCTGAGGTTGTTACAGTGTACCTCTGGATAGGTCAGTGCATGACCCTCTTTTTCTCCCCATAGCCCAAAAAATAAATTATTAGCTGGTGTCAGTAAAAATCGAAAAGAAAAATTCGGCATTAAGCAAACATTTTTGTCATATTTACTTTGCTTACATTTACTTTGTATTGTATGGTTTTAAAGTTTTTTTTAATTTGAATCCAGACTGGAAGATCTGCAAAAAAAAAGATATCTTGTCGTTCTCAAATGTTAACTGTGGATAATTTTTTCATGTTCAATTTATTACTTTACTTCCAGATTTAAATCAAATCATTGAAGAAAAGGCAAGAAGGAGAAAGAAAAAAAAGTATGAGGAGTATGAAAAAGAATTAATAGAAAGAATGAGGAGAAGCGTGGAGAAAAAGCATAAAATCTCCAGAGGAAAAGAAAGAATGAGAAGGGTGGAAAAGTATACAAATCTTCATTGGAAAAGAAGAGGAATGGAAAAATAAAAAAGCAGAGAATTGGTAATGTAAAACAAACATATGAACAACATAACACAGACATAATTTGTTAACATTTTTATTTTGAAAGTGTCTAGTAGAGCATAATTTGTATATATTATTATTACTTTTTTTTATCAACTTCATATAGTTAAGTTTTACATAAATTGTTTATGGTTTCCCGTTACGTTAATATATTCTGAATAAGGATCAATTGAGTGCAACCACTTATAATTCGTTTTTTTTTCAGCACCTCAAAGGTATAATAAAACCATGTGAAGAGCAGAATATTATTATATAGTCATTAGTCTTGACATTGCTTTTTGATGAACAAGAACCCCGAGAATAACATATGTATTAACTTGGCAAAGAAATATAATTTGGTACTTTGCCTGATTAATCCACGCTTTCTCTTAAGTTTAAGACAGAAATCTACTACATAACAAAACGGGCCTAAAAACTAGTCTACACAATACAGAGCAGTAAATTTCCATTACTTAATGACAAGTAGCACCTCAAAAAGCTTTGAACATGATGAACACCATCAATCACTGGAAAGGCAAGTCCATATGACTCACATGCTCCTTATGGAACTCCCAATAAATAACACAAAAATGAGATGCCAGAAAAAATTTAAATGATTGAAACGGTGGGTTTAAAATGCAAAGTAATACAAGCTTTGATATTTCGATGCTCTTGACCTTGACCTCCAGCTATAAATGCACTCATGTACGATAAAATAAACTACAGCAAAAGATTTTATTATTTTGGACATCTCCAATGACCTTCACCTTGGAGCAAGGTTGACAAAATATGCATGTGCGTCTCATTGATACCTATCATGCATCAAACAAGCTGAAGTTTAGTTAATATTAATAACTTAGGATTAAGAAGAAATTTTGTGGAAAATTGACATAGCTTGACTAACATTTGTTGAACCTGTGACCTTGACCTTGAAGTGTAGTCATTCAATCACTGATAATTTTCGAGGTCTCGTGTAATTAGCCACATTAAAGTTTTGCACAGATGGAAGGCAGACAGACAGACAACATTAACTGAAGGTCCCGGGTTCAAGCCCTGGCCGGGCCATTGTGTTGTGTCCCTGGGAAAGACACTTTACTCCTGTTTTCCTTCTCCTTCGGATGAGAGTATAAACCGAGGCCTAGTCTGTGTCGAATGCATTCCATCATAACGGACTTTAAAGATCCTGACGCTCATGTCCTAGACGGGTGAGTGCCGGTAACAAGAACACACCCAGCATGCACTTGGTCCTTCTCCTCCATCCCTGGCTGCCCAGGATTGTGCTCAGTTGTCCGGGCGTCAGACCATGCGCCCAAAGGCTGCGGGTGGCGTCTCGGGCGGTTTGAGTTAGATCCTGTATCGGCCAGCGCCTTGATCCTTAGGCTAAGGCGCCTTACAAATGACGAACATTATTATTATTATTTAAACATGCAATTTTTTACTATTTAGGACTCATCTTGAATAGATTTGCAAACAAATTTGAATATATATTCTATATCTAAACGATTCATGGCACTTGGTTCACACCCTGGAGAACGGGGTAGCACTGATGGCAGCAACAAAGCTGATGGGGATGTTGTATGCATTTCGGTCTGCTGGCTTTGACGCCTTTTTCTAGCTTGTTTCTTGACTGAACCTTCCGATGAATTAGAGTCTTTAGAATCCTCATGCTGCTCTTCAGCCCTCCTGCGAACAAGTAGCAGCATCAGAACACAGGGTTTAAACAACAGAACAAATTCAGCGGCATAAGAACATTTTCAAACCAAGGGATGAGGATGGTCAAAGGGTGGGGTGGTGGGCCTGGGGTGGGAGAAGGGAATGGAAGTTGAAAAGAATAGAGGCTTGAACTGGCTCAACTACAAAAAGGGATTGACTGACAATACTGTCTACTGATTCATCAATGAAATATTATATTCGGGACTTTAATTTTCTTGTACATGAATGTACTACTCACCCTCTTTAAAGTGTAAAAGAAACAAGCAAAACACATTTAAAGTTTAGGGGGTAGAGGTTGGGGAAAAAAGGGCACAAAAGCCCGGAGGAAGTGGGACAGCATTTTTTCCCACTAACCACTTCGACACACTAGCTACTAGCAACCAAGTTATAAAATAGTTATAGAAACTCTTATGCTTACTAGCTACTCAGTAAATAATAATAAATAATAATACAGGATGCTATGTACGCGCCTTTCCCCAAGGATCAAAGCGCGGCGATCTATACCAACATACACGCTCACCTGTCTCATTTACCCTCTCACACACCAAATACACATACATCACTCAAACAGGTGGTGTAAAGGCAGGGAAATCGCTATTAGAAGACGGAAGAAAATCGAACTTTTTATTTTTGAAATTTTTATATTGACTGCATCCTGTACCATTATTGAAGGGATGGAGGAAACCGGAGTGCCCGGAGAAAATCCTCGGTGACCTCAATAGTCTCGTACCTAAGTCACATACGTTCGCCCCTTGCGGGAATCGAACCCGCGACCTTCGGCATAGGAAACCGGCGACTTATCAACTGCGCCACGAGGCCACCCCATGAAAGCACAAGTACAAAGGTTCCTCAACATGCCTGCTTTTTAAAATCCAAAGCATACCTACACAACCTGAAAAGCCCAGAGCGAATTGTGTACATTATAATAATGTAATCTGCATTTCATGTGCCCCATTAACAACTGTAAAATTGAGCTAAAACTTTGATCTTATTCAACAAGGATGTCTAGCTCTGCCATGTACACTAATGTTCCCCCCCCCCCATTCTCCTCCCTCATCCAAGCTCTCCTCACCTCCCCCTTTGCAATGTAGAAACAATATACCACCAACACCTTGTGTTAGCAGGTCACAGTTTGATCTGAGGCGTGGAGCTGCCAGTTGTTAACTGCTTTGCTGTGGGCACCGATTTTATACAGCAATCAATGAGTGTTTTTTTCAAAGCGAACAACAATATTATAAAATTCAATAAGTACTGACACACACCAGCTGTCACCTGATGAGTACAATGAAGGCGATGAAGATGTTGATGGTGATGGAGTGGGACGTCTTCCTTCCAAACGCCTCCTGGGTCGTCGTCGGACTACAGCGACTTTTCCGCAACCGGATAAACTCGAGGCATAACAGGATGTTCTGGGAAAAAAAGGAATAACAGAATTTATTAAAATAATTATGCTTACTCAGAATTACAGCTAACAACTTGGGAAATGGAGTAGATGCAGATCTGAAAATGGTGCTCTAGCTATTAATGTGGACCCCACTGCAACAACGAGACAAATGACAGGGGTCTGAGACTGTTGGAGTTTGCCAGATACAACAATTTGATACTGGCAAACACGCTTGGTCTCCACAAAAAATCCAAATGTTAAGCAGTTTAATGCATCAATCAGTTTTCACATATTCTATTTCCCTTCATCCAAGGAAAACAGACAGGTGAACCATAAACCAAAACCTATAACTTATGTAGGTAACGGCAGCCAGAATTTTGTATTTTACTGTTTGTTGCAACATGTGTTTTTTTTTAAATTACATCAGAACACAAGGAAAATACAGAAAAATAAAAGTTGCAGTATAATAAATGGTACACGTTAAAAGCTTATTGTTTTTTATTCTGATAACATTGCATTTTGCCTACTAAAATTGTTATTCTGCAAAAATATTTTTAAACATTTATTTAATCAATCTACATATGAATAAAATAACACATCAATACCTCCCTTATTTACTTCTTGCACTATCTTCACTGACCGTCTTTTTTGTAAATGAGAAAAAATGCATGTTTTGAAAACCCCAGTGTGAACAAAGGAGACATACATTTCTCATGGTAACTGTTTCAATGTTCAAGAGACTTCACAAGACTCTTCATTAATATCAGATACAAGGACGCTTAAAATGCAGCAAATTTATTTTTGTGTTCTTCAAAAAGTAACAAACAAAAATGCAGACCCTGTGTTGACAATCGACCACAACATCCACACTAAAATTGATATGATTTTAAAAGTACAAAAGCACACCGAAAAAGCTTGAAATTTTAACAAGGGAACATTTTAAAGCCACATCCTAGAAGCACAAAATATAGATTAAAGAACAATTTACAGAGACAGAAGGACAAAACACAACTGAATAAAACGAAAAAACACGTACCTCCATCTTGCCAGCCGGCTCGTAGCGTGTGGCGTTCCGAGTTACTTCCCCTGACAGTGCGTGTATTCGACTGGTTGACCAGCGGGAACACACATCGCGGCATGTTAACTGGCTCAAACTCAAAGTTGACTCAACCGCAATTGTGGGTTTCACCGCTCAGACTTTGCGTATACACTTTTTTTGTTATTCCTATTGCAAAGCCGGTTTTAAAAAAACTGAGTTTCAGATTTTGGAACCCAGTATTTTTTTAAACCCAGTTGCACGTAAGTGTAACCTATGCATAAACCCACTGTTATGGTTAGGTACGTACACACATACACACACAAACACACATACATTCAGCACATTCATAGCCAAATTAATAAGGTTTTCCAGACCAGAAAGACTAATCCTGTCTAAGTGTATCTAACGGTGGAGCAAGTGGATTGGAGGTGTGCGGGATGGGGGAGGGTGGTGAGGGGAGGGGGAAGGGGAGGTGTTGGAGGGCTCCTATCCTATCCCATAACTCGCAGGTCGTTGGGGCACCACAGATGATCGTTTAACCAGCCTACGCCATCTTTTTCTGTCCTCCGCAAACCCTCGTGGCTTCGCACAGTGTCAAGCCAGTCCATTCTCGAATGTTGTCCTCCCACCTCTTCTTCTGCCTCCTTGCACTGTGCCTTGCAGGATGGTCTTTGCAAGGCCTGATGATCTGGTGACGTGGCCATACCATCGGAGTTGGAGGGCTATGATGGTCTAGATAGCTTGGGTGCCTGGTAGCTCAGTGGATAGCGAGCCGGTTTCCTGCGTCGAAGGTCTCGGATTCGATTGCCGCAAGGAGCGAACTTATGTAGCTTAGGTAGGTATACGAGACTATTCAGGTCACCGAGGGGTTTCTCCGGGCACATAATAATGGTACTGGTTGCAGTCCATCTAAAAATTTTACAAATAAAAATTCACTTTCGTTTCCATCTTCTAATAGCAATCTCCCTGCCTTTACACCACATGTTTGAGTGATAGATGTATTTGCTGTGCGTGAGAGTGGGTGAAATATGTGAGCGTGAATGTTAGTACAGATTGCCGCGCTTTGAGCCTTATTAGTAATTTGCGGAAAAGAGCGTAAATAGCATTCAGTATTATTATTTTTATCATCATCATCATCATCATCATCATCATCATCATCATCATCATCATCATCATCATCATCAGTGGCACTAAGCACTGCTGAATGTCCAAAGTGGTCCTGAATTGGCTCGGAAGAGTCTGCTGGACCTAAAGCAATAACCATGTAATGTAATGTAATGAATGTCCAAAGTTCTGAAGTCCAAGTCTAAATACAACGCTAAGGTATTGTCGTACTTCGAAAAGTAAAGCCCTCGTCTACATATAAACCCTTATCGTCAGCGTGCTGCACAAGCACTTTAATATTTCCTGAAAAGTTATTAGCTGCCGGTCAATAAATAGCCTTGATCGCTCAGAACATCTATGAACAGCGAGTAGTACGACAGTCTCAACTCGATCAATCAGACCTTGGAACTCCACTTTACCCCACTGGCCCAAATTGAGTGTCAACGGTCTACCACGCAGACGTACGTCTCAGCAGTACTCTTGATACAGACAGACAAACAGAGACAGACACCACCACCAGCACCCAATATAAAGCCTTGGCATGCCTAGGTGCTAGCGCAAGTAGATCGTCCCCTATACGCTTAATGTGTCCGGGGACGTAAATTTTACTCCAAGGTGCTAGCGTACGTGCGAACGAGTGCCACAAAGACCCTACACTTTCCGATTTAAAGTGTTTGCGTAGTCAGGTTCTTGACTGATGTCATTAGGCGTGCATAATACCCCAGTCACCTGGATTACTCAAGTATAGAGCATCGCGGTTCTTACGTTTAAGTTAATTGCTAACACTAAGCTACATAGGCTTAAGGTAAAAGACTGGGCTCCGACGACGACGTAGATCCACTCAGCGCTGCTTATAATTCCAGAAACAGTACCAGCGCTAAGTTTTGCGATTCCTAATGGTGGTTCTCGGGTTTCACCGCACTTGCATTTCTGTGAACATGTGTTTGTTATGCGCGTGACGATCATAAAAATCAGTTATGCGCATTCAAACGACTCGGGGTAACAGCATTAGGCCTACTGACAACCCGCAGTTAAAACTGACGGAAAATGTGCACCCACACATTGAAAAGAAGGGAAAGTACAATACAGTGAATATCAGTTACCGCAAAAACTGAATGAGATTAATAGATATTGCCCCGACAGTTAAGTTAGTTTACCGTTTTCATGACCCGAGGAGAAAACACACTAAGCGATCGATCAGCCAAGTGACATTCTTGTTCGCACTGTATCTGTAAGGACAAAATGGGTGGGAAACCTTTCTAAACAAACATTCGACAATGGTAATATAACTCAGTGGGTCTGTCGTGCTTCTCCTTTTCTTAAATACTTTATTAACATTCACGCTGATTAAATATAGAAGCATTAAGCAAGGTCATTTCTCATTTCGATAATGACATTAAAGATTATATGGATTGGAGCAACACCTGTCTGCCACACACACACACACACACACACACACGTACGCACTCATACACAAACTTAAGTTTCCTAAGGTCATATCTCGCTTTTGACAGCAACACTGGGTCAAGAACGCGAAACAACAGCTGCATGCTACAAAATCAAACGATGCTGTATGTCAGCCTTTGATCGTTCAAGGTACAAAGTGCACATATTAAACAAATGTCTAATTCCCCCTCCCCCCCCCTCCCCACTTCTTACCCTACCTGACGATAGCTTTATGATAGGATGTTAGCTATTACGCTATGGGGATTTATTCGGATGAAGTTATGTAAATAGCTAGACAAACACCTTCGATTCTAGACAATGATATTCCAATTACATTACGGCGGCAGTGATAGCTCATTCGTCAGAGCGCACGACTTGTGTACGTGCGTCTCGGGCGACGTGGGTTCGAATCCTGACTTCAGCAAACTATTTTGTGATTGCTGGCTAGTAGTGTGTTACGTTTGCGACGCGCACGATAGTACGTGTGAGACGCGCACAATAGATCCGATCGTTTTGTTTTGCAAAGCCAATAACAGTGTATGTTACCTTTGATTTGATTTTGCGTTTGTTGTTAGAAGAAGCTTGGTATAATATTGATAATTTTCGTTGGTCGATATTATTGGAGAATTCTCTAGGGTTGCTTGTTTACTATCGATCGAAGCATCTAGATAGATCCACTAGAAGCTGTGAAATTCTTGGACCGTAAAGAAGGTTGTATGACGTAAAACAGTGATGACAAACTTTATCCTGATTGGTTATAATTGCGTCACGCTGGAACATTCGAACGTTCTCTAGAGTTTTAGAAAACTATATAATTGATGCGCTGTGTTGTGAAAGTTAAGAAAGTGAAAAGCGATTGAGCGATTGTACTTGTATGCAGTTGTTGATGTACGCTGAATAAAGTTGGTAAACTTCATACGACGACTCCTGCCTTGTTGCTGAGTGAACAGGTTGCGTGGATAAACGAATCCGAGTTACACTTCTCAGGATTCAAGCATCGGGGCTGAATCAACTAATGATTAAAAAAAAAACCAACAACGAGTGCAACATAGTGGCCAGCGCTTTGAGAAGCTCTCTGAGCTTGTAAGTGCGCTATATAAGAGTAATCTCTTTCTTTCTTTCCTAGAACATAATACCTATATCTAGTAAGCAAATAACAACACTCAGAATAACCTCAGACTGAGAATATCGAGGCACAAAATAGAAAACCGCTGGAGAACGATCGTTAGCGTTTCAGTCACCAAATGCCTGGAACTTATTGCCTCTTATTATTTATTATTTAATCGTTCTTATATAGCGCTTTTCCAACTCAAGAGCTGCTCATGGCGCTGGACGATACAGGCTCTAACTCTAGCCGCCCAAGGCGCCAACTTGCAGCTTTCTCATTCCTATTCGCCAAAAACAAACGTTGCAGATATTCAAGCCTGCACTTCACCAAGTAAATAATCCCCATTTCTCCCAGCTACTACCTTTTAAACCCAAACTGAAAACTCCACCATGTGCATAGTTAATTCTGGTCTCTATGATCTCTATCTCCCACCCCCACCCCCCCCCCCCTTCCTCTCCACAGACTCACACACATTTTCCCCATGTTCAGTGAATGTAGCATTGTAGGCCTGTGTGATGTGTGAAAAGCCGCGCCTCAAATCACTACGTCTTGTGAAATGCGTGCTCATTGTAAATTCTTGAATTATTTTTATTTTTATTATTGGCAAAGCAACAGTACATTTGGAGAATACAATGAGCAAGAAAAGACAGTTCCAATAGTGGTAGCATAGCGGCCTGACATGAGTACTGCACTAGTACCGATGTCAAGTACAAGCCGTTTTAAAAAGTAGGCACTCTTGACTAATACGAAAACAATTCAACAGCGTTAGCTGGCACAGCAGTCAGCCCTTGAGCGGGTGCGGCACTTACAGAGCAGTTGTCTGCACGAACCAGTACGATAGTGACAATAGGAGAAAGAGAAAGGAAAGATAAAGCTATCCCTGCAGTCCGCTCTGACCGAGAGGTCAGTCACAACCATAGGACAGCTATCTAGTACTTGTTAAGGGGTACTCACGTACTGTGCATAATCCACACTGACTGCAATAACAACCACTGACCACTGTGTGTCACAACATATTGATTAAGTGGGCCGATGACTGAGGAAAAACGGTTTAGAGAGAGAGAGAGACAGAGGTTAGAGAGAGAGAGAGAGAGAGAGAGAGAGAGAGAGAGAGAGAGAGAGAGAGAGAGAGAGAGAGAGAGAAAACAGGAAAGAAGAAAGAACACTTGTGCGCGATCAGTCACTCACCACAATGGTCTGCCGTTTGAGGCTGACAGGCTCTGGCAGTGCCTTGGGACCCATGCCGCTCAGGTAGTAGAAGGCCGTTGCAGTGGTCACAGCCCCCACCGTCACTACCCCCGCGCCCGCCAGCTTCATCATGTCCATAGCCATCGGAACCTGCAACAACCGCACCATCAAGACAAAATTTAGTCCCTCACATTTACTGAGACACCTACTATGTCATACCATTACATCTCTATTCCACGTTTTTAAATAAAATAAAATAAAATAAATTAAATTTTAAAAAAAAGACTAAAGCTCTCCACGAGGCAAAAATGCATACCACAGAACAAAATGAGAGCAAAAAATTGACACTCAAACCACTCTAAACACTTCATCTATCTAGACCAGATCAGTTGTGGGAAAAGAAAAGAAAAAAAGAGCGTTGTTCCTTTAAATTTAATGAATATTATTATTCCTCATATACTTTTAAGTCTTACTGTATTTTCTGAAGTAGGCTAGCTGAGATAACATGGCTAGTAAGGATTGCTCAATATTCAATCCTTACGCAGAACAATCACATTTCAATCCTTAGCAATCCTTATGCAGAACAATCTCATTTCTATCATTAGAATACACTGCAATAAACGTTCTGAAGCAACTGTCGAATAACTTGCCATTTACTTACTTCGTTCTTACCTATTATATACATAGAATTTTTTCCCCAAATGAACAGCTCTATAAATAAAAAAAACAATTCCATGAAATGTCATTATGGCATGAAAAGTAATATTCACTATACATGTGAACACAGGAAACTTGTTAAAAGTAAAAACATAAAACGAAAAAAACCAATCTCACAAAAGTTAGAAAATCAATCATCAAACAAACAAATGCACTTTCAGCTAACATCTGGAAATCTTGAACTTCAGGAGAAAATGCTTGAAAAGTAACATATCTGGAGAAAGCAAAACTAATTTTTAGTTAAACAATTCATTCAAAAACAGCAAAAAACTCATTTTAAAACAATCAGCCGGAAACAAGGTCCATGCACTAACTTTACCAACATCCAGACATGGAACAGAGAACTAAATAACACAACAAAAACGTAAATTATAAACTTACTAAGCCTTGAAGATTTTCTGCCATGTTTCTGTTTTGAAAGTCTCACAGAAATTTATTTTGAACGGAAATTCTCAAGTTTCTGCTTTGACGAAAACGCAATGTAGCAAACACTCCCCCCTCTAAATAATTATCTGCTACAAATGCACCCGCGTAACTTCCTCACGCCTAAGACTAGTTAGTTGTGAGCAACTTGAAGAGTGCAAACCGAATGGCAAAGTTTTCCGCTCCTGCGTGTGATATATCTCGCCCTGAACTGATTGATAAACTCAAAGAGGTCAGCAACAAAAAACAAAACAAAAAAAAAGCACGTAATCGAAGCTACTACTATAGTGAAGCGTGTCTTGATGACATGCACTAAGCACGCCCCGCGGCACAACGCCGACAGCAGTTTTATCAATGGGCCGCGGTCACCGGACTCTGAGCTGAAGGCCAATGAAAACTTTTCAAACTACAATAGGCGCACGTTCAATATAGGTCTTTATAGGTCTGCAACCTAACTTTTGCTCAATTCAATATCCTAATAAAGACCTTTTCTCTTCATTCAAGATAGTTAAAAATCATAAACCTTATGACTTTTTCTGTAATCATTCCACTTTTATTAAATCTAAAAATTAGTTGGTAATCACTACCACTTTGTTCATTTAGTTTATAATAATAATAATAATAATGTTCGTCATTTGTAAGACGCCTTAGCCTAAGGATCGCTGGCCGATACAGGATCTAACTCAAACCGCCCGAGATGCCCACCCACAGCCTTTGGGCGCATGGTTTGACGCCCGGACAACTGAGCACAATCCTGGGCAGCCAGGGATGGGGGAGAAGGACCAAGTGCATGCTGGGTGTGTTATTGTTACCGGCACTCACCCGTCTAGGACACGAGCGTCAGGATCTTTAAAGTCCGTTATGATGGAATGTATGCGACACACAGACTAGACCTCGGTTTATACTCTCATCCGAAGGAGTAGGAAAACAGGAGTAAAGTGTCTTTCCCAGGGACACAACACAATGGCCCGGCCAGGGCTCGAACCCGGGACCTTCAGATCCGCAAGCCGAAGCACTACCATTACTCAATAGACCACAGTGCCTCCCTATCAGTTTATCAGTTATTGTTTAAAAAGGTTTCTCCTTTATTTAAAAATTCTCATGTGTCCATATATTATGTATCCAAGTGTGCCCAAGTAGAACTGATGCTAGTTATTGGACAAGTAATAATCTCAACCATAATAATAGGTGCAAAAATAGTAGTAAACCCTTGAAGGTCTGTCCTCATCTCGAAGGTTTGGAAATGGCGTTTTTGATCCTTCTACTATTGTCATTGTGCAAGATTTACTGCGTCATTGAAACTTAGCAGGAAAAGGATTTACTTGATCTACTACAGGCAAATGAGTGTCATGTATGTAGTTGTACAGTTTTTATATTTCCAGACATTTCTGGAAATACTTTCAAAGAGTTGTTAAGAATCAGAACGGGCTAAATGTCAGTTGGTCGGTCTGTCCGCCTGTCAACCTGTTGGAAGACGCATATCTTAAGAACCACTGAACGGATTTTGACCAAACTACATAGAACCTAAGTTTGTGGCCTGCCTTACGTGCCATCATATTTGAACTACTGCAAAGGTCACGGTCACTGGGAATCATTTTGTTGCTAAACACAATTTGCTCATTATTTCAAGAACGGCTAAAGCTATTTTGTTGAGGTTGGTAAACATGTGCTTCAGTAGCAATCTGGGTGTCGGTCCGTCTCTCCAAAGTTCACTTTTTTGGTTCAAAACACACCTGTTGCATGATGAGGTCTCAAAAACAACTGAACCAAAATTCATCATTCTTACTTTGTGCATACTAAATACTGCTAAGCATGTTGGCTTATTTGTAGTTGCACTTTCTCAAAGGTCAAGGTCATTGTGCTTCATTTTCTAAACACATTTTGCGCTGTACCGAAAATCTGACTGCTCTGATTTTGATTATTTTTCCCTCCTTGCAGATTGTGGCCTATCCATCCATGTTTACCCTTTTGCTTCTTTAGGATAAAGTCGAATCACAACACCTCCAGAAAAATGAACACTACTGAAAATACTTTAGCGGCTATGGATGTGAGTGTCTGGGAATACACTTGAATAGCTTGCCATCTTGTTTCTTTCAAGACAAGTTAATTTCTTCATTGACTAACAGAAAGGTTGTGAACAAGTTGTCACAAGGTTTCGTCAATGTCTATTACAGGGCATAACAGAACAATGATAGGCAGCAGCAAGAAAATAAAACTGCTGATGGAGTGGAGCAATTATACAACTTCATCCATTATACATTCCCATGAAAAACAATGCCAGCTACACAAGGATGTTGGGCACAAGTAGGTCAGTGGAACAGGATCAAGGACAATATTCAACAGTCAGTCAGGAGAAGACCAGATTCAATAATGTGAGTCTAATGTCGAGATCCAAATTGCGCAGGAACTAACCAAAAGCCTAATTCATGACTGAAAGTCTATTAAGACCCATACACATTTATTAGAGGAGCTTTTATTTCAATAATGTGGAATAATAAACTCTTCTACGACCAAATTATTCAGTGTAAAATTTGAAATAATGACCTCTGACTTACTGCAGTACAAGAGAAAAAAAATAACTATGTTTAACCAACCACGCTATGCCAAACCAAACCCAGACTAAAATAAAATATGGGCACAAATCAACTGTAAACAATACCCATCACCCCCACCCCCCCTCCCAACCTACCCTGCTTACCTTCAGTTTCAAGGTGAAAGACTTCTTTATTCAAGATATTGATCAATTTATAGCTAATAGATATAATTCTGGAAACTGAAATACATGAGCATACCACAGCACAGTGTGAAATTAAATATTAAATAAAAACAAATACAATTAAATATTTGTATCCAGTCACTCCATCCTCCATAACTCTCTCTCTCTCTCCTGAACAGCTATCCTTCAGCTTCAAGGTCAAGGACCTTATTTAATTATCTATAAGGATACCTCTCCCTCTTTCCAGCTCAACCCCAAGCCAGTTAGTTACCTGTGCCATGATAAGAGGGTCTAGTCAAAGTCTAAGGTCACAGTCCAAAGGCTGTCAACCTATTGCACATATAAACCTTCCCCTCCAAATAAAATCCAACCTTGAGAATTTTGCAATGGAAAACTGTCTAGGCCAAATCTTGTCCACTTAAATCAAGGCCAAATATCAGTCCTCAAGTAGGACAAGCCGGAAATAGGAACTAAAAAAAAAAACAAAAAACAAAGGAATCATGGGTACAATCACAAAGTGTCAAACACGCAGAACTGATTTTATACAGCTCATAATTAATAATACAGTTGTAGTACAGATGCACCAATATTGTGAGAAAACAACACTTGTTGGCTTGTGACAGGCAACAAATATTGCATGAGTGCCTTTCTACCTATACAATCAACCAGGGATATCATCTCTGAATCAACAAACATGATACTTCCTACTGTAGAACTGTGTACTAGTTTCAAGCACTTGCATACAACACACTCATAATTATATTATATAGAGCACCTCAGATGATTGTAAACCAAGAGACTATACTTTTGGTGCTGCTTTAAAAAAAAAGTATTTACAATGAAAGAGCATTGGATATGTGCGCATATCTGTTACGAATTTTTCACTGTGTACACAACAGTAACAAATTCATGATCAAGTGAGAGTGACATGATGTAGAGAATGTAATTATGAAGGAGTTTCAACTTATACAGAGATACATTTTTGCATCAGGCGATCAAGCATAAAATAACCGCAACCATTTTTTAACCAGTTTTTGTATAGGTTTATTATAGTCAAGATCCCAAGTGCTGAAACTTAAAATCAGATTTTTTTATTTTCTCACCGAACTAGTGATCAAGACAAAGTCACCAATCTGCCATAATAATAATAGTAATAATAATAAAGAATGCTATCCTATCCTATCTTACCCTGTAACTCAGAGGTCATTGGAGCACCACCGATAATCATTTAAACAGCGTACTCCATCTTTCTCTGTCCTCAGCAACCCTCATGGCTTCGCTCAGTGTCAAGCCAGACCATTCTCCAATGTTGTCCTTCCACCTCTTTTTCGGTCTCCCTCTTCTTCTACCTCCTTGCACTGTGCCTTGCATGATGGTCTTTGCAAGGCCTGATGATCTGGTGACGTGGCCATACCATTGGAATTTCTGTTTCTTCATCACTGTGAGCAAGTCATCGTGTTGTCCAATGGTTTGTGTGATGGTCTGTCGGACTTCGTCGTTAATGATGTGCTGGTTGTATACATAGGAAATGTTTAGAAGTCTTCTGTAGCACCTCATCTCCATGCTTTGTATTCTTCATTCTAGATCTGCTGCGAGGGTCCAAGTTTCGCAACCGTATAGGAAGATGGAGATGACAAGGGAGCGCAGCAGCCTTACCTTGGAATGTAAACTGATGGTCTTGTCTTTCCAAATGGGCTTCAACCTTGCCAGGGCAGCAGTTGTTTGTGTGATCATGGAGAGAAATTCCTGTCGGGACCCATTATCTGATACAATGGCTCCTAAATATTTGAAGCTATGCACTGTATTGAGGGATTGGCCTTGGAGTTTGATTGATGTCCGTGTAGATGCCATTGGTATGGTTGGTCATCATTTTGGTCTTCTCTGCACTTATTTCCATTCCATAGGTTCTGTAGGTGGTGTCAAACCCCTGTACCAAACGGTCTGTATCAGCTGTTCAATTTCTTGTTCCTCTCCAGCCAATCCATCAATGTCATTCACAAAACGAAGGTTGGAGATTGCTCTTCCCCCTATGCTGACTGTGCCTTCGTGATCTGCAAGGACATCTGACATGATGTGCTCTAGGAAGATGTTGAAGAGTGCTGGAGAGAGTAGGCATCCTTGACGCACACCGATTGTTGCTCTGAACCAGTTTCCGATGGCGCTGTTATGGAGGACTGCACTGGTAACCTTTTCATACAGGGTTTTGATGACTTCAATAAATTTAGGGCTGATGTTGTACACTCTCATGGTTGCCCACAGAGCTGCATGCCAGACTCAGTCAAACGCTTTCTTGAAGTCTACGAAAACATGATATAGATGTTGTTGGTGCTGTAGGTATTTCTCGCAGATTATTCTGAGGTTGAAAATCTGTTCAGTGATACTTCACCCTGCCCTGAATCCTGCTTGTTCTTCAGCTATGATTTGTTCAGCTTGGGGTTTCAACCTGTTGAGTATTATTTTCACAAGGACCTTGCTGGGATGGCTGATGAGGCTGATGGTTTGGTAATTTTCACACTCCTGAAGTTACCATTTTTTGGAAGAGTGATGACAAGCGATTGGGTCCATGGTGTAGGTCACTCCCCACTCTGCCAGATCTTGTTACAGATAATGGTGAGGGCATCAATCATCGCTTCTCCTCCTGCTTGAAGCAGTTCCGCGGGTATGTTTGTCCACTCCTACTGACTTCCCTTTCTTCAGCGATTGCACTTATGCCTCAACTTTTTCTTGGACAATTGGGAGGATTTCTTCTTTTTCTCTGTTCTCGGGACATGCTAGAACTGATGGTTCTCCGTTTGGTGTGTGGTTGTAAATGTCAGAGCACTACTCTGTCCAGACTTCTTGTTCTTCTGTAAGGCATGTGCCAGACTTGCTATGGATTGTGGAGACCTTGGGCTGTTTAACATTTGTCTGCCGCTTCACAGCCTGGTAGGTCTTCTTGCTGTTGTCCTTGTTCAGACTGTTCTCTATTTCCTGGCATTGGTCTTCTATCCAGTTATCCTTTGCTGTGCGCATGCCTTTTGGATATCATTATTGAATTTTGGGGTAGGCATCAGCTCCCTGTGAGGTGTTCTTTTCCTTTTTCATCTCTCTTCGTTTATCACACAGGTCCAAAAGTTCAGGTGTGATCCACGGCTTCTTCTTTGGCCAATACTTGCCAAGGCTCTCAGTAGCAGCATCTGTCACAGCTGAGTTGAAGGTGGTGGTCATGGTGTTGACATCTACTTCACCAGCTCCCAAAATGAGCAGTGGTGCAAATTTCCCTCCAGTTGTGGCTTGGAATATTTCTGCCACCTCCGGGTCACACATTTTTTGTCTTCAATCAAAATGCAAAGTTCTGAGAAAGGAAATCAATTTTAATATTTGAAATTGTAAATGGTCTGCATCCAGTGCCAATTCTAAGGAGGGAAGGAAATCAGAGTACCTTAAAAATACCTCAGTGACCTGACAAGCCTAAAGTAAAAGTAAAACCAAAGTTAAATATTTCCTCCTAAGCGGTGGTTAACCCACAATCTTCAGCACTGGAAACTAGCACTGGAATCCTCATTAGTCTGTTTTAACAACTGTCACACGAAGCATTTAATGAATGTATGGGTTAGGCTTTAGGATGGTGAAGGTGCTGAACAGCAGAGCATTTATTCTCACTAACAAGACAGCAGATAATATTTTTGTTATTTCTTTGCAGAACATTATGCAACTGGATGGGCAAAGCATGCTCAATACTAGGGAACTTGCAATATTCCACATGAAAATGAGTGCCAAGAAAAACTGAAACGGCGACATTAAAATGCAAAGTAATGCTGACTTTGATCTTAAGATGACCTCGTCTTTTGGTTCCAAATGGACACTGATGTACAATTAAATAAACTAGGGCAAAAGTTGTATTATGCCAAAAAACAGTTACCTTGGGATGACCTTGACCTTCAATTACCTTGACCTTCACTTGACTTCTGATGCTAATGTATGATCAAATAACTCAATGTTGATGCATACTATGGATCAAATACAGAACCATTCCTCTTCATGATGACCAAATATTTAAAATTGTTTTTGCAAGGCCTAAAATGACCTTGACCTTTAAGATCAACAAATATGAAAGGTAGACCTATTATCTCTGCATACAACAAGTTTGTACTTTTTAATCACTCATCAATATAACTTCAAAGTACATGTACCCAAATAAACCGACTTTGGATAGCTCCAGTGACTACTGACAAGATTGGCAATCTATGAATCAGACACATTGCAGAATGCATGCGAGTCAAAAAAGTTAACTTCATAATTGAGTACTTATTGATCTCTCCATACGCATCCTTTGCTTGTCAAACGGTCAAATCTTATATATTCATATGTTAAGTCATATGATCACTGTTTTACAAAGACTTATGATCAGTGTAATTAACATATTAATCTCATGATGCATATATATAAAGTCATATGATCACAGCAAAATCTTGTGACATTCTCAGACATATATGACAAATGTAATTAGCATACAATTAGCATAATTTGTATGGGTGTTGCTGCTTCAATTACAGTTGCTTTTCTGGCAGTTTGCAGATTGAAAGGAAAGAAAACAACAGCTGGAGTGACTGCTTGTTTTGTGTTTGTGATGAGGATGAATATTTTAAACCACATACAAAAGGCTTGCAGAGCTTTCAACATTATCACTGCAACAAGCATGCTTTTAATATTATTTGTATGCTCAAGGCTCAGAAATCAACAAATTATATATGACAAAATTAATGGAAAGAACAGGAACCAACGCATTCCGCAGCAATGGCAACTTGCACAATTGCGAGAGAGAACTCCGTTTACTTACCTTAAAATAATCCAAGATTTTTTGCAAAATTTCAGGAACCATCATGTCCAGATTTTGGTAATAGCTCAGCTACCAAAGACCTAAGATACAGTCTTGTTATGTATTGTCCTTCTCCCTGCAGTATCTCTCTCACTTGCGTTTCTAAACTATCATTATCTATTGTGTGAAATGATCTTGGATCAGTAACTATCAGGAGTCACAAGACACAAGTCACCACAGATTGTGCTGTACTCAGCAAATGTGCTTTTCTTTCCAAAGTTAAAGTTCAGCAATACTTGATGAAACTGCAATCCACCAACACAACTTATAAAAATATATCAATTCGCAAGTTTGGAAGGCTGCTGGCCTAGAAAGAAGACAAGCATATCACTCAAAAGCTATAGGCCTGGGCTTCAGCTGAAAGGGAGATAACTGGCAACAGGCTCAAAGTGCAGGGGCAGCCTCAGTTATCTCAGCAGTATGAAGACCAAGTATAATATATGGTAGACCGCACTTATTACTCCTTGGTTTCTAGTTTATTCTCAATGTACAGTACCAACAAAAAAAAAAAAAAAAAAAAAAAATTTAAATAAAGATAGATACTACTTAGCAATTTTAGAAAAGAAAAAAAATCCACAAGTCACAACATACACAAAAACAGAAGTGTGTTATGAACACTACACAGCATACATTAAATTGCAACATTTATAACGTTGTTACTTTTAAAACAAATATGGTAGGCAAAAATATAAATCTTTCTATGTGCTCTCCAAAATCGTAGGACCTTTGCAAAACAGCCAAAATAAGCTACATCGAAGTACTACTCAAGACAAGTCAAAGTGAGTCTGCAAACACACCCACACAAATTAACATTTCTGAAAAGACTAAAGTTCAATGACAATCTGAATCCTGGACCTCACTTCGTTATTAATTTGTTTCAATACTATCACAAAATCTTGAAAGTGTCATTTAAACTATCTATTCAAATGTTTTGCAACTGTTCTTAAGTTGACATGATTGTCTTTCATTCCTTATGTAGAGTTATCACACAATATGCCTTTTGTTCACTAAAGGGCTTGTCTAAGCCTAAAGTTAGTAGTAGTAGTAGTAGTAGTAGTAGTAGTAGTAGTAGTAGTAGGCAAAATACTGTAGTACTTGATAAGTGATCTGAGAAAAAAAACAAGATCATGAATTTGGACCAAAAAATTAGAATATGGTCTTTAAAAAGAACACACATAAACACATATCACTGCTTTTGTGGTTTCATTGTAGTGTATTTGTGGAGATGGGTAATGTGTGTGTATTTCACTATTTGTGTTGTTTACGCGTATAGGCCTACATCAGTACATACATCATGTGTGTGTGGCTATGTGGGCGTGTTAAATTTAAGGGGTTGGTAATCTAACCAAAATGCTCGATGGACAACTCCAAAATTACGTTACAGTGACTCAGATGTGTAAAACTGTTAGAACATGGGTATGAACTGAACTGAAACCACGAGGCGTTTTCACGTGCATAATCTGGAGCTTCCATTTACTGGTAACTGTCTGATCTTATCTAGCCTTCTACTCAGACGGATTTACGCCTTCAGACACCACATGGTTTTTCGGAAAATTGCGGGGTTTGTAAATATCTATAAGTGGGCTTATATCAAAAACAAAGAAAATTGCATCCAGCTTTCTTTTGATACACTGTTTCTGCTAAAATGACGGCACTGTCTGAGTGATAAAGGAGCTAAGTCGCAATAAATACAAACAATTTTGATGCCATGCCGGTAGCCTACCTTCTTTATGTTTCCTAGTGCAATCGATAATAAAACGTGCGATGTAAAATCTCTTACCCTTAAAATTATTTCCTCTGTAACACCTCAAAGGAAACTCTTGACAGATAATGCCTGGATCAGCTGAAAATCGCAATTCAGAAGAAAAATTTTTAGAGTATGAACGATGGTGATAATGATGACACGACCGCTCACACCACTGTAAACACTAAGGACGGGCATTTACAAACTGCATTTTGATTGGTGGACCTTGGCGAAGGAAATGGTTGTACACTCTAACCCAAATTTACATTTGAAAAGAAAACCAAGTATCCAACTTCAACAAACCAATGAAGGCCCAAATGAATTCCCGCAATTTTCTTTTATTTTATTTGTGCATTTCTACGTTCAATAGAATTTTTGTGTTTAATGAAAATTGAAACACTCGAGAACAAACACGCCACCTATCCTTTACTTCCGGCAAATTCGCCGAAAGCACGCGAATAAGGGCTTTGGCAGGTTAGAATTTCTTGGTTTTAGTAATAATCAACCATATGAACTGCTTTTCTTATGGTTTTATTGCATTAACTAAATCAGTTGCAGGTTTTTTATTTGGCAGGATTATATTAAATTAACAAAAGCATTTAATACTAATAATAGTTTCCATGATGTTACTTTGTTAGACCGGTTGATTGTCACTACTAGTAGTAGTAGTACAGTACTACTACTACTGTACTAGTACCGTAGTAGTAGTACTACACTAGCCTAGGCTTAGCAAGTTACTTAGTAGTTACTAAGTTAGTAATACTAATAGAAGTAAATAATGGAAGGCTATACTATAGCCACGCGCAGGTTTCAGGGCGACTGAAGGGCTGAAATTTAAATCGTTCAGACAACAGCCATCGCTGTCTAGGCACAAGGGACGTAAATCCAAGCATGCAAGGGGGTGGGGGGGGGGGGGGGGAAGGGGGGACGGGAGTGTGGCACCTGATAGCTATTACAGTACTATTCCAACTAAATCCTCTTCTGAAGACTTCATAAATTAAGTAATAACGTATCGAGAGGCAGTGAAATTGTCAATGTGACTATTTCTGTCTTACAGAGCTTCAGTGGGTAGTGTACTTTACGAAATTTTGTCCTTCTGTAAGGGAGACAGAAGGACCAAACTTCGTAAACCTTTGTTTTAACTTTAAGTTAAAGTTAAAACAAAGGTTGCATCAATACTAATGGTTGTTAAGTACTGCAAGCAGACATGGGTGGGTTTCAGAAGAGTGGTAGCATAGATTGTTGGGAAAAGTAAGGATTTTGGACAGCAGTGTGTTTTTGTTTTTAAAGCTGTATTTTAATATTTACATATATATGTGAATATACAAGCTTGCGAAGTGTTCAGTTTCACACTTCATTTTAAACAAGTATACAAGCAACACATTTTATTAAAAAAAATGGTTGTGTTTGGTGTCATTGTTTAGCAAAATCATTTTTCTTTTAGAATATGGTAGCAGCATTTTTCTTTCAGAATATGATAGCAGCAAATGAAAATGTTATAGAATCAAAAGATATTGATGTTTTAAGAAGGGTATGTGTTTTTCTGACCTTAAGAATGACCAGTATGGTGCTATGTGCTGGGTATGAGGGACTGTTTATTTTTTGTATTCCTGGTTTGCAGACTAAGCAGTAAAGATGGCCGACGGTGCACAGGATCCGGATGTTCCCATGGAGGAGATGGATGAGGACGAGTTGCTGGGGACTGAGGCAAAGAATGGAGAAGGGGAAGATCAGGATGAAAACATGAAAGAGGCTAATGAAGCTGGCGAGTCTAATGAGGCTAGCGATAAGTCTAAAGCCAAACCAGAAGGAGCTGAAGGGGAGGAGAAGAAAGAAGAAGAAAAGAAAGAAGAAGAAGACCTGGATGATGGTGGAGCAGCCAGTGATCTGGAATTCGCTCTTGATGATGACCGAGCTGGTCTAGAAGGTGAGGAATAAGCTAGTAGCCAAATGTTGCTGTTTCTTCACATTTGGGGAAGAACTACATTATTGTATGAACTTGGCACACATTAAAGCATGACTTGTGCGAACAGTTAGTTAACATTCAGATTTGCTTTGTTTGGGTTGTCATACTTTGCTAGTTCGTATTTCCCTTTTCTTCTTCTTTATTTTTTTATTAGCTATATAATACAGCCATTGCTTTTCAACTCACATGCATAGCAATATAAGTCTTATGGACTCCCCCCCCCCCCCCCCACCCACCCCCAATTTTTTTCTTCAGATTTTTTACAAACTGTGCAAGTTGAGTCATAAAGAGTCCAAATATAATTTTTTTTAAAACAATTTCATTATCTGCCTGCTGTCCGTCTGTGCAAAACTTGCAAGGGGCTTCATATCTCAGAGCCTATTTTAACTATCACAACCAAACTTGGTAAGATGGTTTATAATATCCTGGATAATCCATGAGATCGAAAATGATCAGTGAATGAATGACTTCACTTCAAGGTCACAGGGTCAATAAATATTAGTCAAAAAATGAAGTTGTTGACAAAATTTCCCTTTTTTTTCTAAGTTATTATTTTTAAACTTATGATGCTTTGGTGCATGATAGATCAATGAGACAAACATACTTTGCAGATTTGGTCATCCTTGCTACAAAATCAAGGTCACAGGAGCTGTCCAAAATCGGTTCGTATAGGTACTTTGAAGTGACCTTGACCCTAAACGAAGAGAAATAAGAGTCCAAACTTGTTGTATTTAGAGATAATAGATTGATCTTTAATATATGTTCCTTTTTTGTGTGGATCTTCAAGGTCAGGGTCATTTTAAGCCATACAAACACATTAAAAAAAACAATCTCAGTAAATCTTTCCCAGCTACTGACGTTTTTTTCAAACAGCAAAATTTGGGTGTCGCCAGCAAACTTTTGACAAGCTATAACTCTGTCAATTTTGGGTGTAGAGCCATAATTTTTGGACTACTGTGTAGGCAGAAATAACACAATGATACAGTAGAATTCATTTCATCCTTTATGATTTTTTTTTTCCTGATAAAAAAAAAACATTGTAAACAATTAATATTTTTGCCAACTTTTTTTTTAGTATGTCTTTAAATTTTGTCACATTATGTGCATTATGATATATATGTATGTTTCTGGCTATAATTTATGTCAAAGAAGGGAATGTATATATGTGAAAGAAAATAAAATAACAATTGTTTGATTTGTATGACAAATGAATAAACATGTCACCATCGTAAAAATCAGCAATTTACCAATTGTTTGGATGCACATACTTAGAATCCTTCACACTTTCACAGTATCAGTTTAATTGTCAACTTTTTCACGTCTCTGCACTTTTCACTTCAACTGGCTCTAAACCTAAAAATTCATTATCTGAATCAGTATCAATGAATATTTCGCGAGGAATCGCATCAAAACTTTCCATGATGGTTTCAGCGCTGCTCTTTGAAAAAAAAAAAAGGAAAACTTCAAAAAAATGTGTTGAAAGATTGCAAGCGAAACAAAGCATGGAAAGAACTGGCATTAAGTTCTATTTCCTTTTGAGAGTTCTCTACTCTTGTTTGTATTCCAATTACAGCAGCCAACCACATGTTGTAGCACAAAATTCAGACCCTCTTATCGTTTGATCGATATCCGTTGTAGGAAACGAAGTGTGCTTGGCACAACATTGCAACATCTGCTCGCTAAAGGATAAGGAGCATGGGAGTCATATGGGCTTTGCCCTTCTAGTTTTCTGACTCGCATGCATAGCAGTGTGAATCTATGTACTCGCCCCCCAAAAGGTTTTTTCCAGATTTGTGCAAATCTGTGCGAGATAAGTCCTAAGTACAGTAGTCCAAAAATTACAGAAAAAAAGTCAGTCTATCTGTGCAAAAACTGAAGTGGGTAAGTGCTTAGAACCTATTTCAACTATCACAACCAAACTTGGTAAGATGGTGTAGACCCATGAGCAGCAGGCTGGAGAATTCTCCTCGGATACGCGAGTTTCCGAGGTTAACGAACTTACTTTCCGAGGTTTAAAAATTAGTTCCGAGGAGAAAAAAAAAGGAGACGCAAATTGTAAATTAACCACGTATGTTCGCTCCGCAAACCCATTCCAACGTTTTGCCTTACTCTGTACCATTTCCGGAAGAAGCGCGTGTTGATAATTGGGCGCACACCACGAAGTATTTCCGCCCAGCAGAGACGCATGTTCTTTCACACGGTCCCTTCGAGTGTGAGAAGTTACAGAAATGTCGTGCGCATCGCGGATTATTAACCTGGGAGAAGATTTTCAAGAGGGAGACATCGCCAACAAATGGATTTGGGAATGGACGTCGTAAGTGGTAAAAATGGAGGGAGTCGAGCAGCGTATCGGCTCTCATTTTTGAAAAGTTGATGCTGCAGGCATGGCTCGTTGCATCACGTGCAACAAAGAAATTAGATACACTAATCGTGGTATTACAGCGCTCACTGAGCACTTCTTTACGAAGAAGCACAAAATGTGCTGTGAAAGCACTGACTAGCTGCACAACGATACCAGGTAAGAGTTTGTTTGCTTAGTGGTTCCATCAAGACTAATTGAAACATAAGCCCTCCTGACAAGAGCAAAAAAAGCTGATGACAGACCTCCAGCCAAGAGACTTTGCACTAATACTAAGCCAGCAGTAACTTTAAAAAAAACCAGAGCACCTTATTATCATTTTTCAAATAGAGTTTTTTTTATTATTATTATTTAGATTGTAATACTAGGAAGCTAGCTTGTTTGTGACAGTTGCCATAATCTTGCATATGTTGACACAAACCTATTCAGTTGTTTTTTCCAAGTAACAGTTTTTTTGTGTGTATGTGAACATTAGTCTTAATAATAATAATATAAAAAAATAATAATGTCTATCTATGAATGCATGAATATTATGAAAAACATCCAAATTTATCTCTCACAAAAAGCATACTTTTGGGGTTTTAAATGCTATAAAACTGTCAGCTTCAGGGAAGCTTTGCCCCCCAGACCTCCCACCGGGGCTTCAACCCTGGACCCGACCAGGGGCCTTACGGCGGCCCCTGGACCCCGACCGGATTTCAGAGGTTTTTTTCTTCAGCTATTCTCCAGCCTGATGAGACCTCATAGATAATCAGTGAATGAATGACTTCACTTCAAGGTCAAGGCCACAAGGGTCATCAGATGTTCGTAAAAAAAAGTGACTGTTCCCAAAATTTAACTTTTTTTTTCTTGGTTATTAATATTGAACTTATTATTCTTTGATTCATAATAGATAACTATGAAACACACATACTTTTACAAATTTTTTAAACCTCAATCCAAGGTCAAAGTCACTGGAGCTGTCCAAAATCAGTTAGTACAAGTACTTTTAAGTGACCTTGACCCTAAACTATGAGGAATATAAAGTTAAAAATGGTTGTATTTTGAGATGATAGATTGATCTTTCATTTAAAAAAAAATGTTCAGTGTTTGCATTGATCTTGAAGGTCAAGGTCATTTTAGGCCTTGCAAAAACATCAAAACAGTAGGTCACCGTATAGTAAAATTGCTGTTTATTTAACCAGTAGTATGTGACAACATTAGTGTAACAAACCAGGATTCGCTAAGTAACGGAAACAATAGACTTAGAAAAGATTTACAATAATAACGCAATAAAATATCTGTTTCTTTTAGTTTAAATATTTGTTTAATTAATTACTGTCACTCTCATCTCAATTATACAACGCATTCTTACAGGCCCAACATATGATTGAAAATTATAAAAAGAGACAAGATGACTATGGGTGAAGGTCCGTGGCGATGAAGTGTTGACGAGGCAGTCCGTGAGTGATCCATGAAGATGTGTCGTTGATGTCGTAGTCTAGGATGATGAAGTGATAAACTTGCAAATAAATTCCTCAGTCATACTTTGTCACATCAATCCATATATGCACAATTACAACCATAATAAAAACCCTGTAAAAGACAATGTGAAAGAACACTAAATTCCCGTAATATTATATTATTGACAACGCTAATTCAGCTTTAATATCAACCATCAGTTGAGTCGAGGGCATAGAAGCTGTCCTCTTTCTGAACTTGTATCCTTCGTACTTTCAATTGTCTCGTAAAATAAAATCTGACTTCTTCCATTTTCTTAAATACCATTATGAATCTACATATTCTATCTTACTTTATGCAATATTTTTAGAGGGTAGAAACAATTTAAAACATTAACAAATCATCTTCCTCATCTTCACCAGCGGCTTCTCCAAAATCAACACAAAAATCATTTCAGCATCTTAGACGTCAGCTTGCTGAATTGTTCATGTCTTGGTAAATATAAAAGAATGCATTGAGTCGGTGTTATGTTGTGACGTAATGATGAGGGTCAAGGTCACTGAACATCAAGGTCATCCCAATGTCAAGTTTTTTTGGGGCATAATACAACTTTTGCTGTAGTTTATTGGATAGTACATGAGTGTATTTGGAGCAGGATATCAAGGTCAAGAGCATAGAAAGATCAAAGTGGGTATTACTTTGCCCTTTTAATGCCACCGTTTCATTTTTTTTTCCCCGTGCACTAATTTTCATGTTAAATATTGCAAGTTCCACAAGGAGCACATGAGTCATATGGGCTTTGCCCTTTTAGTTCTTTCTTTTTTTTTTCTCTCTCTTTACGCTTCTGGTTGATACACCCGAACTATCTGACTTTTCTCAGACTATTTTGCAGAGGAGGTATCTTGGAAGTGGCATTTGGAGATGTACCCTCTTGGTCCGGAGGACACACAGCTGGACAACTTTGTGAAGATGACTCAGACATCCATTCAGACTCACCTTGTGTTCAGGACCAATGAGCAAGGGGAGAGAAGAGGGTTGGTGACTTTGTTGTTATGGTGCTGTGTACTTTTGGTGGAGTATCTAGGGTCAGGGTGTCGGGGCAGTGGTGGGTTGGTTGGGTGTATGGGGAGAGCAGAGGGGACCAGACTACAATTGGAGATGACTGCAATTTTCTTGCTTAAATATTTCAAGGTATTGAATAAAGTTCCATTTGCAGGTGGATGATAGGAGGGAGGGGTGGTGGGGGTAGGGGGATTCTGCCAAAGCAAAGCCAGGACTGTGTCAGTTATTTAGAGTCTCCCAAGATTACACATTTCAACATCTCATATTGTTATCAACTTCACAGGAAATGTTGCCCCACCATGGAAAATAAGGTTGAATAAAATTAACCTCTTTCCAAGGACACATAAATTGATAAATTCATTTGTGTATGTTCCCATTAATAGCATCAAAGTTGATTCCAAAAACAGCACTGCTGTGAAAGTTGGTATAGTAGGGGCACAGTTGTTTGTTTGCAACATTCAAAGCTTAGCAAGTGATCGGTGTGAGCATGATCTTTTGGTCAGGCGTCGGAATCTTCCACTTAGCAGTTTTGAGACTGCGCACTATTGTGGTCACCATGTATCTACGAAAGGTGATAAGGCTGTTGCGGGCAAAATTGACTGAAGTGTGAAAAAATAAGGGTATTTTGGATTTTGGTTGGCTTGAAGAGAGAGTGAAGACCTCGATCTGGTTTACGAAAGGCATAGACGAAAAAATAACACATCGTGGAGCTCTTTTGTTCATGACTCAAATCCCCCAAATCAACTTGCCTAGTCAGGCGCACTGCGACTGGTGTTTGGATAGGTTGAAATACGGATCAAAGGGAATCTGAATGTTCTCAAACTTTGTAGACATAATCTTCGTTATGATCTTGTTTACATTCAAATTCCATTTTCTCATCCACAACAAATCTAACATCAGACACGGCCTTGAAAACATGATCATGATAAACACTATTTGTTACTACAACAGACGACGCATTTGGAAAGTAAACAAGCATCCACTCGCTTTTCTTTCCATCCATCCAGTGATCACTGTTTTTGAGAGATCATTTCTTCTCTCCAACTCTTTTCCAGAGAGACCTTCTTGTTGATGTTTCAATAGCACTAACAGTGCGACAGTGTGGACGTTCCTTGGGGAGCCCATTAACATCTTGAAGTTATAGGGATTCAGTATTTTATGTTCATACATTTATCATTTTTCATCTTCAGTAATCATCAATCCAATGCAACTTTTCTGAGGTAACCTTTTTTTTTTTAAAGATAGTTTCGGAATGTTAATTGTTTTGAAAGATTGGTTTAGTGACACAAAGGAGATTGTTACTGCATGCAGATAAAGAGTTGGTGAGTCATTGTGTACTTTTGAACGCATTGTAAAAAATTACTGCAGATTGAAGTGCGCTGTAACCATTTTGTAAAGTTGTGGTGTTTCCTGGTTCAAGTTTTAGGTGTTGAAAATTTTATTTTAAAAAAAACATCTTCAAGGGACGCTTGCTCCCTGACCCCCATCTAGGGCGTTGCTCCTGGACCTCAGTATTATCCTCGATATTATATATTTGTTTATCAGTTCAAGCACCTGTCTCAGTTCGTTCAAAAGTGTTACTTTTTAAAATAGTTTGTATAGGCTGTAAAATGAGCATGATTGTATTTGCCAGGTGCTTTTAGTGGCATCATATTTGTTAAATACATGTATTAGGTACTCCAAGCCCTTCATTGGCTCTTGTCCGCTCAGCAGTTTTGACTCAGTTTTCACTTCACTTTCAACACTTATTATTAATGTAAAACTGCATCAAAACGAACAGTGGCTGTATTCAAATAAAAATTGAAAGCTTTATCTTTACATCTGTGTTGTTTTTAATGCATGTTTATGCGAAAGATTCCGAGAAAACAGCTTTTGAATACGCCCCTATCCGAACGCTGAATGCCGCTGCGAAAAAATTGTCACTGTCGTTTGCTGAGAGGTGGCTCGTTTCAAAGTCTAAGCGCTTTGCGATACTTCATTGGATGGCCTAAAAATAAGAACCAATGAGAAGTTCGGATACTTAGCTTCATTTACATATCAGTATGGAAGGCTCTCGTGTGTAAACATTTTGTTACGAGCCGAACAAAGTGGATAAAGCGGTTTTGATGTAAGTTTGATTTTAACTAGAAGTTTAAAACTTAGCAAGAAATAAAGAGCAGACTTTCCTTTATAAAACTAGGGTATTTATTAATTTGTGCATTACTGTATCGCGGAGCGCTTTGCCGTAGAAAAGCCTACCCAAACGGTGTTCGGGAATTCTTGCGGTCATTGCGTACTCGTAGGCCTATTCAGCGACACCAGTAGGCCTATAATTTGCCGGCGCGCACTGCGAATTTGATGATTTCCCAACTTTGAAGCACCAAAACGGCTGAACATTACATGGGAGAGGCCTGAAGAAAATTGGGCTTGGAGTATAACATATGAAGGGGTTACCTGTCAAAAATCAGCTTCCTGGTATCAATATTGGCTTCACTTTGAGACTCCAAAGTTGTCAATTTCTTCAATTCCAAAACGTTGCCAAAAAAACACCAACATTCGGCATGTTCAAACATTAATAACTTTTTACCTATTTGTCCTATGGGGAAAAAAAATATACCACTGTGTTCAGAATGAAAAGCTCTTTAAATCTATGTCAGTTTTGTGATGAGGAAATCATTTTTTAAAAATGGCTTTTGACTACCTACATGTATATTCTTTCTTTTAACTTGGGAAATACCTTTCTACACTGTAAAACCCAAATGTCATGTTTGCTTTTATAAGCAACTGTGCGCCTCGAGTGTCTTGAGTTGGATCCTGCATCGGTCAGCGCCGTGAGTAGTTCTTGAGCTGGAAAAGCGCTATAGCCTATAAAAGAATGATTAAATAATTAATCATAATAAAATATACAAGGAAAAACGAGACTAAGCAATGGGACCACCCAGAAGTACCTATACCACATCAGGCAGATTTTACTGTCGAAAAACACTTGAAGTGTGGTGCTACTTGTAATTTTTTTCCCCCCGATTAATTCTTGTTGGTTGTGTTTGCAGGGAAGCTAAATTCTTGTTGGTTGTGTTTGCAGGGAAGCTCACTTCTACACCAACGACTACGATGCTGCCAAAACACTGATGAGAACAGTATGCTGCCGCAAGTTTGCTTGCCCTCGCCCATACATCTACCTCTACCGTAAAAAGGACGGTGACAGTGAAGAGTATGACACAGGTGCGTTTTGAGTTCATCACTACGTTTCTTGATTATATCAACAATCTCACGTTTGTTTGTTTTTCTGTGGGTGCTTTCTGTACCAAATCAGAAGTCATCATTGTTCCGTTGTCTGGAGGACCATTTGTCCTCCTTGTTCTATGGCAGGTCATAGGGAAGATAATTTTCAGCAGTATTTGCATTATAGAAAGAGTTTTTGTGAAACCTTCAAAATATTCAATGTTCATTTTCAGCTGTTTTGAGGCTAGATCTGGGTGAAGCAGCCAAGATGAGATGGGACAGGCAGAAAAAGAAGCAAGGTAAGGGAGACCCTTTCGGAAGTTTGTTTTGGGACTGAATGCGAACCTTCTTTTCAAGATGTTATTATAGGATTTGTAGTGTTGCTGCATTGTCAGTTGTAGATTTGTATAACGGTGAAATACTTGATTCAGTCAACGTGAACAGGAAAACGGAACGACATAAGTAATGTTAAACCCAGACATGCATGATTTCAATCTGCTTTTTGAATCGCAAGAGCTTACTCACTTTCCTCAGTCACAATAGTATGGAAGAGATGTTGTATTGTCAGTTTTAGAAAGTTTTAAGAGTGCCTTGAGAAGTAAGACAAGAAATCCAACCATTGCCATGAGCAGTAGGACAAGAAATGAGTCATTGCCAGAGATAGTAGCAAAATGAATCCAGCATTGCCATGAAAAGTAGGAAATTGAAACCCAGAATGATGCACATGCTCTTTGATCTTTGGTGAAGCGATTCTGTGTTGACAGTAAAGTGGTCACAGCTTGCCTGGTAACAAGATGCAGAGGGTCAAAGAGCACTGGGCTCTTGACACCCGACTGGACACACAGGGGCCCCTTTGAGCAGCAACGACAGACGACACAGGCTGGGGCACTGCTTCCCTCACCTCTTTCTCTGTTGGAAAGGCTGGCGAGATGGTAGTGTCATCAGCCGGCTGCGGTTGCTTCCTGCTCTGCTCTCTGAGGGCGAGTTGGGGAGGGACTGGAGTCGGTGCAGCGCCACTGTGGTGCTGTCACCTGACCGATGTAAGAAAACGTCTGTTTTTGCAGGGGAAGCCTCTTCGCGAGTTGGAAAGGTCAGCGATGTGCCCCTTGGCACATCCAAGGAATTTTTAAAAGTGCTGTTTGCACGGGCCTTCCGCGTGAAACTTGAGTCTGCTGAGAGCGAGGCAGACGAGGCCAGCAAGGCCACAGAAAAGGCTAAGGAGAAAGAGGCAGAAAGTAGCAAGGATGAAAAGGAGGAAGATGAGGACAAAGAGGAAAATGAGGAAGAGGAAGAAGAATTGGTCGGTGAATTCAATGGGTAAGTGGTCCTGGGCTGCCCAGTGATCCTTTTGTTGTGAAGAAGAAATAGTCAAATGATAGTGGCCGCCGATGTTGTCTGGTAGGATTTTCTGTTAACCTTGCCTTGTTTTCAGCACAGACTTGAGCAGGAAGGATTTGCTGGTAACGTATTCTTCCTATCTCCTTCTGCTTTGCTGTCATTCTGTTTTCTTTTCTTTGGGAGAGGTCTCATCACCCCAATACCCTAAAGAAATACTTCTTGATACTTGATGTTTTTGTTTTGTTCTTGCTTTTTTTAAAAATTTATTTATTTTTTCAATGTAAAAACCATAAGCTCGGATGTATTGTGAAAGTGAAACCTCTATGCTTCCTGGTAGTTTTTGATTTGTAAAGGCGAATAATGTGTGTATACGACTGGATAGGAAGGGTCAGTGGGCCTTGATGATTGATTAGTCTCCTCAAAGATGATACATATGTTGCTGCCTGAAATGCAGATGAATGGTATGTTTTCACGCAGCAGCATGGAAGAGGCTAATTCAACAAGGCTCATTACTGCTTCTCACTTTCAGTGACCAATTGATGCGTATTGTGGCCACAATGACGTAGTTTCGTGCTTCTAGACACTTTGATGGTTGTTTGCAAGATGAAAAGGAATTTTATATTTGTTGGTGATTTATTAATGGTACTGATCAATATTAACATGATATTTTCATGGCAATTTATATCAGCCTTCTTGCAGTTTGTGTATGTATTCACATTTTGCCAGATAGATGCTCTGAGATTTCTTTAAATATGAACATTGGGTTGACTTGCCTATTTGCTCTGAAAACGGGCTGCCAAATTGTGCTTCTGAACTTTTCCAATCATGACAACTCTACCCAACAATTCAAAGTTGTAATAATTATCTTGAACAAACATAAATAGCACTCAAACTTGTCGTAGTTATCTTAAATAAAAACAAATAACTGTACAGGAGAACATATTTCATGGGTCACTCTTTCAAGCTGACATTTATTGTGGGAAATTCTGTACAATCAGCCCATTATTAAAATTGAAAACTGTTCCTTTCTGTTATAATTGTATTTGAATTTTTTCGCCTTCCTTTCTTCATCAAGATGGTCCTTTTTTGACCCAGTCCGCCTGTTACAGGAACCTGACCATCGACTGTGCCAGTCGTACCAGCCTGAAAGGGTTCCTACTCGGCTACCGCAAAGTCATCATCGGCACCAACCTTCTTACCATCAAGCCCCTTGCTCCTGAGGAGTTTGACAGTAAGCAGAATTGATTGTACAACTTGCTTTGTGCAAGTACTTAGAAAGTTAGTTAAGAAAAATTGGCTTTTTGACTCGCATGCACAGCAATGTGAGAGTGTACTCACCCATTTCCCCCACCCAACCTTCTTTCCCCCCCCCCCCCCCCCCTCCCCCCTCAAAAAAAAAAATCAAATCTTTTGTCTTTTGTAAATCTATGCGCAATGAGTCCTAAATAGTCCAAAAATGACTTTTAAATTTAAAAATGTGTATCCGTCTGTTTGTCCGCCGTGTGGACATGTAAAACTGGCAAGTGGATTAATATTTCAAAATCTATTTCAACACAACCAAACTTGGTAAGATGGTGTATATTCATGAGACCTCAAAAATAATCAGTGAATGACTTCACTTCGAGGTCAGGGTCAACAAATGTTAGTCCAAAAATGTTAATTTTTGATAAAATTTCACTTTTTTTTCTTAGTTATTAACCTTTTATCACGCAGAGTGACCTAGAGCGACCAAAATTTTTGCTATGTGCACGCTCGCGGAGCGACCGTTAGCGGCCGATAATGACATGGTCTGCTCAGAGGCTGCCAAGTGGCAATCTGACGTGCGACACTCTCGCACACGTGATCGTGATTTCCGGTGGAGTTTTCACTGCATTTTTAGAGTGTGTAGAACGCACACAGTGAATTTTCAAAGTTTGATTAAAGTTTGAAGTTTGAGAGGCGCAGAATCTGATGAAGAAAATGACCCATTTGAAGGATTTTAGGAGGCTGATTTGGTACAGGTTAATGATGGAGAGGAAAGTGATTTGGACTTTCACTTTGACGATCTGTTTCTGTCGGATTTGAATAGCAGCAACAATGAACAATCGGTACTTTATTATTTGTGGCAGTGATTGTATTGCTGCATGCTGTGCAGTATGCAATGTTGACATTCAGATTTTTTTTCCCATTGCAACACATTGTAAAAATGTATGTGTAACATTTCATTTTGAAGAAAAATGTGTAGTTGATTTATTAATAATGATGTGGAACATAATTTTGGGTGGTGCATTTTTAATTAATTTTTGTATGTGATGGTGTGGCATTTTGATGGAGTTACTTGCCTTGACCTAGGAAATAGAAGCAGATAAGGCTTAGGCTCCTGTGGGGGTTAGAGGGTTAATATTGAATTTGTGGTTCCTTGATGCATGATAGATATCGATGAGACACGCATCCTGTGCACATTTGGTTAACCTCACTCTAAGGTCAAGGTCACTGGAGCTGTCCAAAGTCAATTACATGGATGCAATTCGTCCGGTTTAAACTGCAATTTTGGAATTTGTTTTTTTTTAATGTCAGTTTGTCTGAGATTATTGTGTAATGTAAATGTACAAAACCTCCGGGTATATCTTTCCGCCATCTTGTTTTACCTCTACTGAGTGAATGTGAAAGACAAAAGGTTCCTGAAAGCAAGCGATCCGTCAGCAAAGCAAATTAACATCAAACATAAGGAACACATTGGGTGTGGATGTGGTTGAACTAGGAGGGTGAGATTGGAAGAAAACCTTTGCTGTGGGCTAGAAAGGTTGATGCTCCGGGAGCAGTTTTCTGCATTTTGTGTACCAAAACTCTGCAATATGGATCAAGTGGAAGGAAGACTTTGACTTGCCACACCAAGGACAAAACACACTCAGATCTGCTAACAGCTACTGGACAGTTAACCCACACGTTGCCTGGGGCAGCAGAAGTGAGAGTCCTCTCATCAGTGATAAACAGAACACCTGCTCTGAAGGCTGTTTTGTGTGGATTCATTGCGGGACATGAAACTCTACCCCTGTCGCTTGGACCCAACCTTATTGAACTGCCAAGGAGCTTGCCAAGGACACTGGGGCATTGGCAAACATGTCCGTGTGCCAGAAATAGTCACCTACGCGCTGACTATTGGGATGGCAAAAATTGTCAATGATGACTTGAAAGATCAGTTGAGGGGCAAACCAGTGTCTCTGAATATTGATAAAGCTACTAACAATACTGGCAGCAAAGTTCTCTATGTTGTTGGCAGGTATTTTGATCCTGAAAAAGTCATGACAGAACTGTTTGGAGTTGCTGAGCAATGTGCAATAACGGAAATGAAATATGATTGATTAATTTCAGAATTATAATCATAATGTGAATTTGTCATTTATCATGTTCATTCCTAGTTTTAACAAATTTGCTAAAGATTTTGTATCATGATTAAAAAAAAAAAAAGGTTTTATTTTGATTGCAAATACTGTTTCTTGCTTTTTTTTCCCCTACTGTACTGTTGATGAAATTGTTGCTAGATGACTGTGGTAAAAAAAAAAATTTTGTTACAAATCTGTAAGCATCTTGGGGCGTTGCCCCCTGAACCCCACCAGAGACACTGGTTTGTCCCTGGACCTGACGGGGGACCTTCTGCAGCCTCTGGACCCCCACTTCCAAATTTCAGGATTTAGTCAATTTTTCAGTCCCACCCATGCCAGTTAGTATAGGTATTTAAAGTGACCTTGACCTTAAACTATGAGAGATATAAAGTTCAAACTTATTGTATTTAGAGATGATAAAGTGATCTTTCATATATGTTCTGTTTTTGCCTTGATCTTGAAGGTCAAGGTCATTTTAGACCTTGCAAAAACATAAAAAAAATAAGTCATCATACAGTGGAATGGCTCTATATAAACCATAGTATGCAGCAACATTGGGTTATTTGATCATACATTAGCATGAGAGGTCACATGAAGGTCAAGGTCATCCCAAGGTCAGTTTGGGGGGCATAATATAATACAGCTTTTGCTGTAGTTTATTTAATATTCCATGAGTGTATTTGGAGCCAGAGGTCAAGGTCATCTCAAAGTCAGAAGCATAGAAAGATGAACATCGGTATTTACATTTTAATGCCAGTTTCTTTTTTTTTTTTCCTGGGCAGTCATTTTCATGTTAAAATCTTAAATATTGTAAGTTCCATAAGGCGCATGTGAGTCATATGGGCTTTGCCCTTCTAGTTTGAGCTAGTGTCGTACATCACTTTTCCTTGGAAATAATTAAAATAAGTTATTGAATTGAATTGTTCCATGGAAATACATTAAAATAAGTCGTTGAATTGAATTGTTTTGTTCGTGCTACTCTGAGATTTGTGTGTGTGATCTTGAATAAACTTGTTTGAAAGCGAGACATGAAATGTGATTTCTTGAAAGGATGAACACAGTATTTTTCTGCAATTTTAAGTGATACCGTTACAAAAGTATTATCTTCATATTTCCTATGCTATGAAGTGCTTTTAGCAGTGTGATAACGTTTATTTTTTCCCTGCAGTTGACGCCTTGCGAAGAGAAGTTCGCAAGAAGCGCGCGTATGAGCTGAAGCATGGCAGGGAATGGACTCCAGTCACTGCTGCGGATCGTGTGCCATTTAGGGAAGAGGATATGAAGTCCAACCGTGGTGGTGGTGGTGGTGGTGGTGGAAGCGGCGGCCGTGGTGGGGGTGGTGGTCGAGATTTCGGTGGCAGAGGAGGTGGTCGAGGTCGTGGCGGCGGCGGTGGTGGAGGAGGACGAGGTATGTTGGGTGAACAGTCATTTCTGTTGTTATTTTATCATAGTTTTTTTATGCTTTCTGTTGATAGTTTATAATATTAATAGGTTTCTGTTATTAATTTGTCTGTTTTGTGAGTAAGATTTTTAAAGCAAACAAATCCTAAAGTAACAATAATACCATGATTTTTGATAACCTGTTTTTCCTTCTGTGCAATGCCAAAACATTTCATTCAGCCCTTGCTTTTTGTACCGGGCCACAAATGGTGGTGTGTCGGACCATTCTCTTGCTCCTTGAACTTTGTAATAATTATTGGTTGGAGTGCACAATGTATATTTTTCGTGATTGTTATTATGATCAGGGCTCTGGTTTCTGAACACATTGTACGGATTTGACTTTCCTCCAGGTGGCAGAGGTGACAGCCGAGGAGGTGGCCGAGGGGGAAGAGGCGGAGTGATGACCGGCCGACAGAAGATGAATGAGAAGTCCATGAGACGTGGGGGAGGAGGAGGCAGTCGTGGTGGCGGAGGTGGTGGTGGTGGTGGCGGCTACTGGGCTGAACCCTATGAAATGCGACCGCCATTGGGCGGGCCTCGCGGCTTTGGTGGTGGATATGGTGACCCATACATGGACCCCTACATGGATCCATTGCCCCACATGGGAGGAAGGTGAGTTCGCTGTAGATTGTTGTTTGTTGTCTGAAATTATCAAGGCGAGTCGATGTATTTCACCTCCACCCCCCCCCCCCCCCCCACCCATTCCCCTCTCCCTTCATCCTGCCACACTCCTGCTTCCCCACACCCCTCCCCACCCCCCAAAAAAAAAACACCCCTCCCCACCCCCCAAAAAAAAAATTCCAAGTTTTTGTAAAGGTGAGTCCTAAATAGTCCAAAATGGCATTTAAAAATTTTTTTGTCCATCTGTCTATCCGACTTCCGCTATTTGTCGGTGCAAAACTTGCAAGTGGGATTAATATCTCAGAACCTATTTCAGCTACACAACCAAACTTGGTAAGATGGTGTATACCCATGAGACCTCATAAATGATCAGGGAATGAATAATTTCACTTCAAGATCAAGGTCACAGTGTCAAAAAAATGTCAATTTTGACAAAATGTCACTTTTTTTCTAGGTTATTAATATTGAACTTAGTTTTTTGAAGCATGATAGTTATCAGTAATAAACACACGCTATACAAATTTGGTCAACCTAAACTTTGAAAATCTATCACTCCAAGGTCAAGGTCATTGGAGCTGTCCAAAGTCGGTTAATATAAGTACTTTGAAGTGATCTTGACCCTAAACTATGATAGATATAAAGAAAAGAGAGAAAGAGATTTCTCTTATATAGCCCACTTACAAGCTCAGAGAGCTTCTCAAGGCACTGGCCCGTAATATCCAGCAATCACACAATAGTTCGCTGAAGTCAGGATTCGAACCCACGTATAAAGTCCAAACTTGTATTTAGAGATGATAGATTTATCTTTCATGTATGTTTGATTTTTTTTGTCTTGATCTCGAAGGTCAAGGTAATTTTTTTTGGAAATAGGTCATCATACAATGGAATGGCTGTTTATTTAACCGATAGCATGCAACAACATTGGGTTATTTGATCTGACATGCATGAGAGGTCACATGGGGGTCAAGGTCATCCCAAAGTCACAGTTTTGTTGTTTGGTTGTGTTTTTTTTTTTTTGCCATGATACAAATTTTGCTGTACTTTATTTGATAGTACATGAGTGTATTTGGAGCTGAAGGTCATCCCAAGGTCAAGAGCATAGAAAACTGGGTACCCATTTTCATGTTCAATATTGCATGTTCCTTACTCCCAAGCAAAGTAGATTTCACAATGTTACATGGAATAGTTAATTTTAGTGTGTATGTGTCTTCATTTTGGTTAGGAACGCGCTCTCTACATCTAAGTGGATGGATTGGGGGAGGGGAGGAGATACTAGATTCAGCACCGATATGAGACTGACATGATTATTATGACAATGAAAGTTGTACATTTTATAGAGACAAGGTTGCACTAGGCGAGTTTAGACTGTGTTTCCTTGTACATAAAAATGTGATACACTGGTACCAAAACTGTACATCAAACCTAAAGAATGCCTATATATTTTTTAGAGAGGCCTTTTCTTAGGCGCCATGAGTGAGTGTTGTTATTTATTTTTGGTGTTGAGATGTATATGTGGTTGCGTGTTATTGACCAATGTACGCATGTTGTGTTTACATTTGTTTGTGTAAAGCGCTTTGTGATTTTGGAAAGCGCTGTATAAATTGCCTGTTATTATGATTATTATTATTATTATTATATATATGCAAACTATTGCAGTTATTAGACACCCTGCTCTTCTCTTTGAGATAGTACAAAATCTCTGGGTTTTTTCCAGTTGAAGCTTCACATTATAGACAGATTATTGAAAATTTGTTTTTTAATTGTTGGGCTGTGCAGATTTGGCGGAGGTGGAGGCGGTGGTTATGGCGGTGGACGCGACAGCTGGGGAGGGGCTCCTCGTAGCGGTGGTGGCCGTGGTGGTGGTGGCGGCGGCGGCGGAGGGGGGGGCTCTGGCGGCAGGAGACCATTCCGTGGCAACAAGCGATAAAACATCTACTACTGCGCTTCATTTCATTTCATGCCATCTTGAACTTTCGCACTATCAAGAGTTTCCGAAAATTTTTACAGCACTCCGTTTGTTCCGCCACATCTATTCATTTCACAGCACCTTTACTATGTGTTAGCCGTCTGTACGTTACAATGTGCCAGGTTTTTATTGTTTTCTTGTCTTCATCTACAAAAAGAAAACGTTTGCACCATTCTGAGTGTGGTTGGAAGAAAAAACAAGAGACTGAATGCCCAGCTATGACGGTTTAATGGCATAGAAAAATTCTTGAGAAAAAAAAGGTGTCTTATCATTCTTTCGTTTCGCATTGGTCTTTTTCAGTTTTGGAAATGGATCCAGTTGTATACACTAATTGAATGTGTATTGAAATGGTCCAATCAGTGGTACGAATTGTAAATTTTGGAGTGTTCGAGTTTTAAGATAATATGTTTTTCAATTACCGGACCATATGTTTTTAACTTTCGTGTTTAAAATGTTGCTACATAGCATATGCCATCTTGAAATAAATTGCTGTAGTATACAACAATGTTAGGTTTTTAATACTATTGTCTTATTTATTGATGCAGTTTTTGCCAGTTCAGTCAAAGAGACATAAACCTAAAAATCTTATTGACGTTGCGTAGTTGCAAAGAAATATCACTGTTCTTGATATTCCAAAACAAGCGTTATTTTCCGTTTGCCATCGTTGAGTTTTTGTTCATTGAGAAAGAATGTAGCATTACATCATTTATTGAGAAAGGGAAAAAAATCTATTTTATTTAAATGTAATGTTTTTGATGTTGTGCTAATGTCAAGCTCATTGTGCAGTTCCATTAGCTGGTGGTAGCAAGTTCCAGTAATTGAAAATAACGTTGTTCTTGAAAATGTTGATCTGTTGTAAGATTGAATGTGAACTTCCAGTAAGCTTTTGTAGGCCTGGTGAGGATAGTTTCCAACACTTCATTTTGTTAAACAGGATTTTAATATAAAATTTCTAGCTGAATACAGTACAAATTATGTTATTTTAGTTGAATAAAGAACTAAATTCAATGGTTACAGTGTTTGATTTTGTGTAAATAATAAAACTATACTTTTTTTTAACTAGAACCATTATAAATTATGCTGGGCAACATTTCTCATAGTTGAAAGAAGGAAAAACACCAGAATAAAGGTCCCCAGGGGTTGCCATGGGGTTTCTGTATAAATAATATCCCAACTTTCTGGAAATGTAGTGCTTTAAATTCCCTCTGTCCTTGTCTTTCTTTTTTGTTCTTTCTCATTCCTACTCTGTTCTATCAATCTACTATACTATCTTGCTCTCTGGACCAGTACATGCAGTCAGCTACCTTTTTTCTTCAAAAAACTCCCAAAACTCATCTGTGTATGGGGTCAGCTTGGGGATATTGGACACTTTCTGCCAAATGGTCACTAGGGCTTCCTATCATAATATTATTTAGCAATGTAGACATTTTATATGTATGTGTTTTGTTTATAATGATGTTTATAATCTATTTTGATTTTGTAAACGGGGTTTTGATAAATTAGAGTTTAGCCTCCGCGTCTTCTGCGCGGGATTGCCTTTATTGTAAAGAGACCGGCTGTTGGAGTGCCTTCAGTGTTACCATTAAGAGTATTTTCAGATCTTTTATACAGATCAGGAGCGAGTCCTCTTTCAACCAAGTTATGGTCCTGATTCAGCTTTTTGCAGTACGCTGGACCATATAGACAATGACTAACTAACTAGCCAGACTAAACAAGGAATATGCACTGAAAAACAAGCTCACCAATTTTATTGCCTGTTCAAATACATATGTGACTAATGCTATTGGTGCTTCAGAATGATTTTTAAAAAGCACAATGATAATAAATTTTATATATGCAAGCGTGAAACAACCATGTGAGAACAGAAATGGCTTGTGATCTGTTTAATAATACTGCATATTTACGTAAAAATATACTTTTAATGACGCAGAACAATATATACATACGTTGTTCACACACACAAACTACTCATTTAAAAGCAAAAATTTATAACAGTTATTCCTGTTATTTTATTGAATTTTGCTTCCAAATGGCTGACATTTTATAACTACTGTCTCAGATCTATTATATGCATGTCCGAGCCAAAAAAACAATTTAATTTGGACTTTGACCGACTTTCATTGCAAAGGCTGATGCTATTGCCAAACAAGCCCGTTATTATGTGGCTTATAGTTATACTGACTAGTCGCAGCAGTAAAAAAAATTATTGGAACTGAATATAAAGGTAAAAACAAACCCTTTAACAACTGTGTTACAGCCTAACTTTCTTGGACTTGCATTTTTAGCCCTAACTTGAGCTGAAATTGCGACGTTCACATATTGGACAATCTTTTATCAGCCTTGAATCAATCAATCAATCAGACTTGTAAAGTGCCCTCATCCCAGACTTGTGTGGTAGCTGTGGGTTGTTCACTCCTTAACAAGTCCGAGGTCCACCACTTCTTGTCTGAGCAGCTTCTCTTGTTGAGGAGTGAGGTCTGTGAGAGGCAAGCGAACTGAGCCCAGCTCCAATCCCAGGCACCGCATGATGCTCTTCACCATAGCGGGACCCCCTTCTGTATAAGAAGAGAGTCAAAGAGGTACAATTTTATTTTATTAGATTTTGTTTCTTTCTCCAAATATTATAAAAATTATATTGAGATCTCATGTCGGGACAAAGGCTTTAACACGAGCACATCTGTGCAGTGCTGACGATAATTGTCCGATTGTTTTCAGCTTCTTCTTCCTTTCTTTTTTTCCCATCTTACTCTCTTCTTCTTCTTCTTTCTTTTCTTCGAGTGTGGGAGGAAATGTTGGGGATAAAAGATAAATAAATGATATCAGAAAACTAAACTAAAACATAAGCAAACAAAAGCTCTTGCCATACCCAATTTTTACGGTTGTTAGTTACAAATAAATTGTGCTTACCATATCTGTCACTCAGCCGTACCAATTTTCGAGCAAGCAACTGGAAATAAAAGTTCACGGATCATGTTACATACAAATTACACATAATGTACAAAGATCACTTAATTTTTATATTTCCTTCATTTCTCGTTTTTTCCTCCCCTCCAATCATTAATAATAATAATAATAACACATTGATTTCTTATGCCCGTATCTCTTGCTGTTACAACAATGTTCAAAGGTATCTGTATAAATAGTATCCCCTCTTTCTGGAAATTTAGTGCTTTACATTTCCACTGTCGCTGTCTTTTTCATTTGGTCTTTCTCATTCCTATTTTGCTCTATCAATCTACTATACTATCTTCTTCGCTAGACCAGTCACCTACCTTTTTTCTTGAAAACTCTTCCAAAATTCTTCATTTTTGTATGAGGTCTGTTGGGTCAGCTTGGAAATATTGGACGCTTTCTGCCAGGTGGTGACTAGGGTTTCCTATCATATTATTATTTAGTAATGTAGGCATTTTATATGTATGTGTTTTGTTGACACTTTATAATGTTTATATTCTTTTTTGTTTTTGTAAACGGGGGTTTGATAAATTAGAATATAGCCTCGGTATTCCCTGCTTGGGACACCTTTATTGTAAAGTGACCGGCTGGTGAAGTGCCTTCAGTGTTACCACTAGGGTTGTTTTAACAGATCTTTTATACGGATCAGGGGTGGTCACTATGAATAGTATCCCCACTTTCTGGAAATTTGGTGCTTTAAATTCCCACTGTCACTGTCTTTCTCCTTTGTTCTTTCTCATTCCTACTCTGTTCTATCAATGTACGATACTATCTTCTTCTTCGCTAGAACAGTCACCTACCTTTTTTCTTGAAAACTTCCGGGACAAAATTCTTCATTTGTGTGTGAGGTCTGTTGGATCAGCTTGGAAATATTGGACGCTTTCTGCCAGGTGGTCACTGGGGCTTCCTATAATGTTACTATTTGGCAATGTAGGCATTTTATATGTATGTGTTTTGTTGATATTTTATAATGATATTTATATTCTATTTTGTTTTTGTAAACAGGGGTTTGATAAATTAGAATATAGCCTCAGCGTCCCCTGCGTTGGATGTCTTTATTGTAAAGTGACCGGTGGTGGAGTGCATTCAGTGTTACCACTAGGGTTGTTTTGGCAGATCTTTTATGCGGATCAGGGGCGGATCTTTCAGCGAAGTTGTGGTCTTGATTTTTGTGGTCCTGATTCGGCTCTTTGCAGTCCGTTGGACCCTGTAAGCAATGAATTAACTAACTAACTAACATTCAACTTGCTGCTCATTGTCACAATTTTCTCACAGCACTAATGATAGCTAATGATGGATTAAGCCTACCTGCTCCTTTCTGGCCGTTTCCAGATCGTTCTTGTCAAAAGCCTCCCTCAAACGCGTGAAGATGCCCCCGAGGAAGCTGTTCAGGATTGGAACTCTCACGCCGAGTGACAAGGCAGTCAGTAATTGCTACAATAAACACGCATGATAAAAAAATTATTCAGTTATTGTGAACACAAGATCATTCTCAAATCTGCTTACAACTCAATTACCGCCCCTTCTTCCAGTCTTGCCATGTTGTCATGAGCGAGAGGGTGACAATGCCAAAATTCTGCTGGTGAAAATAGGTCTAGTATAGGCCTAGGGCTGCAGTTAACTCTAACGCTAGCCCTAATCCAAGTTCTAACTGTAATTCTACAGCTAAATATCAAAATGTGCCGCTTGTGCGAGAGCCTTTATTATAGGTATTCTAATGGCCTGCCTTACTTGGAAGGTTCGTGGAGGTTCAGACGCTTTGTGTCGAGGTTTTCAGATCCCGAACCTAGTTCATTAATTTTTTTTTTTTCCCCAAATGGTTCCGCAACCAAGTTTCGGGCACAGGCTGTGAAGTCCGTAGGCCTTGCCTCAATTACATACTATACATAGTATATGTATAGTATGTAATTGAGGCAAGGCCTACGGACTTCATATGTATAGTATGTAATTGAGGCAAGGCCTACGGACTTCACAGCCTGTGTTTCGGGATCTGAGAACCTCGACAAGTTTTTGAACCTCCACGAACCTTTCATTAGGGGAGATAAGACGCAGTGCCTAATAGGATCAGACACCAAGTTTAGATTCAATGTTCGCAAATATTAGACACTAACAAAAGTATGACTATATAAAGCATATAGAAATCTCTTTAGCGCGAATGAGATACTTTATAAGTTTTTGCACAATTTTGAACTGGACTTCAAGACAAACGGTAAAAAACAAAAGATGACTACTAGATCTAGATGTGAAACTGAAATCCAACAATTCCCGCTCTCAGTTCATATAAATATACATGTTTATTATCTGCTCATTGTCTTACAACTCGCCAAGGTATTACTTTGTATTGTAGCCTGTTTGTAGCAACATAATTATGCACGTCATGGATGCTGACCTCATCAGTGCCAATCATGACTTGAAAGCGCCCTCCTGCGGCGAAAGTGCAGTCTGTGAGGGACGGCAATTCTCTGGAAGAAATCTTGGCTCCTCGAAGCGTAGGGATCTCATCTTTCGCCAGCTCCAGAAACTTGGCATTGTTCACTGGTCCAGTAGATGAGAAGAGAAGTCACAATAATTAAAGAATTAATAATGTGAAGGCATAGTGCGGTGATTTAAAAGAGAAATTGCCCCTTAGCTGAGTATGCTGCCAATGTGGAGTTGTGCGTGAAACAAGTCGTCGTCGTCGTCATCGTCGTTATCATCATCATCATCATCATCATCATCATCATCATCATCATCATCATCATCATCATCATCATCATCTTCTTCTTCTTCTTCTTCTTCTTCTTCTTCTTCTTCTTCTTCTTCTTCTTCTTCTTCTTCATCTTCTTCTTCTTCTTCTTCTTCTTCTTCTTCTTCTTCTTCTTCTTCACCATCATCATAGAGGGAGCGTCGAAGATGGGCTCGGTGGGGTGAATTTGTGGGGGTGGGGTGGGTGGGAAGGGGGTGTGCGTGCGTGTGACGGTATACGCGCGCGCGTGTGATTTGTATTTGAAGCAATATTATGATTATTAATATGGTAACCCATTTAGCCTTTAGGCTTACACAAAGAAAGAATAACCTATGTGCTTACCTCTAAATAAACGAATCAGTTCAGCTACACCGTACAGTATTATTCGGTGAAATTAGTTTCCTTTGGTACCTACTTTCAAACGAACAGAACTAAACCCACCAAAACTCACGTCGCGCGACCTTCGCTCTTGTATAATATACTTGTACCCGTATCGTACCAAACGAAATCGTTCATGAAAAAAACAGAGAGAGAGAGAGAGAGAGAGAGAGAGAGAGAGAGAGAGAGAGAGAGAGAGAGAGAGAGAGAGAGAGAGAGAGATCACGTACAGTAGACGCCGGTCATGAAGTTGATGTCGTAATAGTAGAAAGGCGTGTTGGGGGCTGCAGCCGCAACCTGCTTCATGTACTGCACCAACACCTCTGAAACACGCAAATCATCTAATCAGCTGCACCCATGAGACACACAAATCATCACATCAGCACCTCTAACGCCCACAAATGTCACATCGGGTCTGTAACCCTCACAAATAACATATCGGCGCCTCTAACTCTTAATAAATGATACAACAGCATCGCATCTTTGAAACTCACAAATCATCAAATCAGCACCCCTGAAACACGCAAATCATCACATCACATTTCTAACGTCCACAAATGTCACATCGGGTCTGTAGCGCCCACAAATAACATATCGGCGCCTTAACTCTAACAAAATTAATGATACAACAGCACCTCTGAAACTCACAAATCATTACATTAGCGCCTCTAGCGCCCACAAATGATACATAAGCACCTCTAACACTAGCAAATGACACTAATGACTAAAGGCTAACACTAACAACCAGTGTTAATTGATGACACATCAGCACTTCTGAAACACAAACAATAATCACATCAGCGCCTTTAACACCTTACACAATGATACATCAGCGTCTCTAACACTAATAAATGACACTAATGACTAAAGGGTAACACTAAAAAGACACTAATCAATATATCATCGAAACAAGCCAGCCAAACTATTAACAAATGAAAAAAAACAACACATTTTGTCAATTTATTCAGAAGTTTCGACAAAGCATTATCAAACAACACCTCGCCTTCTGATCATTATGAGATGTACACATTGAAACCCACAGGCGCATGAAAAAAACGAACTCGCCATGCACACAACACCCACCCCAATAGGCCCATCGTGGACACACACAGTAAACACATTTTTTTTTACATGAAACTTCGGCAAATCAATTCCAAACTTAACTACCCATTTTATATAATTAACTCATTCACCTTTACATACACACACACAAACGCGCGTACGCACGCACGTACACACACACACACACACACAAAGTCCAAAAAAAATTTTGCCAATCAAACCAAGGAAAGAAACCGAATATAAACTGAACGAACCACTCGGTGTAACGTATTCACCTTCGTTCTTGGGTTTGTTGTAGTTGGGAGCCATACAAGCAATGGCGTGAACTCCGATCTTGTCTGCATGCTTTGCCAGCTCAATCGTATCCTTCAGATTGGTGGTTCCAATGTGTATAATCACAGTTTTCAGCCTGAAAATGTGTACCATCATCATCCGTCAGTCGTCGTCATCGTCAATCACCCATCAATCATCATCATCAATCAATCAATCATCATCATCATCATCATCATCATCATCATCGTCATCATCATCATCATCGTCATCATCATCAATCATCATCATCATCATCATCATCAATTCAATCTCTTGTAGACGTTTTCTGAAGCAGCGGCGATTATCTAGAATATATTTCTCGCGCAATCGTGACACTGACTGGTAGCCTATATTCTGGGAGACGCCTTCTATCAGTCCTCACGGTAATACGGTCTGTACTTAGTGTTTGGCAATTGACCAATGAGAAAGCCCTTGCAATGGATCGCGCGCGCCATTGATTTTAAATGAATCGAGATCACTGTGGCTTAAAGTGTTTTTTTTAGATTAAAAGGAAAGCTGGTCTATATTTCATCAATTAATCGACAAAGCAAATATTGTTTACAAAAAATGCCATTATGATGATTCCAAAAATAAAAGAATTTTGTCGGATTCGTATTCTTCGTCAATGCCAATCTAGATATTGATTTCAGCGACATCCCTTCCCCCATCGTATTTTAATTTACTGTTGTTAATGTTGTCTAAAATCACTTTTAAGTGAAAAGACGTAAAAAAAAAAAATATTGATTTCTTCTCTAAATCCCATTCATCCCGTAGAAATTGGCGCTCTTTCCGCAATTTTATATGACAGCCCGTCACCACTGTCAGAAGACGTCTCCCAGAATATAGTCTACCAGTCAGCACCCCAACTGCACGGATTCTTTCGTTGGGGCTGCCAACCTCAACTTATTGAGGACGCTGCAGCCAAATGCTGGGTATGTTCTTGTTACCGGCACTCACCCGTCTAGGAAATGAGCGTCAGGATCTTTAAAGTCCGTTATGATGGAGTGCATGCGACACACAGACTAGACCTCGGTTTATACTCTCATCCGAAGGAGTAGGAAACGGGAGTAAAATGTCTTTCCCAGGGACACAACACAATGGCCCGGCCCGGACAGGGCTCGAACCCGGGACCTTCAGATCCGCAAGCCAAAGCACTACCATTAGACCACCGTGTCCCCCGCTCCAGATACTATAGCCTTCGCTGCTTCAGAAAACATCTACGGTGATCATCATCAATCATCATCATTACCATCCTCAATTATCATCATCATCCGTCGTCATCATCCACCTTTTTGGTTTAAACAATGGTTTATTCAGTATATTCAGTATCTGACAAATAGATCTACATAACAAATATAATAACAGGAATACACAAAAGACAAAGCTTAAGTGAGTGCATACCTGGACAAGTTACAATAATCTGTGTCAGTTTAGGCGGAATAGATACATCATTGAGATACAAATAGTTATACATTGCCATCAACACAAGAACAATTAACAATGATAAGGAAAGCATAATCATAAACAACATACAAATGAGTTACAAAAAATAGTACACAAATATAATAACAAATAAAATTAATACAGAAACAAATTTTAAAAAGATAATGAAATAATAACAAAATAATAGCGAGAGATTCACTAGGGACACAATTGTAGCAAGGAGTTTGCGGAAGGTATGTAGGTACCACGGAAGAAACAACCCCCCCCCCCCCCCCCCCCCCAAAAAAAAAAATAAATAAAAAAAATAAATAAATAAATAAAATAAAATAAAATATGTATATATATAATATCTTCACCTTTTTGTGTCTTTGACTGCCGCCATCCAGTTCTCTGCGACCTGTTTTCTCTCCTGCAGCGTCAGCGACATCCCTTCCCCCATCGTGCCCAGTGCTGTCACAACCATAGCAAGCATAAGCATACATTACTGTGGTTACTATACTACATGTATACAATTGTTTTCAAATACCCATTAGTTCCCGAGCTTCAAGCCCAGCTGACTTTGTCCCACCGCCGTAGCTCAATTGGTAGAGCGTTCGCCTGGCACACAGATGACCCAGGTTCGAATCCCGTGGTGGGCGATATGAAATGTGGCCATTTTCACTGTCCATTTTAGCAGTATGATCGCTTTGGTGGTTCAGTGTTGATTCAGGTCCCTACCCCTCTTTCCCTGGGATGGTTATCCCCGTCTGCCATATGACCAACGGTGGGTGTAGACGTTAAACCTCAATGTTCATTCAGCCCAGCTCGTTTTGATTTATTTTTTTCTTTTTTATCGGGATATTTCCGACTATCATTTTAAAACAATATCTTCGTTATCATACCGTGAACATCGAATGATAAAAATCAACTGTAGACTCAGAATGTATTATTCTCGTTCCAATTGTTGTTGTTGCATCAATGTTTAGTCATTAGATTATACCGTAAGTTTTTATCGTACGTTTTCCTGCACGAAATATTTCGAGTCTAATTAACAAGCAGCTCCTTGAATGTTGCGTGTCACTCCTGATGCAATTCAGGTTGGACATCTTCAAATACCATTTGATTTATTCCTGCGATAACGAATAGGTGACGACGACGATGACGATGATTATGATGATGATTGTGATGAGGAAGAGGATGATGAGAAGGAGGAAGAGGAGGAATAAGACGAGGATGACGACGACGACGACGCTAATGATGAGACATTTTATTGTGCAAAAACATAGAAAAGTGTTTTCTGAAGATAATCAAGATAATGATGATGATTGATTGATGATTGATGATGATGATTACCGAATACGCCGTCAATATCATGGGTGTCCAAGTAACGAACATAAGCTGGCATCTTATCCAAATCGAGCTCACTGCAAAATACGTAAGTGAAAGCGAGTGAGAGAAATCAACCGCATTCAGTTAATTTAATCAATCAGTCGCCCGATTCAGTCAGTCCACGGATATGCGGCATACATTTTATTAGAACACACAAGCTTTTAGTATAAGATTCAAGAAGAAGAGGGAGGAAGAAGGAGGAGGAGGAAGTGGAGGAAGAAGAAGAAGAAGAAATGAATGAAGAAAGGAGGAGAAGGAAGAACAACAACCACAACAACAAGTGCAACAAGACAAGAACAACAAGAACGAAATGTATAAAATGAAAGAAACACAGTTATGATGATGGTTATAACTAGCATACAACATACCTCGCAAACACCATACATACATCAGCTGTACCATGTTTTCCACTATCAGTGGATTTTGTTGTTGTTGTAATTTCTACATCCGTATGTATGAAAGAAAGCTATTAATAAATTTAGAATGATTTGATTTGGACTGTTAATATATGAGCCGAACCGGATAGGAAAAGTGACGTAGGCAATTCCCATAATCATATTTTTAAAAAACCCTACTGGGCACGGTACAATTAATGGTTATTTGTGCAAACCAAGTAGGCAAGGAGAAGCTAACACTATAGGTTTTCATAACACTTTCACAAAAATGAGCAAAGTGTATGAACTGCTTACAGTTGAAAGAAGATGAAACAGTGGGCGCGCGCACTGGTCTAAAAGGCCGCCAAGGGGACGCTATCTACAATAGAATCGGGGATGATGAGGCCTCGATTACATTCCATGATTATTGCTTTAGGTCCAGCGGACTCTTCCGAGCCAAATCAGGACCAGGGGATGATGAGGCATGGCAGCGAGGGAGAAGAGATGAGAACAGCCCTCAAGATGATGGCTTGAGTAAAAATGCCTCTACCGACTCAAAAGGCTACGGGAGGGGAGAAGGCGCTTGTATCAGGACACGCGAGCGCCTATGCCTGTGATAACCAAAGGGAGACGCGTCACAGGCATAGGCGCTCGCGTGTCCTGATACAAGCGCCTGTGATTCTACGCTTACCATTGTGCTACCAGAGCCCGCAGCCGAATTTGTACCAGCAGTTTTTTTTTTTTTGTTTTTTTTTTATAATTTCATTTTATCGTTCTAATATAGCGCTTTTCCAGCGTAGGAGCTGCTCAAGGCGCTGGCCGATACAGGATGTACTAATGTACTTGACACTCAGCTGTCTAGAACATGAGCCTCAGGATCTTTAAAGACCGTGTACTGACTAGATCGTTGTTGTGGATTTGAATCTACTGTATGCAGATGGACACTGCACAGAAATCCCCTTAAAATGTTTATGGTGGACCGATAAAGATTGTGTAGTCTGTATTTCATGATCTTTGTGAGGCCAAAAAACTCACCCATCTTTTGAAAAAGGCGTCAATGGCGCGGCTATTATTCCGGATATAGTAAAATTGGGATCCATCATTCTGAAAACGATAAAAAAGCCTGGATTAGTGTCAAGCCCTTGTCTTCCTTGTTCCTCAAATGGACTGGACGTCGTTTTACACTTAGCATGATTTGAAGACAACGTAATAGGTGGTTTGCATTAATAATATAGGCGTGCGTCGAGGATTATTTTGATACAGACCAAAATAGTGTCAGTTCTAACATGACTTTATAACTAGGCTTAATTAACGACATGTCCACCCAAAAAAATAAGTGGTTGTTTATTTCAACTTCACTGACCAACATCCGCCACAAAAACGTTGCCGATACCTCAATGCTGACACGCCGAGTCACACCAAAGAGTCACACACTCTCTCTCTAGAAAGAGAGGCGAATTTTCATCTACGCATCAGCATATGTTGTCAGTGGATAGGCCTATTGTGTTCATTCATTCATTCATTCAAACCACTTTCTTAGCATGCACTGTATGTAATGCTAGTATAGTGACTCCTATGTAAAAAGCTAAGTCACTTATTCAGCCTGTAGGGTCATTCAGCCTGTAGGGTATCTTCTACTTAATTGTAATGCACGGATTGCTGATAAAGCGGAACCCAAGATTAAGCCTAGGCAATTTGTGGGCGACTTTGACGTGACCTAAATAAAATCCGTACGAAGAAGACCAACAACAAAAAAAAAAAGCTTTCATCAGCTACAATAGCTCTATTCCATGCGAAACTGTGGACCTAATGATGGTTTCTCAGAATCCACAATTTAAAAGTCAGGAACTATAACTAACACACTTCATTGCAGTTCAAACCTAAACTGCTTGA